>CM067218.1:155665269-156275373 GCA_034190945.1 Octodonta nipae
TGCATATATAGGATGGGTGAAATATATGTCGCGGATTATAATTACAGCTATACAGGTGGGTTTAACAAATAAGTAATATAATGATCTACAAGCTGTTCCATTTACCGGATGGTTGAAATATAGAGTGGGCTAGTATTCTAAGGATGCAGGGTAGCAAATAAAAAGTTGCATATAAAAGGTTGTTGAAATATAGTGTCGTGTAGAGTTATAAATATACAGAGTGGGTAAAAAAAGCTAGAAAAAAATTGTTATATAGCAGTTGCAAATATGGAGTACCTGTAACATGGGGCGCAGTAAAGTTATACAGTGTGATTCAAACAAGGTTAGAAAAACTTGTAAATGAAGGGTGGTTTAAATGAAGTGTAGAGAGAAATTATACTCTTTAATGTCGTTGAAAAAATATGAGGAAAAATTATGAAATAGCATAATTCATAATAAGTTGCAAAGATAGGATAGTTGAAATATGGGGTGGAGAAGTGTTATGGTTAATTATTTAAAAAATGTTATATTGGTTAACCAATACGCTGTAGCGTATACAGGGTAGTTGTAATACATAAAAGGGGATTCAAAAACATGCCGTAAAAAAATGTTATATATGGTGTCCAATAAGCAGTTGCGTTTTTGGTGAAATATATTGGGCATTGATGGATTTGTAGTTGTACAGAGTGGTACAAAAAATGTTACTATTGGGATATACAAGGTTGTTGAAATAGTGTGTGGAGTAGAATTATAGTTAAACAGGTTGCATATATTTTTTGTAGGATACAACATGAGCTGTTGCATCTATATAATATCTAAAACATTGATCGAAGTAAAATTATAGTTCATACAGTGTGATTAAAACAATGTTACAGCTGCATATAAGGGGTGGTTGAAATACAGGGTTGAGACAAATTATACTTTCAAGGGTGGTTCAAAAATAGTTATATAGCGTAATCCATAAGCAGTTGTATATATAAAATAGTGAGTGGACCAAAGTTATAGTTAAGTGTTTAAAAAATGTTATATTTGGTGGCCCCTAAGCAGATGCACAACAGGGTGGTTGAAATATTTTGTAGAGTAAAGTTAGGGTCATACAAGATGGTTCAAAAATAAGTTGTAATGTTTGAAAAATTGGTACCAGTGTATACAGGATGGTTTTAATGCAGACGGAAGTAGATTTAGTTATACAAAGTGGTTAAAAAAAATGTTGAATAAAATTGTTATATAGGGTGGCCAATAAGCAGTTGCAGTTTGGGTGAGTGTTTAAGTAAAACTTTGTTGTTAAAGTGCAAAACTGTGTTTTTAAATTTGTGACACACCAAGGGTTCCACCGGTATTTCCATCAGTTTGGGTGAAATATATTCGGGATTGGTGGATTTATAGTTAAGTAGGGTGGTTTAAACAGGTTAGAAAATTTTTTGTTTGGATAATCCATATGTTTCACAAGTTATTTCTTTTTGCGAAAGCATGAACACTTCATACTAGGCTTGGGTCGTTCGTGAATGAGTCGTTCAAAACGAACGACTCTTCTACATGTGCCACGAATGAGCGGCAGAGTTAAGTCAAATAGCTCCTAAACGTTCAACATTCAATCACGAACTAGACTCGTTAACTCGTTCATCGTTCAATCTTTCGACCGGCACAGTCACCTCGGCTCGTAGCAGTGGAGAGAAAAGAGCCGTCAGCCCTCTGGTTCATGATATGAAAGGTATTTTAAAATTTGGTCGGAAGGTTTTATTTTCAAGGAATCGATGAAAGGGTATTTTAAATTTTTATTATGACAGGCACTAAGGCAAAGGATTGTTACTGTTTTGCAGTGTTTTTGTTATATAAATGTCTATTTGGGTTATAAGTAAGCATAATAATTTTATTTGTTTTTAATATTTAGAGTTTTTTTCTTATTTAATACATGAATAATACGTAAATAAAAAAATAAAAATTTTGTATTTACTTAAATTAATGATCTTTAAATTATGACTCACCAAAACTTTAATATTAGTTTGAGCAGTAAACTAGACAAGTAGAGACATTTTATAAATCCGCCTAAGGCTAAAACGGCTGTGTTTTAGGAGATCGACTCATTGTGAACGACTCGTTTTGGTGAGCTGAACGACATGAGCCGGCTCACTAAAAAGAGTCATAAAACCCAACGCTACTTCATATGCGGGTGAAACCGCGGGTAACGGCTATTATTTAATAAGTTTTAATATTACAGTACTTTATTACAGTTTACAGTTAAACTTATAGCTATAAACTTACAATTAGTATTAAAAATATTTTTGCAAAGGTTCTCCTAATACCTTCTCCATTTCTTGCACAGCCTTCTGGGAAGCCTTCTCCACATTCTCGTCTTCATCTTCAAGAAGCTCAGCCAAGAATGGTATTGTCTCTGGCAAAAGTGGCAAATAATCTTCACCCAATTTTTTAACAATATTTGTCAAACAATGCAAAGTCACTAGACGAATTTTGGCTTCGTTATGCCTCAATTTCAACAAAATCTGGTAATTCATTTGTTTCCACAGAGCATCATCTGCTGTAGCTAATGAAAAATGCACCATACAAGGCGTTAAGAGGTCTTTGTTTCGTTTTTCTAGGGACTCCAATCCGCCCAGGGTATTTTCAAGTTGATCAACTAGAGGCTGCACCAAAATTTCAAACCTGTCTTTGTTCACAAACTTCTGAGTGTCATACAAAAACACTGCATCAAAAGTTTTCAATACGTTTTGGAGCAGCAACAAATTTTTGGTGTCATCTTCAAAGTATAACTCAGTATTTTTAACTTTGTTACAGGCATCTAAAATTTGCGCAGCATTGTTTAAAAAGTGACCAGCAAATAATACAAAAAGGCCTTTCAAATTCTGTGCTAAGGTGCTTGATAAATTGTAGAAAGTTATTAACCTTTCACTTTTGACTTCACTCCTTATTGCCCAATCATAAAGTTTGTAATAAACCGGCCTGAAGCTGCTTTCTGACAATTTTAATATCATTATTGTAAACGCTTTTATTATGTGCCCCTCCACTATATCAGCGTCTGACGATGATTCACATTCCGTACGAAACTTTAAAGCGTTCAAGAAGAAATTCGTCAGATCTGACAAATTGTTGTTGATTTCAACATCCTTTAAGTTTGTCAAGTTTTCGGCTAAAATGTCGATAAGTTCGCCAGTTGCTACATATGCAGTTTTTTCCACCAAAGTTTTATAGCTTTGCTCAACAGATGGCAGCAGTACCCTTAGTGGTATCACTGTACCAATTTTTTGTTTGATGCTGGCGATCTTTGAAGCAAAAGGCTGCGACTTTGCTTCCTCTGAAGCTCTGAAATCCCACTTTGATATCAGTGATGACAATTCTGTAAGCAATTTTTGTAAATAAGGACTCAAAAATAACGGTAGACTGTCCAACACTTTCTCTATTGTCGTAATTATACTTTTTAGCAGAACAGAGGGCGTTTCTTCTTTCTTCTGTTGTTTCAATATTTTTATTACAGCAGGCATGAAATCTGGTAGATTTGAAAGTGCATGAGCTCGCAAACTGACACAAAGCTCAGCCAAGCATAGTACTACTGATGCCAAGACGTTGCTTTGAGCTTTTCCCGATTTGATCACTTTAGTTATGAATTCCAAAATTGGAACAAACTTCGATGGGTTCTCCCTAGCTAAGGATTTTATGAGTAACTTCAATGATAACAAAGCTGTTTGAATAATAATCTCCTGTTCGTGTTCAACGTCGTCGTTTAGTTTTTCTATTATAGAAACTATAGCAGGTATGAGGCTGTAAATTTCATTTTTGTCACAATCGTTGAAAAATTGCGGTTCGTGCTGCAATTTGTTGTTCAATAACTCCAAAATTCTCCTGCGAATTGTGCTCATATTATGAACCATCAAACCTTTTGTCACCAGTAGAAACATCTGAGGTGTAACCAAAGCATTAATGCTATCCAACACATCATGACTTAGATTCAGGACCACTTTCCAGTATTGCGCCTGAGGAGCAGAAGGATTTTTGTCTACAATTTTAGACACTCTCTGTATATACTGTAAAGTATTGATAATCATTTCCTTGAAAAGACCTTCTAAGTCCAACTCGGATTGTTCGCCCAATTGAGCCACTTGGTTAACAAACTCTGGAGACCCAAGAAGATTTGCAATGAATTTGACCAGCAAATATTTGAAGTGTCTGAAATCTTTTGGAGTGTGAGTAGCTATGCTAAACGCATCATCCACCTCCATCTGTTCTTCTTTCTCATTAGGAAGTTGCTGAACATACTTCATCAGTTTTATGCAAGCATAAATCACAATCTTTGGTGAGAATGTTCTACAAAGATTCGCTGCTATATCCAAACGTTTTTGACTTGTTTCTTTCACTTGCTTTTGGGCACTGCTTGCCAACACTTGAGATTCACACACCAGCAGTACAAATAAGTACAAATTCTCATTTGCGTCAATTTTATCAAGCAATTGTTCATAGAGGGGCATTCGTCTGTGCTCTGGGACATCTAGAATGACATCCACAAACACTCTTAACACTTTGGCAATATTCCTTTCTTGGTTGTCCTGTACCAAAATCGGAATTATTGTGTTGATTATTTTGGTAATTATTTGAAAGCTGTATGCATCATCGTGACGAAGAACTGAGGAACCCATAAAGGTAAAAATAGTCATCATGTGGTGTAGAACCTGACTTGGAATCAATTGTGCAGTATGAGCGAGAACTAGCAAGGCATGGTGGTGAGTTTGAGGATTCTGTGACGCTCTAATACACTGAACTATGAGTTCCATATTAAACACATTTTCGGGCAGTTCACCTTCGGATTTTTCACAACAGTGCAGAATTGAAGACAGCAAAAGTTGCTTCACGTATTCAACAGGCACTTGTTCATCAAAATCTAGACATTTTTTCAGGATGTCAAAGAATAACGGCAGTAAACAGTTGAAGTTTCTGATCTTCTTTTTGTCTTGGATGAACTCAAGTACTGTTACACCTTTCTTCCATTCTATAGTGTCTAAAATGTCTACAGTGGGGATTATGGTTCCCCTACTTCTTCTTTTAGTGACATCTAACTTTGGAGACTGAATTTCTTTCATCAGTGTGAGTTGTTGAAGTACTAGTTTTGCATCCAGGTCAATATGTTTGAAAATTTTTGATGCAGATGGCAGCACCTCGGGATTTTGAGCGATACTTGCAACTTCAATGATTATATCCAGCAGTTTTGCTTCTACTTCTGTATCTAGTGCACTAAATATTTCCTTACTCAGGTGATTTAACAACAAAGGAGATGGTGTGATGGCATTTTCCTCTTCTATTATTATTTGTGTTTTGTCGTTTCTAATACACATTTCAGTTAATTTCCACGAATAAGATTCAAGTTTCATTTTGTTCATAACTTTTTGTTCAATCCTGTTAACTGTGCAATGCAAAATTTGTGCTTCAAATGACTTTATTTCAGTTGTTTGTTCTTCCAGATTTTCAAAGCAATTTTTGAGGTTTCTTCGAAAATTTCAAACGTATTTATGTGTGACATTAGTTTCAAAATGCCTGCTTTTATATAAACAGGACATTCTTCATCTGAAATTTTTTTAAGTATGTTGTTCCGAATGGTGTTTAAGTCACTGACGTGTTTTTTTGCTTTGGTGTTTGTCGGATCTAAAATGTTAAACATAACTAAAGGCATTTGTTCATAGTCCATCATAATCTCTTCTTTGTGTTTTATTAGACCTTCAAAAAGAAAATTGTATGAGGACGACTTCCTTGTGGATATTTCTATGAAAAAATTAAGCATATCAAAAACTTGTACTCTGATTCTGTTATCTGTATGACATAGCAGTATAAGAAGTAGAATGGACGTGATTTGATCAATGTAGATAACCTGTTTGATTTCATCCTCAGTATTCTCTTTAAATATCTTCCTCAAAAAATTTAAAACACTAGGAACAAAGTTAGGATTCAAAATTTTGCTTTGACAAATACACAAATTTAGCAAAAAATTCACCTGTTCTTGTAAATTGTCACAAAAATTATCCAGATAGTGTTTGACGTATTTTTCCGTATCAACTTTTCCACTGAATAGGGAATTTGATAAATGCAGGAAAAAGTTGTTCTCCATATTTTCCTGAGAAAAATCCCTTAGTGAGAGTTTCCATTGTGGTTTCTGAATTTTTTTGATAACATTTTGTACACATTTCAAATAACCAAAAACAGGCTGCTGAAACTTTATAGCTGCTTCTATATATTCATTCACAGTACTTTCTTTATCAAATAAACTCGAAGGACCACTTGTATATGTTTTTAAAACTTCCAAAATTTCTGCCCCAATTTCTAGAGTTGAATTCTTTGGTAATAAACTACTCATGATCAAAAATGAAACATACTTATTGTAAACTGTTGTTTTTTCCTTAGGAAACTCTTTCAGTGCTTGCAAAAAGTTCTTAAGCAGATCCGCATTATTACAACCTTGTAATAATTTCAGAAATACTTTGGTAAAACTTTCGTGATCATGACAACTCAATAATTTCGCAATTGCACTTTGAAACACTGGATGTTTTGTAAAGTATTCTTTCTTTACAAGTTTTTTAGATGTCTTGTACTCATCTTGAGACTTTGGGAGTAAATATGGAAAAATTGATATAAACACTGCCCAATCATTTGAATCTGACGTATCCAGTACTAGATTCAAAACTCGTAGTGATACCTTATCCCAGTCTTCACCCAATCTTCTACATCTGTCAAGAAGTTTGACCAAACCATTTCTTAAATCGTTTTTTTCAACGATATTAACCTTTTCAACAACTGATAACGTTTCTTCAACAACTTTAAGGTTTTCATCATTTAAACGTTCAACGAAAGAACTTTTGATAATTTCCTTGTCAGTATCGCGAAGAGTTTCGTAGTTGTCTTTCAAATATTTGACTGCAGTACCTCTTATTTCTGCATTTGGATGGTACAGCTTGTCGAATATGGCATACTTTCCCTTGTAAGCCATGGTGTTTTTCAAAATCTTTGATAAGCATTTCTTCCGCTTCAACGTCTTTTTGTCCACACCAGTGGAGAGGATTTTGTAGACTTCTTTGTCGAAAGCACTTGGGTATTGTCGCTCTAGCACTTGCATTATTTCTATAATCCATTCTGTGGCTTCTGATGAGTATTTGGTCTTCGGTTTAAGGGAATCCAAGATGTTGCTGAAAGAAAATGTCAGATTTTAATCAAAATTAGACAACAAGGGTATTAGTTATAGCTAATCAGCAAATCAAGTATGTGGAAATGTAGAGCAATAAGAGTAATTTCATGAAGAGTAATGTTTATTAATTATTAGGTCAACCATTGAAGATTTAACAATTTGAAAGTCTTCTAATATTGAGGTTCCATAAAATTATATCTTAAAAATTAAAATTATTGGCTGTTTTAATTTAGATGTTTTTGATTTTTATTTTTTTTATTATATTTTTAAACCCTTCCAGTTATCCTATTATTAACAAAGATCCCACTTGCAAATATCAACTTCAAGTTCAATACCCTTAAAGAAATTAAGTATTTCTTTAATGATTTTCAAAAAAGAACCTTAACAATAATGAACCCATATCCCCCTCGTTTATATTCATTAATTAAACTTCATAAAGCTAATCACACTATTAGATCTATTGTTTCCTATTTCGCAGCTTCTTCTTCAAAAAATTCCAAAGCGCTCCTTGACAAAAACAAGACTTGAAATTCACTCCTACACATAACATAGAAAATTCCCTTGACTTGTTATAAGTGTTAAACATGTTTAACACTTATAATAGACTTTTGCAATTCACTATTGAAGAAGAAGATGAATCACATAGTATTCCCTTTTTGGATACACGAATATTTAGGGACACTGACAATATTCTAAAATTAGATTGGTATAGGAAACCTAACAGTTCAGGAAGATATATGAATTTTCACTGGAATCACTCACTTAAAATGAAAATAAACTTGGTTAGTAGCATGAAAAATAGAGTTCTTAACATTTGCCATCCATCGTTCAAAGAGCCTACAAGTTTTGTTAACATTATTCCTAAATAATTCTTATCGTTATAAATTACTTAACAAAATATTATTTAATACCCCAAGTATGTTGAGAGATAGTTTTGAACATCATAACAATATAAACACTTCCATGTCAACAAGTCAGAATAATTTTCATGTAAATAATATTAACCAATAAACTTCTAAGGCAAATTACTGCTATGCCTCTATACCATATATCAAAGAACTAACTCCAAAAGTATTGAAGATCTTCAAAAACGAAACTAGTATAAAATTTGCTCATAAATTTATAAAAACAGTTAATCATCTATTTAGCAGAACAAAAGATAAAATTCCTAATGATCTTAAATCCAACGTTATATATAAAATCGACTGTAGCAACTGCCCTGTTTCCTACATTGGTCAGACGTCAAGAAATTTGAAACACCGAATGACCTTACATAACAGTGATATAAAACTAAAAAAGGAAAGTTGTGCTTTAGCCACCCACTGTTTAGAACATAACCATTCTCCTTCCCTTTGAAAATCCGTAAGTTCTGGCCAGTTTTAAACGTAGCTTCTTGGAGATGGTCTTCATTAACGGTCAGTCTAATACCATCAATAAAAAGACAGATTTACAAAATTTTAATGTGATTTATTGTAACTTACTGGAAATGGAGAATAAGTTTTCAAACACTCATAATCAATCTGAATATAATACAGATTTCTCAGATAGATTAAAAAATAAAAAGTCAACATTTCTGCTACTCTATGAATTTTTGTTTCCTTAATAATATTTCAATTCATCAGTAAGTTTCAAATAATAAAAATAGTTTGCCCGTACTTTAAAAAAATATATATCACATGTCTTCAAATCAAATACGCCAACGTGATAATCTTGTTAGTTGAATTGCCAAAAAAATTTTAAGAATATTCTAAAGTTTTATAGATGTTTTTCTGCTTACACAACCTTGACTAACGTAAGTGATTAGTTGTTTACTTCTAAATTGTTCAATTTTAACCAAGCATTGATTCAATAAGGTGGTGTTTTTCTACTTGAGGAATATAACCCCAAGCTATCTGTATTTCATATCTTAGAACCTCCAAAGTCCGTGAACGCTGGCATACATTTCCGAGCCTTTTACCCATCAGATCCCAAAGAGATTCACAAGGGTTACTTTAAAAAAGTTTAAACCAACTCGTTACTTGTTCAGATATAAGATCCATGGACCTATTAAGTTAAGAGAGTACATAGGGCTCCACAACTTCCTGAAGATAACATTGATCTGTCATGTTGCCTCAAAAAAGACTAAACTGTTCAGATGGCCTTGTTTTACCAAAACAATATTAGATCTTCTGGGTGTTGCGACTTCTTGGTAAGTGGGTATATATTCACACAATGTAGAAAGAAAAAAGTAAACTTACTGTATGAAGACTGGAACAAAGTGGTCATCTAGTTTGATCACATCCAAACAATTCTGAACCAAAACTCTTGAAAGTCTCAAATCATTATTCACACCTTCTTCAGCATTCCTTTTTATGAGCATTTCCAAAAAAGGATAAACATAACTTCCAGATTCATTTAATTCCTCTAAAACTTTTGGTAGCCACTCTTTCTCAGAAAAATTAGCAACAGCTTGAGGTGGCATGTTTCTGTACTCTTTCTGTGCCTGATACAACACTATAGTAACTAGAACTGCCTCAGTTTTCAGGTTGTGAACTTTCAAATCAGACAGCTTTTCAAGAAATTTGTCAAGGAGTCTATCTGAAAGGCTGGATTTTGTTACCAACCTCGCCAAAATTATGTATGAAGCTGCACAAAAATCTGGTATGGGGGAATTCAAACCTTTGAGCAATAATGGTAATATATGTGTTACTTGGTCCTCTTTGACTGTTTCTGAATATTCCAAGGCTCCAGTGAAGACAGCACAATAAAAATTAAATGCAGTAGTAAGCAAATGGGGTTTATCATGCACTTTCAACAACTGCATTACATACTCAGTAACGAATTTCAAAAAACCACTGTTACCAGAAGCATGATTCAGCAAGCTCTGTTTTGCCAAGTGCACACCAGGTTTCTGCAGCTCTTTCAAGAAATAAAAACTGTCTTTAGCACCTTTAAATTTCAAGAGTTGTAGCATTCTTACGAATATGTTAGACTCATGATAGGGTAAAATTAATTTTAGTACATCATCCCTGTTATATTCATGAATAGCAAATCTGTTTATGAGCCATTCTAATGCCTTGTGAGTGCAGTTTAGCATAAAATATGGGGATAGTAACAGTAAAAACTTTTTTATATTCTTATCAAGCTTAGTGTTATTTTCAGATGTTTGTACTGATCTTTCAAACTCTTTAGAATTCTCACTGAAGAGGGTATTATTGAACTGTTCAAAAATAGCATTTTTTTCAATTAATTCTTCAAGTCCTTCTAAACCAATCTGATAAACAGTTTCCCTTTTGAGTCCTGCTGCTTCTTTGGGGTCAAATAATAGAGAAGCCTTTTTCTTAGAATGCTTTAAAATAGAAGTTTGTGGCAAAGCCAAACGTTGAAGTTGATCTGCTAATGAGGTACTCATTGTTGCTGCAAAATAAGAATATAAAACTTACTATCACAGTTAGACTTTTTTTCTGAAATACACATTTAAAGACATTTAATTACATTATCATAAGTTGTGCAAGTCATGCTAAGCTTATAATAGAGTTATTGAGTGATGAGCAGGGAATGGGTTTGTCTCCTGTAGGTGTATGTCTTTAAGTTTACAATGTAGAATAACATGCATGTAACTAATATAAGGTTAAATAAATCTTATGATTAGTAGTGACCACCTGTAGGACAACCATTACAATAAAGGAAAAGGACATAATAAGGAAGTTGCATAACTAGGACCAGGCACCTTTCTTATGGAAAAATGGACTTCCGTCAAATTATTTGAAATTTTGGTATGTTGTAGAAATTGAAAAATTTCAATAGACATTGTCAAAGATTCATTTTTCATGATAGATTCAACCCGAAGTTTATTTTGAATTTCATCTGATGTTCAAAATTAATTCTGAGTGAAATACTCTCACATAGTATCACTATCATTTTTAACCTATTAAAAAAAATCACTCGAAAATAAAAACAGAAACTCTGCCATCTACAGAAATCTGCTTTGAGAAAACTTTTAATCTAATAACTTTGTTTTCATAAGTCCCGAACTGACTAATTATGGGAAACCCTATGAGTTAGTCGCAAAAACCATCGTGGATAATATTGCTAAAATAATCCACCAAAAAATATTTGCTAAAAAGTTTATTTGTTGCTATAGACATTTAGTAGATATTTTAACATGTTTTGCAGAGACAAACATTATTAAAAAATGTACAATATAATTTCAACAAAACAACAAAATAGCTTCCTTGACCTCACAGTCAACAAACTGGACGGAAAATACAACTTTTCTAAATATTATAAATTATATCATACCAGTTAAGATCTTCCGGATGTAGCCTGCAATGCACAAATTCGTCTCCTCGACCAAGAGCCTTTTACTGTCTCTATTGTCTTCTCTTTATAGTCTTGTCACGATATTTGTACATTTCAGGCTCCTTCCAGAAGTAAAGAGTGTGTTTTTAGAGGTACAGAACTTTAAAATGAAATAAAACACATTAAAATCAGGATAATGGCCATAAAATTGCGATTATTGAAACATAATTTTATGCCATTACTGCTTAAATATCATCTCGGGCATTAGCGCCGCGACTAGCTCGAATGAAACCCAAACTTGAAATCCAATTTTCGATCAGTTTTGCGAGTGGCTAATGTAATATTTTGAACAGTCATGTTGGAAGCAAAGTTCTTGCACATTAGCTCCATTCTACTGGGGAAGAAATCATGGATCTGTAGCAACCTCCATTGACTTTAACGTTCTCACCGGCATTATCTTTGAAGACATGTTTCCAACAATAAAGCATACCAAACAGTATTTTTTTGTGGATGTAATGGGGTCTCAATAATGGCTTGTGGATGTTCTTCACTCCAATTCAGGCAATTTTGCTTGTTGATGTATCTATTCGAACAAAAATGAGCCTCCCGCTGAACAGAATTTTGTGATGAAAATGAGGATCAAGAGCAATCTTCTTTTCAGCTCATTAACCGAATGTACACGCGCATAATATTTACGCGGCTTTAACAGTTGCACGACTTGAATCTTGTAAGCTCGGAAACCAAGATCTTGCCCCAAAAATCTTCCATAAAGTCGATGGATACAGTTCCAATTGCTTGCTCAATGGGAAATACGAGTCTTCCTCAACAGTACGCTCCACGGCAGTAACAACTTCACTAAATATTAGGAGCTTACGGTACTAATTTGAATGGAAAAGAAGGCATTAAGAAAAGTTTATAAGAATGCCAAAATTGCTAATGATTCCTATATAAGTCTTACTTGTTTTGGCAAACCATGTCTGAAAATACCTACATTTTTGACAAAACAAAATCTTAAGATTGTATTTGACAGCAAGAATTATTCAGGAAAGTCGGGAGTATACTAATTAAATCTCAAAATATTATCGATATCTTCTTTGACTCGAATTTCAATTAAGGTATAAGATAATCCTTATGTTCCATTTTCAATTATCTAAGATCACCTTATTTTAGAACATAAGTACAGCTGTTAGAATAACAACGTCGTCAACAAGCTCGAGATTTAGCTATGAAAACTACAAAATCCTTTCTGGGGTTCATGTATCAAAGAGTTTACACTGAATGTAGTATTTTCCGCTGACTGCTAGTATATCTGGAGCGGAATAAACACGCAATGATAAAACAAAGAGAAAGAGTTGCTGACACTTGGTTAAGGATGCATTTTCTTTGTGGTTAGGAAAGTTTTTCCGAACACTATAACAAACATTAGATTTTTATGGAAGGTTTTAGTTCCAAAAGTTGTAAGTGAAAAATAAATTGTCACATTTACTATAAAGTGATTATTATTGTACATGTCTTAGAGCTATTATATCTTTAATTTAATCATAATTTAAAACATATTTAGTATGACATTACCTTTGGAGATATTAACTCTCAAGCAGCCAGGAAAGGATATAATTGAGGTGCATACAATACTAGTTTTATGCAAATTAGTCTGAAAATGTATAAAAAAGAAATTATATATTAATTCTTACCAATAGGCCAGGCTTGTAATAAAATAATATGCACAAGACACAGTGCGTCATATATATGTCATATACATGTGTAGTCAGATGTAAAGAAAAAATGGAGCAACGTTTTAATGATTGGCGTGAAAACTCTAATTATGTTATTCTGTAAATTCCCCTTAGAAATATGATTTGAAAACAGTTCTTGAAAAGAGTCCATGGGCTCAAACAGATTCTATGGCTAGTTTTCGAGTAACAGGATGTTAAAAATCGAAAATGCCGCATTTTTAATATCAGATTTCGCATGATAGATGTGTTTTATTTCCAGTTAGTGGAGAAACTGTGATTTATACATTACTGGACATAAATATTTCAGAAAACAATTGCCATAAATTTTGCTGGATTACAGGGTATTTCAAAAATATGTAACATGTGGTTTTGGAAAAAATCATTTTTTTTATTACAACGTTGAAAACATAAAAAGATGTTTTTGCACAATTAATATCTCATTAAAGTAATAATTTCTTGGATATGCTTTATATAATATACAGTGTGAACCATAACTATAGCTAGAGAAGGCATATATTGTTTTTTCCCATTAATGAGTCACCCAGTCCGAACCATTCAAACTGCAATTTTAATAAGACAATAAACAAATATATGCGATCCGTCTCTTGATACTCAACAGGATGTTAAACTCATTGCAAAAACTATGCATATTGAAAAAAGGTAGTGTCTTATACTACCCTGTAGTTTTAAATTCTCTCCGTCAACTTTGTATGTTATAACATTGTTACGTTAACAAATGTTGGGTGTATAACTGAGCAGAATATTGTTAAAATTGTATGACTAGTTTTCGAGATATAGGTTGTTAAACATTGGAAATGTCTCCTTTTTCTTATCAGATTTCTCATAATAGATATGTTTTATTTCCGTTTATTGCAGGAAACGTGGTTTGCACATTGACATAAATATTGCACAAAAAATTACTATTAATTATTTTTTACTACAGGATGTTTCCCATATACGGAACATGGTTTTTAGATATTAATTGTGCAATAACATCTTCTTATGTTTACAATGTTGTAATAAAAAACAGATTTTTTCCAAAATCAGATCTTACTTATTTTTTAAATTCCCTGTAATCCACCAAAACTTATGGCAACTTTTGTGAAATATTTATGTCCAATAATGTACAAATCACTATTTCTACAATAACCAGAAAAAAAGCATGTCTATCATTGGAAATCCGATATAAAAAATGCCGCATTTTCGATGTTTAACACTCTGTATCTCGAAAACTACTCATAGAATCTGTTTGAGCCCATGGACTCTTTTCGTCAGCACATCAACTTCTACAACATACTAAAATTTCAAACAACTTGACGGAAGTCCATTTTTCCATAAGAAAGGTGCCTGGTCCTTTGCCAGGGGATTCCCAGGGTATGGCAGATAATTTTAAGAATTTTATAAAATCAATAAAACTAGAGTGATAATTTTCTCTTCAGGATGAGTCTTTTGGAACACTTAATAAAAACTGATTCAGAGAGTGCCATAAATGTGTTTGATTGGTTATCAAAGTCCTATAATTTATCATTTGTTTACTCATTTTAAGAATGTAAAGAGATTTATTAGGCAACTATTTTGAATATTTCATTTTGGTGTCAGTACCGTGGCCGCGAAATTTCAAATTTTTTCTAGTTCCTTTTTTATTGAAGTTGTAGTTGAACTATGTTACTGGCTTAATTTTGAGCACAATGAAATACCAACAGCACCCAGAACACAAGTTTTAAAGCATTTTTGATTAAAAAAGTTGTTTTGTAAAAATCACAGTTATATAAGAATCACCTATGTCTATTCCAGTTGTTCTATGGATTGAAATTTCTATTTGCGACAGAGAGTTCTCAGAATAAAATTAAATTTGAGTTAAAATGTCTTGGCTGAATAAAGTTTAGGGAAAACCAAATTTTAACTGCAATTGGATATTTCTTAAGGGTGTTAATATTTGTGTTGAAATTATGGAGTGTAGAGTGAAAGGAGGACAAACTTATATGGGAATAAAACTGAAAAAGTGTCCAGCGGACGGTTTCAAATAAGTAGTTCAAGAAATGACCAGAATGTTGCAAGTGTGACCACAGGGTATGTTATGAAGTTAATTGTCAACGGATTGAAATACACAAATCCAACATTTAGAAGTGAAGCGGCTGAAAAATGAGAATGATGTAAAATTATTAGTAAAAATCGTAAATAAATCTGTTATGTGAACTTCTCTTTGTAAATGGCTGTCTCCGATATTTGTAATCTCTGCAAGTGATATGAGTTTATAGTGTTAATTGTGATATAAATTAATAAGCGCGTGTCCCAGTCTTGAATTTTTATAAAACAGAGTGATTTTATAATTGTTATTTTGTTATAAAACTTTCTGAAACAGTTAAACATTGGGAAAAATATGTATATTTGTAATATTTTTATACTTATTAAAAAATAGATGTTGGTGAATTAGATGTAAATAAAAATTATTTATTTTTACATTCTTGTGTTCATATTACATATTTATTTTGAAAAGTTGGTGTTTCGACTTCCTTGTTCACCTCTCTCTCTGGATAAAAGGTAATTAACAATTCTTTTCATCACTGAACAAACTGCTATAATTAAATTATCTCTTCTGTTATCATTATGGAAGAAATTTCACTTACATTTTATTCTAGAATAGTTTCTTTTTCAAGGATTCTAACATTTTCACACACTGGTTTTCCATATATTTTTTCTTGTATCCATTAACTACAATTAAATGACTATTTTTGACATCTTTCTGCTTTAGGTCTATTTTAAATATTTTCAAAGGTAAGCATGGTGAATGCCCCTTGAAAAATATCTTCAGAAGTTTGTTGAAGTTCTCGAGTTGATGGACAATGCCATAATCAGTTTAGTAATTATATAATAATGAGTTCTTCAGAGTTTAATTTGTGTAGGATATTTATCTTGACTTCTAAAAAAATGTGCAAATAAAATTTTGCTTGTAAGTCATTTTTATCTATGTACAAGGTATTTCATTGACTATACACTTTATTAATGTTAAATATAAATCTGTTTGTTGAACTGTGATGGATAAATTTGCATTTTTTTGATATAAATTCTTCACATTAACCTAATTTTATTCGCATACGTTTGTTCGTAGAAAACTGATTTCTACGAACAAATTACCCGGTCGGTACTAGTAGCTCCCCCAAATTGAAACCATTTTGTGGGCACTTTTTCTTACACAGAGTGTGTCCTCCTTTTACTCAAACCTCCATAGTTGAATTGTAAGGCTAAATTCATAACAGAAAATAAAGACTAAATAAGTTAAAAATATGCTCAGATAATGGTAATTTCCTTAATGGATTGTAAGCATTAAAATAGTATTAATTTTGTTCGTGGTGCACCGAACTGCTCATGTAAATTTATATGTTAATTATAAAGCTAAGGCAAACAACACTACTATAGATAAGATTTACTTACAGAAAAAAAAATCAACACGTGAAATGAGCTGCAAATTTATAAGCCAAATTATAAATCTTTCGAAATTCTAAACAAGTTTTCAAAGCCAAAAATATTAAAAATAATATCAGCATAACCTAACTTATTTCTGTCAAATACATACATGCTTTCTCTGGCCGTAGATTGATAACACATAGACTAGTAATTACTTTCGACCGAATCTGCATAGAGGGCGGACCTATACTTGGTTTGGAGCAATTTCTAATATCGAAAGATGTTTTTTATTGGGTTTGAAAACTTATACCAAAAGTTTCAAAGCGTAAAAACGTCTATTAACCACGATAACTATTTCTAATTATATTGCATAAGTAATTTAGAAGTTTTTATCCTGCAACAGATAAGTATTTGAAAATTATGAGTTTGGAAACATTTAAATTTCAACTCTTATTAATTTTAATGATTTTAAACTTTGACTCTTTTGGTATAATCAACAAAATATTGACTAATATTTCAGAAAGTAATTGTTTTCATTATAGTTTTATTTATTTTGACTGTAGTGCCCGATAATTAAATATTTCGAAATTGTTAAGAATACTGTAATAATAATTTACAAAGCTGATTTTCAAATACATTAACAATTTAACTGTTTAAAAATATACTTTCTGGTTTCATTATTTATTACTTTTATTTTATGAAAATATATACTTATAATATAAATATACTGCCAGAGTCTAATTCATCCACATTTATACTTTTAACTAAAATTTATTTTCTTAATAATTAAGTAATTCACTTCTAGGTCATAAAATATAATTTGAGGAATTTTAAATAAGTCTATACCTTAGTTCTCTCTTAACAAATAAATATTAAAATACTATCCACAAACCTTTAAAACAAACAAAAAATAGGTAGTTGAGCGAACATGTGCACATTTCCAAATAACATGACATAATCAATCAACTGCTTAGATTAATAATACTTTCATTCAAGATGTATTTATTTAAACAAAAAAAAACACAAACCACATAAAAAAATATTTTTATTAAATAAAACATAGTATATTCATTACAGTATAAAATGTAGTAGGAGTTAAGAAATGTTAAAGTTTTACACTTATGTCCTAATTCCAACTCCAGGTGACTTTCGAAACATAGTAAAATGTTCCAAATACTGATGGATTGTATCTATAGGTGAGTAAATTTCTTGCATCCTATTTTGAAGATATGCAGGTGGGGTAGTTGGTCCTGACAACCCCAAAAAGCCTTGTAAGAACTCTTTCATGAGATCCCAACACATTGCAGGTACCAAGCAAGGCCTGTACTCTACTTCGACAACAATACCCTTAAAATTACTATTTACAGTGACTGTCCCTAGTTTTACACAAAAATCACCAATTTCATAACGCGGTCCTTTGGATTCGGTTTTTATTTGCTTCTTAGCAGTATAAAAACTAGACATTTTCATCATCAACAAGTCAAATAAACCATCGGTTGTGAGTGTTATTGTTTTGGCTCCTGTGTCTAGTATTGAAAAAACTGTAGCTGGTTGTTCAGAATTATGAAGCACATGGACTGTTCGTTGAGGCCCCATTTGCGGCACAGACGTGAACGTTTCACAGTCCACTAAAAATTGGCCTTGTTGGCTGGCTCCTAAAGCCATTATCCTTTTCGATAGAATTTCAATTGTTTGAGGTCCAGTGCGGTTCTCAGTAGGAAACTGGGTAAGAATTGTTACCCCCATTTTACCTACAAAGTAGAATGTTACAATAACTATTCCTATTACTAAATTTTAAAGACAAACTTTACCTAATAACTGAAAAACATTAACAGAATATTGAGAGGTTATGTTTATATTTCACCACCGACATATCTCATACAAGTTCAAGATACAATACACAGATCATACAGTACAACATAAAGAATTCTCCATAACGCAGGGGAAAATTCGATCTTTTAAGCAATGGTGGCGCTATGCAGTGGCTGGGTGAGAAATACACTTTTCTGCAGACATTTATTATTTATATGTATTTGTTATGATATTGAAAAACAAACTATGGATTGTTTGTTTATAGCTGTAGGACTATAAAAATTCATTGTCATAGCCGTATATCAATCCAAGTGAATTAATTCACATCAGTTCAAATGATAGTTTGGGATCTTAGTTCATTTACCATCTAGATATAGCCTGTCAAGCATAAAATCGTGGCAACCCTAGAAAGAGAGGACAATAGAGACAGTATGAGGCTATTTCACTTAGTGGGTGGAAGCAGCCAATGAACTACATGCTGAACGTATTTCGTTGGAAGCAGCTCCCAACCGTGTGAAATAGCCTCTTGCCCTCTCTATTGCTCTTACTCTCCTTAGTCTTACCACGACATTTGTGCATGACAGGCTATATCTAAAAGGTACATGATCTAAGTTTGGGATAGGTGTTATTCACAAACCAACCATTACGTGACGCCACCCATAACTTAATATGTCGAATACCATACATTTTTCATGTTCAGAACTTATATGCTCTATGTTTGCTTGTAATGTGTTCCATGTCAATAACAACTGTCATTACGTAAACATAACCTTGCTGACGTAATGACTAATGACTGGTCAAGAAGAGTGATAAAATTCAAGTTCAATAGTGTACTTTTCTGTAGTACTTTGCTAACTTAACTGAATACAATGATTTCGTCATCAGATTTAATCTTTGATCTGGTGAAAGGTGATACAGCATTAAATTTCATTATTTAAAAACATATATGTACTTCAAACAAATATGTTGTAACTAATATATATATTTTTTTCAAAATGAGTAGTAATAAAATATATGTTGGATCAAGAAAAAGCGAGGTAAGTCCCGGCATTTTTAAGTGAATAGTTGAGTAATTATAATTTTTTTAGCTGGCTCTCATACAGACCAACTATGTGATTTCACTTCTGAAAGAATGTCACCCAGAACAGGAGTTTGAAATAGGTATGATATAAAATATAAAGTGAAAATTATTGGTTTATAAATTGCTATTTTTAAATTTCAGTTAGTATGAGTACTTTAGGTGACAGGGTACTAAATGTTCCACTGCCAAAAATTGGAGAAAAATCTTTGTTTACCAAAGAATTAGAAGCAGCCTTGGCTACAGGTGCTGTAGACTTTGTTGTTCATTCATTAAAGGATTTACCCACAAGTCTGCCTGAGGGTATGGCTATTGGAGCAGTATTGGAAAGGTAAATGACATATTTAATTTTCATAAAATGTTACAGCTAACATGTTTTTGTGTCTTTTAGAGAAGACCCTAGGGATGCTCTTGTTCTGCAAAAAGATTTACCAAACTTCACCCTTGAAACCTTACCTCCAAATAGTACTATAGGAACATCAAGTTTAAGGCGTACTGCACAACTGGCTAGAAAGTATCCTCATTTAAAAGTTGAAAATATAAGAGGAAATTTAAATACAAGACTGAAAAAATTAGATGATCTAGGGCAATATCAGGCAATTATTTTGGCTGCTGCTGGCTTGATTAGGATTGGATGGAAAAATAGGATAAGCTCAGTATGTATACCTTACAGATTTTATAAAATATTATTTCTATAAACAAATTTGTTTGAGGGACAGCTGTTTTATCAGTTTTACATTAGCCTTTCAGCTTTTAAAAATGCCATTTGGTTTGCCATTTTGAACAACAATAAATAAAATCATTCATTCGGGAAATTTTTGGATCTGAATTTTAATTGTATGTTATATGGAATATACATTTTATTTCTGTTATAAGATTTGCTTCATTTAAACCTACACTGAGCAATGTTTTCATTTACACTCAAAAAATCAAAATGACTTTCAAATGTTATCAGAAATTGTGCCCACATTATGACCATTTAAAACCATTTGGAATAAGATGGATATTATTAATTTGAGGTATAGTTGTTAGATAATGAGATTTCACAAGACTTATAACAATTGTTGTTTTGCTGATCAATTTTTCAAAATTAGAGATCAATTTAGTTTCAAAACTGAACCACTGTTGCAAAACCAGTATTCTCAGTACTGATCTAAAAAAATTTCTTTAATTATTTCTGTGATTTGAAGAATTTGTGGGCATACATTTAAGTCAGTGATTAAGTATAGACTGTTTATGGCAGTTCAATGATTAGTTAGAGAATTTCAAATGAATAACAAGAGAATATTTTCCAGATAACATATTTTTTAATCAAAATATAGAGTAAATAGTTATTACAGGAAACATATTTACGATAAAAATCTTTTTAATGTAGTCTTAGTCAGGCAATACAGTAATTACTCACTTTACAAAAGTAGAATACCTACAATACAATACAGTACCTTTCAAAGTGTTTGATTAATTGGTGTCAAACATTTTATTTGACTAGGATGTAATTTTAAAAACAAGATTTCTAATCAACTTCAGAGGAAAAATATGTCAATCCTAACCAGCTGTAATAAAAATATAGTTAAGACTTTTAAATTAATTTTAAAACAAAAATAAATGTTTAGGTGTTTAAAATTATATGCAATTTTTTATTTATTTACATACAAATTAGTTACAAATAAATATTTATATATAAGTAATTGAAATATTTTTTACTAACTTGTGATCATAACCTGGTTTTTGTGAAAAATATTTATAAATATTTGAAATCCATGATTCCTGTTTGTGGCCACACTATTTGAAACTGTGCTAATTTGGGGTGCTAAAGTTTTTCAGTGACTTTGGACTCCCTATTTTGTAAAATCAAAATCTGACCAAAATCAAAAATTGTCTCACCATTTATGACCAATTATTGTTGATATTTACATTTCCCAAGTTCTTTAACACTTTGTGCACTTGTTTTTAATGTTTTTAAATTTTATTTTTTCTTAATTTATTGAAACCAGTATACAGTTTCACTTAAGATTAAACCTCAAAACTAAATTTAAAACATACAGATTTCTCATACCATCCCTACAAATCAGTAATTATTTTAAATATCACAGTATTTTTTGCCTTAATTATTAGTAAAAGTTTATAAGTTAAATAGTAGTTTTATTTTATATTTTTAATTATCCATTGAGCCAGTTTCTTTTTATTTGCTTTTTTACAGTTCACCATATATTTGTATTTCTTTGGTAATAAAAACAAATACATAGTTGACTAGGTTTATTTGTGGTAACACTAACAGTGGTTAAACAACTCAGTTTTAAGTGTACAAGATTAACTGGATTTTTTTTGTATTATTACAATTTTTGTTCTTGATTTTAAGTAATCTATTCTGAAGTACTTGCAGAACAGATGTATTATTAGTATATGCTCCTCCCCAAGCAATATTGCTATTAGAAATCATACTATGGAAGAATGCATGATAAATTATTTTGATTATATAAGCTGTCAGTATTTTCAATAGTTTATAGAACACAAAAATCAAGTACTTTGTTTTATTAATAATGTAACTAATATGCTTATCTCTTTTACAGTTAAAGTAAAAAATAATTCCTAAGTATTTGTGATGATTAACTCTATTAATCATGCATCCATTTATACACATTAATTTTTTTTTTTTGGAACACTATCACAGTAGCACCCAAAAGCAATATAAACAGTTTTGTTTATAATAAGTGATACTTTATTGGATAATAACCACTGATTCACTTCCCTTAACAATAAATTCATCTTACATTGGGCTGCATCCCAGGTTATCATCTGCATATGACAGTATAGTTTCACTTGGCATTCAGTATGATAGATATATCAATAGTTATATTTCTATAACTACTGTAATTTTCATTAATTTTAACTCTTTGTTGTCTATTTACAAGATAACTGATTAAAACATTTAATGCTTTACGCCTAATTCTCAAATTATATAATGTTTGAACAATATATTGTAGTTTACAGTATCAAATGCTTTTACTGTAATTATTAAAGGTTTACTTTCATCTAGGTTACAGTGAATCATTTTAGTAATTTGCTTGAGTTCCAATATTTTTAATAAATCCATACTACCACTTTGAAAATATATTACATTTATTAATAAAATTTAAAATCCTAGAAGTAATACTTTATCAAATATTTTTGCAATATTTGATATAAGCGATTTTTTTGCTTTCATAGTATTTTAAATGTTCTTGTTTTCTTTGATATCCTCATTCTGACTATCTCAATAACTTCAATAATATGATAAAAATTATATGTTTTAGATTCTTGAAGAGGATGACTTGCTATACGCTGTTGGACAAGGAGCACTAGCTGTAGAATGTCGTGCGGATAACGAATCAATTATCAAACTACTAGAACCTCTTTACGATCTCCAAACTGCTTTAAGAGTAACAGCCGAACGTAGCTTCCTAAAAACCTTAGGAGGCGGATGCAGCGCCCCCGTGGCTGTGACTTCTCGTGTGAAACCTGTCAAAGAACGTCAATTTGAACTCACGTTGAACGGGGCGGTGTGGTCGCTCGATGGTGCAGATGAGATTACTGGCACCGAAAACATCAATTTATCCGTTAACAAAGATTTGCGGTGTGACAATTGCCCATATAAAAACAAAAACATGACAGCAGTCGTGGACATTGAGAATATACAATGCGCGCGCAAGTGTTTTGGTGATACCACTGATGGTCCTTCATCTAAGAAGCTGAAAGTGGAAGACATTCCAGCGAATATTCTTAAAAACGACCCCCACGATCAGTCTCCGGTTAAAATACCAATCGGTGCTGATTTCATGGGCAAGTGTCCTTATTTAGAATCTCAATTAGAATTCATAAAGAACACGAACGGTTCTTCTAGCGAAGTACATCCGGATTTTCAGAAATGCCCGTTTTTGTTTGAAAATATCCTGTTAAACAACTCAATAGACAATACCAAGGAAGCTCTCAGTTTAGACAATAACGAAAACAATTTATTTTGTGGGTTGGTAGCTCATAAAGATGCTGGAGCTTGCGGTATGGAGCAAGCGAGGAAAGTTGGTATAGATTTGGCTCAAAGTTTGATATCAAAAGGTGCTTTAGATGTTATGGGAAAGGCTCAGGCCATCATTCACAGTCAGACTTTGCCAAGTTTAAAAGTTCCTAGTTAATCAACATCATCACTTAATTATTTTTAGATATTCAATTGCAATTTTTTTAATTTTGTTTATATTTGAAAAAGAAAAAATATGCTTTTTAAAATGCAGTTATTAATTGTAATCTAATGTGGCCAGTAATAATTTTGCATTTTCACCGCAAAAATTTAAATCTAGTTTTCAATACTCTCACGTAAGCTGTTTTGGTTGGTACAGTTATGAGTTCTGAAGGAACATGCTCGTGACGCAAATATATGCCTGGTATCTGGTGTTTCATTGAAAAGGCCTTTATAGTTTTTCAAAATATTCTGCATAAATCGGTTCATCGTGCCCCATTAAATCTTGACCATGTAATTTAATTTGTATGTTAGGCATTAAGAAATATATTAGATGTCAAATCAGGATAATGTGGCAGAGAGCTTAGTTTTTAAGGTAAACTTTTTTACAACTCCCTTCTCTAATATTTTCTCTATAATAACTGTTTTCTCTATTAAGTTGTTAGCATTTTGCGTCTAAACTTTAGAAATAAAGTAAGATCTAGATAAACTTTACATTATTTTCCATAATGATTTTCTCAGGCTGTTACCACATACAGGTATGGAAAACGTTTGACTGGGGTCGGAGAATGCTAAAGTTAAACAAGGACGGAACTGCTACTATATGCATGAGACGAGGATTGTCCTTTTAAGTACGTCTGTTTCACGAGCATTCAAGGTAAAGCACGATATCATATCGTATGGGAGGCGGGGCATCGATCGTCACAGTCCCAGAGCGACCGGCCGTCGTCCGTCTCTTTCCTCGTCAGTAAGGTTTTATCAACGAAGGAGTAAGATTATTTACGCAAATAATACGGATTTCGGAGCATTTTTCCTTTTCATGATTTTTGCGATGAAAAATTAATTGTCCGCTATTACGCCAGAACGAAAACTTAACATTTTTTCTGTTTTAAAAATGAAATAAAATAGATACTCTTAAAAATAAAATAAATTAGTAACTGTTAAAAAAATTGTCAATAAGAAATTAATCATTAACCTTATAATTATTTACAACATATCGTATGTTTTATTTTTAAGCGATTGGAATCGTCGGAATGTGGTGATAACAAAAAAAAGTATTTATCGCCCGAACACCTCCGAACCGGCGTCACACCGACTTCATTCTCCTGGTGCGTATTGCGTTGATTGATTCAAAATCGCATGGGATTCTACCCGACCCCAGAGAACGAATTTCCACACCTCTATAAAAATGACAGTTTGTTTGGTGGTTTCTATTATCACCTTTATTATTGCACTGCCAAATTTATTATTTATGTTGTCTCTTGTTATACTGTTCCTGACAATATTGAAGTTCCTTCTTGATGTTTTGCTGCATTTTTTCTAAAAGAATGTTAGAACACATATAAATTGAAAGTATCTTAAATAAAGTTTTTTTTGTAGCAAATTGTTTAATTTTTGAGCTCTTATTGTAACACTTTATAAAAAATTGTTCTCTCTACAGTTCGAAAATTTTCATGACATCCTGATTCTCTATTTTTATAATCCTACAACTATGAATGCAGGGCGGTATATGAGTAGGTTTCTTAACTTTTTACCATTAATTGTGCTTCCAGGGGCAAGCAAAAACGCTCAGTTCAACATAATTCATTTTTCAAACATCAAATTTAACTCTATGATTTGACAAATAACATTATATCAACAGGATTCAATACTTCGAAAAGATTGTTGAGGAGGTCTTGAATTATTTTGTCTATTCATTGGGTTTTCTCCCCTCCAAATTTTTTTTCCTGTAACAGATAAGTATTTAAAAATTGTATATGTAGAACGAAGTGTAGTAAGGCAATTTCGTAAAATTGCCCTGATTACTGGCTGTCTGTACAGAGATTCTTCCTCACAGTTTTTCTGAGAGAAAGAGATGTCTATAAACCAAAAAAACTGTGAGGAAGAATCTCTGTACAGACAGCCAGTAATCCGGGAAATTTTACGAAATTGCCTTACTACACCTTGGTCTACATATACAATTTTTAAATACTTATCTGTTACAGGAAAAAAAATTTGGAGGAGAGAAAACCCAATGAATAGACAAAATAAAAGGATTCAATACATCTAACGTATTATTCAAAAACACAAATAATATGCAAATAATAACTTGTCTTTTCCTCATATTCATTTAACAAAGTTGTCTTCAAAAAACAATGCAATAAGCAATTTTTGAAATTTTTGAGTTGTTATTACTTATTTTTTTTTTTTTGCGAAGTAAAAGATGTTAGTTGATATTTGTTGGCAACATTCTTCCTTGTTTATTTTAAAATGAACCATTTTAAATCTTGGTTGGTATGAATTTTGTGATTGCCCTTTGAACTATTGCAATTATTGGTTAAAATTATTTGACAAACTTATTTACCGAATATCTTGTCTGAATCCTTTATTCTTCTGAAAATTAATTTTTACTAAAACTATTTTTAAAAAATATATAACTTTAAGTCTGAAATTGAGTTACATTACTTTGTTGTTTATTGTGTTAATTAATTGCTAAGAAAATTTAAGAAATTCCTAGACAAACAGTTTCTAAGACTTTTTTATCTATTGTAGTTATGACAATTTATTTTTGTTTTGTATCTTTTTTAGTTGTATTTATAGTTTGGTTTTAAATGGTTGGTAATTGTATATATTGAATATATTTAAATGTTGTTGCATATACTTTTTTCTATTGTATTTTATTAGTTATCTAAAAATATATCAAATACAGTTACAAATTTTGTATTATTAATATTCACCTAACTTCACAATACATGATTTACTTTGTGTGTTGTTTTTGTTGATTTGTAAAAGAGAAGATGAAGTTTGGTCTGTTCTAGGATGTTAATTTCAAGGTATTTCACATACTGTATCAACAGATTTAACCCTGTGTCAAAGCTCATGTTTTTTGTGAAGGTTGACAGTCAAAAAACTTTTTTGTAAGTGGTCTTTTTATATACAGCTTGTCCAATTCTACGTCATTGATTGTATTTTGGCTGCAGATTATTGAAATTTATATTCAGATTGGCCAATAATGATCTTTAATATTTACATGTATATGCAGACGAAATGTTGTTATTTTGATAGGTTTGAAGTTAGCTCTAGAATTAAGCAAAGCTGCTAGCGTCCAGAATGTTCGATAAATTGAGCCATATGGTTTAAAAAAATCGGGATTGGGGTTTTTAAATCGGTAAAACTTTTTTCCAGTTACCGTTACCAGTTACCGTTTATTTTTAACCGACTTCCAAAAAGGAGGAGGTTATCAATCAATTCGTATGCTTATTTTTTTATGTATGTCGAGCGATTATTCAAAAACCGCTTGAGCAATTTTGATGATTTAAACTGCATTATATTAAGAAACATTACCGAAAGGTCCCATATAATTGTCTATAACATGAGATTTACGGTTTTCTAGAAAAAAAGTAAATAAGGGACTAGATTTTACCGATTTTCAATGAATCTTTACTGTTTTCTCTAAAACTGCTCACGCAATTTGAATATTATAAATTGTATTATACAAAGATATGTTCCAGCTTGATTCCGTACATTTTTCTATAACGCAAAACATACCATTTTTCTGAAAATCGGAAAAATATATGCACAAAAACTGTAAACATCATGGTAAATGTCAAATTTTCATAATCAATAACTAGTTTAAATGTCAAGGTATGCCATGAAAGTATATCTTACAGGGTGTTTGTCATGATTTTCGTTTTGATTCATTTGAAGTCAGTTTCTTTTAGAGTCATAGTTAAGTTAGGGAGCTTATAGTTGCGTGAAATGAAAGAACATATTCCACCAGTTTATAGAAACGAAAATTTGTTATGCAGACCTTCTCTATATGGTATACACTTGTAGGTCTGTGCGTGCGGAATGTGATATTAGGTGGTACATAAGCAGTTGCATCCTAAGGATGGTTGAAATGTAAGGTGGAATTGAATTAGTTATACAGGGTGGTTCTAAAAATAATGTATTGTGTAGTACACATGTAGTTTCGTATACAAGGTAGTTGAAATAACAGTGGAGCAAAACTGTAGTTATATAGAGTGGATATTTGCGTTATAAAACGGAGAATAATTACAGTTATACAAAAGTCTCTAAAAATTGTTATAAGCAGTTGAGTATACAGGATGGTTGAAATATAAGGTGGAGTATAATTACAGTTATACAGTGCGGTTTAACAAAGTTATATAATTTAGAACAGAAGTAGTTGCTTATACAATGTGTTTGAAGTAAAGGTGGGGTACAATTATTGTTATTGAGGGTGCATCAAAAATTTGTTATACAAGCATAAGCAGTTAGGATATTTGAATTATAGGACGTAGGATGGGGTATAATTATAGAAATGGGTTAAAAAAATTGTAGAAGCAGTTGTATATACCGGTTGATTGAAATAAATGCTAGAGTAAATTTAGAGTTATAAAATGTGGTTCAAAAAGGTGAATTTTGTTATATATGGTAGACCATGAGCAGTTGCATAAATGGAATACTAGACATATGGGGCGAAGTAAAATCATTGGTATACAAGAATGATTTAAACAATAGAAAGAGTCAATAGCATGGAGAGGATTTGTACTTATACAGGGTGGTTTTAAAGATATCAGGATCCTAGTAATATTGTGTTGAGTTGAATTATAGTTGTACAGGGTGATTCAGAAAATGATAGACCAATAAGTTATATAGCAGTGACGAGTACACAGAAGCATATAGAGTGTGGATGTAATATAGAGTGAATTAGTTACATTTATAGAAAGTGGTCCAAATAATCAAACAAAATATATTTGCAAAATATAGACAAAGAATAAAAATTAGAGAGGGAGAGAAATAAGAATACGGTAAAATTTTCAATTGAATTGTACCTTGATTAAATCAGATAAAAAACGATGTCTGAAAATAGTGATCAATTGCACATGGTTTTTAAACTGTTTTTATTTTAAGTCAGCTGAAGTCGGTTTTTTATTAAATATAAATTATTATCATTAAGATTTGAAGATGAACCTCTTTTAAATAGAACAACAACGTTTAAAATTCATACATAATATGTATTTTTATTTAGTAAAGAAAAGTTTAACTTGTTGACTGATTGTTATAAAGGTCTTTTATTACTTTTCTATATACATATATATATATTAACAGTTTTGTTGAGAATTAGTTTTCATTCTTAGGTAATAATATATTTTCGTGAAGCCATATAATCTTTTTAGTATTACATATGAAACTTCACAAAGGTTTTGAATGAAACATTGTTGGTGATCGAAAAAATGAATGTAATACTCGTAATTTTTTTTGACAAAGCTATATTGCTCTTTTTAATTATGCCTTTTTTATTTGTTTTCATTCGAACTATTTTTCCATAAAAATCTTTGCACTCATATCCTTTACGTATTCGTGCATTGCTTTAAAAACTAGAAAACCAGCTTTGCAGGAACATGGAAAATCAATATCAAGAGAAAGATATTAGTTTGTTTAGAATTGAATGCTACTATTATTCGCCTAGTGCTAAACTAAACTAAATGAAAACATTGGAAAATTACGATATCCACTAACATAATGAAAAATCTAATATCTTTTGTTAATTGTACTAGTGAAATGAACTATGCGTACTACGTGTTGCGTACAATACACTGATGTTCCTGCTGAGAATTCTCACCGGTCACCGAGTCATTGGTGTGCCTTCGACGCTTCCTAGCCAAGTAGTGATTGTGGTAGTGATATCATAGTTCCCGAATTTTTTTATTCATTTGTTCACACATCACGTGAACAATATTCGACCAGTCATTTCGGAATCCCGTGTGTCGTGAATTAAAAGTCGCGGACTCGCGATTCTAGTCGCAAAGTCGCGTTTAGATCAGTTGAAAAATTGGTCCGTTGCACTGCATATCGCAGGACGTCCTGCTGCATGTCGGATTTACATAACCTCGAACGAAAATGTGGTAAAAGACGCTTCCTGGTTTTTCGACGGGGATTTTCAAAAATCTAACGGCATTGTAGAACACAATTTAAACGCATAAGGTGAGATTTTGTCGTTATATTAATTATTAGTGTTAATTATAAATTTAGCGGTGTATAATGTTTGTACTGAAGATACCTGGGATTATTTAATATGACATTGAAACTTTATAATTTGTTCGGATAGGACGGCATGTTACAAAACAGTTTTTTTTTATTTCCAATTGGTGATGCAAATATATTTTAAGTCGCCGACCCAAATGTTGCGCGGTTTTAGTATTTCTGTCACTAAAATTGTTTTAAAGCGTTTGTGAACTGACTTATTTTTGAAATTTTAGAAATTATGTATTGTAAAAAATAAGTATCGCGAATAGTAGGTACGTTATGATTAAAAACGGTTATTAAATAATTGCTTCGTTTTTTTAATTCTTAGAATTTATGTGGCGTTCCTAGGTACGACTTTGTTATAAGATAGCGCATTCGCCAAAAATGCGATCAAAGAATTTTATTGTTTCAGTGATCCCATTAACGTCATAAAGGAAAACCTAGGAAAAACCTTATGAACTATCCCGATATTAGGTTGTTCAAAAGGAGGTTACCATTAATAATTTCTTCCTTAATTGTCGGTAACCAGATACGATTAAATTCTACAGAAGCAGAAGCGATACAATCGTCTTCATTCAAAAGAATTAAGGCAGACCCTTTTTTTTTTCGTTTTGTGTTATGTTGTTCTTTGTGAAGTATAGTTGAATTCTCAAATTGTATTTTATGGCTTAGGTCCCAAGCATGTTCACAAATTTTCGATTTTTCAAATTGTCGTTTCTTTATGTAATTCTTGTGTTCATTTATTCGTACGTTTAATGGTCTCGATGTTTCTCCAATATAAAATTTATTTCATTCGCAAGGAATCTTGTATATGCAGTTTTTTGAGTTCTGGGTTTTGTTGTTTCAATATTAGAGATTTCACTGTATTTCTTGTTTGGAATGTTGTTTTAACATTAAATCTGGTGCCCACCCTTTTCAATCTTTCTGACAGACCCTGTATATATGGTATAGTTGCAACTGTAATGTAGTTGTCCTGAGTAGTAGTAGTGTTAATAAGAGAAGTTCTGGGTTGATTTGGAACGTTTGTCGTCTGTTTTATCAACAAAGAGTTAAACAGACTTGAACAGAAAACAAACCTTCTTCCCCATTTAATGTTACCAAATTATTTACGCGACAGATTTGGGAAACTACCAACAAGCGATTAAATTTGGTAAAGGTATTTTATATTTATTAGTCACGTCTTGAAAATTGTCATTTTAACAGATTACTTGGAAGTTGGCTCGAGAAAAAATAGTTTGGATATGAATTTTGTTAGATTTATTGTCTGGCAAAGTCAACAATAATCCAAAAAGTTAAAAAATATATATATCAGTACGCCTTGTTGTACTTTCAATAGCAACAAATGAGTATTAAGTATAACTATACCTATAATATTCGCATTTCTAAATTTTTGTCTTCCTTTTTTTAATGTCCACAAATTTTCCAAATTGCAGGTTTGGGAAAATCTTACAATTTGTTTCATTACTTTATTGAGTAGAATTCTTGTTAGTAGAGAAATCAAAATTTCGTGCTGTTGTAGCTGATTGCTTGAAAATTGCGATTTTGTCAAACTAAAAATTTAGTTTAGGAAAAATCTTTTGATATGTACGAGAACATTGTCCTTGGGATGAATTTTGTTAGATTTATTAGCTAGTAATGTTAAAAATAATTGAAAAATATAAAATATTTGTAATAAATAATTACATTCTGTTTTTTAATTACAATAAAAATAGTTTCCTCGCTTTAAAGATGTATATTAAGGTTAACTGTAAGATATTTTTGTTTTTATTTTTTTTTAAGATTTGCACAAATTTTCCGGTTATCAATAGGATTGAGAAAGTATAAGCGATTAAATTCGGCGATGAAATTTCAAATTTAATGGACAGCTTTTTTGAGTATTTTTTTATTCGTAGGGTAGTCGAGAATTCCTTTTGTATGTGATTGCTTGAAAATTGAGATTTCAACTAATAACATCAAAAATTTGGCTCAAAAAATGATTTGGTTGAACTTTTAACTTCAGATTCGGGTTTAGCAGCCTCAAAAACATGTTCGATGAATTTTTGAAAGAGAATGAAGTATTTCCTGCGATTTTTAAATATATTTATTAAAGAAAAACAGTCTTTATTGTTTAAAGAATTAATAAATACTAGTGGTCCCCAGTGGTCGAAATTCGACCTTATTTCATGAAATTGTAAAAAGTATATTTTTATAAGAAACAGAGTTGTGGAGAAATCGGAGAAGTAGATCTAATGACCAAAATTGTTTACTCATATTGACAAATCTATTGAAATAAAAAGAAAATAAAAATTCAAATATCGGTAATAATATTTTTGACAAATGAATGAACCCCCAAATTTTCGGCTGAACCGCTCCTGGCAAAATATTCGATAAAATAATTGGATGATTGTTCGTTGCAACCTAAAAATTTTCGTCATTTGCGGTTTCAATCAAGTTCAGGAATATTAAAGAAAAGAGAGGACCAACAACCTTAGGAGAACTTAAATATTTAATACATTCTCTATTGTCCGCTGTCTGAAAATTTTTTACACAACACCTTCGGGAAGGTTGTGATAATAATATATTAATCAAATAATTAAATTCACATTAAAAACAGGATATTTAATATGAAAGTTACTGCAACGCGCCCGAAAAATCAATACTGATCTACTACATTGACTATTTTACCACTAAACAATAACAACGCTTGCATGCTACTTCCAGACGTACATGCTTTAAGAATATAACAGCACCTAACGATCGCTCCCTCCATATACAATTTCTTAATGTTTTGAGTTTTGACCGTCTGGCGGCGGCGGCACTGTCAGTTGTTTGGCTTTGACAGTATGGACGTAAATAAGAAATTTTTATTATATTTTATTTAATGAATGAACCAATATTATAAATTAATATTAGCATTCTGTACTGAAGGTCGTCAAACAAAACAAAAAGGAAGATAATCGGTTGAGAGACAGAGGAGAAAATGGTACCTAATCGTTTTGTCTTTGCCTATTTATATATAGATTTAGCGGCAAAATCGATAATTTTAACTTTTTATAATAGTACTGAATATACTTGATAAATCCATAATTAAAGATATTTTTATGTTAATACAAGCTTTTTTGAATTTCTCCTAAATAATGCATGTTTTTAATAGCTTGCTTGACTCTACTAATACGAGATTTTTTACGAATATTGAAAGTACGAATATAACCAGTCTGTTATTCCTTATCTATAAAACTATTGTCCCTAGTGTGATTAATAGAAATACCTCACCATAATAAATTTAATATGAACATACTAATTTGTTATCTTTATTTCCCAAAATCATTTGTTCTAATTAATAGATAAGCAGACAGTAATATCCCATGATTATGATTTTTGTAATTAGATATTAGGCTTAGTATTGCGAAATTGGTAAAACATTCAGGGCACTGGTTACTGTATGCAATTAATGAGTTGTTAAAATTGGCATCTAGGCTTTGCTATAAGGCCGTTCAATGGAACTACCATAGATAATAATAATCACGCATTGCTTGATATGCCCACGTTAAGATAACATAGGGAAACAAAATTGAATTTTTGTGCTATATACAGAGTGCAGTTTTGATTAATATTGTTACAACAATTCATTTTACGGTGTCTAAATAAACCTGCGGAAAAATAAACTATAAAAACCATTCAAATAAAGAATGCCGACAAAAAAGGGATTTCCTAATTTTCAGCCTTTGTTCCTATCGAATTATTAATCATTACAGCTAATACATTGTCTCCCCGGCACTGCCACTCTTCGAAATAGTTTGGGTAGACAACTTTAGACATGGTTGGCAGCTCCTCATTCGTTTTATCCTTGACGTCTTTACAGCAGAGATAACTGTGTTAGCAGGTTCACTGTTGCATAATATTCTTCAAACTTTCAAACAGGTTTGATTCACGTTGTAACCTGTGGAAACAATGTTAATCTGAAATTGGTAGATAATGTAACTCGTTCCTCGAAGTTTCCTTGGACTTCCATCGTCTTGAAGTGGTTGATCTCATAACGTTTCAATAGCTGTGTATCAGCTATCGTCATCCGACCGATTACAAGTTCACCCAACTCATCAACAGCAGCACTATCGAAATTCCTTCTACCAATCATCCAACCTTTGGAGGGCAAAACATCATCGGATCCTTGGAACTTGGGCCAGAACATCGGTTAGTAATTTTCGACGTTGAAAACCTTTTCACGAACATACCACTAGACGAATCTCTCAACATGGTGAGAAACTTACTGATGACGAAACCCTGATGGAGAGGACGGAGCTGCCAATAGACTCAATCATGGACTTACTTGAATGTTGCCTCAAAAACTGCTACTTTTAGGAGAAGGACCGGTTCTTCATGCAAGAAGATGGATTGCCTATGAGTTCCCCGTTATCACCAACCATCGCCAACATCTACATGGAATGGTTCAAAGAACATGCACTGAGGAGGTACGAGATGCAGCCTAGGGTATGGTTGAGGTATGTCGATGACACCTTCATTATTTGGCAACACGGGAAGACAGAACTACAGGCATTCCTGGAGCACCTGAACCAATCCCAACCATCCATTAGATTCACCATGGAGATGGAAGAGAGTGGGTGCCTACCATTCCTTGATGTAAAGTGTCAAAGGACTAGGACCGGAATCCAAACAACAGTCTACAGGAAGGCTCCGCATACAGGATTATACCTTCACTACAATTCCAACCACCCATCAGCAACGAAAACTGGCATCATCAAAATAGTAATTTATAGAGCCAAAAATATCTGCAGCACACCAGAAGCCCTCAAAGAAGAACAAGTTAAACTTAGAGAAGACCTTTTGGCGAATGGATATCCGGAAACGATCATTACCAAGGCGTTTGAAGAGCTGGACAAACTACCTAGCCAGGAAGAGGACACCACTGTAGCAATTCTACTATTACCGTATACTAAAGGCTTGTCAGAGAAACTTAGAAGAATTGCACACAGCTATGGAATCAAAATGATCTTCAAAAGCAACAACACCTTGAGGAGCACGATAACAAGAACGAGGCCCGACGCACAAGCAATCCCAGCATACCTTGTGAATTTGGCAGTCTTTACATTGGAGTGACAAAGCGACAGCTGGACACCAGGGTTAAGGAACACCGCACAGCTACTTAAAGAGCGAAGGTAACGAAGTCTGGACTAGCTAATCACGCATGGACCGAACACCATAATATCAACTGGGACCAGGCCAGAGCAATTCACAAGGAAGAGCACTGGTACAAAAGAAAATTCACAGAGACAGCATATATAATCTCGAATATTTGGCAAGCTCTTCTTCAGCCTCTGCCGCTACGCATCACCGGCAACCAAACGCCAAGTATGCCATAAACGCCTAGCGGCAGAAATCAGTACTACACAAGCTCTGCCCAAGGCAATATTATCCCGGTTTTTGGATACCCCCTTGTACACCGTTAAGTATTTAAATCAGACAGTTTTTGTTAGGGTTAAGTATGTCCTAATTATAGAAAAGAATGTTTGTATTTGGTAAAGTAGACAATATTGACAATGTTCGAGTTTAAATTTGACGCCGGGAAACTCTTACCTATGAATTTATACTTGACGAGAAAATTTTACAAGCATATTGCGCGCACAGGGAACTGTGAGATTTGGTATGGTTAAAGTTTGTATGGAGAAAGTGTGCAGAATACTAAACTCTATATAAAATACGTGTTAAGGAATATATTAAATGAAATAAAAACAGTGAAGTCAAGCAGTCGCACAGAGTAGAGATTTTACATTATGCCCTAAACGATTTTTGTAGGAAAATTCATTCATTTTCATGACAACTGAATTTATGTAGTTCTGCTTTTTATCGATTACTTTTGATGAAGGATTTTTCTTTTACCACAATTTCAAACGTGTAAAGATAATTTATTTATAAGCGTGAGATTATAAACGTTTGAGTGATGCAATATTAGACAAACCTCAGACGGAAGGATCACCACACTACAATATCGTGTGTCTAAAGTGATTCACGTTTTTGTCGTACTTGTCGTACAGATAAGATAAATAATTTTTTAATTCTTAACAACAGTTACTTGAGACAAACTAAGCACAAACTACTTAGAATTTAGACTGATGTATAATCCAAATGTGCAATATTTGATTAGGCTATGTATCAGTAGTGGTCCGAGTAGAGTGGTTAAAGAGGTTATGAACCCCTCTCCAAATCGTATTGACAAATTTCTTACAATAAGCATATTACGAAAATTATTTCAAAAATAGGTATTCGAGATGACTTTGAAATAAGTTGTTGAAAGTAGAGGTGTCATTCTACAACGCCTCTATTTTCATTTTTCATTAAATGTCTGTGAAATATACGAAAAATGTTAGCAAACATGACTAAAAAATGATTCCAAGAAGTGGGGGAAACACGGTTGTTGAGGGAAGCGTATCTATACTATTATAAAATTGTAAGTTTGTCTGTTTGTTTGTTTGTTTGTTCGGGCATCACATAAGAACTGCTGAAGTGATTTTATTGAATCTTTTTTTGTTGCAAAGACTATAGTTTGACTTAAAATCTGGTAGATATTTTATCTCCCTAAATTGACAGAAACGGTAGATATAGCGAAAAAAAGTTCTACCATGTTGGATAACACAATTACTCTATTGGTTCCATCGCAAGCACCAAATATTAGATTCTTGAATCAGCTTAGCTTTTATAGAGGCAGGCTGCCTGTAATTTATAAATATTTTTGTCAGAAACTATTTTAGATATTTTCAAGAACTTTTTTGACTTATTTAGTTCAGTGTTTGTTTCAGTTCTTATTTATGTCTTATTTATATATGTCTCTATAAACACCTACATAGATCGTTTTAATATTTAAAATCCCCACATATAAATATATTAATAAACAAACAGTTTATTAATCGAACAAATCGCTCTGTATACAAGCTTTATTAGCGATTAGATTCTTTCACCATCTGAGTGATAGTTACTATCGATAATAATTATTGTCAGCAGTTCCCCTCAACAACCGTGTTCCCCCAACTACGCGAACCCATTCGTACGCTCACCAAATTTTGGTGATGTTTGCTAAAATGTTTCGTATATTTCACACACATTTTATGAAAATTGAAAATAGAGGCGTTGTAGAATGATACCTCTACTTCCAATATCTCTATTCTGAATTGATTTTTGACTATCCATGTCGCACGGAGACACACGGCAAGAATAGTGGACTAAAAATGTCATATCCTAATTATTCAAAAACCAATAAACCGATAGCGCCTGGTTTAGTCACGCATAAGGTAGATATCAATTACTATCAGTTGCCACAAGGCCAATTCTACAACTTCGATAGTGAGGGAGTTTTGATAATAATAAAGGAAACCGCTAAATTTTGCAGAATTTTTTGTTTTTGCGTGTTACTAAAGATCCTATCGGATCGATCCTGGGCTCACTATTGATTGGTCTAAAAATGTTTATACATCGATCTTCAAAAGATAAAACTGTCAATAGCGAATATTAGATGGAAGTATTGGATTGATTGATTACAACAAAAACATGTCCTATAACAGGTCAATGATAACAATGGTTAAACTGAATGAATTACTTTTCGAATTGCGTTGTCATCCACGATACGCTCCAGATCTGGCTCCCAGTGACTATTAACTTTTTAGAAATATTAAATGGATGCTCCAGCGAAAGAAATTTGGGTCAAATGATAAAGTGATTCCCTAAACTTGTTTTTAGAACTCAACAAATCCTGTAGGTTATGAATATATCATTCTTGAAGGAAGTCTTCAGAAATCGATGAATTAAGACAATAAATTAGAGATGAGTACCCACAGATAACCTTTGGAAGTGTATGGTGAATGTATCCCTACATGTTGCCTTTTACTTATGGAGTGTAGATTAAAAGAAGCACAAAGTTATATGGGAATAAAACTGAAAAAGTGTCCAGCGGACGGTTTCAAATAAGAAGTTCAAGAAATGACCAGAATGGCGCAAGTATGACCACAGGGTATGTTATGAAGTTAATTGTCAACGGATTGAAAAACACAAATCCTACATTTAGAAGTGAAGCGGCTGAAAAAGTGAGAATGATGTAATTATTAGTAAAAATCGTAAATAAAACGTAGAAAAGCTGTTATGTAAACTTCTCTTTGTAAATGGTTATGTCCGTTTATTGTAATCTCTGTAAGTGATATATAGTGTGTTAATTGTGATATAAATTAATAAGCGTGTGCCCCCGTTTTGACTTTTTATAAAAAGGAGTGATTTTATAATTATTTTGTTGTAAAACTTTTTGAAATAGTTAAACAATGGAAAAATTTGTATATTTGTAATATTTTTATACTTATTAACAAATAGATGTTGGTGAATTAGATGTAAATAAAAATTATTTATTTTTTCATTCTTGTGTTCGTAATACATATTTATTTTGAAAAGTGTCCCTTTACAAAGTTGGTGTTTCTACTTCCTTATTCACCTCTCTCTGGATAAAAGGTAATTAACAATTATTTTCATAACTGAACAAACTGCTATAATTAAATTATCTCTTCTGTTATCATTATGGAACAATTTTCACTTGCATTTTAGTCTAGAATAGTTTATTTTTCAAGTATTTTAACATTTTCACACACTGGTTTTCCATATATTTTTTCTTGTCTAGTTTAACAAAAAGCTCCATTAGCTACTATTAAATGAATATTTTTGGCATCTTTCTGCTGTAGCTGTATTTTAAATATTTCCAAAGGTACGCCTGGTGAATGCCCCTGGGAAAAATCTTCAGAAGTTTGTTGAAGTTCTCGGGTTGGTGGAATATGCCATAATCTTTTTCTTACACAGAGTGTGTCCTCCTTTTACTCAAACCTCCATACTTTTACTGTACCAAATATCTAGCCACAAACTGCAATGTCAAATAAATGTCAATATCAGTTTTACAGTTTGTAATTCATAAGTCATATCAATTGAGACGAATACTTCATATAAATCTTGAAATGTTGATAAATATACTTTTGAATACATATGGTACTTATGTCTTAAATAATTTTGACGATAAATCAGAGATGTCACTGATTAAACTTGCTTTCACCACCGTTTACTTAGAAGATTTTTGTTACAGATTATAAATTAAAATGGCTTCCAAGTTTCGAAAATTAGCAGTGGGTGGCTTAGCAGCAACCGTAGGCGCAGGATTGACTACTTATATGCTCTTGAAAGAAGATGCTGGACACATGTTTGTGAGTACATTATTATTCTAAGTATTCTGATTTTAACTAAGCCCTTCAAAATCAGTTGATGCATTACAGAAACATTTAGACCAGAATATACTTCAATATACTGTATACCTACTTACCTGCACTGTTAAAAAATAAAGTTTTGGTAAATGAACAACGTATTTTGCAGTGGCCAGGTGTCAAAGCGGATATACTGACCCCCAAAATGAAACGTCCTTTGCCACCCAGGGCGGAATGCATCAAGTCGCTTCAGACTGAATCTTTTGACGTTTTGATTATCGGAGGTGGCGCCACCGGAGCTGGTTGTGCCTTGGATGCAGTCACAAGAGGTTAGTGTTTGAGAAGAATGTTTTTTTGAATTCAAGTTGGCATGTTACGTATTTATATTTCCAGGATTGAAGACAGCGTTGGTTGAAGCTGACGACTTTGCCAGTGGAACATCGAGTAGAAGCACCAAGCTCATACACGGAGGCGTTAGGTATTTGCAAAAAGCCATAATGCAACTGGACTATGAGCAGTACAGAATGGTAAAGGAGGCTCTGCACGAAAGAGCTTCTATGCTGCATCAAGCACCACATTTAGCCCATCCTTTGCCAATTATGTTACCCGTGTACCAGTGAGTAAATATACTATAATAGTTGTAAAGCATTAGTTTGGTTAATCAATACTTTTTAAAACCTGCTTATTAAAGTTAATAGCGAATAAAAACAGGACGAAGGCTTATTCTTATTGATTACAAAAAATAAGTTATCTATCAATCAGTTTTCAAACATCGGGTTTGATTTTTCTCATCCTAATGAAGCCAATTTTTGTCATTTTTTGTTATTTTTGTCATTTATGTCATTTTTGTCATTTTTGTCATTTTTGCAATTTTTGTCATTTTTGCAATTTTTGTCATTTTTGCAATTTTTGCAATTTTTCTCATTTTTCTCATGTTTGTCATTTTTGTCATTTTTGTCGTTTTTGTCATTTTTGACATTTTTGGCATTTTTGTCATTTTTGGCATTCTTGCAATTTTTGTCATTTTTGCAATTTTTGTCATTTTTGACATTTTTTACTTTTTTGGCATTTTTGGCAATTTTGTCATTTTTGGCATTTTTGTTTTTTGTTTTTATAGCATTTTTGCCATTTTTGTCATTCTTGTCATTTTTGCAATTTTTGTCATTTTTGACATTTTTGGCATTTTTGGCATTTATGTCATTTTTGTTTTTTATACCATTTTTGCCATTTTTGTCGTTTTTGTCATTTTTGTCATTTTTGCAATTTTTGTCATTTTTGCAATTTTTGTCATTTTTGTCATTTATGTCATTTTTGTCATTTTTGTTATTTTTGTCATTTTTGTTATTTTTGTCATTTTTGGCATTTTTGGCATTTTTGGCATTTTTTTGGCATTTTTGATATTTTAGTCATTTTTCTCATTTTTATCGTTTTTGTTATTTTTGTCATTTTTGACGTTTTTGACATTTTTGACTTTTTTGTCTTTTTTGTCATTTTTGACATTTTTGTCATTTTTGTTTTTTATATCATTTTTGCCATTTTTGTAATTTTTGCCATTCTTGTCATTTTTGTCATTTTTGCAATTTTTGTATTTTTTGACATTTTTGTCATTTTTTACATTTTTGTTATTTTTGTCATTTTTAACATTTTTGGCATTTTTGAAAATTTTGTTTTTTATGTCATTTTTGCCATTTTTGTCATTCTTGTCATTTTTGCAATTTTTGTCATTTTTGACATTTTTGGCATTTATGTCATTTTTGTTTTTTATACCATTTTTGCCATTTTTGTCGTTTTTGTCATTCTTGTCATTTTTGTAATTTTTGCAATTTTTGTCATTTTTGCAACTTTTGTCATTTTTGTCATTTATGTCATTTTTGTTATTTTTGTCATTTTTGTAATTTTTGACATTTTTTTGCATTTTTGGCATTTTTGATATTTTTGTCATTTTTCTCATTTTTGTCATTTTTCTCATTTTTGTCGTTTTTGTTATTTTTGTCATTTTTGACGTTTTTGGCATTTTTGGCATTTTTGTCATTTTTGTTTTTTATATCATTTTTGCCATTTTTGTCATTCTTGTCATTTTTGGAATTTTTGTCTTTTTTGACATTTTTGACATTTTTGTCATTTTTGGAATTTTTGTTTTTTATATCATTTTCGCCATTTTTGTCATTTTTGTCATTCTTGTCGTTTTTGTCATTTTTTGTCATTTTTGTCATGTTTGTCATTTTTTTGTAATTTTTGTCATTTTTGTTATTTTTGTCATTTTTGCCATTTTTGTCATTTTTTGCCATTTTTGTCATTTTTGTCTTTTTTGTCATTTTTATCATTTTTGCCATTTTTGTCATTTTTGTTTGTAATTTTTGTCATTTTTGTCAGTTTTGCAATTTTTGTCATTTTTGACATGTTTGGCATTTTTTTGTCATTTTTGGCATTTTTGTCATTTTTGTTTTTTATATCATTTTCGCCATTTTTGTCATTTTTGTCATTTTTTGTCATTTTTGTCATGTTTGTCATTTTTTGTCATTTTTATCATTTTTGCCATTTTTGTCATTTTTGTCATTCTTGTAATTTTTGTCATTTTTGTCATTTTTGCAATTTTTGTCATTTTTGCAATTTTTGTCATTTTTGACATGTTTGGCATTTTTTTGTCATTTTTGGCATTTTTGTCATTTTTGTTTTTTATATCATTTTTGCCATTTTTTGTCAATTTTGTCATTCTTGTCATTTTTGCAATTTTTGTCATTTTTGTTATTTTTGTCATTTTTGACATTTTTGACTTTTTTGGCATTTTTGGTATTTTAGTCATTTTTGTCATTTTTGCCATTTTTGTCATTCTTGTCATTTTTGTCATTTTTGGAATTTTTGTCTTTTTTGACATTTTTGTCATTTTTGCCATTTTTGCCATTTTTGTCATTTTTTGTCATTTTTGTCTTTTTTGTAATTTTTATCATTTTTGCCATTTTTGTCATTTTTGTCATTCTAGTAATTTTTGTCATTTTTGCAATTTTTGTCATTTTTGCAATTTTTGTCATTTTTGTCATTTTTGACATTTTTGTCTTTTTTGTCATTTTTTTTAACTTTTGGCATTTTTGGCTTTTTTGTCATTTTTGTCATTTGGCCTTTTTTGTCATGTTTTTGTACTTTTGCTCATTTTTTATTTTTGTGTCATTTTTGTCTTTTGTAGTTTTTGTATAGAATCCTAGGTACGGCATGACTTCGAGGTATTTCTAATTGTCACAATGGTCGGGTTCGAATTGTCGACCTTTCTTAATTTAAATTCGTTTTTTAACACGTTTTCGAAGATATTTATTAGACGACATCTTAAACAAATTCAAAGATTATTATTATTCTAGATGGTGGCAAGTTCCTTATTACTGGTTCGGTATAAAGATGTACGATGTAGTTGCTGGTTCCAAGACAGTCAAATCATCCTATTTCCTATCGAAGAAAAACGCCCTGGAGCTTTTCCCTATGCTTAGAGGAGACAAATTGGTCGGAGGGATCGTATATTACGACGGTAAGAGTTTCATTCACCTTTTCACCTTCGGTTTTTTATTTCCAACCTTTATTGTTATCGCCGACGTTTTATTTGGCACTCGGTCCAGAAATAAAATGTAATTTAATTAATTTGGCAAAAGATGTGAGTCTCGAGTGAAATATTGTCAACAGTTGTTGATGAGCTGAAATATGCTTACCGAACAGGAATATTTGGAGCACTTTGTAAATTTAATTGTATACAGGGTGAGGCTATATGGTACGATTTTTATTCGAAAGCCGTCATTTTAAATTATCTAAAAATATGTTTTAGTAAAATTGATATATTTCAATTGGAAAAAGATCTAACGGAGCTGCAAAAAAATATTTTACAGTGTGTGTAAAGATTTTATGATTATGCAGCAATAGAATAAACAATTTTGGGACAGACGACTAGTTTGTTTCATACCATGCCATATTGATCGACCAGATTGGTTATGTAATTAGCGAAGAACTTAATAAAAGTCAACACAAAAACAATTTTGAATCTCACCTGATCATATCATTTTTATGACCTAAACAACTAATGGAAATTTCAAGTTTATTGTTTTTATGGTGGTGTCGCAATGTTTATTTTTTTTGGAGACTTTATTTTACGTAATTTTAGAATAGTTGTGGTATTTTATAATTTATCTTAAAGACATTTTTGAAATAATCACTAATATTAAGAAAAAAGTGTGTATATTGTAAGTGTATCAAACGTTTCAAGGACTCATCAATCAAGTTCGGGACTTTTGATATATACCCTCAAGTTTGGCGCTTATTGCCAAAAATTCATGATAATTGTATATGAGTTATAATTTTAGTAACATTTCTGAAGTACCTTATTCTTAAGTAAAAGCAATTGCTTGAATGGAAACAAACTAACTTATATTTTCACTTTGATATTACTAGTTTCGGCAAAAACGCTATATGCCATTATCAAAGAGGAATATATTGACAAACATACTACAGGTATTACTTAAGTAAAATGATGGATAGTATTATAATAACATAAAAGCTTGGGAAAAACTCCCAACGGTATTTTTTGAATTTATAGTGGAGAACATTTTTTTGCAAATCAAGCTGGTCATTTAAAATCAAATTCCAGAAACAAGGGTCGCTCATATTCTTGACAATTTCCATTGATTCTACAAGGTAACTATAGGTTTAAAATAATAATAATTTTTAACCGACTTCCAAAAAGGAGGAGGTTATCAAACCGTCGCGTATTTTTTTTAGCTTTTTTTTGTATGTATGTGACCTGATTTCTTCTCATGTGGTGCACCGTTTTGAATGAATATGGTCTTGTTTAATGGAGTATATATCCGGATTGGTGAAACTTAAAATTTTGGAAAAGAATTCTATTGGTAAAGTGATGAAATTTGTGAATGAACACATGCGTGCATGGAAATCGACCATTATCCCTAATATTTTAGTGTCGATTTTTCGATAACTCCTTATGGATGTGTATAGTTTTTTAACGTTTAATCTATTAAGGAAGATCCTTAGATGATCTCATATAATTTTCTACGACGTGCAAGTTGCAGTTTTGCAGAAAATCGCCGAAAATTCCAAAATTCTTATCAAAAATTTCATCAAAATGACATAACGGACGTTTCCTCATAAATATTTTAATTCCAACGTAATAGTGCGGAAATTTTAGGCACTGGAAGTTTTAATTGCGAATTTGAAAATTTTCTATGTACATCTCAAGCATATAGGTAGTAAAACCTAGTATTTTCGGCTCCTTAAATCAATGAGTACCAAGCTCGTTTTGTTTGTATACCAGGCAAATACCTATTTAAATGCAAATTTTTCCATTTTGCGAAGACGGTGCTTTTGGTTGTCACATTCTCCCGGCCTAATAAAAAATTCATTGACAATACATATCAAAGTTTAAACTGCTATTTGGTGCGTTTATAGACAGGGTCTTTAGTGATAGCAAACAAAATCACAAAGTAAAGTGATAGAAGGAGTTGCATTTATATGAAGATTGAAATATTGGACGGACTAGAATGATAATGGTCCGTAGGCAGCTGTATATACAGGATGGTTGGAGTATAGGGTGGACTGGATGTTTGGTGTATAAAAATGTGAAATTAAAATTATGTAGGGTGATTAAAAAACTGTTATATGATGTGGACATAAGCAAATCATATACAGGATGGTTGAAATATATGCTGGAGTTGAATTATATTTATACAGTGTGATTAAACAATTATTTCTTTTATAGCCCATTGAAGTTGCATAAAGTGTGGAAAGGAATTAATGTTACACAGGGTGATAATATAAAATGTTAAAAATGAAATAATTTATGGGGTAGCCCACAAGGAGTTATATACTATGGTTGAAATATAGGACGGATTTGACTCCGTAAATATGGGATGGATTCTACTCTGTCCTATAGTTTACAGAAGGCAGCTAACAAATTTATGCTTGTCCGTGGGCAGTCGTATGTACAGGATGGTTGGTACATAGGTTGGAGTGGAATTATCTATAGTTATACAGGGTTGTCAAAAAATGTTGAAAAAAAGGTTACATGGCGTAGTCCATAAGGCATAAATATATTTTGGGCTTATTAAGTCAACGCGTACTAGTACATTTTGTTTAAAAGTTTTAAAGTTTTTACAATTACTAGGCGTTTTTCATATCAAAATGAGATCATTTTCAACATCACGTAGAAGAAAAGGCCAGCGAAAAAAAACTTATTGAGGTAATTGTCAAGTTTCAAAGCTTTTAACATTCTTAAAGCAACAACTCGAAAATTCTCCTTATTTAAATTTTTCACAAATTTTTGTTTAACAAATTAACCAATCGAGTCAAGTACTCATTTGCAGGTTTTAAAATTACCAATAAATTTAAAATTGGACTTTATTGAAAACCACCATTGGAAAAATTTGTTTCTTTTAGGACAACAGGACGATGCGAGAATGAACCTAGCGGTAGCTTTGACAGCTGCCAGGTATGGCGCCTCAGTAGCTAATCATGTGTCGGTAACGAGCATAATAAAAGAAAAAAACAAGGAGGGCCGTGAAGTCATTACGGGCGTTAACGTCAAAGACGAGATAAGCGGCAAGACGTGGAAGATACCAGCGAAATGTGTCATTAACGCCACTGGACCTTTGACGGATAGCATTAGAAAAATGGACAATCCTAAAGTAAAAGAAATATGTTCACCGAGCAGTGGAGTCCACATTACGCTACCAGGTACGTATGTTAGTATGTCATTGAACACTACATTTTTTCCAAAAAAAAAAGAAACCAAAGATTTACTTAACTGCCTAACATACTTGATTATAAATAAGTTGCATAAAATGAACAGTAAACTTGTACGATTTAGAGAAAATTTTTGACAAGAAAATTCACAAATTATTACCGGATAAACTCTAAGCCATAGAGTCTCTGATACCATAGAGCCTAGGGAACATCCATAAACTACGTAAAATGAATTATGACGGTTTTCTGACCCCACCAACTCCCGTGTAAGAAACTGTAAGATACAAGTCATCACCACCCCACTCCCTTACCTTACATAAGATATTATTTTTTTCAAAATTCTTAATTTTAAGAATAAAATGATGTACCTACAAATAATGTAATATATCGATATAAAATAATAAAATCTTTATGTCATAATAATAATAATGAAATAACATACCTACTTCCATTTTCAAAATTACTACATTTTTTAATATACGTTTATTATTAAAGTTTGCTAAAACTATAAGAAAAATATAGAATTTTTATAGAATTAATAAAAATATCTACAACTTTTGTGTTCACATTTTTTTCACATGGCCTTAAAATTTGCGACCAATTTTGAAGTTATGTAAAAAAAAATGTAAATACAAAACTTGTAGATATATTTTTTTAACCTGCAAGTTTGCCATTTAACTTTTTACCATAGGACTTTGTCGGAAATCGAGATAAATAGTTTTTCACCTTTGGTTACAAAAATCATCGACCCTGATTTATGAAATATTTTTATAAATTTACATTAAAACATTTAAGATATTAATTCTTATGTTGTTGTAAGTAAATGTATACAGTGATGGGCAAATGTGTGGCACCAAGCAAATATCATATCAAAATGAAATTTGGAAGGTGGATACTGCAGTAGATTGCCTATTTGTTTCCAAAATTTTTTACAATTTTGAACTTCGTGTTTTCCGGAAGTAAGGTCGATTTTAAAATTTACAATGAAACACCCTGTATAGTATTTTAGTTACTGATGAAACATTTTATTGCAAATACAAAAATATCGGGTTTGATATTGTTTACTTCAATACCTACCGAGATATTAACAGAAAAGTAACTAAGGAAAGGAAAAATTCGATGGTAGCTAAACTCGATTCAGATTTCATTTACGCCCGATATAAACAAACCGCTCGGTAAGGATTTGTATTTCTATTGGCCAATCGGTGGCATTATACCGTCACAGCCAACAGCACTGCTTGTTCCATAGTCGAATACACGTGCGTTTGTTTATATCAGACGCAAATTAAATCTGAATCAAGTTTAGTAGTCCATGAAATTCATTGCAGAAGTGACAGTAGTTGTCAAAATAAGTTATTAGTTTTTTATTTGAACGTAAAAAGATTGTATTGTTTTAATTTGATCGTAAAATGGCCGAATTAAGTGAAAGAGAAAGAATAGAAATATTAATGATGATTGGGTAAGGGGAGAGGAAAAGGACGCATCAAGAAGTTTGTGACCTTTTTAACATTGTTCATCCGAACACACAAATATCCTGTTCAGTAGTGACGAAAACTTTGCAAAGGTACGACACAAGTGGAACAGTTAGCAATTTACCAAAAAGTAGACGGTTAATAAGTGCAAGTAATGAAGGTGTAGCTCAAAATTATTGCTATATCTTTGGAAGAAAATCCTCACTTATCCACTACCGACCTCGTCAATATGCATGAAATTAGCCGTCGTTCAGTAGGAAGAATATTAAGGCGAGAAAAATATCATGCATACAAAATTCGCTTCGTTCAAGAATTTTCCGAAGACGATTTCGACAGGCGTTTGCAATTTTGTGAAATGATGATTGATATTTGTAACCGTGATAAAAATTTTATAAGAAATGTGCTGTTTTCAGACGAGCCTACATTTTGTTTAAATGGTACGGTTAATCGACATAACTGCCGCTACTGGTCGCAAAGTAACTCTAATTGGGTACAAGAGGCTCATACACAACATCCCCAAAAATTTAACGTTTGGACCGGCATTTATAACAACAGAATCGCGGGACCCTTCTTCTTACAAGAAACTTTAAACGGAGATAGGTATTTACAGCTCTTGGAGAGTTATTCCGGCATTGGAGGTAAATGGACAATTACCAAATAATATCTGGTTTCAGCAGGATGGAGCACCACCCGATTACGCTCGCATTGTTCGAGATCATTTAGATAGGACATTTCATCACAGATGGATTGGAAGAAGGGGTATTAATGAATGGCCTGCATGAAGTCCCGACCTTAATTCACTAGACTATTTTCTGTGGGTATACTTAAAGTCTAAGGTTTATGTTGATAGACCAAATAATTTGCCAGAATTAGCTGCGAGAATAACTCAAGACATCCAGAGAATTACACCAGAAGTAATAGCTAATGTTACTAGAGAATTTAAAACCCGACTTGCTTATTGTCAATAAGTAAACGGTGTTCAGTTTGAACATCTAAACATTAAGTTTAGTTTCAATGTTTTGAATATCACTTTGATTTAGTTAATAATTATGATTAGGTATGTATTTCTTTAATGGATATTAGATTTTTCCTTTCCTTAATTACTTTTCTGTTAATATCTCGGTAGGTATTGAAGTAAACAATATCAAACCCGATATTTTTGTATTCGCAGCAAAATGTTTCAACAGAAACTAAAATACTATACAGGGTGTTTCATTGCAAATTTTAAAATCGACATTACTTCCGGTAAAACAGGAAGTTCAAAATTGTAAAAAAATTTGGAAACAAATAGGCAATCTACTGCAGTATCCACCTTCCAAATTTCATTTTGATATCTCTAATAATTCCAGAGATATTTGCTTGATTCCACACATTTGCCCATCACTGTATAATAAATAAGTAAGGGTTTCTGTATTATAAACTTTATTATTATTAATAGTTAATGTTATAACTATATATGTATTTATACTTGACAATGCTTAATCAAGTACAATTAAAATAGTTAACTCAGGAAAATAAAAGTCATAGGTAATAAAAAAATAATATTTAAAAAATCTTACGTAAAATTCATTTCAAACACCCGCCTACCCCCATATACGATTTCGTAAGATATTAGCAGACACCCTCCCACCCTAAAATGTCTTACGTAATTCATAGATGGTCCCTTACGGTATCAAAGGAAAAGCTCATATCTTAACAATAGATTTAAGCGAGTAAAAGTTACCAATATTTCTAGCGAGTTTTGTGAAATTAAAATTGGACTTCCACAAGGAACAGTGTTAGGGCGCCTGGTTTTGATACTCTATGCAAACGTTCTCTTCAACTATTTCTCGAATGACGTACTGTTATCATTTGCGGAAGATAGTGCAGTTATATGAAAAACAACTTAATATGAACAATTATCTTTTGTAGAAGTCACTAACTGAATAACAATAACTGCAAAAACACAGTTTCGCACCCTAACACCAAACATTTATTTTAAACACTCAACGCCTTTTCAACAACTCTAAGTTGTCATCATCAAGGACTAACCGAACTGGGGCCAAGGTTACTCCTTGATGATGACAACTTAGAGTTGTTGAAACGGCGTTGAAAAGTGTTTAAACTAAAGGTTTGGTGTTAGCATGCGAAACTGTGTTTTTACATTTGTGACACACCAAAGGTTCCTCAGCATTTCCATCATATTAATAACATTTAGAACCTGTACCAAAAGAAATAATCATTCATATTGACAACCAAGTAAAATACATGTAATTTTTATATAGACTACACATTTAAGTGGAAATAAAAAAAATGAATATTTGGTCTGTATTTTCTACAAATTATCAAAACGTTTGAATGTAGGATTACTTCGATTAACCTTTTTTCCAAGACAGTGCCAACTAAGGAAAAATACCTACATGGGGTGTAGGTCTAAGAGCCACCAAGAACACGTTTAAAGATTGTAAAATAAATGATTAAAAATTGCAAATAAATATAACAATGTATTGGTAATGAAAACATTTTGAATTTAAAATTTGCGTTGCAAATCAAATTATACAAACTTCTGAAAAACTTAATGTCAATAAGATTATGTCATATTGCTGCTGTTAATAAATTCCTCTCAGTTCTAGGAAAACTAAACTCCAATAATTTATACTTAAAACAGAACCAAATTTTTTCTAGTTTTCTAGAAAACCGTAAATCTCATGTTATATTTATTGGGATCTTTCAGTAATGTTCTTTAATATAATGTAGTTTAAATCATCAAAATTGCTCAAGCCGTTCTTTAATAATCGCTCGTCATAGATAAAAAAAGTTGTAGACAAAAAAAAAGTTGTAGACGAATTGATAACCTTCTGCTTTTTGGAAGTCGGTTAAAAATGTGTTCAATCAAATTTCACAAAATGGTAGGGTCCCATTAAAAAAATTGAGTACCTAGCGCTGGGCTGATGAGCGTACAATTCAATTAACCTTAATTAGTATGGCCAAATATTTCGCCCCTCGTAAATCTGTTGACGTGTTTTTGCGATTTCCAAAATAATGAGTATTTTGGGAAATATTCCAGGTGACGTTTTCGTTGGGACACCCTGTATATACGAACACAAAAATGTATTTACATTGGTTAAATTATTTTAATATGGATATAGAGCTCTCGTTTTCGAGATATGACACAAACTTATCTTTTTTTGAATGGAAACCATAGTTGGCTATGACCTCAAACAATCGGACATTTTTAGAGTTTTTCAACGATAAAATACTCGATATAGTTATTCATAAAAATAACGAAGTTATGGATGCTTTTCTCTATTATTTTCACTTTTAACGTAGTTAGCCATGAAATAGATTGATTTCACTTTGAAGTTTCCTCATTTGAGAGTAAGTCTATTAGTAGTGCTGAACTGACAGTCGATATTGACAAGTTTTCGTGATAAAATGAAATATTCTAACGAAGAAAAACTGAATATGTTGGAATGTTATATCATATGCCATAAAAATTCAGTTCGTGCAGCTGAGGAATACATTCATAAATATTTTAATCGTCGTCAACCTGCTCTATGTACATTTAAGAGGCTTTACGATAGTTTACGCAGATATGGATCTTTTACTAAACTACCAAAGGAACGTAATCAAATTAACAAAATGGTAATTCAAAATCCATCTACATCAACTCGTGAGATTGCGGCAGAAGCTGGCACATCTCAACGAACTGTAGTTAAGGTACTGAAAGCGCACAAATTCCACCCGTACAAACTTTCAGTTTCTCATACTTTGCATGCTGGTGACGAACATCGACGTCTTTTGTTTTGTACATGGTTTAGAGACATGTGCCTTGATAATCCACAGTTTCCATTAAAGGTGTGCTGGTCAGATGAAACTAGATTTACTAACTGCCGTATGTTCAATAGACACAATGAGCATATCTGGGCTAAAGAAAACCCTTTCCCTGTAGAACAAAGACGACCCCAGATAAAATTTGATTTGAATGTTTGATGTAGTATCATAGGGTCTACTATTCTGGGTCCTTTTATCTATGTCACATCACTTACTGGGGAGCGCTACTTGCATTTCTTGCAATACACTTTTCAAGACATGTTGCATAATTTGAATTTGAGAACTCGTTTAGAAATTGAGTGGTTCCAACATGATGGAGCACCTGCTCATAACTCGTTATTAGTAAGACAACACTTAGATAATATCTATCCAAACTCTTGGATAGGAAGAAATGGCCCACGCGAATGGCCACCCCGGTCTCCCGATTTGTCAGTTATAGACTTCTATTTATGGGGTGCGCTAAAAAAAAGTATACAAAAGAAAGTATGAGACAGTTGGTGATCTAAGGGAGGGGGTATTACAAGCAATTGAAGAAATTTATAGGCGGTCTGTGAGGAAAGCGGTAATGTCAATCTTAAAAAGATGCAATTTTGGCTAAATAACAATGGTGAACTTTTCGAACATAAATTGTAACCATTATTATGTACTTTAATTTCTTAAGTTTTAAGTAAGTACCTACTTATTTAGTTTTTTGCGTTATATCTGATATCGTTCAATGTTTTTTGGAATAGTTATTAATAAATCAATTTATTTCATGGCCTAACTACGTTAAAAGTGAAAATAAGAGAGAAAAGCATCCATAACTCCGTTATTTTTATAAATAACTATATCGAGTATTATATCATTGAAAAGCTCCGATTTTTTGACGTCATAGCCAACTATGGTTTCCATTCAAAAAAAGGTAAGTTTGTGTCATATTTCGAAAACGAGAGCTGTCACGCAAACGAGGACATGCCAATTATATTCGGGATACAATTCCCCTCAATTTTGATATTTACACTTTTTTTATAAAATCAAAAACAAATGTGCTAGAGGGATTTGACTTAATCGACAGAATTTCGTTTTTTCAAAAAATCTAGTAAGCCATGATTTTTTACAAAAATCCGAAAGTGTCATTAAATTGGGCCAGTAAAACTGCAAATCTTTCCCAATTTAACCATTGCTCTATCTCCGCTAGTTTCCGAGATCCCCACACTGATCATCAAAAAAAACTCACCCTGTATAAAGATATTTTCTTAATTCAAATTTTAAGTTAACACAAATATTTTTTCAACTGAGTAAATTAATTACAAAATCAAACATTTTACATAAAAATCTGATACCTACCAACAAAGCGATTTTTTTATATCTTTACAGCGTTATATTTATTTTTTTGGTACGTCACTGAAGTATCTTCTGGTCAAACTATTTACGACAATGAATAGATTTCTTGGAAAAATTTACTACACACCCACGCTTTTTACTATTTAGGTCAAAATCATTAAAAATACCTAAAAACTGTCTGCAATTTGTGGAATAAGAATACAGGTGTCTGGCCGAACCTCCCATGGGCGTAGCATAAGTAATTAATATTTCGTATTAAAATAAAGTGTATTAAATTTGTTTTAGACAAATTTAAAAAATGTAATATATATTTATCACTAATAATAATACCAATCATTAATTTTTCTTACCTGAGTCCTGAATTAATTTTAAAATATTTATTATAATTCTTCAAACCTTAAAGAAACATATTATTATTGTGTGAATATTTATATTTAATAGTATTGTTAAATGCACGTCACTGTTGAAGTTCTCATTGCTCTCTGAAGTCACATTTTATTACACAATTTTTATGAATGAAATTCTTTCGTAGTATCATCAGGGGTGTCGTCTAGACAAAATATATAAATTCTAGGAATTAAAATACAAATATGGTGGCAATGTTTTCATCATAGGCGTGGCTTTGAAAATTTAATAGAATTTTAAAATTAAATATTGTTTGGAAAAAATAGATATATATCTTTTCAGAATTTATAGTTATTTTACGTAATTAAAGTCTGTCAAACGTCTTTTAAAGTCAAATGAATTTGAGGATACCTAAAATAATAATAGGTATTTAATAAAATGTAACAGTTGTAATTCTAAGCAGTTTATAACCTGAACTATATATTTATCCAGTAAAATATTACATGTGTTATATTACAACAGTAATATCTACACAGGTAAAATAATACCTATGCGTAGGAGACTGGAAGCTTACAATCTAACAGAAAACACTTACCGACTAATTAATAATATATAATTGAATTTTTTCAACAAAAAAATCAATTACATCAGTTTATAATGAAAAAATATTGAATTGTCTGTTGTTAAATATTTTCAGATATCCCAAACTTGATTTTCTTTTTGACATGTTTATTATTAACTATTGTTTTTGAACCCGTTTGGTAGTGTGTTAAATACTTTTATAGCTACAATGTAACTATTTTTGTCGCTAATGGGTTTACATATTTGTTTTATATTTCAATATGACTATTCCAATTTAAAATGATAGTCAAATATGATTCCTAGGTATTTACAGCTTTCAACTCTATTTAACAACTTTTTTTTATTTTCGTAATTAGTTGGTACACTATTACAGTAGTTTCCAAAAATCATATATACAGTTCTGTCAATAGTTAAAGTAAATTTAATTGCTTCTAGACACAAGACAATTTTAGTGGGTTGTTCATTCATTTTATTTTTAGCTTCATCTCATGTATTTCCCCTAGTTATTACAACTGTGTGATCCGCATATGATAACAATCTTATCATCAGCCATTTCCTTTCTTCAGGAGATCATTAATATAAATAATAAATACTAGAGGACCTAATATTGTTCTTCATAATCACTTACTATGCTGTTTATCTTAACTCTTAGTTGTCTGCCATATACAGGGTGAGTTTTTTTTGATGATCAGAATGGGGATCTCGGAAACTAGGGGAGATAGAGCAATGGTTAAATTGGGAAATATTTGCAGTTTTACTGGCCCAATTTAATGACACTTTCGGATTGTTGTAAAAAGTCATGGCTTCCTAGATATTTTGAAAAAACGAAATTCTGTCGATTTACTCAAATCCCTCTAGCTTCTTTGTTTTTGATTTTATAAAAAAGCATAAATATCAAAATTGAAAGGAATTGTTTCCCGAATATGATTGTCATGTCCTAGTTACATGACAGCTCTCGTTTTCGAGATAAGACACAAACTTATCTTTTTTTGAATGGAAACCATAGTTGGTTATGACCTCAATAAATCGGACATTTTTAGAGCTTTTCAACGATATAATACTCGATATAGTTATTCATAAAAATAACGGAGATCCCCCATACTGATCATTAAAAAAAACTCACTCTGTAGATAACTACTTAATAATTTGTGAGCATTTCTTTTGATCCTTTAATAATAAAGTTTATCTAGTATCAAAAGCCTTAGTCAAATTGGGAAAGTTGTAGAAGGGGTGTCTCTGCCTCCTTTCCCGTAAATACGTCACTGCATACTGCATATGGATTTGGACTATTGCAAGAAAAAAATTCCAAAATAAAGATAGACCTTTTTACAATTAATATTTAAATTTTATGTTGTTTCTGTAACGAGGAGTTTTCCAAATTTCCAGGATATTACAGTCCTGAACAGATGGGTCTTCTAGATCCCTCAACCAGTGATGGTAGAGTGATTTTCTTCTTGCCCTGGCAGAAACATACAATTGCCGGAACCACTGATTTGCCATGCAAACCGACTCACAATCCGAAACCAACCGAAGACGAAATCATGTTCATTTTAGAGGAAGTGAAAAATTATCTCAATCCTGACGTTGAAGGTAACTCTCTACTAAAAAATATTATTGATTCTTAAAAAAAATTGTTTGAATTTCAGTTAGAAGAGGTGATGTACTATCTGCCTGGAGTGGTATCAGACCTCTAGTATCGGATCCCAATAAACCCGATACGCAGTCCCTTGCCAGGAACCACATAGTACATGTTAGTTCTTCGAATTTAGTAACTATAGCTGGAGGAAAGTGGACGACCTACAGATCAATGGCACAGGAAACAATAGATGCAGCCATCGAAGGTAACTTGATTAACAGTATTTGATGTGTGTTTGATATCTTATTCAGCTACTTTTCTATAAGGGTAGGGTAAAAAGTTCATGACTAGTTTGTAGCAGAGAGGGCGTCTGCTTGTCAGAGCTCTCTCTCTCTCTATTTATCTTTCTCTCTCTGTTTCTCTCTATCTTTCTCTCTGTGATTCTTTCTATCTCCCTGCCTGTATCTCAGTTGTATGTGGATGAAATTGTTTTCTATTTATTTCTTCTTTTTTGGGAGAAGCTTCCTTCGGTGATGCCCCGGATTTTGCTGTTTTCGATTTTGGAGCTTTCGGTTTTTTTTTCGGCGCTGGCTGGTTTCGATGCTGAAGAGGACGAAGCTGCCAATTTGATAGAACGTTTTTCTTTAGTTTGAACTAAAAAGCCTGAAGCGACGGCTGACTTCAAGTATTTCTTGATGAAAGGCGCTACTTTCTCAGCATCGACCGTGTAGTTAGCAGCAATATATTTCTTGATGACTTGCTTAGATCCACCACATTCCTTTAAACCTTTGATATCATTGTTGACCATCTCAGATATCGGTGGATGGAAGAGTTTGCCTTTGAGTTCTTTGCTTTTTTCCTACAGAAGGCAAGTTTTAGTTTTTTAAAATTTGATATAGGTTTGCATATTTAAAATGATTGCATAATGATGGACCAATCATTTTAAATATTTAGACCAATCAACAGAGCAAAAATTAACTGATAATGTGTAAAAAATACTATCAGGATACCGACTGTGCTCTCACATTAACAAAGATTCCTAGCGATATTTTGCTATGTTTTCCACTCGCAACTATGTTTTTTTCTTTGTTATAAACAATTGAAGCAAGAAAATTACGTTTTTTTTTTAGCATGTTTATAAAGTCAAAAATAATAAACTAATCTCAATGGTGTCAACTGGTCAATTGTAAAGCATGAAAATACCAATGAAATGAGCCCAGGCTCGATCCGATTGAATCATTAGTAACAGGGAAAAAGCAAAAATACTGAAAAATGTAGCATTTAAAAAAAATCGTATCTTCGTCACTTTAGAAGCTGTAGAACTGGGCTTGTAGGAACTGATAGTAATTTACATCTATTTTATGTATGCCAAAACCAGGCGCTACCGGTTTATTAGTTTTTGAACAATTGTGATATAAAGTTTTCTGTTCACTATTTTTGCATTGTGCCCCCATGCGTCATAGATAATCAAATCTCAATTTTGAGAAACGTTGTTGAAAGTAGAGGTGTCATTCTACAAAGCCTCTATTCTCATTTTTCACTAAATGTCTGTAAAATATCTGAAAAATGTCAGCAAACATAACAAAAAATGGGCGAGCGTATGAATGTATCCAAGGGGTGGGGGAAACACATTTGTTGAGGGGAATCGTATAGTAATATATAGTAGAGGTACATACATAGATCATTTAATATTTAAAATCCTCACAAGTAAGAATTTTTCTAATGACCGCTCTCTTTCGATGTTCCGTAAACCCAAAATCCACAAATTAAAGCAAAAACGAGAAACAATTTACTTATAAATATATTAATAAACAAACAGCTCTCATTTGATATAATAAAATCGAACAAATCACTCTGTATATAAGTTTTTTTAGCGATTAGATTCTATCACCATCTGTCAGAGTGACAGTTACTATCGATAATAATTACTGTTAGCAGTTCCCTTCAACAACCGTGTTCCCCCCACTACTCGAACACATTTATACGCTCACCTAATTTTGGTCATTTTTGCTAAAATGTTTCGTATATTTCACAGACATTTAATGAAAAATGAAAATAGAGGCGTTGTAGAATGATACCGTTACTTTCAACATCTGTATTCTGAATTGACTTTTGACGATCCATGTCGCATGAAGATACACTGCAAGAATAGTGGACTAAAAACTTCAGATCGCAATTATTCAAAAACTAATAAACCGATAGCCCCTGGTTTAGTCACGCATAAGGTAGATATCAATTACTACCAGTTCCCACAAGCCCAGTTCTACAACTTTGATAGTGACGGAGTTATGATAATATAAAAAAACTGCTCAATTTTCCAGTATTTTTTGTTTTTCCCTGTTACTAAAGATCTTATCGGATCGATCCTGGGCTAATTTCATTGGTATTTCCATGCTTTATAATTCACCTGTTGACACCATTGAGATTAGTTTATTATTTATCATTTTATAAACATGCAACGAAAAAAAAAACTAAATTTTCTTGTTTCAATTGTTTATAATAAAGTAAAAAACCATAGTTGCGAGTGGAAAAGGTAGCAAAATATCACTACAAATCATTCTTAATGTGATGGCATAGGCAGTATCCTGATAGTATTTCTTGCACGAAAAAATCTCTATTGATTGTTCTAATTTGATAGAACTCGTTGATGTTAGTTTCATTTTACTATTAAGTTTGACAGCAAAATCTCTTTTTTCTGTAAATGACCTGAGCTATATGTAAAATTAATTTCAGCATGTGATCTCCAACCAAAATACAAGAACAGTCAAACAGACGGTATTTTTCTTGTTGGAGCTGCCGATTGGACTCCAACGATGTACATTCGTCTTGTCCAAGATTTCGGCCTTGATTGTGAGGTTGCGCAGCATTTGTCAAAATCCTATGGTGACAGAGCGTTTGCCGTTGCCAAAATGGCTTCCATCACAGGTAAAATTTTTGCGTTTTATATATTCATTATTTAAAAGAGATTCTTTGTAGGCAAAAGGTGGCCAATAATTGGTAAGAAGATCCATCCAGAGTTTCCGTACATCGATGCCGAAATAAGATACGGAGTCAGGGAGTACGCTATGACTGCCATAGATATGATTGCAAGAAGGTTAAGATTAGCTTTCCTCAATGTTCAAGCAGCGCAAGAAGCGCTTCCAGATATCGTTGCTATCATGGGAGAAGAACTGGGCTGGTCGGAAGGTAAGCACTCTGTTTTAAGGTAAAACTTACTTATTTGTTTATTTTTACTTCAAAGTGTAGTTTACCCACTTTTATTTACTGTTAAGCGAACTCAGTCTAAAAATACCTTGAGCAAAAATCAACTGCCTTCATTTACTGATCGCTATTTACAAATATTAACTCTTGTCGCTATACAGGGTGTGTCAAAAGTTCCGGGGCGGCACGATATCTCGCCGGAAATGCATTTTCTGATCAAAGTTTCAGGATTATTTCGCTACCTATTTAATGGTGACCTTGAATTTGACATTGACCATGACCTTGAAAATTAAATCAAGGTCAACTTAATTTTTTTAAATAGGAATTCCCATATTTTATTAAGGATTTAGAATAAGCGAAAAATTTTACGTTCTAATATGACCTTTACCGTGACCTTGAACTTGACCTTGAAGCTCATTCGAAGGTGAAAATTGTTTTTCTGATAGGGCCCCCTATTTTTTACTGCGGATTTCGAAAGAGCGAATAATTTACCTTATAAATATACGTTGATCTTCAAGGTTGTTCCAAGGTCAAAATTGTTTTTCCCATAGAAACCCCTATTTTTCACTGCTGATTTCGAAAAAGAGGAAAATTTTGCGTACAAATATACCTTGATCAGGACTCAAGGTCATTTCAAGGTCAAATTTGTTTTTTCATTTTCCTTCGGACAAGCATTAAGACCGTAAATTGGTTTGGCGTCAATTGGTGATTGTTTCCAAAACCTGTCCGCCATCTTAGATTACAAATTTTCAAAAACTAATTTCAGATTCGCAGTTATCGACGTCGAAAATTCCCATATATCGAATTGGCGTAAATTGGCAGATTTTTTCAAAAACTTGTCTGCCATCTTGGACTCAATATCAATTTCAGATTCGTATTCAGCTAGGACGACAACCCCCCATATACCGAATTGGGCGGCAATTGGTTGATTTTTACGAAAACTAGTTGACCTTCATTTGACTTTCAAGGTCATGTCCAAGGTCAAATTTAAGATCACCATTAAACAGCCAGGGAAAAATCCTAACACTTGTCCGAGTTATTTTTTTCGAAATTGCATTTTCGTATTCCCGGGACTTTTGATAGGATCTTATAGGAAGTGATAGACCATTTGAAAAGTAGTGACAACACTACTCACCCATATTAATTTTGTTTGGGTTTAGGCCAAATTTTGAAGGATAAATGAAACAAATACTAAAATGATTACTTCACACTCAACGGCGTTACAACAACTCTTATGTTATTGAAACGGCGTTGAGTGTTTAAAGTAAAGGTTTGGTGTTAGGGTGCAAAACTGTGTTTTTATATTTGTAATTAATTAAACGAATTCTTATTGCAAGTGTTTAAAATCTGCTCCGTCTACTTACTGACATACATTCTTGTCGTTCCCGTTCGAAGGTTTCAATATTGTTGCATTCCGTAGCGTAACCTTGGATTTCAAGTACCACCACAGAAAAGTCCTCGAGATACTACGATCTGGGTACCTCCCATTAAATAATAATTTATTAGTCTTAAGTATTAATGTTTCAAAATATACGAGGAGGGAGGGGATTTTTGAATAGCACCATATATGTCTAAGTGCTTCTTGGGAAATAACACCACAGTTTAAAGAAAATTGCTGTATATTCCAAACGTTTCGGGGTCTAGATCAGACCCCCGTTGTCAATGGTTAAGAAACTACGGATTAAAAAGGCACAATTCTAAGATGTAAATTAAAATATTTGACAATGTGTATTATTTGATTTTTGACGTAACTAAGAGAATTTTATTTGTAATATACAGGGTAGCACAGAAATTTCTAAAGATCATATAATCATAAAGTTCCTTTCAAATTGGAAGAATTTGAAAGGGAGATCTTTAGAATTTTATGTGGCGCTCCTAGGTGCGACTTTGTTATAAGATAGTGCATTCGCCAAAAATGCGACCAAACAACTTTGTTGGTTCAGTGATCCCATTAAAATCATAAGGGAAAACCTAGGAAAAACCTTATGAACTATCCCGATATTGGGTTGTTCACAAGCACATGACCATTAGCAATTTCTTACTTAATCATCGGCAACCAGGAACGACTGAATTCTACGGAGGAGTAGCGATACAATCGTTTTCATTTAACAAAATTAAAGCAGACTCTTTTAGTTTTCTTTTGGTGTTGTGTTCTTCTTTGTGTAATATACTGAATTTTGAAACTGTATTTTATGACCAAGGTTCCAAGCATGTTCACAAATTTTGGATTTTTCAAATTGTCGTTTTTTTATGTAATTTTTGTGTTCGTTTATTCGAACATTCAGAGGTCTAGCGGTTTCTCCAATATAGAATTTATTACATTCACACGGGATTTAATAAATGCAATTTTTTGTATTTTGAGTTGTGTTATTTGGTTTGGTTTTTGATATAAATGATTTTAGTGTATTTCTTGTCTTAAATGATGTTTTGATATTATTTCTGTTTCCCACTATTTTTAGTCTTTCTGATAGACCCTGTATGTATGGTCTAGTTATTGTATTAATGTGATTATCTTGAGAGTCAGTGTTGCTTGGTGAAGTTTGATGTTGGTTGTTAGGGATTGTTTGGTATTCCATTTTGTTTAACTCGTTATGAATAAATTTATTTGGGTAATGATTGGCAGAAAGTACATTTTTTATAAACGTTTTTTCTTCATTGAATTTATTGATATTAGAACAGTTGGTTTTTGCTCTGTCATATAGAGATTTAATGATACCTCTTTTTACTGAACTTGGATGATTAAGAGTTAAAGTTGAGATACCAGTTAGTATGAGTTGGTTTTCTGTAAACTTCTGTTTCAAATGTCGATTTTAATAAATGTCTAAGAATGGTAATTTGTTATTCTGTTCAAGCTCTAGTGTAAACTGAATACTTGGTTCTATGTTGTTTATGTCGTTAAGTAATGCATGTAAATCTTCAAGATTATGTTCCCAAATAACGAATATGTTACCAACAAAACGCCACCAAACCACAGGTTTAATCTGTTTTGAGAAAATGGTTTGTTCTTCAAATTTTTCCATAAAAATGTTGCTTAAAGCGGGAGACAAACAGGAACCCATTGCCATGCCAAAATCTTGTTGGTAGAATTGATCATTAAGTTGAAAATATGTTATAAATTCTATATTGGAGAAACCTCTAGACCTCAGAATGTTCGAATAAACGAACACAAAAATTACATAAAAAACGACAATTTGAAAAATCCAAAATTTGTGAACATGCTTGGGACCTTGGTCATAAAATACAGTTTCAAAATTCAGTTATATTACACAAAGAAGAACACAACACCAAAAGAAAACTAAAAGAGTCTGCTTTAATTTTGTTAAATGAAAACGATTGTATCGCTACTCCTCCGTAGAATTTAGTCGTTCCTGGTTGCCGATGATTAAGTAAGAAATTGCTAATGGTCATGTGCTTGTGAACAACCCAATATCGGGATAGTTCATAAGGTTTTTCCTAGGTTTTCCCTTATGATTTTAATGGGATCACTGAATCAACAAAGTTCTTTGGTCGCATTTTTGGCGAATGCACTATCTTATAACAAAGTCGCACCTAGGAGCGCCACATAAAATTCTGAAGATCTTCCTTTCAACTTCTTCCAATTTGAAAGGAACTTTATGATTATATGATCTTTAGAAATTTCTGTGCTACCCTGTATATTACAAATAAAATTCTCTTAGTTACGTCAAAAATCAAATAATACACATTGTCAAATATTTTAATTTACATCTTAGAATTGTGCCTTTTTAATCCGTAGTTTCTTAACCATTAACAACGGGGTCTGACCTAGACCCCGAAACGTTTGGAATATACAGCAATTTTCTTTAAACTGTGGTGTTATTTCCCAAGAAGCACTTAGACATTGAAAAATATGCCAAGTATCATTCAGAAAATAGCACCATATACTTTATTTTTGTGTAAAAAAAATGTGTTCAAGTGTTATCAACGAGTTTATTTTTTGTTCGCTTTTTTAGCTGAAAAGAAGAAACAAATGGATAAAGCGACAGAATTCCTTCAGCAAGAAATGGGTCAGAACGTAAACCGAGCCAGCAAAGATAGAATTCCGATTAACCTTAGTAAAGAAGAAATCCAGTTATACATTAAGAGGTTCCAAATTATCGATAAAGACCGTAAAGGATACGTCTCCATCAACGACATCAGAAGGAGCTTAAAAGTAATTATTTTTCGCATGAGATTGTGATGTAAATAGTTTTTGGTTTGCCTCTAAGCATGTTCTTTTCTTTCTGTTAAAACCTCTAACGCTTCTTCTATTTCACACTGTTGTTTTGCAGTCACTGGGCATGCGATTAACTGACGAAGAAATCCACCAATTGCAATCCGATATTAACACCAATTTTAACGGCCAACTTGAACTAGCCGATTATTTACAAGTAAGTTTCCATTAACGATTTTTAATTCGTTTTTATTTTATTTTACAGCAACACGGAGAAAAGGATGTTCCTGGTGAAGAACTTCACGAAATCCTTCGAGAAATCGATACGAATATGAACGGACAAGTGGAGTTAGATGAGTACTTACAGGTGTGGTGATTATGCTTGGTTTTCTGCTTGTGTGTAGATATTTTGAATTTTTGCCAAAGTTTTTGTTCGCATGTTAATCAAAACCGGAAACCAATCTAGAACTTGATAGGTTTCAGAGGTGCGTCCCTACCTACGCGAGGCCATGATTAAAGTTTCAACAAAAAGTGTCTCAAACAAGACATATGTCCTCCAGGTTGTAAGGTCGGGCTTATAGCGATGGGTCAGCTCTCAGAAAAGACACATGACAATAGTTTCCACAAAAAGCCTCTGAAACAAGTCAGATGTCCTCCAGGTAGGGGGGTTGAGGTTATAGTAATGGGTCAGCTCTAAAAAAAGACACATGATATAAGCTTCTGATAAAAGTTTCAGTAAAAAGCCTCTGAACCAGGAGGTCTTTCAGGTCGGGGGTTGGGGTTATAGTGATGAGTCAGCTCTCAAAAAAGACACGTGATAAAAGTTTCAACGAAATACCTCTGAAATAGGATAGACGCCCCCCAGCATCGCTTTATAGCGATCGGTCAGCTTTCATAGAAAAACCATGATTAAAATTTCAACGAAAAAGCCTCTCAAATAGGACAGGTGTCCTCCAAGTTGAAAGGTAGGCGATGGGTCGGCTTTCAAAAACAAACACATGACAAAAGCTTCTACAAAAAGTCTCTGAAACAGAATCGATGTCCTCCAGCTTGGCGTTATAGCGATAGGTCAGCTCTCAGAAAAAAGATACATGATAAAAGTATCAACAAAAAGCCTCTGAAATAGGACGCATGTCCTCCAGGTCCGGGGGTTGGGGTTATAGCGATTATAGCGATGAGTCAGCTCTCAAAAAAGACACGTGATAAAAGTTTCAACAAATATCTCTAAAACAGGACAGATGTCCTCTAACTTGGCCTTATAGCGATGGACGCCAAAAAGAGTATTCCTCACACCAAGAAAAGTAAAGATTGTTTGATGAACTTGTCAACTTGGTATCAGTAAGCATGACAAGGTTTGTTACTAGTCGCTCAAAACTTTGCGGTTTTTTGAATCCAAGACATTATATTGTTTTCAGACTGGACTCTGAAATCTGGAACATTTATTTATTTAAATGGAAACTGAATATGAACATTTAGAAGTTTTAGTTCCTGTCTAGAAACGATATATTGTCTTGTGTCTCAATGGCGTGGGTCTATAGATAAACACTGTGGATACATAATGCGTTGTCTGTTCCTGCCTCTACCCTGCAAGCCATATAAACGTGTCGAAGTGTAGTGCTCTCATTTCATGACATTTCGAGTCAACTCTTTAAGAGTTGCAACACAAATTTGGAATGTTTTTACAGTGCTTTCACATTTTTTTCAATAAGGCAAGGCGCAAATTGAGACGCGTATAGCGCGTGTGAGGTGACATGACACGAGTGGCGCGACCAGCACGTGTCACACACGTCGCGTGGTGATCCGCATATTGAGAGGCAGTTCCTAGCGAATTGCGTCAGAAAATATATGATTCACGAACGAATAAATTTGATATTTTAATTTTGTATTCATATAATTAGTATCTTTTATATTATAGCATCTTACCATTTTTCAAAACACTTGACACGCGCGACACGAGAAACTGTGTCTCAGCTACAGCGCGACGCGAACGACAGTAGACGCGTGTAGTGCCTCGCGACACTTTGTTGCCAATTTGCGCTGTTCTATTCTAAACTATACGTTACAAAAGTTCGCGCTGTGCTGTGTCATGTCACACGCGCTATACGCGTCTCAATTTGCGCTTAGCCTAATAGTTGTGTTTTCTTTTTTGTCTAAATTAACTTATACATCATATGTTCATTCGCATTTTTTTTAAATTACTACAAAGTAGAATTAATACTTGAATCGTAACAACATTTTCTGAAATGTATATACAGGGTGAGTTGTTTTTATGATCAGTATGGGGATCTCGGAAACTAGCGGAGATAGAGCAATGGTTAAATTGGGAAAGATTTGCAGTTTTACTGGCCCAATTTAATGACACTTTCGGATTTTTGTAAAAAGTTATGGCTTACTAGATATTTTGAAAAAACGAAATTCTGTCGATTTAGTCAAATCCCTCTAGCTCCTTTGTTTTTGATTTTATAGAAAAAGTGTAAATATCAAAAATGAAGGGAATTGTATCCCGAATATGGTTGTCATGTCCTCGTTTGCGTGACAGCTCTCGTTTTCGAGATATGACACAAACTTATCTTTTTTTGAATGGAAACCATAGTTGGCTATGACCTCAAAAAGTCGGACATTTTAGAGCTTTTCAACGATATAATACTCGGTATAATTATTCATAAAAATAAAGGAGTTATGGATGCTTTTCTCTCCTATTTTCACTTTTAACGTAGGTAGCCATGAAAAAGATTGATTTATTAATAACTATACCAAAAAACATTGAACTATTTTTTTATTAGGTATATCAGATATAACGAAAAAACTAAATAAGTAGGTACTTACTAAAAACTTAAGAAATTAAAGTACATAATAATGTCAATCTTAAAAAGATGCAATTTTTGTCTAAATAACAATGGTTAATTTTTCGAACAAAAATTGTAAGCATTATTATGTACTTTAATTTATTAAGTTTTTAGTAAGTACCTACTTATTTAGTTTTTTCTTTATATCTGATATGCCTAATAAAAAAATCGTTCAATGTTTTTTGGAATACTTATTAATAAATCAATCTATGTCATGGCAAACTACGTTAAAAGTAAAAATAAGAGAGAAAAGCATCCATAACTCCGTTATTTTTATGAATAACTATATCGAGTATTACATTGTTCAAAAGCTCTAAAAATGTCCGATTTTTTGAGGTCATAGCCAACTATGGTTTCCATTCGAAAAAAGATAAGTTTGTGTCATATCTCGAAAACGAGAGCTGTTACGCAAACAATTACATGACAATCATATTCCGGATACAATTCCCTTCAATTTTGATGTTTACACTTTTTTTATAAAAACAAAAACAAAGGAGCTAGAGGGATTTGACTAAATCGACAGAATTTCGTTTTTTCAAAATATCTAGTAAGCCACTTTTTACAAAAATCCGAAAGTGTCATTAAATTGGGCCAGTTAAACTGAAAATCATTTCCAATTTAACCGTTGCTCTATCTCCGCTGATCAGAAAAAAAAATCACCCTGTATATTACTAAGAATGATACAAAGAAAGAGAATCAGAGAAAGGGAGATAATCAGAGACGGGAGGTATATTTCGTTAGAAGCTTTTGCTTCCATCGTTCAGCCTCAAATGACTGCCACTCTTTTAATATTAATTTCTAATTTACAGATGATGTCTGCCATCAAATCCGGTCACGTGGCTTATTCGAGGTTCGCCAGAATGGCGGAGTTAGAAGAAATCAAGCACGAGAAGGAACAGCTGAAGAAGAGTATATCAGTTGAACGCAGCGGAGGTGGACTTTAATAAACACTTTTAATAAAATTAAGACAATATTAGTATCATATATTAACATAATAATCATGAAAATTATGATCTTTTTAACATAATACTCTCGGCAAATTCATTATTTATTTTATTTATATATACGTTGTTACTATTGTAAAAAATTCCAAATGTTAAGAAAATTCGGTAAGATTTGTTTTAAAAATTGCGACCTTTATTTTATTCTAATTTGTTTTGTTTAATTAGTACTAGAAGTATTGTTTTGACAGTATTTTAAAACATATAATAAATTGTTAGATAAAATTGTAGCAAATTATTTTTACCTGTCTGCTAGGATTGTCGTTTGGTGGGACAGACCTCGTTGGGGGGGGGGGGGACTTGACCTAGCTAAAATACTAAAAAGCATAGCACTCAGATGCTTAGGGGAGGACTTGATCCCTCCTTTGGATCTGTTAACGCCCATAACTGAGTACAGTCTTGCATACGTCTATCCTCGTAGATTAACTGTGTCAAAGTAAGGGGAGATCCAAGGGCCTTACCAGAGCCTCAAAGTTAGTAAATTTATTAACAGATCTGCAAATAAAGATGTTTGAATTGTTCTAAGGAAGTAATTTTTTATGTAAAATCCGAATCCAGGATCCAAATTGCTCTATCACGTCAGAATTTTGAGATATCCTAACCTAAAAGCGCAAAAAAATATTTGAGGTTATGTAGCCTCGCCATATTCTTTCTTCTAAAAAAAAACAACCGATGACACCCAAAGTGTAAGTCGTGATCTTTCAAATGTCGTTGAGTTTGCTCAAGTAGCTTAATTCTGCATTGAGATATTTCATTTTGAATCAAACATATCCAACATAAAAGACGATTTAATACGAGAAATTTAGAAAATAAGAAAAAAAGATTTCATAAGGATAAATAGTGAGAGATACGGGAACAAACGTTGAAAAGCATCCCGGTTTGTGAGAGGCAAGGGGACTCACGTTAAAAAAGGACCCCGGTTTGTAAGAGGTTTCTCCTTATTTTTCCTGTAAAGTTTGGATAACGTTCTATCTTTCTTTTCTTTTCAAAATTTTAGGCTCAGTAGTTTCAGAGATCAGGGGGAACGGTCAATTTTTTTAGTTTTTCCCCCCAAAAGTGCTCCTAAAATCAAAATTTCTTCTTTTACGATATGTACTACTGATCGGGTCACCAAACTATTTATTGACGCCAAATTTCTACCTGTTCCGTCGAGTAGTTTAGGAGAAAATTGCTGTGATGTGACAGAGCCAGAAATCCGGAGTGATATTATAAGGGTATCCGTATATTGTAAATACCGAACCCTAAAAAGAAACATAAAGACATATTCGGACAAAAACATTTACCTGAAATACAATTATTAGTTTTTATTGAAAAATATAACCTAGACCTTTATATGACCTTCAAGGTCAAATTCAAATTCTGGGATAATAAACCTTGATATGACCTTGTATCTCGTGGTTAAAGTTAAACCAAATACGACCTTTAGATAGCCAGCGCAAAATCCTATATAGGTATTTTACATACAGGAAGTATGTTTCTAGGACTAGTTTTCAACAAACGATGTCAAAGTATACTTGACCATAATTTGACCTTCGGCAAACATCAAGGTCTAATTTTTAAAAATGGTCAAAGCCATATTCAAATATAATATTTCATTCTGTTTTCATTTTTGATATTAATAATAGGGATTTCCGTTCGAAAAATTAATTTGACATGACCTTGGAGATTTTCGTCAAGATTAAAGTTAATTTGACCATCAGGTGACCAGGGAAAAGTCTTAAACTTTTCTATAACCCAAGTTTTTCAATGTACGAAACCAAACTGTACTGGACCTTTGCTGACCATCAAGGTCAAATTAAAAGTCAATTTGGCCTTGATATAAATAAATAAATAAAGCGTCTTTATTGTTTCATCTATGTAATACATATATCTATACAGCATGCACATACATAAATCTATACAGTATACACATACATAGCAAAATAAAAGGCGGAGTTTAGGAGCCACTCAACCCTAAACAAAAAAAAAACAAAGTAGGTAATTGTGGCAATTGAACAATATGGAGAAAAGTATTGACATTGACAAACTACATTAAGACAATTTAAAAACAAAACTGTCGTTAAATAAGAGCTTTTTAATTTTCTTTTGAAAACCAAGTAAAGTTATATCATCTAAATTTTCCAGAATAATTTTGTTATACATTTTAACTGCGTTAAATGAGAAAGACCGCTGAAACATGGCTGATGAATGTCTAGGAACATATAAAAGGTTGCTGAATCTTGTAGGTCTAGTGTGAATTTGATTAGCATAAACTGTTTTTTGCCAAAGATAATCCGGTTTTCTTGTGTGTATAATACGATGGACACATTTACAAAAATGATATTGCCAAGTCTTTTTCATTGTTAACCAGTTTATCTCTATTAGTTTTTTACTTATATGGTCTACAACAGGTATTTTGTACTTTTTGAATTTTTTTCTTTGTAAACTCAGTTAGGTACGGATACTACACTGTATAACAGTAATATAAGATTGGCAAAACAAATGTTTCACACAATTTTTTCCCTCGTTTTGAAGTTTAAAATTGACTTGTTTGTATAGAGTAGTTTTAAAACAACGAATGACTTTTTAAATAACTGGTTAACATGCGTCGTAAATCTTAAGTAACGTTCAAACGTGATACCTAATATTTTTGCTTCGTCTACAATAGAAATGAATTCATTTCCCATTTTTATCGTAATGTTTTCTTTGAGATAACTATAGTATTTATTTGATGTGAACAACAAACATTTTGACTTTTGTGGGTTGATCTTAAGATTCTGACTATTACAATAGTCTTGTATCGCTAATAGATCAGAGTTAATTAATTTGCACGCATTTATATAGTCACTAGAATCAAAACTGAGACTTATCTGTGTATCATCAGCATAAGACTGGGTGGTACACACAGTATGTTTATGCAAGTCGGCCGTGTACATAAGAAACAGTAAGGGGCCTAAAATGGACCCTTGTGGTACTTCTGATTTTACTATTTGCGATTTCGATGTACCTTGTTGTGTCCGAACTTTTTGGTATCTGCCCTGCAGGTAAGACCTAAAAATCTTGTTTTAACCAACCCGCATACTCCGTAATATGATAATACGTCACATAATAACGAGTGATCAACAAGTTCGAAAGCTTTATTTAGAAAAAGTCCAGTAATACCACTTTAGCAGATTTTGAAAGTAATGGTCAAGGTTAAATCGAATATGATTAGTTAGCCAAGGCAAAATACTAAAAATTTTAGACTAAATATATTTCTCTAAAACATTTTCCCCCATACTATGCTATAACATATACCATACTCTAATACTGTTATAGCATAGTATGCCTTCATATACTTAAATTACTCAATAGACGGTAGATGTCACCGACATCTATTAGGTTCAATACACTGAATATTTTATTTCCCTACGCCAAAAAAAAACAAAATTAATACTTTCAGAGAATTTAATAGAAAACTTCAGAAATTTATTATAAAAAAATAATTAAAAATAGTAAGCATAGAATAGTAATATAAGACAATAAATATTGGTAATAAATTAACTACGAGTAAATATAAAAATTACGAAATTACAATTTTTACGTAACTCTACATAATAATATTAATAATATTTAAAAAAATTGTAACACTTGAATATAAGGGACTATTACTTATAAATGATTTTCACAAAAAAATATTAAATTACAGTGGAGGTCATTTTGAACAATAACAACAAATTCATAAATATACAGACAGCACAGAAAGCGATGACCCACAGACCCTTCGATGATGCTGATAGGTTGGTAAATTCTGCACACTCCCTTCTTTGTAGCCTCATCTTGTGTTTAGAACCTAGTTGAAATAAGTTTAATGTAGTGAACTTTGTTTAAATAAACATATTTTTTTAATTATTAATATTAATTGCGTTGATACATTGTGATGATTATAAAAATTCAAATACCTGTCTGTAACATAAAAGGACGGCGAAGACAAAATCTGAATGAAAAGTAAGTTTATTCGGCATGATTAAATAAAACTACTTAGCGTTCGTAAGGCATAGCTAAAGAAATATACGAGGTGAATATAAAATAGATTTGAATATTAATGTCAGGATCGTGTACGCATAAAGAATGTTTCTTAATGAACTTAAAGCAAGGTTGTAAAATTTTGTAGCATATGTACTTTTTTGGTTAAGAGAATCTTTTTTGAAAAATTAAGTGTTCATTCCGTATTATTATCATACATACAGTGTAGAAGAGCCATGGAATAAATTCGATAATGAATAAAGGAGGGCGTGTTGAGAAAAAGGCTTACACACGTCGATTTGTATTTTTGCGCATTTTTCAACAAAAATATATATAGGGTGTGTCATGTGACAGTGGCTCCTGTATATTATTTATTTTTTGAATTCCCAGAAAATTCTAGACATAATTCATGTACAATGTTCTACACCTATCTTCAGCTGTTTCGGAAATATTAAGTGTTATCAGATTTATTATAAAAATTAACATTAAAAAAAGAAAATTATTTTATTTCACAAATTCCCTACATTACACTAAAAATCAAATAAGTAATACTGATTATTTTTTAATAATATAAAAAACAAAAAAACATTAATGTCAATGTAGGAAATGTTCAAAATTCTCGCCGCGAACGTCTTGGCAACAAGCTAATCTGGTATAGAAATGTCTTCTGACGTTACTCAACATCGCAGGTGTCACTGATCTAATCGCAAGCGTAATTCATTGAGGGGTTTCGTTTTGTATGCAGTATTTTTGACATGTCCACACAAAAAGTAGTCCAATGGCGTCAAATCAGGAGATCGTGCTGGCCATTCTATCGATCCGCGCCTCCCAATCCATCGATTTGGAAAAATTTGATTCAGGTACTGCTGGACAATGATTTCGTAATGGGGCGGTGCTCCATCTTGCTGAAACCATATTGTATTGACAGGTTTACTGGATCAGGATATAAGTTTGTCAAAGTTGCCACGACATTATTTTGGAGTAGTTCTAAATATTTATCTCCATTCAAGTTGCCATCAATGAAAAAGGGACCTACGATATGATTTCCAACAATTCTTGCCCAAACATTACCTTTTTCAGGATTTTGCGTGCGTATGTTTCTCTGTCATCCAGTGAGGATTCTCATTAGACCAATAGCGCCAATTTTAACGATTAACATGACCGTGAAGTGTAAATGTGTAAATGCAGGCAGACAACAATATCCTAAGGCCATGAGATTTGAAGAAAATAACCAAAACTGTTTTTTTTTTAAATCAGAAAAAAGGAACGCTGGGATGGTTTCTGCTTTTTATCTTAATATCAAGAGCTAAATGGGATTGAGTGTAATGTAGAGAATTTGTGAAATAAAATAATTATCTTTTTAGGGTTCCGTATATAGAATATACGGATACCCTTATAATATCACTCAGGATTTCTGCCTCTGTCACATCACAGCCATTTTTTCCTAAACTACTGGACGGAAGAAGTTGAAATTTGGTATCAATGTATAGTTTGGTGACCCGATCAGGAATACATATCGTAAAAGAAACAATTTTGATTTTAGGGGTACTTCTGGGGGGAAAACTAAAAAATTCGACCGTTCCCCCCCCTGATCTCCGAAACTACTGAGTCTATAATTTTGAAAAAAATAGGAAATATAGAGCGTTGCCCGAACTTTACAGGAAAATTAAGGATAAACCATTAATGTTAATTTTGGGAGTCAAATTATAGAATTAAATAAAAATTTAAAAATAATTTTTTTTTCAAACGCATCATGTAATATATCAAATGAAAGGTCTCATTCTGAGGAACACAAATATATTTTTTTTCATATTAAAAAAAATATTTAAAAAGATATTAACGAAAATATACCAAAATTTACCAATTCCACCCCCCCCTATCTCCGAAACTATAAAACGTGAAGTTTTGAAAAAAAATAGATTTATAGGTTCTGACCTGAAGTTTACTGGAAAAATAAGGAGAAACCTCTACTTTTAATTTTGGGGCGCCAATTACAGAATTAAATGGAAAATATAAAATTAAAATTGTTTCTAATCCATCATATTATATATCAAATAAAAGAGCTCATTATGACGAAAACAAATATATTTTTTTTCATATTAAAATAAATAAATTAAAAGATATTAACAAAAATATAAAAAATTTTACCCATCCCCCCATCTCCGAAACCATAAGCTGGAAAATTTTGAAAAACCAATGGAGGCATAGCCCCTCACCTGAACTTTACTGGAAAAATAAGGAAAAACCCCTAATATTTTTTTGGGGGGCAAATTATAGAATTAAATGGAAAATATAAAATTAAAATTGTTTCTAACCCAGCATGTTATATATCAAATCCCAGGGCTCATTATGACCAATAGGTACAAATATATTTTTTATTTTTTTTAAATAAATATTTTAAAATATATTAAAAAAATATTAAAAAAAAATTACCTCTTTTTTTTGTTTATAGGAAAAATATGAAAAAAGTGCCTAATTCTATTATTTGGCCTCCAAATAATAGAATTAAACGGAAAATAAATTACTAGAAAACCCCCATAGTAATTTTAGGGACAAATTATACAATTAAATGGAAAATAAAGATTCAATTTTCAAACGCATCATGTAATATATCAGATAAAAGGCTCATTATGTGAATTACAAATATAACATATTTTTAAATCATTTGTATAAAAGATATTAAAAATATTAAACATCGACTTAATTCCCACTTTAGAAACTACACTATTTAAAATTTGAAAATATATTTTATTTATATTTTTAAATAAATTGAATAACAGATGTAATAATTTATAACTTAAACTTTGACCTATTTTGCCGTTTTTCTTCCAATCTACAGAGCCTCAAAACTTAGACAGTAGATTATAAAAGGCATTTCTGAAAGTTTATTAGTAAAATAAAACTCTAATGTTACTTTTTCGAGGCCAAATTAGAAAATTAAATACATATGTATTGTGATAAAAATCAAGCGAATCCTAAAGCAGATAAAATAAAAAGTCTATGTGTAGAAAATCAAAGTGTATATTGTTTATAAATTTAAAACGCTTCCTTTAAAAGATATAAGGGTAAGTATAAGAAAATGCACTCATTCCCTGCTTGTCTGAAACTGGAATATTCGAATCTTGAAGGTGGTACGGAACCCTAAGTATGCGAGTCCAACTCGCACTTGACCAAATTATTTAATGTTAATTTTTGTAATAAATCTGAAAACACTTTCCGAAACAGTTGAAGATAGGTGTAGGACATTGTACATAAATTATGTCTACAATTTTCCGGAGAATCCAAAAAATAAATAATATACAGGGGCTTGCATTTAAAATAAAAAGTTGGTATTGGCCACTGTCACATGGCACACCCTATATATTTTTTTTGTTGAAAAAATGCGCATTTAAAATACAAATCGACGTATCCAAGCGTTTTTTTCAACACGCCCTTCTTTATTTGTTATCGAATTTATTCCATTTGGCTGTTCCACACTATATAGTTATTTACATCACTAGTATCTTTGATGTTAATTAAGACAAAGAAGACGAATTAATGAAACAACTGAATAACATGTTTCGACAAAGACTTTGTTTAAATAATACAATTTTTTATTTTAATGTAAAAACAAAAAATACATCAATGGAAATTTTTTGTACCGCATATTGTCATATTTGAAGGCTACATTTAGCATACCTATAATGCAGCTGTTTTAGTATTTAAACCTTAACTATATTATAAACCGCAAATTGTTTATGTAATCACTTCTAGTGGTTTTCAGTAATAAATAATACTTTATGGATTCTTATTAATTAGTGTGCAATGAAATTGCTGAATTGAACAGGGCTGCAAGAAAAGTAGTCTGAGGATGAGGGTAGTCTGATTTCGAATATCTGCATCCGGAAGTTTGTTTGCCATCAGAACCAGTAGCAAAGATGTATACTAAACACGCACTGAACGTTTGAAAAACTCTAGAGTTGTTGAAAAAATCTGTGGCGAATTTTAAGGTGGTCGATAGGTAGTCTTTGTGCTCTCTACAAAGATAGGCAATCATATTGCATTAAACTTGGGTTCAAATTTTAAATATTCACTTCAATTTACATCAAAAATAATAACGCGATTATCTAAGCAGACTAATCTAATTAAACAGTTCAATGTCTTATATATATATCCATATAAATTTTTCTCGTATTTTCGATGGCATTCCACTGTCGTTCTCGAGTGTTATTTTAATGTTCGCCCAGCGTTTGAATTCAATATTTTTTCCTATAGAAAGTTCCAGTCAGTGCCGCTCTCTTTTTTTTTATCCCAAAGATTGATGTGTTTTCGTCGGATTTATCAATGTTTTGTCCAGTGGAGGTGAATAATTTTTATAACAATAGTGTTCTTTCCATTACTGTTCAAACCCTATAATAGATTTCCCTCGCATTATTTCCAATTTGCGAGGTTGCTGGCCACGCAATGAAATTAATCTCGATTGGAGAAGGAATCCGAAAAACGAGCGAGGAGTTAGAACAGAGGCCAAATAGATATCTACAGGTTGAGTTTTTTTTGATAATCAGTATAGGGATCTCGTAAACTAGCGTAGATAGAGCAATGGTTAAATTGGGAAAGATTTACAGTTTTACTGGCCCAATTTAATGACACTTTCGGATTTTTGTAAAAAGTCATGGCTTACTAGATATTTTGAAAAAACGAAATTCTGTCGATTTAGTGAAATCCCTCTTCTAGCTCCTTTGTTTTTGATTTTATAAAAAAAGTGTAAATATCAAAATTGAACGGAATTGTATCCCGAATTTGATTGTCCTCGTTTGCGTGACAGCTCTCGTTCTCGAGATATGACACAAACTAATCTTCTTTTTTTTGAATGGAAACCATAGTTGCCTATGACCTCAAAAAATCGGACAGAATTTCGTTTTTTCAAAATATCTAGTAAGTCATGACTTTTTACAAAAATCCGAAAGTGTCATTAAATTGGGCCTGTAAAACTGCAAATCTATCCCAATTTAACCATTGCTCTATCTCCGCTAGTTTCCGAGATCCCCATACTGATCATCAAAACAATCTTACCCTGTTTAATGGTACATAGGAGTTATACCCTGGATTATTCGAAGACTATTTTGTCCTTTGATGATTTTAGAAAACTTCGTTATTTAGAAAATTTTATCAACAATCAAGTACAAATAAAAATCCTTAATGCACAACTGTTAAAAATTGTAAGCTTCGGTTATGTTAAAAGCCCCAGAGCGGTTTCTTATTGAGTTACACTCAGTGATTATCATATTTATCAATTCTTAAAATGGACGTGGACCCCACTTATGACCGGCACGAACCCCAGATTAAATTCCCTGCATTATTTCAAATGAGAACATCTAAAATCATTAGTTTAGGTACACTACTCGATTCTATGTACTACTCGACGTTTCGACTCCTGCTTCTAGAGACAAAAAAAATTAAAAAACTGATTTAAAAGAGTTTCATAGTCGAATGGATCGAACTCGGAGTCTCATTTGTCTACTCTCCAAGTGTCACTAGATAACTGAACTGATAGTGAATCTGCTCTGCTTCTCTTATTTATAGTTGTGGGCCGATTAGAAGGGGATGTCACATGATAACGGGACTAAGTGGTGATTGGTTGGGTGTTGGCGAGTGTTCCTGGTTTGTTCAGTCGGCGGGTGCTATCATCGCGTTGGTTTAAAAAGAGGGGTCGTTTCTCTATTTCTATACCTTCTCGGATAGTGGATTCCCCAATTGTATTGAGGGATATGATAGCCCTACTGTCCTCGAAGTTGATAGAGTGTCGTGTTTGGATATGCGAGAGCTGAAGGTGGATCTTTTTTACGAACTGACAGAATTCATACATTCGATGGTTGACGCGCCTATTGGTATTACCGATGTGTTTTTGTGGGCAATCATGAAATGGAATTTCGTAAACTCCTCGATCCTCGTTAGGAAGTTTGTCTTTTGAGTTCCGGGTTAAGTTGGATATAATTTGATTGACGTCTGTCGTTACTTGATATCTGTTTAGAATCCGTGCAATTTTGTCAGTGACTCCTCGAATGTATGGAAGGGTTTCCCGTGTTCGTCTGTTTTTGACGAAGTTGGTGCATTTGGGGGTGATAATTCGTCAATTACAACAATCCGTGTAGGTTTCTTAATACTCTACAAACTGTCACTTGAAATTAAAGTCATCAAAACTTCCGTGATAGATGTCAAAATATTTAAAAACCTGTATTTTAAACATGTCTATTGTTCAAGACGGTTCTAACCCCCCGTTTTAGTTGGATTTCATGCTTGAATCATCTATAGACCAACTTTCAAGTCATCGTTAATGAAGTTTACAATTAATTTTTTTGCAGTAAAATTGATTGATTGATCTGAGTATGAAAAGATAGAATGATATGATGATATACCTACAATAACTCTTTTAAAACAATTTATAAGGTCATACTTTCTCATGTTTCAATTTATTCTCGTAAAACAAAAGACAAATGTGAAGTTAATTCTGCTTTTACCGTATTTAATTTATTTATATAACTCATAAACAAAATTTTCTTTTAGTCTTTTTCTCACAAACACACTTTGAAATTTTAATTACAATTTGTGCTTCACTGTGAGAAGTTTAATAAAGAAGCACAAATTGTAATTACAATTCAGTGTGACAAGTTTAGTAAAATGAAGTTTCAAAGTGTGTTTGTGAGAAGATGACTAAACGAATGGAGTCCCCGCAAGGTAAGTAACATTTGTATTTCTCATCTTTGAAAGGCCCCTTATAAGTGTGGTCGAAACGTCGGAAAACTTTGTTTATATGTTGGCTCAAATAAATAAATAAATAAATTCGAAAAAAATATCGCGGTCCAAATCCGGAAAAAACAGCATCAACTATGATTCTGACAGGGAAAACCTAAGTTCTCAGATATGAAGTTAATTAAGACTTACTGTTCATATGAATATTGAGTTGTATCTCGCTGTTGGCTATCAAATCGCACAGCTCACATTTAAAACATTTCCCTTGTCGTTCGACCCTCAACTTGTGCTTCCTCCCGTCCAAATGCCTCTGCAGCATTTTGGCACTGGTGACGGTGATGGTACAGATGTTACAAGTGAACACCTACAGCATAATAACAAACGATTTAGCATAATTAGCCGAGAAAGAATCAACAAAGAATCCATTGTGTTTATTTTTTCAATGGTCAGACGGCGATTGACCGTTATAACATGTTCAATAATATTCACAGTTTAAATAATTTAAGCATATTGTTAAATACGTAAACGATGACACTTGTGAGGAACACAATGCGTGAAAGAGTTTCGAATAAATATTTGGCAATGTGTGATTTTATTGGTGATTTCATAGTGCGCTTTGCACTTTGATAATAAACAAAAGGACTGTTTAAAATATTTTGGTAGAGAACAGAAAAACGGCGAATCGTTTGTTTTAAATATAATTTGTTGATAGTTGGAAATACATACTTTAGTTTGTAGATTTTTGGCAGAAGAAATAGTAAATAAACAAACGAGGTACTTAGTTCTAGAATTACTAATATTTACTGTTCATCATTTAGTCCACTAACTCATAAATTATCAGCGTATAAAGACATGATTCATCAAGCATTTTCTAATTTCATAACTACAATTAAATAGTTTAATGGCAGTAGTTCAAACTTAATAATACAACTAATTTTATGTAAAGAGCTCAACCAACATCTCAACGGATTTTCCCCGTTGTTAGGAGTACCGAGACATTAAAATTAATTTTTTTGCACTTATTTTGGAAACGTCTGTAATAAAATAGCCAGAATCCTATCATATCAATATATAAAAGTACAGTGTTAAAACACAATCTCAGATATCAAATTTAATATTTAATGTTAAAGACAAAGAAATATATAAATCAGGATAGGGGTTTATAAGCTTATAAGTTCGGATTCTAATAGCTTCTATGTTGGAACGACCACAAGAAATTGTTGTATCTGAATTTTAAATTATAGCAGAAATTATTATAAGAACAAATTCAAATATATAAAACTCCCCAGGTTTATAGCTTAATGATGAACTTATCCCCCATAATAGCTACCTGTTTAAATTACTGAGTAAGAATGGATTTTTCATATCATTTGAACTTTGCAAACCGTTTTCACATTGTATTCAGAATGTATTCCTTAATGTAGCTTTGTCTTGCTCGTTTCATACCTTTGGTTATTTTTTTAAATTTCTTTCATTTGTATAAGTTGGAAAATGACAATGGCGCATCGAGACTAGTCAGGTAGTCTGTGATAGATAAATACAATAAAATAGACAATAACCGACTTCAAAAAAAGTAATTTACTTAGAAACCATAACAATTAAATACTTTTTCTGAAGTCGGTACCAAGTTGAACAACAACAAATTTGTTTTTTAGTTTTCTGAGGTCGGTTTTCCTTTTTTAAAAATGTAATTATTTTACAACTAAATATGTAGCAAGGAAGAAACAGGTAGGCTTTCAATAAAAAAGTGTACAGTGTAGACTGTGCACCATAAACTATTTTTACAGAAATCAGTTTTTTGCCTTGGCAAGATCGTCATTCACATATCAGAAGTGGTGCTGCCAGACCAGTTAGTTCTGATTTTATTTATTTTGATAGTACTCATACTATTAAGAGTACCTGGGTGACCGAGCTTCACTCGTAAATTCAAGGTTTTATCATAAACGTACAAATATCCAAATAATAGGACATTTGCTATGTAAAGTAATTTAAACTCCCTAACATGATATCTTTTTCTTACATTTCTCATTTACATGGTGTTACTATAATTCAACTCCCACCTATATTTCAACCACCCTATATATGCAACTTCTTATGAAAAACCCATCCAAACATTTTTTTAATCACGCGACAATTCCACTCGATTCCATATTCTAACAACCCTGTATATGCGACCGCTTTTGGCTATTCTACAAACATTTTTGTTTCCAAATGCTTTCATTTATATTCTAACATTTTTGTAAACACTTTGTATAATTATATTTCCGCTCCACCCTATATATGCAACTTTTTACAGGCTACCTAATATAACATATTTTAAATCACACTATATAACTATAATTTCACACCACCATATGTTTTAACTATGTTTTTTTTGAACCACCATGTATAATTAATTATAGTTCCAGTACATCCTATATTGCAACCACCCTGTAAATGCAAATGCTAATAAGCTACCCTATAGGTAAAATATTCTATTAACATTTTTTTAGCGACCTGCATAACAATACTTTTCCTCCGCCCTATATGTCAGCTATCATTAATTTCCAACTGCTTATGGGGTACTCTACACAATTATTTTTTCTCGCTTTTTCTAGCTATACTATAATTCCATTTGACCCTATATTTTAACAACATCAACATCAAATTAATATGCGAGATCATGAAAAAATTGCCTACCGTGCCAATTTTTTCACCTTGAAAACTTGTTCGGAACATACAAACACAATTTTTATTACAAGAATGTTTAAATAAAGTTTCACTCTCAAATAGGACACCAAAAAAGAATTTTTGCAACAGGAATCTCACTCTTGCGTAGGTTACCAAATCATCCTATGCTGGACGCTTTGAAATTACAAAGCAGCCGCCTTGATTGTGAAACTGTCAATATTTTTAATAATATAATTTCTCAGTAAAACGATTTTCCCAAAGATGAGACCCTCACCAATCGATTTCTATCCATAGAAACTTCCAAATGGGAAAATTTCCTCAAAATCGTTAGAACCGTTTTCCAGAACTCAATCTTTATATATATATAAATCTTCTGTACGTGTGTTAGTCGTTGAACTCCTCGTAAACGGCTGTACCGATTTTGGATGAATTTTTTTGTGTGTATTCCAGGGGGTTTGAGGATGGTTTAGATTCACAATACGGTCAACTAGATATTGTTTTTTTAGTTAAATTATTTATTTAAAAATTGTTGTTGATGTTAGCACAACTTACATAGGATCCGGCAGACTGCGCTGTAGTCGCTGTGTCAAATATTCAAGAGTGTGCTTTAGTTTCAGTTACGTCTGATAGATGGCGTTCAGATTTAATTGTTACAGCTAATTTTTAAAAGTTTACATGGGACAGGACAACGTATGTCGGGTCCGCTAGTTACATTATATATATATATATATATATATATATATATATATACAAACATTGCTCGTATTATAGTATTAGAGAAACAATTATAAGGCATATCTTATTCAATTTAACAAAAATATATTATTATTTGCAAAAACAAGTTAATGTGTAAGAACAAACGACATTTAATTATTTAATGTTACTTAAATGTCAATTATTTTTTATGAACACATAATTTGTGCATGCTTATCCTGTGTGATTACATTTTATTGAGAAAACAAGCCTTGCAATCGATGCATTCTAAACCGATTTTGATATCAAAACTATAACTGCAGTTGATTTCAAAGAAGCAACAGTGTCTGGGCGTGTTGAAAAAACTGAAACTTCTTTTAACAATACACAAAACCGTCACCGTCACATGCTATTTGTTGCATTTGACAGGTTGAAGCAAGGTAACCAACCTCGGTGTTTGTTTTTGGCATTCCGAAGTAAATATTTTGGAAAATAGGTGTAAGTTCTTGAAGGTCACTGTTTTAGAATATGGTAAATGCTGTTGTTATATTTATATTCAATATTTGATTTTAGGAAATATTGATTTTCAATACATTTACGAGTCTCAGTGGTAAAAATATTTGATTTTTTTCTAACATGTTAATTATTAATCCAAAACCAAACATGTTTTTTATGGAATTCAAAGAACCAAGAAAACAAACCATCGAATAAAAGCAAATTTCACAACAAAATACATTAGCACACATTTCTTCAATATAAATGAACAAAGAATGAGAATTGCTAAATATTTCAAAGATAATTTATTGTCTTATTTATAACTATAAGAGAAATCTAGTCTACGATTTAAAAATATCTTTTAAATAATTTATATTTAAAAAAATAACCGACTTCAATTATTTTAGCGTTTTCTTATATCTCCCTATCTCTCTAATTTGTATTTTTTGTATTATACACATATTTTTATACTTTTTTATTTGTTTTATTATTTGGCCCACTTTTTGAAATAAGTGTAACTCCAATTCACCCTGTACAACTATATTTCCACTCCACTTTATATTTCTGTATATGCAACTTCTTCTAACATTTTTTGAAACCTCCGCCCTATAACTCGAATATCCTTACTGCATATGTCTATTTAAATTTTTTTTTAAGTTTTTTTATCCACTCTGTATAACTATAGTTGAATTTCACTCTTATTTCAACTACCTTATATAAGCAACTACTTTTGTGCCACCCAATACAACATTTTTTGAACCACCCTATATAACTTCATATTTCAACCATCATATACAGGGTTTTTTGATGATCAGTATGGGGATCTCGGAAACTAGCGGAGATAGAGCATTGGTTAAATTGGGAAAGATTTGCAGTTTTACTGGCCCAATTTAATGACACTTTCGGAATTTTGTAAAAAGTCATGGCTTACTAGATATTTTGAAAAAATGAAATTCTGTCGATTTAGTCAAATCCCTCTAGCTCCTTTTGTTTTTAATTTTATAAAAAAGTGTAAATATCAAAATTGAAGGGAATTGTATCCCGAATATGATTGGCATGTCCTCGTTTGCGTGACAGCTCTCGTTTTCGAGATATGACACAAACTTATCTTTTTTTGAATGGAAACCATAGTTGGCTATGACCTCAAAAAATCGGACATTTTTAGAGCTTTTCAACGATATAATACTAGATATAGTTATTGATAAAAATAACGGAGTTATGGATGCTTTTCTGAATGATACTTGTGGCATATTTTTCAATGTCTACGTGCTTCTTGGGAAATAACACCACAGTTTAACGAAAATTGCTGTATATTCCAAACGTTTCGGGGTCTAGATCAGACCCCGTTGTCAATGGTTAAGAAACTACGGATTAAAGGGGCACAATTCTAAGATGTAAATTAAAATATTTGACAATGTGTATTATTTGATTTTTGAGGTAACTAAGAGAATTTTATTTGTAATATACAGGGTAGCACAGAAATTTCTAAAGATCATATAATCATAAAGTTCCTTTCAAATTGGAAGAATTTGAAAGGGAGATCTTTAGAATTTTATGTGGCGCTCCTAGGTGCGACTTTGTTATAAGATAGTGCATTTGCCAAAAATGCGATCAAAGAAATTTGTTGATTCAGTGATCCCATTAAAATCATAAGGGAAAACCTAGGAAAAACCTTATGAACTATCCCGATATTGGGTTGTTCACAAGCACATGACCATTAGCAATTTCTTACTTAATCATCGGCAACCAGGAACGACTGAATTCTACGGAGGTAGTAGCGATACAATCGTTCGCATTTAACAAAATTAAAGCAGACTCTTTTAGTTTTCTTTTGGTGTTGTGTTCTTCTTTGTTTAATATAACTGAATTTTGAAACTGTATTTTATGACCAAGGTCCCAAGCATGTTTGCAAATTTTGGATTTTTCAAATTGCCGTTTTTTTATGTAATTTTTGTGTTCGTTTATTCGAACATTCAGAGGTCTAGAGGTTTCTCCAATATAGAATTTATTACATTCACACGGGATTTTATAAATGCAATTTTTTTGTATTTTGAGTTGTGTTATTTGGTTTGGTGAAAACAATCTTTTTTATGGCTATCTACGTTAAAAGTGACTCCGTTATTTTTATGAATAACTATATCGAATATTATATCGTTGAAAAGCTCTAAATTCGTCCCTTTACACTTTTTTTATGAAATCAAAAACAAAGGAGCTGGAGGGAGTTGACTAAATCGACAGAATTTCGTTTTTTCAAAATCTGTAGTAAGCCATGACTTTTTACAAAAATCCGAAAAGTGTCAATAAATTGGGCCAGTAAAACTGCAAATCTTTCCCAATTTAACCATTGCTCTATCTCCGCTAGTTTTCGAGATCCCCATACTGATCATCAAAAAAACTCACCCTGTATATGGAACTGCTTATGTACCACTCAATATCACGTTTATTTGTAAAATTTTTTTAATCCACCTGTCTAACTGTAATTTTACTTCGTCCAATATTTCAACTGCGCACATTGCTTGCTGTTTGAATTTTGATGCATGCTCACACCTACCACCGTATACCATATAGAAACCATCGCTCGCCTAAAAAAATGTTCTTTTCGATACAATAAGGGAATTTTTTGTGCCATTTCACTCGCCTGCAATGAAAACCATTACAAACACCCTTTGCGATATACTTTCATGGCATATCTTGACATTTAAGCTAGATATTTATGATGAAAATTTAACATTTACATTGATGTTCACCGTGTTTTCGGATATATTTTACGATTTTCGGAAAAACCGTATGTTTTGCATTATAGATAATTATACGGAAACAAGCTCTTTGTAGAATACAATTTAAAATATTTAAATTGGTTGAGCCGTTTTAGAAAAACGGTGTAGATTTATTGAAATTCACTAAAATGTAGTTCCTTAATTGTTTTTTCCGATATTCCGGAAAACCGTAAATCTCAAGTTATAGAAAATTATATCGTATCTTTCTGTTATATTCCTTAATACAATGCCGTTTAAATTATCAAATTTCCCCAAGCCGTTTTCGAATAATCACTGAGCATACATTATAAAAAAACGTGGCTACGAATTCATAATTCCTTTTGGAGGTCTGTTAAAAATCCAAGACAATTCACAGAAAATCGGTGATAGGAGTCACTCTGAAGTGACAGAAAGATCTTGGATATATTAGTGCACAAACTATTGTACTAAGCATGCGAGAATATCGGAAAAGGCTATATTTACCTAAAAAGCATAAACAATAATAGTGAAATCTCTATGAGAGTTGAAAAATTTTCCTACAATATAGCTAAATCAGCAATAAAGCTGGTTGTACAAAATGTTTTCATTGAAAAGAACAACCATCAATTTTGTTTCCACAGACTTGTTTTCATATTGGTAACGCCAAAAATTCTTCATGTTTAGATGACCCCACTTTGGTTTATAGAGTTCCTAGAGCACCTTAAAGAGTTGACAAGGAGCTTGGAGGCCCCGATTTTTAACAATTGACAGTCATGAATGCCATTGTACAATAGACGCTATTAACTACTGCCTTAAAAACAAGATAATTCAATCTTTAGATTGTTTTTTTGGTAGGTACATATGTGAATTTTTAGGTGGGTTAACTATATCTTAAGATACCCAGCTTGTAGATAATTTAATGGGTATCTTTAATACCCTGCCAATACTAGATTTTAGTGGAATGTCTTGACAATTATTGAATTAACAGTTGGTGGGGAAAATCTAGTTCCTTAAGGGGTAGTTCATGTTAGGCTAAGTGGAAAAACAGAAACAAGTCAAAACAATTAAAACGAATTTAAATCCTTGTGGTACTGTTATTAAATACGCCGTATATGTTTGTGAATCTTGGGGCATTGTTTTAACTATATTAGGCATTCAGTTTTGGTTGGAAAAGCATTAATGGAAAATACCGAAAGTTCATGGCCAGGTTTTGTGACGAAACCGAACTCATTTTTGTTTTGTTTCCAGCAGCTTTTAACTTAATATGCTTTCAAAAACTGACATTCCAAAAAAATAGTGTTTTAAAAGGATAATTTTAGCATTGAATACTTACTTGATGATCTGCATCGTCACTTTCATCATGTTTCATTTTCGTTTCACCGTCATATTTTGGGGCTCGAATTTCTTCGATTCTGTTATGCTTGCGATGTATTTCACCAGACATTACGATTTTTTTCAAAGATTTTAACGAACGAAATTTTACACTGTCGAACATAAAGACCATATATTTGCAAATGACACTGTGGAGTTTAAAATGTATTATTTTTTGTGTAGAAGTGTTAGTCCAGGAAGATTTTATTCGAACGTTATTTGTAGTTTATAATACGGGGACTACTAGAAAACACGTTTAACAGACATCTGAAACACTTTTTTGAGGTAGGTAGTATAAACCAGTTTATAATAATTGTAATAATATTTATTAAAAAAGATAGATTTGCAAAAATACATAAAAAATTGTTACATTTATATTATGGGTTAATTTTGGAAATGACTAAAAGTCTGATATGTTTAACTAACAGTTAATTGACAAATCAAACAGTTAGCAGACATACATCAATTTTTGAAAAATTCAAGTAACATGCAAATAAAAAAATATTTTATTGTGACAGTATCTTCACAAAGAATTTAGTTATTTATAACTGTTCTCCTGAAAATAAGAAAAAACAGTAATTAAGGCACTACAGATCAGTGAATTACAATGAATCTACAAACGGTAAACATCGATGTAAATGTTCATCATAAATATATAGCTTAAATGTGAAGATATGCCATGAAAGTGTATTGTACAGGGCGTTTGAAACGGTTCATTTTACGGATCTTGCAGTCGTATGAAATGGCACAAAATATTCCATTACTGAATCGAAAAAGAAATTGTTATGTGAGCGATCTTTTCTCTAAGGTATATGGTGGTAGGTATGTGTGGGTGTGAGTTGAAATTCAAGCATTCAAGCAATGTGAGCAGAGAAATATAGGGTGAAGTAAAATTACAGTTGTACAGGTGCGTTCAAAAAATCTTACAAATAAATGTGATATTGAGTGGTACATAAGCATATATAGGATGGTTGAAAATATAAGGTCGAATTGAATTAAACTTATACAGGGTGGTTGATAAAATGTATTGGATGGCATATAAGTAGGTGCATATACAATGCGGTTGAAATAAGAGTGAACTAAAACTATAGTTACACGAGTGTATCCTAAAACGTTAAAAAATTGTTAAATAAGCATATGTAGTAAGGATATTTGAGTTATAGTGTGAAGGGTTAAAAAAATGTTAGAAACATTTTCATATACAGAATGTTATAAATATAAGGTGGAGTGGAATTATAGTAATACAGGGTGGTTAAAAAATGTTATACAGTGTGGAACATAAGCAGTGAATAGAGTAGAGAGGGTTAATACTTATATAGGCCGGTTGCAATAACGTGGGAGTGTCTAGTTTGCTTACTCTGGCAATTACGGAGGTCCATGCTGTAGGAAAGCGGGATGTGTCATCGCGTCGGTTTAGACAAAGCGGTCGTTTGTCTATTTCTATAGCTTCGTGAATTGTGGATGTCTTAAGGGAAGTTCGCGTATAGTAGGACTATCGTATCTCCCGATTTCCTGATCCGGATCAAACTATACACTGATACCAACCTTTCTCAAAATTAAAATTAATTCGCTAAATAAATAAAAAGGTTATGGATTATAGGTTCTGGCCACGAAAAGAACATAACTTTTATTGTTTCTTGAAATCAGTCCGAATATTTTGAGAAGCCTGATAGGTCAAGGTTATGTTTACAAATGAATAGGAATTTAAGTGTGCAGGTGTTGTTTTACTAAGTTCGGTATCTTCGTAATTTCTAAAAAATTCAGGCATTTCCAAGAATGTATTTCGAACAAGTTCATTTCCTGTTTGCATATAAACACAGGTGTTATATATTTTCTCGATTCGTAGTTGAATAGGAATATAAATACAGGGATAGGCAAAATTTAGCAAAGTCCAATTAGTAGTGCTTAAATAGAACCGTAACAATGGTGTTGCAGTGTATGTGAAATGACATGAACAACAATTTATTTTAAATAGGAATGGGACATCCTGTAATTGTTACGATGTTGACGGTTTTACAGTATTTGTATTAAAAATATGTTGGTACTCATTCTATGACTTTACACTATCGTTGGATATCAATACTGATAAAATAAAATTAAAGATTAATTTTAAGATTTACAGTGTGGCAAATTTTTGGTGGACGGCAAAATTGATAGAAAAGATCGTGTTTTAGAAAATTCTTTACAAAAAGAGTGACAATCTTGGAAACATTCACAAATTAAAATATTTACAAAATGTGTTTTCATTATTAAGAACACATTTAACATTATATACATAGTAGAAATGTTTACAGAATGATGAAAAAATCAGTAATCAGTAGCTTGATTTCTGTACGCATTTTTTTTAAAAATTACAGTTTCTGGAAGATTTTGACTTTCACAACTTGTTTTATATGATCATTGTTTTAATTAATTTGAATTAAAATTGCGAAGGGCAAAATATATTTTAATTCTGTCAGTTTATGATTTATAAGTCGAAAATTAAAACTTTTTTGAGTAATTATCCCAAGAAGATGACAATTCATTCTTATTATTTATTTGAAAATTGTGTATTGAAACTTTACGACAAATCGGCCTTTTGATTTTAAACTATCATAATAAAGTTGGTATATCTCTGATGAGAACACATATGACTCACCGAAACGTTGCCATATGACTGGTAATTCCACGAGAGATCAGTTATCAAAAACGCAGATGATTACTTTTATGTTTTTTGGGGGAATAACACCACAATAGAAATAAAACTACGTATATTGCAGGAATACTAAACGTTTCAAAGTCTATTCTGACTTCGTTGTCAATGGCTTTATATTTATTGATGTAGATTGCAAAATGAAAATTTGATTTATGACATTTAAAATTGACATTAGAAAATTTGTTGTTTTTTACGTATACAGGTAGCACAAAAAATTCTAAAGATCATGAATTATAGTTAACCAGCTTTTAAATTAGAAGAAGCAGATGATTAATAGTTGAAGCGTAGTTGATAACTTCTCCTTCCGGGATCGATAGTGAAGTGATAACGTTTCGGTATAGTTATATCTGCCCTCATCAGGTCGGTTCGAATCCGTTGTTAACGCTTCTAGTTACTCGAAGGTCTACAGTAGGCGTAGCATAGTTATATAGTTGCGGTTCGGAGGTTATCGGTCGTCCCGTCCCACTGCTGCTTGTGATTGGTCCTTGGCGCTTGCTAGTTGGTCATTTTCGGTTGAGTTGTTACAGAGTGGGACCGGGCCGGTATGGTGTGAATTTTCTATGAATTTTGGATTTTATTGCTTGAGTTTAGACTGTGAGGCCTTTTTGTGACTCAATTGCCTTTCTTACCAGTCGCGATTTCCGGTGTTCTATATTTGGTGGTACTTTAGCATTTGACGACATGGTGGCGTGTTCCGCTATAAATGTTGTTTTTTATTTCTTTCTTATGGCGTTCTCGTGTTCATCACGTCTGGCTTAATTTTTTCGTTAGTTTGCCCCACATAGGTTTTATGACAGTCTGCACATGGAATCTCGTACACTCCCTGTTGTTCTAAAGGGATCCTCGTCTTCGGAGTCCTCAACACCGTGCTTATTTTTTTGTCTGTATTGAAAATATTATCTATATTGTGTCTCCGTAGAATTCTTGCAATACAGTACATGGTGGTACCCTTGACATACGGTAAATAAGCCATGTTTATTGATGTTTAATGTTCCTCGTCTGTTGGTGTCGGTTTTGACTTTAGAGCTCTTTGTATACTTCAGTCTGTAAATCCGTTTTGTTTTAGAGCAATTTTTAAACAGTCCATTTTCTGTTTGATGTTACCTTTGTCAGTTAGTCTTTGTGATCTAGTTACTGAAATCTTGACGACGTGTTGTAGTTGGGTGGTGTGGTGATGAGAAATATCATAAAAGTATCTGCTTGTGTGAGTTGCTGTCTGTATACTGTATGGCAAAGGGTTCCATCTTCTTTATCAGAACATAAAAGAACAGCAATTAATTCTTTGCTTCAATCTACAAGGTAGACATGAATACCATTAAGGTGATCTAAAAATGTCTCCTATGATGCCAAATCCCAGGTATCATCCACATAACCATTAACTGGGCTTACGACTTGCTGTTCCTAGTGCCAACTCCTCCAGGTTCTTCATAAAGGGGTTTGCTATTGCTGACGAGAATAATTATACCATTGGAGCTCTTTCCACTAGTTCGTATCTTTGTATCGTTGGTTCTCTTAAATAAAATGGGTTTTCTTCATGAGTGAGTTGTTAAATCTACAAAGCGTTGAGGTGGTTTCTATTTTTCTGCTATGATATCAATGGTTTTTTCGATAGGAGTGTTGGTGAAAAGAGGCACAACATCACAGTTTACAAGAAGATAATCTAGTTGTAAAACTGTGTAGCAAGTAACTCGTTTGAGAAAGTTCAATATGATTTTGACCAAATGTCAGGAGTTATTTCAACTGAATACAACAGTCGAACGGATGTACATCGGAATAAATCATCAACCACATATTTCCATCCGTTAAACAATATTTTAAAAATCAACAGTTAACAGAGGGGTAAGACTCCTTTCGAGGTAAATTACTAGTATAGACAAAGATATTCCGAAATTTATTTCATAATTTTAGTTTACCGCTTTGGCATAGTTTAAAAGTATTCGTCATGATTCTGTCGTCTTTATCTTCAGAATATTCGTTTATTGAGAATACTTAGAAGAAACTACGCATTGCCTCTCATTATTAATGGCCTACCGATAGAGCTGGATGTTTATAACGCCTATCACAACGTAGCGATCATCAATCATAATTTCAATCGACGTAAGAAGCTTTCCTGTTGTTTGATTTTATTCAAAAAGTCTTCCTCTCTTTCACGATTATTGATGCAATTATTATGTTAAAATATTTGCATAATTTGATTACCTGCGTAAGAACTACAAATTTGGGGTTCTTGTTAGAAGACAAATCCATTCTATTTTTAGATGAGATTACTGGTAGAAATTTAATTGAAGGATGGCAACATGCCTATGTTGAAGCTACAAATTTAATAAGGATCCTCATTGAAACAAAAAAGCTTTTTCCTTAACACTTTTTATTTTTAACCGACTTCCAAAAAGGAGGAGGTTATTAATTCGTCGCATATTTTTCGCTTTTTTTTGTATGTATGTTACCTGATTTCTTCTCCAGTGGTGCACCGTTTTGAACGAATGTGGTATTTTTTAATAGAGTATAAATCCGGATTGGTGAAACTTCAAATTTTGGAAAAGAATTCTATTGGTAAAGTGATAAAATTTGTGAATGAACACATGCGTGCATGGAAATCGACCAATATCCTTAACATATTGGTCGATTTTCCGATAACTCCTTATGCATGTGTGTAGTGTTTTAATCTCATATACTTTTCTGCGACGTGCAACTTGTAGTTTTGCAGAAAATCGCCGAAAAATCCAAGATTCTTATCAAAAATTTCATCGAAATGACATAACAGACATTTCCTCATAAATATTTTAATTCCAACGTAATAGTGCGGTAATTTTAGGGACTGGAAGTTTTAATTTGAAAATTTTCTATGTACATCTCAGGCATATAGGTAGTAAAGCATAGTATTTTCGGCTCCTTAAATCAATGAGTACCAAGCTCGTTTTGTTTGTATATCAGGTAAATACCTATTTAAATGCAAATTTTTCCATTTTGCGAAGACGGTAGTTTTGGTTGTCACATTCTCCCGGCCTAATAGAAAATTCAGTGACAACACATGTCAAACTTTAAACTGGTACTTGGTGGCCTATAGACAGGGTGTTTAGTTATAGCAAACAAAATCACAAAGTAAAGAGGTTGAAGGAGTTGCATTTATATGAATATTGAAATATAGGACGGACTAGAATGATAGTGGTCTGTAGGCAGCCGTATATACAGGATGGTTGGAATATAGGGTGGACTGGACGTTTGGTGGTATTAAAATGTTGAAAAAAATGTGAAATTAAAATTATATAGGATGATTAAAAAACTGTTATATGATGTGGACATAAGCAAATCATATACAGGATGGTTGAAATATATGCTGCAGTTGAATTGTATTTATACGGTGTGATTAAAAAATTATTTATTTTATAGCCCATAAGAAGTTGCATAAAGTGTGGAGAGGAATTAATGTTACACAGGGCGACAACATAAAATGTTAAAAATGAAATAATTTATGGGGTAGTCCACAAGAAGTTATATACTATGATTGAAATATAAGACGGATTTGACTCCGTAAATATGGGGTGGATTCTACTTCGTCTTATAGTTTAAAGAAGGCAACAAACAAATTTATGCTTGCCGTGGGCAGTCGTATGTACAGGCTGGCTGGTACATAGGTTGGAGTGGAAATATCTAGTTATACAGGGTTGTCAAAAAAAGTTTAAAAAAGGTTACATGGCGTAGTCCATAAGGCATAAATATATTTTGGGCTTATTAAGTCAACGCGTACTAGTACATTTTGTTCGTAAAGATTTACCTGTCAATTTAAATGATAAAGTATCATTGTGTAATGTTGAGGCTTTCGATGTTACCTAGTTCTGCCTATTAAGGTTATACATACAAAATAAAAAATAAAGAATGAAAAATACCTGAGTTCAAAAAAAAACTAAAAAGTTGAAAATAAAACATTTAAAAAAATATATAACCGACTTCTACCTATAACTAAAAAGCTAAAAATAATTATAACAAAATACAACTTTAGCAAATAAATAACAATTTTAATGTTGTAAGGTACCTACCCAAGAAGTAAAAAATGTAAACATTAAAAGGTGCTCATTCTGTACAAATTAATTACCTACCAGTCTAGTATATTTTTGAAGTCGGTGCCAAGCAACAATCAAGTTTGATGTAGATAAGTACGCAATGAAGGATTTTAGATTTTCTTGGCATCGACTTCAAAAATATACAAGATTGGTATGTAATTAATTTGTACAGAATGAGCACCTTTCAATGTTTACATTTTTTACTTCCTGGGTAGGTACCTAACAACATTGAATGTGTTATTTATTTGCTAAAGTTGTATTTTGTTATAATTATTATTTTTAGCTTTTTAGTTATAGTTGGAAGTGGTGGTTATATATTTTTAAAAAATGTTTTATATTGATAATGAATATCATTATATTGTTTTAGTGTAAGATTGGAGCCATCTAAAATTATATTTTTGAGTCTTTATCGTGTAGAATGTGAATGGCATCATAGGATATTTGACTAGAACAAGGAAATTGTTTAAAATCGTCTACTATTATATTATAAGTATGCCATATTAATATTTCTCGCAGATCTCTTGTTTTAGGTTTATAATGTGGAAATTTGGTACCAGTACATAATTTCGTGATCCAAACAGGAGAACAAAGCGTAAATAAAGCAAATCTAACTTTAGCGGGTACTTCTGGGAAGAAAATAAACAAGCGGCCATTTGCCCCTTATATCCGAACATTGACTACTAACAGCAAACACCAACGCGTCAAGTGTACGAACATTATGATTGATTTAGCTAAAGCCTTTGACACTGTTCCCCATTCCAAACTACTAAGTGTCCTAGAACATTGCGGTATTAGAGGCAAAGTATTGGAACTGATAAAAAGTTATCTGAATGAAAGATATCAGATAGTTAAAGTAAAAAAAAATTTAGTAAGAAACAAAAAATAAAAATAGGGATACCACAAGGTTTATAACATATATAAATTCTTTACTGCAATTGAACACCGGTGGATTAATTTCGAATGTAAATGATACTGCTCTTGTATTTGAAGCAAAAACTTGGGATGAATTAAAAACTAAATCAATAAATGGATTCCTAAGCGTACAAAACTAGCTGCAGTCGTTCAGACTATCATTAAATTGATGCAAAACTAATTATATTGCATGTATTCATTTTAACAGCCGTCGAACCAGGAGTTCTCGCAAATAGACCAAGTAATGAAATTTGGATATAATACCTCAATAAGACAACAGTCGGTGTATAAGAATTTTTCATACTATGGTTTCGAAATAATTGCTGCTTTAATGGTTCTTGGTAATACTTTGTCAATAAAGCTCAATTCTGAAATCCTAAATGTTAAACCTTTTAACACTCGATCCGTTATAAAAATGTATTAATATGTACTGATGTGTATTACAGATTTCAAGAACTTCTACATCTGACGAGAACTCCTGGTTCATGTGTTTCCTTATCAAAGACCCAACTAAAAAAGCAGTTACACACTAAACGTGTTTAATGTTGATGGAAATATCTTGTAGGTATATAGCATAATAATTCATCGGCATAATTCTCTAGACAGATATTGCACTTCAACATGCAAATTTTCAGTATATTGGAATTCAACATCGCTACCCAGCTTGTTAACAATCGATAATTATAATTTGTTGAAACATCTAATCAACGCCGATGGTATAAAGGTCGTGAAGGTTTGAATTTTCGTCTTTTTGAAAAAGTAATCGGTTATAATGAACGACAATTGTTGTGTATATTTACTAAGGCGCTAAAATGTTTCATCAAAGTCAACAGATACCCGATGGGTATTTCCGAGGTATTTTGCTTCATCACTGCAACATTATTAAAAAATTAATTACACAGAGAATATTTGTAATGAAGTATGATTAACAATAAAATTTTAGCTGGCAGTGTTAGTTTAAGGGTTATTTTTAGATGAAATTATGCTTGCATTTTTGGAGAAAATAGATTTTTAGTACTGCCATCAATCATGATGATTATCATCCCTGTTCTATAAAAATCCATGCATAATTAGGTGAAATAAAATATTCTCTTCGAGGTGTCATTCCTTTGTACGCAAGACAATATATATTATATATAAATATAATATATATTGTTTCTGGTCGGGAACCGTCATCATTTGCGCTTCCCACAATTGAATGTCCTCTCGAACACTTCTTTATGCATTTGATGCATTTCGTTACATTTGAAGACGCGAGATGTAAGACCGACATCTAGGATTTTCAAGAGAATCAGTACAGAGAGGTTCCGAATCTGGAGCCGTTCCGTGCAATTGCTGTTCTCCCTTAACTCCTAGGACAGAATGTCACGATAAAATTTTTAGGTTACTTCACCTGTCAGAGATATTGAATACTCTTTGTACAAAGGAATGACACCTTGAAGCGAGTATCCAAAAATCCAAAAATGTGTGTCGTAGCATTTATTCAGTCAACATAACGTTAATTTTATTTTAATCCTAAATCTTTTTTAATACTGCTACTGCTGAACCTCTGTTACTTTTTGCCTTAATTTGAACCTGCAATAGGAATTATGTAGACATATGTTGAAATTTACTTATTGCTGTATGCAGGTATATGTGCTCTTATATATATTTACAGTGGTAATATGTACATATTTCTGCAGAATAAATAAATTACAATATTTTATTACGAATTAATTATCAAAACCTCGACATTTTGAGACTATTAAATACATTAAACATCACAAATATATAAAAATTGACAAAATTGTCAAAATTATTTTCTCGGGACATAAAGTGAGAAAAATTTCAAAAACCTAAAATAATCAAAACAAAAAAACTAACCAAAACAACTAAATGTCAAAATCACTTAAATGTGAGGAGAAATATCAAAAATGTCAAAAATGTTAAAATGCCTAAATTGTGAAAAAATGTCAGATGTCAAAAATGTCAAAAATATAAAAAATATCAAAAATGTCAAAAATGACAAAAATGACAAAAATGACAAAAATGTCAAAAATGTCAAAAATATCAAAAATGTCAAAAATGTCAAAAATGTCATAAAATGTCTAAATTGTCAAAAATGTCAAAAATGTAAAAATGTCAAAAATGCAAAAAATGCCAAATGTAAAAAATGTCAAAAATGTGAATAATGTCAAAAATGTGAAACATGTAAAAATGTTAAAAATCTCTAGTGTCAAAAATGTCAAAAATGCCAGAGATGTCGAAAGTGTCAAAAATGTCAAAGTGAAAAAAATGTCAAAAATGTCAAAAATATCAAAAATGTCAAAAATGTCATAAAATGTCTAAAATGTCAAAAATGTTAAAAATGTAAACATGTCAAAAATGCAAAAAATGCCAAATGTCAAAAATGTGAATAATGTCAAAAATGTGAAACATGTAACAATGTTAAAAATCCCTAGTGTCAAAAATGTCAAAAAAGTAAAAAATGTCAAAATTGTCAAAAATGCCAGAGATGTCGAAAGTGTCAAAAATGTCAAAGTGAAAAAAATGTCAAAAATGTCATAATTGTCAAAAATGCCATGCATGTCGAAAATGTCAAAATTGTCAAAAATGCCAGAAACGTCAAATATGTCAGAAATGACAAAAATGTTAAAAATGTGCAAAGTAAAAAATGTCAAAAGAGTAAAATATATCAAAATTGTCAAAAATGCCAGAAATTTCGAAAATGTTGGAAATGGCAACAATTAAAAAATGTCAAAAATTTCAAACACGTCAAAAATGTTAAAATTTTAGAAATGTCAAATATCTCAAAAATTTTAAAAATGCTGAATTTGAAAAATGTCAAAATTGTCAAAGATATTAAAAATTCTAAAAAAGCCAAAAATGTCAGCAGTTTCACAAATGTTTAAAATGTGCTAAATGAAAAACGGCAAAACCACAATATCAAACGTCAAAAAACTCAAACACGCCAGCCACAAAATAATGTATTTATAGAAGAGATTGTTTTCACTAAAATTTCTAAGGGATGTGAAAAGTACCAAATGAAAAAAAGTTCAAGATAAATACGGGTGCGTGTTTGCTAGTTCAATTTAATTTCAAGTTATCACTTCTCGCACATTCTTTCTCCGTAAATCTTAAGCATGATGCACTTCTCAAAGACCTCATTGTGTTTGCTTTGTAAACGCATGTGTTAAATTATGGAATGCGGAATGTCATTCAGTTCAAGTGCACGCCTCTTGGGACACAAATTAAAAATGCATAAGCCGACGTAAAGGGACCATATTCGATTTCAATTGTGATTAAATAAATGCATTGAAAACTCTCGACTTGTTAGGTGATGATTACAATCTATGCAACGATTACTAAACTGCGTACATACACCAAATCTTCAATTAAAAACGGAAATCATAAACGACAGGATAATTTAGATTAAAGTAACTTTTAGAATTTCCCTTCTGTAAACCGCGTAAGTTCCTACGCAACATTGGCTGCTGGCGAGGAACTTATAAAAGCTTAAGTGCGATATATTTCCTCGGAATTCATTTGAAATTTTTGTTCGATATTGAAATAGCGCCTACTTCAAAGTGGGGACCGCGAACGCTGTATTTATTCAAGATTGACTTGTCAATATATGCTTTGTGTAAACGTAAACATTCCGTTTTTTAGTGTGTTACAAGTATTTGGTTTTCAACTTTTATAAACATTTTTGTGTTAAATTACAGCTGGTGTTTCAACGACATGGGCGAATATTTTGATTAGTCCAGGTGAGAGAGTTATACAAATATTTTTGATTTACTAATATTTACAGAAGCAATGAATAAGTTTAAAAATATTAGCTTAGTTAAGATTAAGATTATATACAACACTGAACTATATTTATTTATTTATGTTTTTATTTATTGAACTAGGTAAATATAAAATTTATAAATACAACCATCACAGACCAATTTGTGGTTGCATTTGCTTACGTCTGTCATATAACAATTTAATATTCTTACAACTACTAATTAAAACTAATACATTTTAATATATCAAATCTTTCAATACAATTCTTCGTAAATTTATTTTCTTTTGGTTTTGTTTTATTGAATGTAAATTCAGTTTGAAAGCCTGCATTTTTAGGGTTCCGTATATACAATATACGGATACCCTTATAATATTACTCCGAATTTCTGCCTCTGTCACATCACAGCAATTTTCTCCTAAACTAATGGACGGAAGAGGTTGAAATTTGGTATCAATGTATAGTTTGATGACCCGATCAGGAGTACATATCGTGAATGAAGAAATTTTGATTTTAGGAGTACTTCTGGGGGGAAAACTAAAAAATCGACCGTTCTCCCCCGATCTCCGAAACTACTGAGCTTAAAATTAAAAAAAAGGAAATGTAGATCGTTGCGCGAACTTTACAGGAAAAATAAGGAGAAACCATTACTATTAATTTTCTGTGGCAAATTATAGAATTAAATGAAAATTAAAAAAAAATAAAATTTTCAAACGCATCATGTAATATATCAAATGAAAGGAACAGAAATATATTTTTTTCATATTAAAAAAAAATTAAAAAGATATTAACGAAAATATACCAAAATTTACTCATTCCCCCCCCCTTATCTCCGAAATTATAATATGTAAAGTTTTGAAAAAAAAAAATACAGGTATAGGGTCAGACCTGAAGTTTAGTGGATAAATAATTTTGGGGGGCAAATTACAGAATTAAATGGAAAATATAAAAGTAAAATTGTTTCTAACCCATCATGTTATATATCAAATGAAAGGGCTCATTATGAAGAAATCAAATGTATTTTTTCCATATTTTTAAAATAAATTAATTAAAAGATATTAACAAAAATATAAAAAATTTACCCATCCCCCCCCTTATCACCGAAACCTTGAGCTGTAAAATTTTGAAAAAAAATACAGGTATAGCGCCTCACCTGAATTTTACTGGAAAAATAAGGAGAAACCCCTAATATTCTTTTTGGGGGGCAAATTATAGCATTAAATGGAAAATAAAAAAATATAATTGTTTCTAATGGATCAAGTAATATATCAAATCAAAGGGCTCATTATGACGAATACTAACATGTTTTTTTATTTTTTTTTTTAAATAAATATTTTAAAATATATAAAAACAATATTTAAAAAATTACATATTCCCCTTTATACCTCAAACTATAAAACCCAATTTTTTTTGTTTACAGGAAAAATACGAAGAAATCCCAAATATTAATATTTTGGGCCAAATTATAGAATTAAACGCAAAATAAAAAAAATATTTTTTAATTGCACCATACAATACATCAAATGAAAGAAGTTATTATAATGGGTACAAATGTATTTTTTTCAAAGGATATCAACAAAAATAGAAAATTACCTCATTCCCCCATTTTATTACCGATCTATAGGGAAAAATAGGTTTATTTGGTCTTACTTGAACTTTACAAGAAAAATAAGGATACCCCTTAAGTTAATTTTGGGGGACAATTATAGAATTAAACGGTAAATAAAAAATATCAAATGAAAGGACTCATTATGAGGAATATAAATATCTATTTTTTATATTTTTAAAATTAATTGTTTAAGGTATCATCAAAAAAATATTAAAAAATATTCAGTTCCCGCTTTATTTCCGAAACCATACTACCCAAAATAATTAGGGGTACTGGGGCCCAGTTGAAATTTTCAAGAAAAATTACTAGAAAACCCCAAAATTAGTTTTGGGGACAAATTATAGAATTAAATGGAAAATAAAAATAAAATTTCAAACGCATCATGTAATATATCAAAAAATATATCAGAATTGAATTTTTTTCATATATTTAAATCATTTGTTTAAAAGGTATTAACAAAAATATTAAACATCGACTTATACCCCCTTTAGAAACTACATTATCTAAAATTTTGAAAAATATATTTTATTTGTATTTGTAAATAATTTTTCTAAAAGATTTAATAATTTATTATTTAAAACTTGACCTATTTTGTCCTTTATCTACCAATCTACAGAGCCTCAAAATTCAGACTGGAGATTTATTTTATTATTCAAATAAAACTCTGATGTTAATTACAAAGTTAAATACATATTTTTATAAATCATGTAGTAGATAAAATAAAAAATCTATGGGTGGAAAATAAAATTGTATATATTTTATAAATTTAAAATGCTTCCTTAAAATATATTAGGGTAAATATAAGAAAATGCACTCATTCCCTGTTTGTAAGAAACTGGAATATTAGAATCTTGAAGGTGGTACGGAACCCTAAGTATGCGGGTCCAACTCGCACTTGACCAAATTATTATTAAACTCAATTTACTCGAAAACAATTCGAAATATCGTTTTGGACAAATATAATATTTTTACGCAAAATTGTAAAAAAATGAAATAAAAAATTACGGACCGAAAACCCCCTTCACCAACCTATGATTTGCATGTCGAAAGACGGAGTAGTACATGTTATTTAACGTAAAAAGTTACATAAGACCCATATTTTTTAAATTTATTTTCGAGCATTTTGTCAATAACAAAAAAAAAAACAGTTTTGTTTGAGACCTTTTAAGAACATATAATTTCCTAAGGGCGATTTATGGCATGTGTTAATAGGGTCTTTTGTTTTATTTTAATGAATTCATAGAAGAAGTTTGGAACCCTATTTTGGAAACACCCTGTATATCTTCTTCAAGAAAAACCAATCAAACACAAATATAGGCTTTGATAATTCTAAGTTCTCTAGTCTAAAGTAAATTAAATCAGATTTGCATATTTATAATTGAGAAAATTCCCAATTAGTCTTAGAAAACTTTAATTATTCTTAGATAATAAGTTAATTCGTTTGTTAGAATGAATATGTTAACTAGGTGGTCGCTGATAAATATTTTGACGTAATTACAGGTTGATGAATCTATAATGCTTGTGGGAAAAAAGGACATGTTCTTTGCGGAAGGATGTATATTGCTTATAGTGTGGGTTCCTGTGTGGAAATAACGATTTAATCATTCCTTTGATTAAATAATATTAATAACGCTATTCGTATTAGAAATACCATAACATTAATGTCAATACTTAGTAATGAACAACTTGTTTATAGGCTAGGTCATTTACAAGAATTTTAGGCTAATAGTAAAATAAATAAAGTAAAACGGTTCTAAATTTAAAAAAAAAAACTTCACTTGAACTTCAACAAGAAAAATAAATTGAAAATCCCTTTACTTATTTTTGGGGTCAAATGATAAGATATACCTAATACAAAAATTAATTTTATGTTTTTAAAACAATATTTGGAAAAATGTGATAATATAAGGCGTCACTGTAGATTTGCAGGAAAAGTAAAGCGAAAATTCTATTACTAATTTTGACAGACAGATTATAAAATAAATAAAAAATGAATCATTATTTTATTTTACTTGTAATTGTAAAACATTTATTTACAAAAATTGGACCCATTTCCTCCCTTATCTTCGAAACTACTGTTCATAAAAGCAGAAAAGCAGGGAATGAGTGCTTTTTCTTATATTACCCTAATATCTTTTAAAGGAAGCGTTTTAAATTTATAAAAAATATACCCTTTCATTTTCCACACATAGACTTTTTATTTTATCTGCTTCAGGATTCGCTTGATTTTTATAAGAATACATAAGTATTTAATTTTCTAATTTGGCCCCCAAAAATTAACATTAGAGTTTTATTTTACTAATAAACTTTCAGGGAAGACTTTTATAATCTACTGTCTGAATTTTAAGGCTCTGTAGATTGGAAGATAAAAGGCAAAATAGGGCAAGTTTTAAATTATAAATTATTAAATCTGTTATTAAAATTATTTAAAAATGCAAATAAAATATATTTTTCAAAATTTAAAGAGTGTACTTTCTAAAGTGGGAATTAAGTCGATGTTTAATATTTTTGTTAATATCTTTTAAACAAATGATTTAAAAATATGAAGTATATTTGGAATTCACATAATGAGCCTTTTATCTGATATGATGCGTTTGCAAATTGAATTTTTATTTTCCACCTAATTGTAAAATGTCTCCCTAAAATTTCTATGGGGATTTTCTAATAATTTTTCTTATAAATTTCAAGTAAGCACCAGTACTCCTAATTATTTTCACAATTTTAGGTAGTATGAGATTTTTTATATCTTTATGTTGATATCTTGTAAACAATTAATTTTAAAAACATGAAAAATATATATTTGAATTCCTCACAATGAGCCCTTTCATTTGATGTATTGCATGATGCGTTAAAAATATTTTTTTATTTTCCGATTAATTCTATAATTTGTCCCCCCCTAATGAATATTAGGGATTTCTTCCTATTTTTCCTGTAAACATAGTTTGGGGAATAAAGGGAGAATGGGTATTTTTTAAAATATTTTTTAAAATATTCATTTTAAAAAAATAAAAAAAAAAATTTTGTATTCGTCATAATGATCTCTGTGATTAGATATATTCCTTGAAACGTTAGAAACAATTCTATTTTTTTATTTTCCATTTAATTCTATAATTTTCCCCCAAAATGAATATTAGGGGGTTCTCCTTATTTTTACAGTAAAGTTCGGATGAGGCACTATACCTCTGTTTTTTTTTCTAAAATTTTACAACTTATACTTTCGGAGATAAGGGGGAAAGGGTAGAATTTTTTATATTTCTGTTAATATCTTTTAATTTATTTATTTTAAAAATATGAAAAAAAATTATTTGTTTTCGCCTTAATGAGCCCTTTCATTTGATATATAACATGATGCGTTAAAACAATTTTATATTTTTCATTTAATTCTGTAATTTGCCCCCCTAAATTAAAAGTAGAGGTTTTTTCTTATTTTTCCAGTAAACTTCACGTGGGACCCTATACCTCTAATTTTTTGCAAAACTTTACGATTTATAGTTACAGAGATAAGAGAAGGAGAATGGGTAAATTTGGTATATCTTCGTTAATATCTTTTTAACTATTTTTTTAATTTGAAAAAAATATATTTGTGTTCCTCAGAACGGGACCTTTCATTTAATGAAATCCGGAGTGATATTATAAGGGTATCCGTATATTGTATATACGGGACCCTAAAAAGGATAATATTGGGCCTCATTTGAAAGTTTAGTGGCAAAATATAGTGAAACTACTAACCTGAATTTTGGGGGCGATATTGGATAATTAAAAAAATGTCTTTATAAAAATTAAGCGCATAATCTAGCAGACGAAATGAAAAGGCTAGTTATGAGAAATAATATGCATATTTTTCATAATTTTCAAACCCATATTTTAAACGATATTAAGGTGAATTTAAAAAAAACTCTGAGTATGCGGGTTCAACTCGCAGTGAATAAAATTATTCTGCTTTAAATCTTTGTAGAATCATTGTAGTTGATTGTGGAGCATCTAAATATTGTACAAGCTAGTCTCGAATAATACTAAAAGCTTGACAAAAATGAATGTCCACTAAAATTCACACAGTTTTATCTGTATTATCATTTTTACTCATTACACATACCAATTGGGAGATCGCAGTGAAAAAAAATAATAAAAAGTATGGAAATGATCAGTGATTATGCTGTATTAAAAAAATCAAAACAAAAAGTAGTAATCTGCTTCTGTGAGTTATGTGAATCAATAAAAAAACTTTTGATCCTAAACGAGATTTGAAGACAAGTGTGTTTTAGGTTCTCAAAATATGTGAGGTAATTGGAAATTAGAATTCGCTGTACCAATTCTTCTGAACCCAATGAAAAGTTTGATGAAGTATGTGGTTATAATATATATAAGTAATCTCTGATGGTAACAAACCGCCACTTTAAAAACCAACAATACTTAGTACCCACAAATCCACAAATGAATTCCGTCACTGATAACAGTTATGTGACGTCAGTGAAACTAGGAATTTTTATGATACACCCAAACAAATGTCATGTTAGAATTTATTTTCTTTGCGAGTTTTACGAGTTTCCAGAAAATAGCTTTATTCATATAGTTGAAGTTTCAGCACTTTACGTCTTTGAATTCATGTATTTTTCTTTGGCCCAAATTTTATGTTAGGAACAAGCTTTCGAGATGCGGTTTTTGCGAGCTTGTTTAGGCATTATTTAGCTACTTTTTAGTGAAACAAAAATCATACTAATATGTTTAATTTTGTATTGAGAAAATCAATAATTTCTTATGGAATGTCGAAAAAAATCCCTCTAGCGGCGAGATGCGAAACTAACAAAACTTCAAATATTATAACATTTGTAGCCCAAGAACAGCTCTCCTCAACTACTCCAAGTTTGTTCAAAACAGCTCAGCTGGTTCGAAAATATATGTTGTTTTTTACGAAAACCTCTCACCACTTTTTTTTTGACATACAGTAAAAATTGTTAAACAAATAATTAATATTTAAAAAAGAACCGACTTCAGCTGATTTAAAATAAAAACCGTTTAGAAACCGTGTGCAATCAATCACTATTTTTAGACATATCTTCTTTTTACGTGATTTCAGGTACAATTTAATTGAAAATTTTAGCGTATTCTTATCTTTCTCTCTCTCTCTCTTTTTCTCCCTCTCTAATTTTATTCTTTGTCTATATTTTCCAGATATATTTTAACTTTTTTATTTATTTTATTATTTGGACTACTTTCTATAAATGTAACTCTAATTCACTTTATATTGCATTGACACTGTATATGCTTCTGTGTATTGGTCAACCCTATATAACTTATTATGTCTATAATTTTCTAAATCACCCTGTACAACTATAATTCAACTCAACACAATATTACAACGAACCTGATATCTTTGAAACCACCCTGTATAAGTATAAATCCTCTCCATAGTGTTGACTCTTGCTATTTTTCTATTGTGTAAATTATTCCCGTATAGCAATGATTTTACTTCGCCCCATATGTCTAGTATTCTATTATATCGGTCCTATAACCCAAATATCCACTCTGTATTTTTCCTCAACTCTTATTTCAAGCAACTTGTATACGCAACTACTTATGTGCCAGCCAATACAATATTTTTAGTACCACCCTGTATAACCAATTCAATTCCAACTCATATTTCAACCATCACATGTATACAACTGCTTATGTATCACCTAATATCTACAATAGTATACCATATAGAAGAGTTCGCCGACATAACAAATTTTCGTTTCGATAAACGAACGGAATATTTTCTGCCATTTCACGCGACTATAAGCCCCCTAACTTAACTTCGTCTATAAAAGAAACTTACTTCAAACGAATCAAAATGACAACCATTACAAACACCCTCTACGACATACTTTCATGGCAAATACCTTGACATTTAAACTAGATATTTATGCTGAAAATTTGACATCATGATGTTTTACGTTAGAAAAATATACGGAAACAAGCTGAAACATATCTTTGTAGAATACTCAAATTTCTTGAGCGGTTTTAGAGAAAACAGTGAGAATTCATTGAAATTCGCTGAAATCTAGTCCCTTACTTACTTTTTTTTCTCATTTTCTGGAAAACCGTAAATCTCATGGTATAGACAATTATATAGGACCTTTCTGTAATAGTTCCTTAATATGTAATGCAGTTTAAATCATCAAATTGTCCAAATCGTTTTTGAATAATCGCTCGTTATAAATAAAAAAAAGTTGCAAACGAATTCATAACCTCCTCCTTTTTGGGAGTCGGTCAAAAAAGGTTCACATTATTCTCGAATTTAAAGATCAGGTATTTTTTGTTAGATTAATGCAGTGAAATTCACAGAAATATCACTTTTTTAGGGTTTTCAGTTACACCCCCTAGCGGGCATTTGAGAAACTTGAAATTATTTTCCAAATTTTCTCTTGGCCCCAAGCCTCTACGATTGGATAGTTTCCCAGATACCGTACCTCGTATTCTTAGTTGGACACCCTGTATATTGGCAGCTGACATTATCAAAGATCTGCAAAACCAAAACTCACAGAAGTAGAATCAAAAAAGAAACAATATTATTTCTGTCATGATAATAGGAAAATGAAAGGTCCCAAACCCACAATCTTTGAACAATTTATTGTATACGACTAGTTTCGGGGTCTATAACTTCCACCCCATTATCAAGTCAAACAATCTACAAAAAATAATCCAAATAAGACCAACATACGTAAAACATTATGTGATAACTTAACAAATTATTTCCTTTCAGAATTTGCTTGTCAAAATCAAAAGAATGCTTTTGAAACATACCCAAAACTTATATTGCCAATAGTTAACCAACAAATTTGGCATCTTTCCAAGTTCAAAACGCTTCAATTCTTTTTTTTTCCAACACGGTGTATGTTTTTTCAATTGCATCTGTACGACTGCACTTCTGTTTATAAAATGCCAATTACTTTTTGTGAAGAATGTATATTTTGACGCGCTTACGACCATTTCGATATTGTACATATTGATTTTTGGAATTGTGTAGTAAAATTAAGATAAAGTTTATTTATTCAAGCGAAAAATTCCGCCTTTGATAAGTTGTGTTTGCATTGTTTCAACTTTTGCAATCAATATGATTATTAACGTTAATGGTGTCAAAAATAGTTTGCACATGAGTGTATCTCAAGGCATAGTTTCTTTTAGGATTAACTGAGTGGTCAAAAAATTGTAATTTTGTAATTTTTATGATGGTAACAAGTCAAAAGATACTGAAATGTGGAGAGATCAATGAAGATCAGAGAAAATCTGAAATTAATAGTAATTGATATTTATTAGGGTTTTTTTTCGAGTTTTGTTTTTTTTTCGATCCCATCATGAAATTTTGTTGGAAACACCCAAAAAAAATTCCTCAAAGTTTGAGCCTTTAATATTAACTAGCTATCGCCCAGTGGTCGAAATGCGACCAATTGTGTCAATATCTCTGGCAGGTTAGTAAGCTGAAAATTTTATCCTGACATTCTATTCTAGTACTTTAGGGAGAACATCAATTACACGGAATATATAATTCATGGGACTTTATTTGTGTTCAAATTCGTAATTCTTAATTTAATATGACAAGAATTCAACCGGTAATGGGCCACCCTACATATTTATTTTTTCTAACCTCGCCATATAGCTATAATTGCACTCAATTCTCTAACATTTATTAAAATCCTCATTATAATAATTCCATCTCATTATATATTTTCACCAACCTGTATATGCAACTGCTCATGGACCACGCATAATACTTTTTTAACATTTTTGAGCCACCCGGTAAACCAATTCTGTATATGACAATGCCTATGAGCCACCGTATTTACTCTTTTTGTTTATGAAATTTTTAACTATCTTCTGTAACTATAATTCTACTCCGACCTATATTTCAATCATCATATATGGAAGTCTTCGTGGGCTACTCTATAAATCATTTCCTTTTCTAACATTTTTTATCATCATCCTGTATATCTATAATTCCTCACCCTATATTTCATCTTCCCTATATATACAACTGCTTATGGGTTACGAAATGTTGCATTTCCATTGCCGTCACCCTGTATATGCATCTCTGTATAATATTATTTGCACCACCCTGTATAACTGTAATTCTACTGCACCTTCTATTCCAAGTACCCTGTAAATTCAACCGCTAATGGGCTTCCCTATGTAATTATTTTATTAGTTATAATTGCACTCTCTATATTTTAAACAACCTATATATGCAACTGCTTATGTGCCACCCACGAAAAAAATATTTCTAACATATCTGGAATCGCTCTGTATAATTATAATATACAACGATTACTTTACCACTAAATAATAACAACGCTTGCATGCCACTTCCAGAAGTACATGCTCTAAGTATATAACAGTATAGGTCCCTCTATATATATATATATATATATATATATATATATATATAGAGTAATTTCAATGTTTTGAGTCTGGCGGTGGCGGCACATTCAGTTGTTTGGCGTTGACATTATGGACGTAAATAATGAAATTTTTATTATATTTTATTTAATGAATGAACCAATATTATAAATTAATATTAGCATTCTGCACTGAAGGTCGTCAGTAGCTACTAAACAAAACAAAAATGAAGAAAATCGGTTGAGAGACAGAGGAGAAAATGGTACCTAATCGTTTTGTCTTTGCCTATTTATGTATAGATATAAAGTGGTCAACCAAGACGTGTAAAGATTTTCCATTGAAAATACAGACTGATTTTTTTTTAAATTTCTATAGCTCATGCCATCGCTTTGACTATGGACAGATATTTTTTTAAAATTGAACGCTTTACAATAATACCCATTGCGGCCAAGTCGTAACTCATACAGTTTTTTCGCAATTATCTCATAAATGACAAGATCTACAGGAATATGGGCATAAATTATATTTTTAACCGACTTCCAAAAAGGAGGAGGTTATCAATTCGTCCGCATTTTTTTTACTTTTTTGTATGCATGTTACCTGATTTCTTCTCCTGTGGTGAACCGTTTTGAATGAATATGGGTCTTCTTTAATAGAGTATATATCCTGATTTGCTGAAACTTCAAATTTTGGAAAAGAATTCTATTGGCAAAGTGATGAAATTTGTGAATAAACACATGCGTGCATGGAAATCGACCAATATCGCTAATATTTTAGTCGATTTTTCGATAACTCCTTATGGATGCTTATAGTTTTTTAACGTTTAATCTATTAAGGAAGAATCCTTAGGTGATCTCATATACTTTTCTGCGGCGTGCAACTTGCAGTTTTGAAGAAAATCGCCGAAAATTCCAAAAGTCTTATCAAAAATTTCATTGAAATGAGATAACGGATATTCCCTCATAAATATTTTAATTCCAATGTAATAGTGCGGTAATTTTAGGCACTGGAAGTTTTAATTGCGAATTTGAAAATTTTCTATTTACATCTTAAGCATATAGTTAGTAAAGCATAGTATTTTCGGCTCCTTAAATCAATGAGTACAAAGCTCCTTTTGTTTGTATACCAGGTAAATACCTATATAAATGCAAATTTTTCTATTTTGGGAAGACGGTGCTTTTGGTTGTCACATTCTCCCGGCCTAATAAAAAATTCAGTGACACACATGTCAAACTTTAAACTGCTATTTGGTGCGTTTATACACAGGGTGTTAAGTTATAGCAAACAAAATCACAAGTTAAAGTGATAGAAAGAGTGCCAAGCAACAATCATTTGATGAAGTAGTAGAAAAGTACGCAATGAAGGATTTTAGATTGGCTTGGCACCGACTTCAAAATATACTAGATTGGTAGGTAATTAATTTTATAGAATGAGCACCTTTTAATGTTTACATTTTTTACTTCCTGGGTAGGTACCTAACAATATTGAATGTGTTATTTATTTGCTAGAGTTGTATTTTGTTATAATTATTTTTAGCTCTTTAGTTATAGGTGGAAGTCGTTTATATATTTTTTTAAAAAATGTTTTATGGATCCCCCCTGAAACGTGAAATCGCCCCCCTCTGGATTCGCCCTGTTTGTTTTTCGACAATAACATATGGGTTTTCCGAATCCCAAATACTGCAATTTTGATGAGCTTCATCCTTTAGGATGATTTTTTTGTCGAAAAATCAGCATCCACTTGTTGATTTTTAATAATCCATTCAACGAACTCTCTTCGCTGTACATGGTCATTAGGCTGCAGTTGTTGTGCTAATTGACTTTTGTAAGCATGGAAACACAGATCTTTTGTAGAGAGCTTCTTTTTTTTGCAACATGTTCATTGATGCAAATTATGATTTTATGATTTTCGGATTTCTTTAAAGTCTAAAAATCATTAACAGATTCTACAAATAATACTTTATTACCATACCTTGAGCTCTATTTTCAGGGCTCTGTAATTATAAACATCGGTGGTACAATTCCGGCAGTCGGAACTTAAATTTCCTGATAATATTTCGGAGATAATATTACTTTTTTAAATTGTTTATAACTTTTGCAAATTTCTTCTTAAACATTCGAATCGAATGGCACCAATTACGTAATTTTCGGAGAATATTCAAAGATTTTTAAAAAAATCGTACATGAGAATCAGATTATTACAAATGATATAATTTACAAAAGGTACAATTTGATAAAAACTTACAATGGTTACATTTGAAGTATCTACAATAGTAAAAATTCTGAAGAACCTATTCAATAGTTTTTGATTCCTCGTCCAGTTAAATACAAAATGAATACAGATATAATTATCCAAGCACTTGTCTATGTTTACAGTTCTGTTTTGTACCTCACAAGTACAGCAATTACGTAAATTAACGACAGTAAAGTAGTTATAAATCTTTCAGATATACAACAATCTTCTCCAACGAAACACAGTAAACCACACTTTGATGTTCACATTTTTTAATTATGTACATAAATATTACAAGTCATTTTTACGACGTAGAAAATAATTCAACACTGTAAAATATTATTACACCAGGCTATAGACTAAATTGAAGTCATTTGGGGTTATAAAATTTAACAGCAATTCGGTTATACCTACCAACACCCCTAGAAACGTTAATAGAGAATAATTGAAACATTATTAAAAATTTGGTTTTTATTTGATTTTACTTATATTATGAAATGTAATGGCGGTCAATGGATAAAAATTAGCAATCCTTCTTATTGAGTGTTTGTACGTCATTTTATCACACAGAGGAAGCTCAGAAGAAAATGGGTATTTTTAAAAAATTTTACATTTTTGGAAGATGTTTTGAATTTATGAAAAAATTCTTAAAATCAAAAACACAAAAAGGCATTAATAGAAGTTTAAAAATGCTTAATGTAGCAGGCAAAGCAAACCATAGTCTTTGAAAACTATCAAAAATAACAATCAAAAATCGATCCAAAAAATAAATCAGCAACGTTTAAATTGTTTGTTGCCCTAAGTCTATTAGCTCAGGTCATTTACAGAGATAAAGGCTTTTTTGATGGCAAAATTAATAGTAGAAAAAACCAACATCACCGTGTTTAATGATAAAACATTAAATTAACATAAAATTCAACCTTTTTATCTACGCATTTTGTTTTTTAACAAAAACAATCTCAAAAAAATCGGTAATAAGTTAGTTTTTTACCTATTAACAAAATCTACTCAAGAAACGGTGTTTGTTGCTATAGGTAATGTTGTAGAGAAATGAAAGCCTACAAAATGAGCTACTATACGCTCAACTTCGCTAATAGGTTCTCTATATAATGCAACCTTTACGCGAATTTACAAAAAATTAATCATTTATATATTTTTTATTTTATGGCTTAACATTTTTTATTAACTGAAAGTATAGATCTTCTAAAAATAAATACTGTAACAGTTTTTGCAAAATTTCAATTAAACCTATGGAAGACCTTTTATCCAAGGGCCATATTACCCCATCGGTAGACCCTGTCCATTCTCGTAACCCAGCTTTGGAAAATAGAAGAGTTGATCCTTCATCTGAATTTTCCAAAATTTAAAGTTTTAATACATATAGGTATTGAAAATATTTGGCAATTCTGAATTCTTACGTCTGTAGGAGTTATTTCGAAAAATTGTTAAGGGCTGGTACCTGTGAAAGTATAATAAAAAATCTTATTGAACGAGAACGTTTTTCAGTCATAGATATTTGGACCGCGTCATTTTATCGAATTAATTTATTTATATATCTGAACCAGAATATAAACAAAGTTTTCCGACGTTTCGCCTACACTTATTAAGGGATTTTTCAAGGATGAGAAAAACAAAACAAATGTTACTTACCCTGCGGCGACTCCATTCGTTTAGTCATTTTCTCACAAACACACTTTGAAATTTCACTTTATTGAAATGTCACACTGACGCATAAATTGTAAATGAAATAGATTTAACCAACGAAGAAATAATAATTGGCCCCCAGAAATTTCAGGTAAAAGAAGGGTACTAGGCACTTAATGGGATTATTATGAATTGTTTTATGGTTGTGATGATATTTTTCTAAACGTTCCTCGAATTTTATTAGTAGGTAATGTAAATGATTTATTTTGTTGAAATGTAGATGGAGGATTGCCAGAGGGGTGAAAGTACAGAACCTTTATCTTGATTGAAATTCTTGGGATTTTTGGCGATTTTAACGGCCTCACGGAATTTTCTGGTGAAATAACACGGAGATTTGGCCACGACAGAGGTGCTGTCGAAGAGGATTTGGTGGCCTGCTATCAAACTCTGCTGTAACTGAACATCATCACGAAACGGGCCACCAAATCCAGCTCCTTTATCGTGGCCATATCTCCGTATTATTTCACCAGAAAAATCCGTGAAGTCGTTGAAATAGCCAATAATCCCAAGAATTTCAACCGAGACAAAGGTTTTGAACTTTCGCCCATCTGGCAACCCTGCATCAACATTTCAACAGAAATCTCATCAAGATAAATCGCTTACATTACCTACTAATAAAATTCGAGGAACATAGTCAAAAATATCATCACAACCATAAAACAATTCATAATAATCCCATTAAGTGCCCCCTACCCTTCTTTTACCTGAAATTTCTGGGGGCCAATTATTATTTCTTCGTTGGTTAAATCTATTTCATTTATAATTTGTGCGTCAGTGTGACATTTCAATAAAGTGAAATTTCAAAGTGTGTTTGTGAGAAAATGACTAAACGAATGGAGTCGCCGCAGGGTAAGTAACATTTGTTTTGTTTTTCTCATCCTTGAAAAAGCCTCTTATAAGTGTGCGCGAAACGTCGGAAAACTTTGTTTATATGCTGGTGATTTTTGTAAAAAGTCATGGCTTACTAGATAATTTGAAAAAACGAAATTCTGTGGATTTAGTCAAATCCCTTCTAGCTCCTTTGTTTTTGTTTTTATAAAAAAAGTGTAAATATCTAAATATCAAAATTGAAGGGAATTCTATCCCGAATATGATTGTTATGTTCCCGTTTGCGTGACAGCTCTCATTTTCGAGATATGACACAAACTTATCTTTTTTGAAATGGAAACCATAGTTGGCTATGACCTCAAAAAATCCGACATTTTAGGGCTTTTCAATGATATAACTCGATATAGTTATTCATAAAAATAACGGTGTTATGGATGCTTTTTTCTCTTATTTTCACTTTTAACGTAGATAGCCATGAAAAACATTCGTTTCACTTTGACGTTTCCTCATTTGAGAGTAATTCCATTAGTAGTGCTGAACTGACAGTCGATATTGACAAGTTTTAGTGAATGGAATATTCTAACGAATAAAAACTGAATATGGTGGAATGTTATATCATATGCCATAAAAATTCAGTTCGTACAGCTGAGGAATACTTTCATAGATATTTTAATCGTCATCAACTTGCTCTATGTACATTTAAGAGACTTTACAATAGTTAACGCAGATATGGATCTTTTACTAAACCACCAAACGAACGTAGTCAAATTAACGAAGCAGCACAAATAAATGTTTTGGCAATGGTAAATCAAAATCCATCAACTCGAGAGATTGTGGCAGAAGCTGGCACATCTCAACGAATTGTAGTTAAGGTACTGAAAGCGCACAAGTTCCACCCGTACAAATTTTCAGTTTCTCAAACTTTGCATGCTTGTGACGAATATCGACGTATTTTGTTTTGTACATGGTTTAGAGACATGTGCCATGACAATCCACAGTTTCAATTAAAGATGTTACGGTCAGACGAAACTAGATTTACTAACTGCGATATGTTCAGTAGACACAATGAGCATCTCTGGGCTAAAGAAAACCCGTTCCATGTACAACAAAGACGACCCCGACCCCGGATAAAATTTGGGTTTAATGTTTGGTGTGGTATCATAGGGTCTACTATTCTGGGGGCTTTTATCTATGAGGAATCACTTACTGGGGAGCGCTACTTGCATTTCTTGCAATACACTTTTCAAGACATGTTGCATAATTTGATTTGAGGACTCGTTTAGAAATTGAGTGGTTCCAACATGATGGAGCACCTGCTCATAACTCGTTATTAGTAAGACAACACCTAGATAATATCTATCCAAACTCTTGGATAGGAAGAAATGGCCCACGAGAATGGCCACCCCGGTCTCCCGATTTGGTAGTTACAGATTTCTATTTATGGGGTGCGCTAAAAAACAAAGTATACAAAAGAAAGTATGAGGCAGTTGATGACCTACGGGAGGTGGTATTACAAGCAATTGAAGAAATTATAGGCGGTCTGTGAGGAAAGCGGTAATGTCAATCTCAAAAAGATGCAATTTTTGTCTAAATAACAATGGTGGACTTTTCGAACATAAATTGTAACCATTATTATGTACTTTAGTTTCTTAAGTTTTTAGTGCATTTTTTCGTTATATCTGATATACCTAATAAAAAAATCGTTCAATGTTTTTTGGAATTGTTATTAATAAATCAATCTATTTCATGGCTATCTACGTTAAAAGTGAAAATAAGAGAGAAAAGCATCCATAACTCCGTTATTTTTATGAATAACTATATCAAGTATTATATCGTTGAAAAGCTCTAAAATGGAGGTCATAGCCAACTATGGTTTCCATTCAAAAAAATATAAGTTTGTGTCATATCTCGAAAAAGAGAGCCGCCACTCAAACGAGGACATGACAATCATATTCAGGATAAAATTCCCTTCCATTTTGATATTTAAACTTTTTTTATAAAATCAAAAACAAAGGAGCTAGAGGGATTTGAGTAAATCGACAGAATTTCGTTTTTTCAAAATATCTAGTAAGCCATGACTTATTACAAGAATCTGAAAGTGTCATTAAATTGGGTCAGTAAAACTGCAAATCTTTCCCAATTTAACCATTGCTCTATCTCCGTTAGTTTCAGAGATCCCCATTCTGATCATAAAAAAAACTCACCCTGTATAAATAAATTAAATCGATAAATAAATTATTTAATTAAAAAAATTACACGGTCCAAATCCGAAAAAAAGCAGAAACTGCTAATCTTATTGAACATTTTATTTTTAAGCACATTTATATTTTTAGAATAATATGAATTTATGTAATAAATTTAGTAAAATGAAAGAAATGCTAAAAAAACAACTTTTATCAGTAAAACAGGTTGATGTTGGTTGTGTCACGTAATTTCGTAAATGACCTGGGCTTTATAGAAATTTTACATTTAGAGAATATTTCTAGTTAAAATAATTTATTGGCGTCCCCTGAGATTAACAGATATAAGTATATGGGTAGGCGATTAAATATCTATTAGGTTTTAATTCCTCTCAACTTTTAAATCTTTTGAATGACTTTGGAAAAATATATATACTGTAAATTAAAGGTAATGGTGTTTTATAGTTTTTCAGTATATTTTGTAACTTCACAAAGATTTTGCATTTCTTGTGTGTCTGGTCTAAGTTTGTTTCATGTTTTGTTGCTTAAACATTTTTTTTGTTAGCTAAATTGTGTCGATAACAAAGTGTGAATTCAATATATAATTGCTGATATAAAGATAATTACTCCCATTTAAAATAAACCCAATAATCTTAAAAAGTTTATCACTTATCATAGTCGATAAATATTGATAAAATTTCATAACCATTTCAAATATTATTTTGTAGGTGACGATGTACACCCTAGTCAGCGCAGTTACGCAACATGGATCAGGCTGACAGATTAAAATCGATAGAAAACCCCAGGAAGGGTGCCAACATCCTTTCTCTGATTACATTCTTGTAAGTAACCAATTTTGATATAGTACAAAAATATCGTTAACTCTAAGATACTATTTTCGTAGGTAAAGGTTTTGAAGATTTAATTGAGATTTTTATCAGCTATCATATTGATTGAAAATATATAATTAATTCCTAACCTAAAACTGGTAATTATTACCTACTATTTATTATCTTTTCTGATTACTAAAGTCGCTAGATAATTACGACTAATTTGGTCAAGTTCCAGTTGGACTTTTTGAGCTATGCGTTTAATATTAAAAAAAACATATCCTTTTGCTTTTTATCTGACCTGGGCATTTTTTTTAAAATTATTAATAACTAATGGAAGGAGCTTTTCAAGTTGCTACATGATGAACTGATTTAAAAAAATTAAATAACGAAATAAAATGTTTACCAATTACATATAGCTTTTAACTGTTTAAAATCTACAACTAAAAAACATTTCCCTTTAGTTATTTCAATAATCTATATACTATTATTAAATTGTAGCTGTTTGTTTGTTTGTTACCTCATCACGTAAGAACTACTGAACTGATTTTGCTGAATCTCTTTTTGTTGCAAAGTTTATAGATGGAAGACATTTTATCTCCCTGCATTGACAGAGACGGTAGATATAGAGGAAAATCTACTACCATGTTTGGTAATACATTGGTACACAATTAGTCAATTGGTGCCACCGCATGCAGCAAATTTTAGACACTTGCACCAGCTTAGCTTTTATTCAAAATTCGCCAATGTAACATCTTTCGATTTTAAACAAATCAATATCAAGTGTAATTTTACAGGGTGTTCCATATATAGAATATTTGAAACTTAGTTGTTTCCCTATATTAACATTAGAATTGTGGCCGTATTTTTTATGCAAACTTTATGCGGGAGCCTATATTATCAATTCTTTGAAACGAAGATTGTGTAGGCGACTTATATAGTAAAGTGAATTGGCAGAAAATATTATATTAGCGTTATGCACCTTCAAGGGGAACTTTTCTATTATATTCGAGAAGTATGTATTCAACTGAGTCGTATGCACAGTTGAACTATAGCTGAACTATAGGGTGGAGTAGATTACATTTCTGCAGATGCGTTTAAAAAAATCTTAAAAAGAAATGTTATATTGGGTGGTTCACAAGCAGTTGCATATACAGGATTGTTGCAGTATAAGACAAGAGTAGAACTATAGTTATACGAGGTGATTAAAAAAATGTATTTGTTTTCTGAATGATACTTGGCATATTTTTCAATGTCTTAGAATTGCCTTTTTTATCAGTAGTTTCTTAACCATTGACAACGGGGTCTGATCTAGACTCCGAAACGTTTGTAATATACAGCAATTTTCTTTAAACTGTGATGTTATTTCCCAAGAAGCACTTAGACATTAAAAAATGTATGTTGGATGGCACATAAGAATTTGATTGATTGAAATAACGGTGGAGTTGAATTATAGTAGTTCCAAAAAATGTTATCAAAAAAAGTAATATAACCATAAGCAGTTAGTGTAAATGAATTACAGTTATACTCCACAAAACTGTAATTATACAGATGGGTTCAAAAAAGTTAAAAACAGTTGTATATACGGGATAGGGTGGTGTAGACCATCAAGCAGTTGCATATTAGGAATACTCGAAATATGTTCGAAATATGGGGCGAAGTAAAATTATAGTTATACAGGGTGATTCATAAAAATAAGGGAACAGTTGCATTTAATGCGTGGCTGAAAGATAAGGTACAGAAAAACTATACTTACTTGTACAAGTGTGGTTTAAAAATACCAAGGTGGTTGAAATATCTTGTGGAATGGAATTATAGTTATTCAGGGTGGTTTAGAAAACGATAAACAAATAAGTAATTTTGAATGGTTCCATTCACAGCAGCATATACAGGGTGGAATTGTTTTTTGAATACATGGTAACGATTAGAGTCATATACACACGGCCGTGTTGACCGATAAATTGGAGGTTTAGGGCATGACCCACATGAAATTTATAGGGGATTGATTCCTTGATTTGTTATAGTTTTAGGAAGAAAAAGTTTCATCCAAATATGGGTCCGCAAACGTTAATATTCTGTTTTCTTAAGATACAGAGTGCTATAAACTTGGTTTGCCAAAATAGGTTATACTATTCAAGGTTTTTTTCTCATAGTATCTGCACTTTCACAAGAATATTTTCAAATGATTAATTTGGCCTCAAACCCGATTATTTACAATTAAGAGTTTACATTCTTCTTGTGACATGCCAATTTCGATTGCAAATCTACAGGGTGATATGTTTTATCGGGAACACTGTGAACCATACTGTTGTCCTTCAGCGGAAAGTTTTTTTTGGGGTGTCTAAAAGCCACTGCGGTGAATCGTTAGGTCAGAAAGCTTGTGAAAGAAAAGCTCGTTTTTGCCATTATAGCAAACTTGTTAACTGTTCTCTTGTAGTTTTGTCGTATCTACACTCTACCGATTTCGAGAAAAAAAAATTGAATGGATATTAAACTAGCAATGATTCTTAAAGATTCGATAAACTGGTATAATCATCAAAAAAATGTATTATTGCCGTAAGAAACGTACAACTCAAAAATCGTCTAATCATATCTATACCAAAAACTAAATAAGAACAAAGGGTGAACTAAACTACAGCAAGATTTCTGTTGAAACTCATGGGTCCTCCCCCAACCCTTATACAAGCTTCTGTTCTTCTTCTCATAGGCGATCGAACACTCCTGGAAATTGTATTCCTAATTGTATCAGTTAACGCGCCTATTATAATGAATTTCTCAGTATCGTCTACGGTATTCACTGGCGTAATTGAATGTTACACTCCAGAGTAATTATACAGATAAGGCCCCATTAGAAAGAAATCTAAACTATTTAAATCTGGGGTTCTGGCGGGCCATGGCTGATGTCCACCTGGTCGTTGCATATCCACCTGTTTACTTGATGGGATGATTTTCGTTCAAAATTACTCCTTAGCCATAAACTGAAAAATGAGCAGGAGCACCGTCGTGCATGATACCACATTTCACGTCGCATCATAAGGTAGGTAAATATCATCCAATAACAAGGGCAAATCGTTCTCTAAAAAACGAGGGTGTTGAAATATCTTGTGGAGTGGGATTGACCAGTTATATAGGTCGCTCTGGCAAGAAGAAAGGACTAATCAAATAATCGCCACATATTAGTCCACCCCAGCAGCATTTAATGAAAATTCCTCTTGAAAATAAGACTGGTCTGCAATTTCATATGGTGAATTCTCCTCAGCCCATATAAGTGTTCGATCTATGAATAATGATATGATTGAAAGTCCTTGAGAAACAGGCTTCATCAGTGAATAGGATGTTAGCAATCAAACAGTGAGGATTGTTCAATAGTCTGTTGAGGTACCACTGACAAAAAATAATTCTTGGATGACAATTTAACTAGAGGCAAGAGCGCCTGCACCCTCTGAATGTGATAAAGATAGGGAACATAAGAGAGGACCCTCAAGATCCGTGACAAACAACTTGAAAGACTTGTATAATATAAGGTAACACTAAGTTCCTTATCTTGTAAATGGTTCCTGGATGTTTATTCTATTTCGTTCAGCATTGCCTATTACTTTTTCTATTAGTCGTGGTGTTCTCACACTTCGTGGTCTACCTGCATTAATATTAAGTTTCGCAGAATTTTAGATCCAGTTTCTGGTAAAGACGCCTTTGAATAACTTAGAGAACATCCGATGTTTCACCAGGCATCACTCTATTGGGATAGCGTTCCATGTAAAGCCGTCCTTAGCTAGTCTCTTGAATTACCATTTGCAAGACCATACATGAAATGCATGTCAGCCATTTCGGAATTCGTAAACTTATTTGGCATGTTTTGATATTAAAATGCAACCATCTTCCAATTTTCAAAACTTTAGGGAGGTTTATATCTCCGTAGGATGCCCTGTCAGAAACTAACAATAATAATTTATTCATTCACCACAGCCTACTAGGTAGGTAACTAGATTTCTATGACAATTCGGAATTTTCTGAGGATTGTCAAAAGAATCTGATTCAATATTTTTTTTTCTCGGACATCACACCGATAAGTAGATACGACAAAACTACAAGAGAACAGCTTGTGTTTAGCTGGAATAACAACAAAGCTTCTTCATAGCTTAACAATTTTTGAAAGTAACACAGTGTTGCTTCACGAAAAAAAAGTTCTTGATAATGGGTGACAACAGTGGACAGTATGGGGATCTCCGGAAAAAATATCGGACCCTGATAGATTTGCAATATCGAAATTGGCATGTCACAAGGAGTAAACTCTTAATTGTAATATCTATGCCAAATTGTCATTTGAATGTCTTCGTTTGACAGCTCTCGCGAGATACTATGACGAAACTCAACTTGAAAAAAATTTTCAAACTGATATAACACTCGATGTAGTTATTGATAAACGATAACGTTTGCGGACCCATGTTTATGGAACTGCTTTTCTTCCTAGAACTTATTTTCAAGGAATCTCCCCTTTAACGTAGTTGTACCTCCAATTTAGGAACACCCTGTATAAGGTGATCTAAATAATGATATTAAAAGAAAGTTGGAAACTGTTGAAAAAAGCTGAATAAAATTTCAACACTGTGGAAAAATTAAAAAAAGAGAATTGGTAAAATACGAATTACAGAAAGAGAGAATGTGGTAGAGAGTGTAAAAATATACATATTAAATCAGGTTTAGAGTTGAAACAATTTTTTTTATTCTCGTAAACGCTTCAATTTATCGAAAATAAACAAAAATTCCGTTTTTAGTCATTGCTTAACTTATTCCAGACTTATTTTTGTAAACACTTTCTCAAATAGGGTGCTAAAACTTAAGTTGTAAATTTTAGCTCACGTCTTTGGTAAAGTAAAAAAGCTAATTATGTTTCAAGGACATTACTTGAAGCGGTCTTTACTAGAATATCTCATATTAAATTTTTATAAATTTGTATTAAATACTTAAAAAAGGTTATTCAAGAAACACGGATTTTCAACGTCATCTCTAGGGAGAGACATATTTCCTTTCGAAGAGCCTGTAGAATAATACTTTATATGCTTGCTTTTTGATGTTCCATGTGAAACCATATTTTCTCGGACATCCTGTAGAGACCGAAAAGACAGCGACAAAACTTTGTGTTTAGTTAAACTCTTCTTCACAGCTTAACAGTTAGTTACACCCTGTTGGTTCCGAAACTTAAAAAAAATGGATTAGTGATTTTGATGGTAGATATTTTTTATTGGGCAACATTTTGTACCTACATTTTGTATTGAGGCAACAGTGAAATTTGGAAATAGTTTTCTTGAAACACCTTATTGTTTAAGAATTGTTTTACTTCTCAATATCAAGTCAAGGTCAGGCTATGAGTCTGAGTGTGCCAAATCTTTTCTTTTATAAATTGAAGAGTTATAAAGGTGAGTCAAACATATGAAAACAATTTTCTCATGACTAACGGATGATGACCATGACATTGATCATGACCATGACCTTGATCTTGAAGGTAAGGTCATGGTCAATTTTTTTACGACCGAATATGTCCTTGATCTTGATCCAGACCATTGCCTTCAAGGTCAAAAACATTTTTTAATGGGAATTTCTATTTTTCATCAGAGATTTGCAAAGGAGCGGAGAATTTGATGAGAACATTATTTTGATCATGACCTTGAAACTCATGTCAAGGTCAAATTCATTTTTTTGAATGAGAACCCTATATTTTATTACATATTTCAAAAGAACGAAAAGTTGCAAATGAGGATATGTTCTTTACGACAAGCTTGACCAAGACCCTTTTTTTTAATTTCTCATTGAGAATTTCCATATTTGTTCGTCCTTTCCAAATATTTGATGGATAATAGAGACTTCCATTCGAAAAATTTATCTTGATTTAGTCTGTAAGTTCATGGTTATGGTTAATGTCATTTTCAAGGTATAAGGGAGCGTTATATTTCCTGACTTTGAAAATCGCCTTTGAAAAATAGGGTTTTTCATTAAAAATATGCCTTTGATCTTAATATGACCTTGATCCAAGGTCAATGTTATGGTCAAAAGCAAATTTTGAATTTTTGAGCCTATCCAAAAACGAAAAAGAGTGCTTTCCATTCGAAAAAGTGATTATGACCTTCAAAGTCATAGTTTTCTCTCAAAAAATGCATTTTTCAAGATATTTTCCGTGGTTTCACCTTGAATACTACAAAATATGTCTGAACTACAATTTTATCACCAAATTATGAAATCCTGCGGCAAATACTTATTAAATTTTAAATAAATTAATTGTATTTCAGTTACACCAATGTGCTGTTCAAAAAGGGGAAAGAAAGAGAATTGGTGGATATTGATATCTATGAAGTACTCTCAAAATTGTCATCTGACAAATTGGGAAACAGATTGGAAGACCAATGGCTAAAAAACAGAAAAAGAAGGAAACAGTGTTCATTTTTATGGCTTTTGGTATGCTGCTTTGGACCGGAGTACCTGATGTGGGGTGTTATACAACTATGCGTTAGGACCTGTTTGATGTAAGTGATATTAATCAATAATAAAGTTAAATTTACCATTTTTTGAATTATAATTTCTTTTAGATTTGTTCAGCCTTATGCCATATCAAAAATAGTAGCTTACTTTCGAAGTAGGAACGACATAAACGACTTGTACCTGTATGCGTCAGTACTTGTTGTGGTTAATATCCTAAGTCCTATGTACAATCACAACTACCAACAGAGAGTAGCAGAAATAGGGATCAAAGTGAGGACGGCCATCACCGCATTGGTGTACAGAAAAGCGTTAAAGCTGGGTCCTTCAGCAATATCAGAAGTGACTATGGGAAAAATTGTGACGTTGATCACCAGAGATGTGTTCTCATTCGAGAATGCTTTGACTTTTGTTAACGACATGTGGATTAGCTTTATTCACATAACGCTGATATCGTATTTGATCTTCAGATGGATTGGTTGGTCAGTTTTGGCAGGTGTTGGATTCTATTTGGCAACCATACCTCTTCAAAGTAAGGAATTATATACAGTAGGTTATCTTGAAGTTGAATGTATTTTTTTAAATATTATTTAATTTATTTTCGAACAACTGCACTTTATTTATAAAAAATTGGCCCAGTGCGAATAGGATTCTCACACTAAGAATTTAGTATCATTTTTGAGATTTGAGTTAATTCGTAATATGCAGAAAATGATTTTATGAGAAATTGTAATCTTATTGTATCAGGTTCTATCTGAAGCCGAGAGCTTTCCCACATTTTCCCAGACCCCCTGCATACATATGTCTGATCTCAGTTCACTAGTTGACTGTGAATCATTTCTTTTAACATTTCTTGTTACTAAACCTTGTACACACACAAAGTTTTGTTCTAGTCACTTTCCTAGAGTGCTCATAAAGTTCATGGATTTGTTATAAAGTAGCTATAGAAATAATACTTAAGTTTTGACATGCCCTTATTTTGAAGGTGTTCTGTATGTAACGCAATGGTAATTTCGATTATTTTCAGTTATTGTTGGGAAAGTATCAAGTTCCAGGAGGATGAAATCAGCGAAGAAGACAGACGAAAGGCTTCAGTTGACTCAGGAGGTGTTGTCAGCTGTGAAAATCGTGAAAATGTACACATGGGAAAAATTCTTTGTATCAAAGCTTAACTTTATCCGAAGGTAAGAACTAACAACATTGTAGCTCATTCTTGATGTATTTAATCGGAATTAGTAAGTGTTTTAGTCTCCATGAATATGAATATAAATTGCACACTCTGGTAATATTTATGTTTTATGGCGTCTATTGTTTCATTTATAATTTATGCAAATTACGGTATTATATTTCCTTCATCATATCTTAAGAAGCGACGCTAGCACTTTACATGGTCCGGTGTATCGTGGTTTTCCAGTTTTATTTCAGGTTTTTTGAGGTTACATTGCTATTTTTGAAGTTTTTGGGTATTTTTGACATTTAGGCGTTTTCAATTTTTTTTGGCGTTTTTGACATGTTTGACAATTTTGACATTTTTGACATTTTTGACAACTCTGACATTTTTCCATTTTTGGGTTTTTTTAAATTTTCTGTCGTTACTGATAATTCTGACATTTTTGACATTTTTGATATTATTGAAATTTTTGACATTTTAGATGTTTGTCATTTTTGACATTTCTGACATTTCTAACATTTCTGACATTTCTGGCCTTTCTGACATTATTGATATATTGTCATGTTTGACATTTCTGACATTTCTAACATTTCTGACATTTCTGGTCTTTCTGACATTATTGATATTTTGGCATTTTTGACATTTCTGACATTTCTCGCATGACTGACATTTTTGATATGTTTGTCATGTTTGACATTTCTAAAATTTAGATATTTTTAACATAAGTAATTTCGAAAAGATTGTTGAGGAGGTCTTGAATTATTTTGTCTATTCATGGGTTTTCTCTCCTCCAAATTTTTTCCTGTAACAGATAAGTATTTAAAAAATTGTATATGTAGAACAAAGTGTAGGAGAGAAAACCCATGAATAGACAAAATATTTTTAACATATTCGGCGATTTTGACTTTCTTGCCTCTTTTGAGGTTTTTGATTTTTTGACGTTTTTAACATGTATGATATTTATAACAATTGGCATTTTTTACATTTTTACATTTTTGACACTTGATATTTTGACATTTTCCACAATTTGAACTATTTTGACATTTTTGTCCATTTTGGCATTTCTGAAATTTTTGAAAAATTTGACATTTCTGACATTTTCGACATTTTTTGACATTTATTACATTTTTGATATTTCTGACAATTTCGACATTTCTGGCATATCTTACATTTTTGACAATTTTGATATGTTTGTTATTATTTTGTCTGTTCGTTGATCTCATCCAAATTTTGTTCCTGTAACAGATAAGTATTTAAAAATTGTATATGTAGAACAAAGTGTAGTAAGGCAATTTCGTAAAATTGCCCGGATTACTGGCTGTCTGTACAGAGATTCTTCTTCACAGTTATTCTGAGAGAAATATATGTCTATAAAATGATCAACCAGTATTCCTGTATATAAGTAATGTATTGTATGAGGTTTTTTCTAAAAAAAAATTGCTTTTAGAAAAAACCTCGATAACAACACTAAACGATTGACAACGACTCCAGACTCGGAGTTGAAACGTCTCCATACACAGATAAGTATTACACAATATACAATACATTACTTATATACAGGAATACTGGTTGATCATTTTATAGACATATATTTCTCTCAGAATAACTGTGAAGAAGAATCTCTGTACAGACAGCCAGTAATCCGGGCAATTTTACGAAATTGTATCAGTCATAAACCGGTTTGTAAATATATGTTGAATCAGCATATTAATAAGCCTTAAAAAGGCATCTAGACTTTTAGTAAAAGGCAACTAAAGAGACAAAATTTGGTTGTAAATACTGACCAAATATATGAGTCAAAGCTATAGAAAGTTAAATCATATAGATGCAGATATCTGGTTTACTTTTCAGAAAAACTCATTTTCATCTGCAAATACCATCGAAATGATTTTACTTTTATATGCTATTTCAAATTTTCTATTTCATTTATTAATTCATTTACGGTTTCTTTAGTTATCATTTTAATAACTGTCCAACTTGTTTAAGAAGTTTTCACTTCAAAGTTTTCTGTTCTTAATATCACAGAGATATAATCTAGAAATTTTGAAATGTAACAAATCGTCCGCAACTTTCAATATACTAATTTTTCTCAACCGTTTCAATTTTTCTAGGACAGAACTTAGCAGACTGGCATCAGTGTATTACCTCAAATGCATAGTCCTCATCATAGGCGGTCTCAGCTCAAACATAGCATTCTTTTTGCTCATAATGACATACATTTGGACTGGCCATTTTGCCGAAGCAAACATAGTGTACTATATCCAAAGTCAATTTCAACTCATGAGGTCCTACATAACAGTCTCTATACCATTTGGAATAGCTCAGAGCTCAGAAGTGTATGCCGCGCTGAGGAGACTCAGAAGTTTCTTGGACACAGACGAATTAGTAACTAAAGCCCAAACCGACATCGTAACTAACCCTAGAGTGATTTTGAAAAATGTTGCTGTGAAAATCAAAGAAGTTGAGGTTCTTAAAGGTGTATCTTTGATGGCAGAGCGAGGTTTGTTTTTGATTACTGGACCTGTTGGTTCTGGGAAAAGCGCCATCTTAAAAACAATTCTAGGAGACTATGTGGTGTCCAATAACGGTCAAATGAATGTACAAGGTAGTATATCGTATGCTCCACAAGAACCGTGGTTGTTTCCTTCGACTATAAGACAAAACATTCTTTTTGGGCAGGAATTCAAAGAAAAACGTTACAACGAAGTGTTGAACGTTTGTGCTTTGAAACCAGATTTGAGCACTTTCGAGAAAGGCGACAGAACTATTGTTGGAGATCGAGGAGTCAATTTGTCCAAAGGTCAACAAGCAAGGATTAGCTTAGCCAGAGCTGTGTACAAAGACAGTGACATATATCTCCTAGATGATTGTCTCTCAGCTTTGGACAGTCACGTTAATATGTTTGTTTTCATTAAGTGCATTATTGAATTTCTGAAAGACAAAGTTGTCATTTTTGTCACACACAACATCAATCATATCAAGTACGTGTATGGTAACAACACTCTGTTTGTGGAAAATGGAGCTACTTTAACTTTAGAGCAACAGCAAGAGGGTTTGGAGAAAAGAATCACTTATTATATGGATGACGAAAACTACGATAAGTATCAGAGTGAGGACTTTGAAGATATAGTTGACGTAGAAGAAAGTGATGAAACTAGTCAGCTTTTGGGCAGCCAAAAGAACGTGAAGAGTTTGTACCACGAAGATAAGCAAGCTCTCAAGGTCAGCATGGGTGTATATTTGAGGTACTATGGGTATGCTGGAGGATTTTTCGTCTTTATATTGGTGACAGCTGTGTTTGTCTGCTCTCAGCTTTCCATGTCAGCATCAGAGAAATTTATTAGTATGTGGTAAGTCTAAAGAAGAGGGGAAGTCTTCTTAGGAGATGTATCCTAATCTGATATATGAGTTTGTAAAAATTAAAAATTCCATGTTGCCCTGGTCAAATTAAAAGTGACCAAAACCAACAAAAACGTGTTCTAATGATAAAATATGACTAATTGATAAAAAATTTAACATTTTTTATTGATGCGTTTTTGTTTTTAACCGAAAACTGCGAAAAACAGGTAAATATAGTTTTTTTACCTTTTAATGGAAATGCTGTGCAACCTTTGGTGTTACACAAATGTAAAAACACAGTTTTGCACCCTAACACCAAACCTTTATTTTAAACGGCGTTGAGGGTTTAAAATAAAGGTTTGGTGTTATGGGGCAAAACTGTGTTTTTATATTTTAACTTTTACACAGAATCTATCCGTAAAACAATGTTTGCTACTGCCGGTAATGTTGCAGAGAACTGAAACGCCGAAAAAATGAGCTATTATAGGTTCAAATTCATTAATTAGCTCTTTAAATATTGAAACCTTTACTGAAATTACAAAAAAATTATCGTTACTTTTTTTATTTTATAGTTAAAACATTCTTATTAACTGAAAGGGTCGATTTTCTCATATCTAATTTTTGTTCTAAAAATAAATACTGTAATCCCGGTAGTTTTTGCAAAATTTCAGTCAAACCTACAAAAACCTTTTTTAAAGGGTTTTTGTTACGAAATCCAAAAAAAATTTTGAATTTTATGTCAATTAGTCATGTTTTCTGTTTAGAATACGTTGAAGATAGTAGATGAAGATGATGATATGATATTTTTCGTATTTTATTCTTTCATATCTTTTATATTTTTCATATCTTTCATACCTTTCATTTCTTTCATATCTTTGATATCTTTCATATCTTTCATATTTTTCATATCTTTCATTTCTTTCATATCTTTCATATCTTTTATAACTGTCATGTTTTTCATATCTTTCATTTCTTTGAGATCTTTCATATCTTTCATCTCTTTCATATCTTTCATATTTTTCATATCTTTCATAACTTTCATATCTTTTATTTCTTTGATATCTTTCATATCTTATATATTTTTCATGTCTTTCATATTTTTCATTTCTTTCATATCTTTCATAACTTTCATATCTTTCATATATTTCAAATCTTTCATATTTTTCATATCTTTCATATCTTTTATATCTGTCACATTTTTCATATCTTTCATTTCTTTTGTATCTGACATATCGTTCATTTCTTTAATATCTTTCATATTTTTCATATCCTTCATATCTTTCATTTCTTTCATATCTTTCATTTCTTTGAAATCTTTCATATCTTTTATATCTGTTATATCTGACATATCTTTCAATTCTTTTATATCTTTGATATCTGTCATATCTTTCATATATTTCATATCTTTCATTTCTTTGATATCCTGCATATTCTTCATATCTTTCATTTCTTTGATATCTTTCATATCGTTCATGTCTTTCATATCTTTTATATCTGTCATATCTTTCATATTTTTTATATTTTATCAAGAAATGAGTTTGAGTAGTTAAACAAAGAGAGTTCTGGACCGGAAGTGGGCATAAAGGTAACCAGTCATCGAGCCGGGAGCTGCTGCCGAGCTGTTGGTAGTTGTTGTTTGGATAAGAAGAAGAAAACATCGGGGGTGGTCGTAGGGGTGCGCGAAAGACATTTGGGTGTGTCGCAGAGGTGCGCGCCATCTGTTGTTAATAAATGAAAGCCATTGTATTGTGGGTTGCGTGTGTCGCAGAGGTGCGTGCCATTCGTTGTCAATAATTGAAAGCCATTGTATTGTGGGTTGCAGGGTGCATGCCATCTGTTGTTTGTTGTGGTGGTTAGAGAGAAAAAAAGCTAAATACTTGGCCGGGTATCGAACGCGGCTTGCCTGATTACAAAGTCAGGTACCCAGCGAGCTGCGCTAATGCGGTTAATTGAGAAATGTTTATTTGAAAAGGTATAGTACATGCCCGTTACGCGGGCGCGTGTTTTTGGGCGTTGTTCGGTTAGATATTTGGGGGCTGGATGGGGGGATATAGTGGGCTGTAAAAAGTCCGTAGCGCTGCAACTTTCGTCGGACGTCGAGCTTTGAGATTTAGATTTTTTTTTAATGTTTCAAGCGTCTGAAAGATATGGTGTGTTGTTGTCTGTAAAAAAATTTAAAATCTTTTGCTTAAGCCTGCATGCGCGAGAACGTCCACTCCTTCGAGTCTATAGTTTTCGTAAGCGAGCGCCTACCTGCGCAAGAACGGCAACTCCTTCGAGTCTCTGATTTTGTCGGATGATTCAAGGCCGAGCGTAATAATTTTGAGACTTGGAAAAATTTTTAATGATGAATCAAGAATTTGATGTTATGGTTTCTAGTAGTCTGCTAATAATTTTTAGAATAAAGTAACGAAAGAGGTGCAAGATGAGCATAGTGTCACACCAACCACTGTTGAATGCAGGTCGATAAAAATGACTTTACTTAAATCAAGCTTTATAATATTCACATTAATTTTGAAAAATGTCTTGTATGTTAATATACCTTATGGAACCAAGGACATGGCTGTATGCCCTTCAGGGAACTGTTTGAACCGCTCCAACTATACATTGATAGCTCGGGATAGATTAAACGATGGACGGTTGCCTGTATATTTTGCTCGCCTGTCAAACACAACAAAAAATTTCAAATTGAAGCTGATTATTTTCTGATGACACTGAAGGTGACACTGACTGGATTTCAGCAGCTTCTTGCCAAGATGAAAAAACTTTACTATCGAACAGCTCAATGACTGTACCTGATGCTAACCTACAAGAGGAGCTCCACAAAGTGCTAATTTTTATTTGTGTATCACTCTCTACAATTACAATATTATTACTTAAATTAATTGTGAAATGTATAAGGAAAAGAATGAATAATTAAAACACATAGTTATATACAATGTTTTATTTATGTAAAACACTATTCAGAAGCCAATAATAAACTACATCAGCATTTTCTTTTGGCGCGCACATCTGCGATACACCCAAATGTCTTTCGCGCACCCCTACTACCACCCCCAATGTCTTCTTCTTCCAAATGTCTTCTTCTTCTTATCCAAACAACAACTACCAACAGCTCAGCAGCAGCTCCCGGCGAGAACTCGATGACTGGTTATCTTTATGCCCACTTCCGGTCCAGAACTCTCTTTGTTTAACTACTAGTTTGGCATCCAGGAGTTTCAGTACGACTCCTGATTTGGAGTGGCTATGAACTTGATTTTCCTGAAACTCCTGGACGTCGAAACTCAGTTCGCGTTAATAGATTAACTAAGTTATTTATTAACTATATACATAAGTAATTTTTAGAAAATTCATTCAGTTGAGGGGAACGCAACTGACGAAGGTTCTCGACTAGAAACAATATAATGTCTTGCGTTCGATGGATTGAAAAACCTCGAAAAGTTAGTTTCATATTTTTCTTATTTGTTCATATCTTTCAAATCCTTCAGATCTTTCATTTCATTCATATCTTTACTCTTTCTTCTCGTGCACATCTTTTCTATCTTTCATATATTTCGTATCTTTCGTATCTTTTATCTTCCAAGTCTTTCCTACCTGTCATATCATTCATATCAACTATTAATTTTGTCACCAAAAGGTATTTTTCTTGGTAAATGACCTCAGCTATTATATCATCCTTTAAATCTAATATCCATCGTAGATATCAAGGTTAAAGGCCGGTGTTATTGTAGAAAAAAAATTCTATTAACAATTTCGCCCGTTTTTGCATATAAAAGTGGATTCTTCCCTAAGAAGATTTTGTTCCAAAACTATCAATATATTTACAAAAAAACTGTATTAATTATTTTACAGGGTTAAAATCGAGCCAAACATAACGGATCTAATCAAATCCAACAAGACGGACACAATCGAATATGAAGACACTGTTAGACAAAGAAACATAACGCTAAACTTGTACACTCTAATGATTGCTCTTGGCACTGTTTTGACTTTCGCTAGAGTATATTTCAACTTTTTCTTCAGCATAAAAGCCTCCAAGAACATCCACAAAGCCATGCTGTCATCAATTTGCAATTCCTTGATGACATTTTTTGACAGCCATTACATTGGGAATATTGTGAACAGATTTTCCAAAGATTTGAACAACATTGATGAAGTCATACCGCTTGTAATATACGAGGTATTCAGAGTAAGTACTTCAGGATTATAAATACTTAAATTTTTAACATGTAATATCTTTTTAAGAATACTTACCAGTTCATTGGCATTGTATTTCTGATTGCATCAGTGGATTTATTTGCTTTGATACCCACTGGGGTTCTTTTGATTACTCTCTATTATCTCAGGAGGTACTATATGCCCGCAGCAAGAAATCTGAAGAGGTTGGAAGCAGCTAGTAAGTTATTACAGTATTTTTTCGAATTCAAACGTGTTTGTGTTTCTCTGGATCCCAAGTAGGACTTATGTATTAATTGATGTCTCGGCATACACTGTCTCAAAGTTTCCTTGGACCTCCTTGGAATAGCTTTGTATCTGCTATCGTCATCATTCACCTGAAAGTTAATACTACTTGCCTGAAAAAAAGTCAATACTGGTCTATAATTTACAACACTAAATATATAAAATTATAGTAAAGTTTCTATGGAAATAACCAAGTGTTAAAAACTCCAGCATTAAAAAAAGGGATTCCATGCATGCGACTAAAATATCGCCAACAATCATAAAAACCAGATGTAAATAAATAGGTTCAAACCAACAAACACTGTTGTTTTCTTAGCTTTAGAAATAAATGTATTTTTTTAATAACTATTAATTTTCGGTATAGGACATTGTACATGAAAAAATACTTAGAAATCAATGCAGAATTCAAAAATAAAATTAAAAACACGCGTGTTCACTGTATAACGAGCCCACTTTAATTATTACAAATTAAATTATAGCAACATTATAGTATATATATTTTTAAGTATCATATCATCAGAAATAATGTCATCAAACTGTTTTGCGTACTAGAATGCGATGTTTATAACTCAGGTGCTTTTGTCATTGTCATTTTGTCGAAAAATGTGAAAAATAGCCCTTTCTAGCTTCTTACAGCTTTTGACTTTGAAGGTCACAAAAAATTTTGCACTTCAGAGTCAAAATTTCCCGGTGTTCCCTGAACCGGTGTCAAAAATAGGAGTTTCTATTAAGAAAAAAACACTCTGACCTTCAAATGACTTTGGAAATGAAGTTCATGGTTAAAATAAATTGCACCAAAAAGTGTCCCCCGTCGCCGTGAACAAGTTTGTATGAACTTTTCTCATGCGATGCTTAGGAAAAAAGCGATTCGGGAGCATGGATTAAAATGGTCCACCCGGTATATTAAAAACATTTAAAACTTTAATGTGTTAATAAAATTGTCTTTTTACTAAATTGGTCACTTTTTTCTGCTTAGTTCTTTTTTATGTTGTAGGGTTACATTGTTATCCTAAAGTTTTGAAGTTAATTTATAATTTGATCTTATTTTAACTGTATGTCGAGAGTGACAAGGTCAATTATAGATAAATGTAAAACTCACTCGTCTACTTAGTTTTGCAAAATAGGTCAGTTATTTTTTGATGGATTCTAATGCCCGACTTTTCGTTTCATTTAGAATTATTAAAAAATTCAACTCTGCTCTGTGATCAAACAAAGTACCAGCATCTTGTAAAGTCTAATTTAAAAAATATGAAATCAGCAATTTGATTCCGCCAATTATCTCTTAAATAATTCGAATTTAATTAAAACCTCTACATACATAAAAAAGTTATAATATGAAAATAAAATTTGGTTTTTCGATAATGATGAAATGAAACTAATTACTTTGTTTACTATCACCAACACATTTATTCACTAAAACATGTGACTAGTTTCGATGCCTAGCGCATCATTTTCAAACATATATAAACAATGAAAAAACCCATCTAACAAACCTTAAATACAAAACTAATGACCAAATACACCGACACCGGTTAACCGGTCGTGGTCAAGAACATAATGAATATAAAACTAAACGGATGTAAAGGTATTATACAATTACCTGATATTCTAAGATTATCACCGGGAATACCCGTCCTAACGTAGTAATTCCAACAGGGGTGTTTTTACAAAGTTAAGCTGATCATTAAGTAGCAAATCTGAGAATTTATTGTGAGAGAGGTAAATTTGAATTTGTTCTAAGAAAGATGTTTTAAAATAATTATTACTGAAATGCAAAATTTTTGTGTTTTCTATTGTGGGAAAAGTGTGCCCTGTTTGAATTACATGGTTAGAAAGGGTTGAATCAGTTTTATGTAGTCTAAAAGATCTATAGTGTTCTAGGTACTTGTTAGCAAAATTTCTGGTTGTCATTCCCACATAGAGGCTATTACAGTCCGAACATATCAGCTTATAAACTCCTGACCTGCTGTAAATACTAACTTTGTCCTTGGCGTTAAATAATAAATTTGATAACTTGAATTCTGATTTGAAGCTAACTATGATATCCTGGGATGATAGAATTCTAGCGATTTTGTTACTCACGTTTCAAAAATAAGTTAATGAAATGTACTTTGTAGCATCTGTATTTTTGACAAAGGGATAGATGCTTCGATATGCTAGTTGAAGATCTTTTCGGGAGATTAGTTTCATAATTAAATTAGGAACTATATTATAATAGCCAAAAATAACGACATCAATCCTAATTTAATTATGAAACTAATCTACCCTATATAATCTTTGTTTTCTAAAGGACAGTTGTGGTATAGTTTGTCAATGTTTAAGCATTTTTTTAGAAACCACGAAATTACTGTATATTACCAAACGTTTCTTGGTCTAGGTGAAATGAAAACGATTGGCTAATACCTGTGTCGAATTTAATCGTTCCTGGTTGTCGATGATTACGAAAGAAATTGCTAATGGTCATGTCCTTGTGAACAATCCAGTATCGGGATAGTTCATAAGGTTTCTCCTATGTTTTCCTTCATGATTTTAATGGGATCACTGAATCAACAAACTTCCATAAATGCGTATTTGGCGAATGCACTATCTTACAAGAAACTCGCACCTAGGAGCGCCACATAAAATTCTGAAGATCATCCCTTTCAAATTCTTCCAATTCAAAAGAAACTTTATTAATATATGATCTTTAGAAGTTTCGGTGCTACCCTGTATATTATCAAATTAAATTTAAAGGTACGTCATAAGCCAAATAATATTGTCAAACATTTTAATTGCCATTGAGACTCAGAACATGAAACTTTTGGAAATATAAGTAATTTCGTGATTTGTGGTGTTATTTCCAACATAATCGATTGATAATGGGTTAGTGTTGCCCAAAACTAGTTACGTCAAGTGAAATATAAGTAAAAGACAATTTATTTTTTATTCATAATCATTAAGTTTGAGTATCAGAAATGTAACTGATTCAACCATAATTTTTTCCAGCTAGAAGTCCTATGATTGGCTACTTGAATGCAACTTTAGAAGGTCTTTCTACAGTAAGAGCTACTGAAAACCAAACGATTTTCAGAAAAGAATTTGACAGACACCAGGATCACTTCACTTCCACCAATTTTATGTTGGTATGTTCGACTAGGGCATTCGGTTTATGGGTAGACCTCTTGGCTAGTTTGTATATCACAATTGTGGTACTAAGACTCGTATTTTTCAATGAAGGTATGCTTGTCTGTTCAACTTGACTGTAGACATGACATTAAGATTTGTTCCAGGTATTCACGCTGGAGATGTCGGTTTGACCATAGTTCAAGCCCAAATGCTAACTGGTCTGCTTCAGTGGACTATTAGGCAATACTCAGAATTGGAGAATAACATGACTTCTGTTGAAAGAGCTGTAGAATATGCGGATGTTGAAACCGAAGACAAAAACGCTGGTCAAATCAAAGAAAATTGGCCCAGCTTAGGAAAAATTGAATACAGAGATGTTTCTTTAACTTACAGTACATCTAAAGAAAAAGTACTGAAAAATATTAATTTTGTCATCAATCCTGGAGAAAAAGTTGGTGTTGTAGGAAGAACTGGTGCCGGGAAATCATCGATAATCTCTGCGTTGTTTAGGTTGTATGACTTCGATGGCAGAATTTTGATTGACTCAGTTAACACGAAGACCATTTCTTTGGAATATATGAGGTCTAAAATTGCCATTATTCCACAGGATCCTATTTTATTCACAGGTAATGACTTTACTATTTGTATGATTCATTAATTCATAATAATGGGTTAGCGTTAGATTGGCCTGAGACATTAATAGCTTAAGACCGATATCACATTTTCAAATCTTTGATCAAATATCTTTGATAAAACATATTTGTCAAAGATATTTGATAGTGTAATACGTAATCTTTGATAACATATTTCTTTGACATATATCTTTGATCACATTTACACGCGTCGTCCTATATTTGATAACAGATTTTTGACGTTAATTGTCAGTGAAAATGAAAATTTGTGCAAGTATATTGAGATTTTCTTTTAGAAAGTATGATTCTTTCGGTTGTTTGCCTCATACGAACATCCCAAATTAGTTGCTTTACAATAAAACTCTCGAGAATTTTTTGTTTATGGCCAACGTTCTGTTTCTGACATTCAAAATATTAGAAAACATTATTTTAATTACAGTCAGGACCCCTTTTTGAAGAGACGGCGTCAAAATTAAACTTTGTAACAATAAGATCATAGAAATGCCATAACCTTTGGCATGTAAGAGATGTCTAAACACGAAGTTTTGTTAAACCTACAAACAAACCTTTATACTTACACTTAATGCTGTTTCAACAGCCAAGCTGTCCTGATCATGTAGTAAATCAAAATTGAAATGTGATTATGTTTCCGATTTACAATCTTCTGGAACAAATATAAATATATACTTATTAATTTTAGGAACTATAAGGTCTAACATAGATCCCACGCAAAAATACTCAGACGAACAGATATGGTCAGCCATTGAAAAAGTTAACTTAAAAGATCACTTACCCAGTCTGGAAACTAGCATTTCAGAAAACGGTTCAAATTTTAGCTCTGGTCAAAAACAACTGGTTTGCTTGGCCAGAGCACTTATGAGCCAAAACAAAATCATAGTACTGGACGAAGCTACGGCTAGTATGGATCAAGATATATGCAAGTTGTTGCAAACTACGATCAGAAAGAATTTCTTTGATTGTACCATCATAACTATTGCTCATCGGTTAACAACCATATTGGATTCTGACAAGGTATGTACCAATGGAGATCGGCTTTGCCAGATAAATTTCGTTTCATATAGTTTAGAAACTGTGAAAAAAACTTATTAAATTGGTATTGTGGTGACTTGGCAGCTCCAGTAGACATATTTCTTATTTTAATATATTTTAATAGTATTTGTGACCAAATAAAACATATTAGATTTAAAACTTTTAGACTGATTCATAGATTTTTTTTTTATTTTATAATAAACTATGAGTTTTGTAAAATAAAAAACATCTCTATGTTCTGCAGATTTAGGTTTTTTTTTTTTGAATTCTGTTGAGATGAATCCAAGGATTTTCAACCTAAAATTATAAATAATCATCAAAACCTTTGTAATTACTAGGTAATTATTTATCTTGCCTATTTTTTCTGAACTTGTATTAATGTATTTTCTAGTTAATGGCACATTTTTTGTAAATAAACTGCCTGTTAACACCAAATACGTCTAATAACGGATAATAATAATTGCCAATTTAATAAATGTAAGTTCTTTGGGTTCTGAGGAACAAGCCCGAACTACATAAAGTTATTTGGCTGAAGAGATAATCAATATGATAGGTACAACCTCTTATATCTCCCTGTGACATATTTTATAAATCACTGTTAATATAAAATCAGGCCAAATCCCTCTAGCTCCTTTGTTTTTGACCTTATAAAAAAAGTGTAAATATCCAAATTAAAGGGAATTGTATGCCGAATATGATTGTCATGTCCTCGTTTGCGTGACAGCTCTCGATTTCGAGGAATGACACAAACTTATCTTTTTTTGAATGGAAACCATAGTTGGCTATGACCTCAAAAAATCGGATATAAAAATAACGGGGTTATGGATGCTTTTCTCTCTTATTTTCACTTTTAACGTAGTTAGCCATGAAATAGCTTGATTTATTAATAACTATTCCAAAAAAAAAATTTTATTAGGTTTATTAGATATAACGAAAAAACTAAATAAGTAGGTACTTACTAAAATCTTAAGAAATTAAAGTACATAATAATGGTTAGAATTTATGTTCGAAAAGTCCATCATTGTTATTTAGACAAAAATTGCATCTTTTTAAGATTGACATTACCGGTTTCCTCACAGACCGCCTATTAATTTCTTCAATTGCTTGTAATACCGCCTTCTTTAGGTCACCAACTGTCTCATACTTTCTTTTGTATACTTTGTTTTTTAGCGCACCCCATAAATAAAAGTCTATAACTGCCAAATCGAGAGACCGGGTTGGCCATTCGCGTGGGCCATTTCTTCCTATCCAAGATTTTGGATAGATATTATCTAAGTGTTGTCTTACTAATAACGAGTTATAAGCAGATGCTCCATTTTGTTGGAACCACTCAATTTCTAAACGAGTTCTCAAATTCAAATTATGCAATATGTTTTGAAAAGTGTATTGCAAGAAATGCAAGTAGGGCTCCCCAGTAAGTGAATCGTCATAGCTAAAAGGCCCCAGAATAGTAGACCCTATGATACCACACCAAACATTAAAACCAAATTTTATCTGGGGTCGTCTTTGTTCTACATGGAAAAGGTTTTCTTTAGCCCAGATATGCGCATTGTGTCTATTGAACATACCGCAGTTGTTGAATCTAGTTTCGTCTGACCATAACACCTTTAATGGAAACTGTGGATTGTCAAGGTACATGTCTCTAAACCATGTAGAAAACAGATGTTCATCACCAGCATGCAAAGTTTGAGAAACTGAAAGTGGAACTTGTGCGCTTTCAGTACCTTAACTACAGTTCGTTGAGATGTGCCAGCTTCTGCCGCAATCTCACGAGTTGATGTAGATGGATTTTGATTTACCAAAACATTTATTTGTGCTTCTTCGTTAATTTGATTACGTTCCTTTGGTGGTTTAGTAAAAGATCCATATCTGTGTAAACTATCGTAAAGCCTCTTAAATTTACATAGAGCAGGTTGACGACGATTAAAATATCTATGAAAGTATTCCTCACCTGCACGAAGTGCATCCATAACTCTTATTTTTATGAATAACTATATCGAGTATTATACCGTTGAAAAGCTCTAAAAATGATAAGTTTGTGTCATATCTCGAGAACAATCACGCAAATGAGGACATGACAATCATATTCGGGATACAGTTCCCTTCAATTCTGATATTTACACTTTTTTTTATAAAATCAAATTTGACTAAATCGACAGAATTTCGTATTTTCAAAATATCTAAGCCCTGACTTTTTACAAAAATCCGAAAGTGTCATTAAATTGGGCCAGTAAACTGCAAATCTTTCCCAATTTAACCATTGCTCTCCGTTAGTTTCCGAGATCCCCATTCTGATCATCAAAAAAAAAAAACTGTACATAATATTTATGAAATAAGAAACCTAAGAATTTCATGAAGCAGGATTTTTTATTTTCATTTTTTGGTTAATTTACTATATTATTACTGAAATTTTTAGGTAATGGTTGTGGACAATGGACAAATAATAGAATATGACAGTCCTGAAAATTTACTAGTCAACAAAGAAGGCTTGTTTTACAAGTACATCAAGCAATCTGGACTGCTACAGAAAGATGATAAGACGCCCATTGAAAATGGTATTCTGGAAACCTGAATGTTTTCAAGATATACACACAGTGTCTTTAATTAAATCGTTGCAGTATTTCTTATTATTTATGTGCCAATAAATGTGTTTTTGTTATAAAGAAATTTATAATTTATATTATTAAAATTTGATATTAAAATGTGTAAGATACAAAAATGTAAAATAAAACATTTGTATAACTTTGTACAATTGTCTTGTTATTTTTTTACTAGATATCTAATCACGGCTTCGGCTGTGGATTGTAATAAGCTTTCAGCTCATTAAAGTTAAAATTTTGTAAATTTGTTCGGACTTTTCAGAAAAAAGTTGAAGATCGCTTTCGGTATTCCGGAAATCAAGTATTTGAGAATAACATTTTATTTAAGATTTCGATGGAGTTTAAAATTCTCTTGTTTCTTATAAAAGTAAAATAATGGCTTAGAATATGCTCTCAGTGTTCTCATTGTACAGTGTTCACCTAAAGTATGGCATATACCAAATAAGTATATCTAAATAAAAGAAGAAAAAACCCTCTGACACGACAATGTTTAGTATTAATTGATAGATTGACGTAAACAAAAAAAATCGAGTAGAATTAGGTCGGGAATTCTAGCAGGCCATTCAATCCTATACTAATCCGTTTGTTTGGGAATACCGTGACGGTGCACCGTCTTGCTGAAACCATAGAACATCATCAGGGACGCCGGGAAGCTCTGCATTTGGAAACATTCCTGAAATTGCCGGTATTATGTTTTGCTGTACTAGTTCCAAATAATTTGCATCATTTAGTGCACAGGTAAAAAAAAACGGACGTATGACTGCAGTGCTGTTAATTCCTGCCCATACGTTGACCTTCTGTGGGCGTTGTGCCCAATATCTACAATTTTGCCTATTGACAGAACCATTTAAACAAAAAAAGCTTAAAGAAACAGTTGTAAACTAATATTTTGATTCTATTTAGTTTATAATTCTTGCATTTCTTAAGGTACTACCATTGTATGAATAAGCTCCATCGGACGCGAAACAATTTTCACTATTTTTTAAATAAAGTTTGTTATCAGTTGTATTATTCAAGTCATTATGAATTTGAAGTTCCACCTACTAAATGGTGGCCGAAGAAGAGCTCTCCAAATATTATTGATTTGGGTGCTGGGCTCGCTAATTATATTTTCGTTCGAGATTATATATGCTGTCTCTATGAATTTTCTTTTGTACCAGTTCTTTTCCTTGTGAATTGCTCTGGCCTGATCCCAGTTGATATTATGGTATTCGGTCCATGGGTGATCAACTAGCTCAGACTTCGTTACCTTCGCCTTTTGAGTAGCTGTTCGGTGTTCCTTAACCCTGGCGTCCAGCGGTCGCTTTGTCTCTCCAATGTTAAGATTGCCACATTCACACGGTATGGTGTATATACAGTTCTTTGGTATTGATTCCATACTTGTGTGCAATTCTTCTAAATTTCTCCTACAAGCCTTTAGTATACGGTAATATTAGAGTTGCTACCGTGATGTCCTCTTCCTGCCTAGGTGGTTTGTCCAGCTCTTCAAACGCCTTGGTAATGATCGTTTCCGGATATCCATTCGCCAAAATGTCTTCCCTAAGTTTTACTTATTCTTCTTTGAGGGCTTCTGGTGTGCTGCAGATATTTTTGGCTCTATGGATTAGTGTTTTGTTGATGCCAGTTTTCGTTGCTGTTGGGTGGTTGGAATTGTAGTGAAGGTATAATCCTGTATGGGTAGCCTTCCTGTGGACTGTTGTTTGGATTCCGGTCCTAGTCCTTTGACACTTTACATCAATGAATGGTAGGCACCCAGTCTCTTCCATCTCCATGGTGAATCTAATGGATGGTTGGGATTGTTTCAGGTGCCCCAGGAATGCCTGTAGTTCTGCCTCTCCATGTTGCCAAATAATATAGGTGTCATAGACAAACTTCAACCATAGCTTAGGCTGCTTCTCGTAACTCGTCAGTGCATGTTCTTCGAACCATGCCATGTAGATGTTGGCGATGGTTGGTGATAACGGGGAACCCATAGGCAATCCATCTTTTTGCATGAAGAACCGGTCCTTCTCTTGGAAGTAGCAGTTTTGAGGCAACATTCAAGCAAGTCCATGATTGAGTCTATTGGCAGCTCCGTCCTCTCCATCAGTGTTTCGTCTCTTTCTTTCTCACTATGTTGAGAGATTCGTCTAGTGGTACGTTCGTGAAAAGGTTTTCACCGTCGAAACCTACTAAGCGATGTTCTGACCCAAGTTCCATGGATCCGATGATTTCGAGAAAGTGCTTTGAGTCCTTGACGTGCGATGATGTTTTGCCCTCCAAAGGTTGGATGATTGGTAGAAGGAATTTGGAATGTGCTGCCGTTGGTGAGTTGCGCGAACTTGTAATCAGTCTGAGAGGCCTTCTGTAGCCTGGGTAGTCCATAAAGATGTGGTGGTTTGCTGTGGTGTGGCGTCAATTTGTCTCGGGTAGAATGTATTCAGCATGATCTCTGAGAGTGTTGTAAGTTTTCCGTTCTATTTTGGATGTTGGATCTCTAGGCAGTGGCTTGTATTTTCCCTTCGATTTTCTTGTTGTATTCCGTTCTGTCCATAAGGATGGTGGCATTTTCTTTGTGAGCTGGTAGAATGATGATAAATTTGTCTTCCTTTAGTGTTTTTACGATTCTCCATTCGGATTCGTTGATGTTTTGTTTGATGTGTTGTGTTTTCTCAATTGCGGTTCTGACTTTCCATCGGAATTACTCCAGTTCTGGTGTCTCTTTGTTGCCTATTGCTGACTCCACGGAACTGATGACATCTAGTACTGGCATCTTTTTTGGAGCTACAGCGTAGTTTAGCCCCTTAGAAAGCAATGTTTCCTCGATTTCTGTGAGAACTCTGGATGACAAGTTCACCACTGTTTTCCTGTTGGTCGTATCCTTCGGCAACTGCTTCCTGGTAAGTTTGTTAAGTTTCTCAGTATGCACCTTGATTCGTCTGATGTTGTCACAGTGTCCTGCAGGAGTTGGGATTTCTTCCAACGATTATGGTTGATATCTGACCTCACTAAAGCATGGCTGGCCTTGTCAAGTATCTTTCTGTTTCCCAGGGATTGGCGACTTCAGTTTGAAACCATTTGGTATGATTTTTAGGTCTCTGGCGTAGCGTAGGAACTTGATGTAATCCTCTTCTCTGGTAACCTTCTTCATAGTCTTCTCGTATCCTCTGAATATCCCATTGATACCGGGTCCGTACCGGGCTTCCAATGTTTGTCTGAAGTTGGTAGACAATGTAACGCTTTCCTCGAAGTTTCCTTGGACTTCCATCGTCTTGAAGTGGTTGATCTCAGGTTTCAATAGCTGTGTATCTGCTATCGTCATCATGTGAATGATAAGAAATTCAGATTATCCGTCCGTTATATTATACCCTAACCGGTCATGCGTCCCCGGTCTTGGTCATTGGGTCTCATCTGGTCCAATCAGCATCCTCGTACCTGGAGGTTGGTTGCCGGTGATGCGTAGCGGCAGAGGCCGAAGAAGAGCAAATATTTTTAATTTGGACGCTGGGTTACAACTGATTTGAAATTTAAATGGCCTGCTTGTAGAATACTAGATTTTTCAAATCAATGCATCAAATATTGGAGTTGCTATTTAAAAATATTGTACATGACCTCATACAGACCACTTAATGACGTCATGAGAAATCTATTTAACGTGTCCCAGAGCTTTTTTCTTCTTTTATCTGCTTTTTATAACTATTGAGTTCTGTCGGTGTATAAGAAATTGGGAACAAATGTTTTTACCTAACAAATCCATATGGGCATCTAATTCTAATTAAATAATGTTGCTGACGTCATATCTGGTATGGCAGTACCTGCATTCTTATTATTGCAACCTTTAAACAAAATGTCAACATTTATACATTCCAAAAACCTGACATTGTTAATGCTAATTAAAACTGCTAATTAAAGTTCATTATTTTTAGTAAGCATCATGCGTTTTAATGAGAACGTACAAGGCTCTGGCTAACAGTATTACAAAGTCCAGTGATATATTCCTGTAAAATTCTGTATCAAGAAAGCTGTGCAATTATAATAAAATACCATATAGATTTTTTTTGATTTAAGAATGATTTACAGAATAATAAGATTAAATGACAACCTGCTTTTATTGGACTTATAAGTGAAGTGCAATATAAATGTTTCGTCCCATCCAAATATTGATTAAGCTAAAACAAAGATAACTTGCTGCATTAACAAAACATACAAATTTAAATGCATTATGTACTGTCTTGTATAGTCTTGTATAGTTATCTTATCTGGAATAAGTGTATCTTCTGCAGTCTGCGTCCTTGCTGGTATTTGCACGGTGTTAAGCTTGCAATTCGAAGGGCACATTAAAAACCAGAAAATTTGGCTCAAGACAAAATATTTCACAGTTTCTACGAATCTGGGATATGACGGAAAAATCAAAAAAGCAGAACCCTGTTGACCGGTCTAATATTATATCACAGCTATGCTTCTGGTAAGTTATGGTTTAATAACATCAACGGAACAATGAATAAATTAAAAAAAAACGACTTAAAAACACGTAAGTAACTTATTTAAGAAAATAAATATAAATTCTATTACTGTTTTGAAAAAATTAAATATTCAGGGTGAGTTTTTTTTTGATGATCAGTATGGGGATCTCGGAAACTAGCGGAGATAGAGCAATTGTTAAGTTTTGCAGTTTTACTGGCCCAGTTTAATGACACTTTCGGATTTTTGTAAAAAGTCATGACTTACTAGTCAAATCACCCTAGCTCCTGTGTTTTTGATTTTATAAAAACAGTGTAAATATCAAAATTGAAGGGAATTGTATCCCGAATATGAGGGCATGACCTCGTTTGTGTGACAGCTTTTCGAGATATGGCAGAAACTTATCTTTTTTTGAATGGAAACCATAGTTGATCATAACCTAAAAAAATCGGACATTTTTAGAGCTTTTCAACGATATAATACTCGATATGGTTATTCATAAAAGTTATGGATGCTTTTTTCTCTTATTTTCACTTTTAACGTAGTCATGAAATTGTTTTTCGTTTTCACTTAGACGTTTCCTCATATGAGAGTAATTCCATTAGTAGTGCTGAACTGACAGTCGATATTGACAAGTTTTCGTGACAAAATGGAATATTCTAACGAAGAAAAACTGAATATGGTAGAATGTTATATCATATGCCATAAAAATTCAGTTCGTGCAGCTGAGGAATACTTTCATAGATATTTTAATCGTCGTCAACCTGCTCTATGTACATTTAAGAGGCTTTACGATAGTTTACGCAGATAAGGATCTTTTACTAAGCCACCAAAGGAACGTAATCAAATTAACAAAGCAGCACAAATAAATGTTTTGGCAATGGTAAATCAAAATCCATCTACATCAACTCGTGATATTGTGGCAGAAGCTGGCACATCTCAAAGAACTGTAGTTAAGGTACTGAAAGCGCATAAGTTCCACCTTTACAAACATTCAGTTTCTCAAACTTTGCATGCTGGTGACGAACATCGAGGTATTTTGTTTTGTGCATGGTTTAGAGACATGTGCCTTGACAATTCATAGTTTCCATTAAAGGTGTTATGGTCAGATGAAACTAGTTCAATAGACACAATGAGCATATCTGGGCTAAAGAAAACCCATTCCATGTAGAACAAAGACGACCCCAGATAAAATTTGGTTTTAATGTTTGGTCAGGTATCATAGGGTCTACTATTCTGGGGCCTTTTATCTATGACGAATCACTTACTGGGGAGCGCTACTTGCATTTCTTGCAATACACTTTTCAAGATATGTTGCAAAATTGGAATTTGAGACCTCGTTTGGAAATTGAGTGGTTCCAACATGATGGAGCACCTGCTCATAACTCGTTATTAGTAAGACAACATAATAATATCTATCCAAACTCTTGGATAGGAAGAAATGGCCCACGCGAATGGCCACCCCGGTCTCCTGATTTGGCAGTTATAGACTTCTATTTATGGGGTGCGCTAAAAGTATACAAAAGAAAATATGAGACAGTTGGTGTCCTAAGGGAGGCGGTATTACAAGGAATTGAAGAAATTGATAGGCGGTCTGTGAGGAATGCGGTAATGTCAATCTTAAGAAGATGCAATTTTTGTCTTTTGACTTTTCGAACATAAATTGTAACCATTATTATGTACCTTAATTTCTTAAGTTTTTAGTAAGTACCTACTTATTTAGTTTTTTCGTTATATCTGATATACCTAATAAAAAAATCGTTCAATGTTTTTGGAATACTTATTAATAAGTCAATTTATTTCATGGCTTACTACCTTAAAAGTGAAAATAAGAGAGAAAAGCATCCATAACTCCGTTATTTTTATTAATAACTATATCGAGTATTATATCGTTGAAAAGCTCTAAAAATGTCCGATTTTTTGAGGTAATAGCCAACTATGGTTTACATTCAAAAAAAGATAAGTTTGTGTCATATCTCGAAAACGAGAGCTGTCACGCAAACGAGGACATGACAACCATATTCGGGATACACTTCCCTTCAATTTTGATGTTTGCAATTTTTTTATAAAATCAAAAACAAAGGATCTAGAGAGATTTGACTAAATCGACAGAATTTCTTGTTTTCAAAATATCTAGTAAGCCATGACTTTTTACAAAAATCCGAAAGTGTCATTAAATTGGGCCAGTAAAACTGCAAATCTTTCCCAATTTAACCATTGTTCTATCTCCGAGAGTTTCCGAGATCCCCATACTGATCATCAAAAAAAGCTCAACCTGTTTATTTTGATATCGGTGCAAAAAAATACGCACCTAATTGTTGAAGAAATAATTATTTTCTGTTTAACTTGAATTTGTTTTAAATTTATTTATCAAAGCATATGTCACACTTACACGTAAGAAAATAAATGCGTATGGTTAACAAACTTTGATTTCTGTGCAAGAAATAGGAACCAGGTTAGATGTTAAGGTCTCTTCTTTTATAGAAATTCAATAAATTATAATGGTAAATAAACAAATATCATGCAAATAATATACAGAACCAGCAAAAAAATTGCCTTTTGTTGTAATAAACATTTAAATTATTTGTTTGTGACATTTTCGTGGTTTCAAGTCATCAAAAATTGTGTCTAGATCGAGGGTTCCGCAAGGCTCCGTATGAGGGCCACTATTATTTGTTTTGTTTATAAATGACATTGTTGGTGTTGATGTTCAATATCTTCTATATGCTGATGTTATTAAAATCTATACTGTAATAGAAAAAGTAAATGACTTTTAGGTTAGAAAATAGTCTTGACAATGTGAATACTTGGTGTAAAAATAATTTGGTCAAGTGCGAGTTGGACTCGCATACTAAGGGTTCCGTACCACCTTCAAGATTCTAATATTCCAGTTTCAGACAAGCAGGGAATGAGTGCATTTTCTTCTATTTGCCCTAATATCTTTTAAAAGAAGCTTTTTAAATTTATAAAAAATATACACTTTCATTTTCCACACATAGACTTTTTAATTTTATTTGGTTCAGGATTCGTCTGATTTTTATAAGAATATATATGTATTTAATTTTCTAATTTGGCCCCCAAAAATTTACATTAGAGTTTTATTTTACTAATAAACTTTCAGGGAAGACTTTTATAAACTACTGTCTGAATTTTGAAGATCTGTAGATTGGAAGATATCGGGCAAAATAGGTCAATTTTTAATTATAAATTATTAAATCTATTATTCAAATTATTTAAAAATAGAAATAAAATATATATTTCAAAATTAGTGTAGTTTCTAAAGTGGGAATTAAGTTTTAATATTTTAAACAAATGATTTAAAATTGTGATATATTTGTAATTGACATAATGAGTCTTTTATCTGATATGATGCGTTTGAAAATTGAATTTTTATTTTCCACTTAATTGTATAATTTGTCCCTAAAATTACTATGGGGGTTTGCTAATAATTTTTCTTATAAATTTCAAATGAGCACCAGTACCCCTAATTATTTTCAAAATTTTAGGTAGTATGGTTTCGGAAATAAAGCGAGAAATGAGAATTTTTTATATGTTTATGTTAATATCTTGTAAACAATTAATTTTAAAAATATGAAAAATATTTATTTGTACCTATTCCTCATAATAAACCCTTTCATTTGATGTATTGCATGATGCCTTAAAAATATTTTTTTATTTTCCGTTTAATTCTATAATTTCGCCACCAATATTAATATTAGGGATTTCTTTGTATTTTTCCTGTAAACAAAAAAAAAATAGTTCTTATAGTTTGGGGAATAAAGGGGGAATGGGTAATTTTTTAAATATTTGTTTTTTTATATTTTAAAATATTTATTTAAAAAAATGTATTAGTATTCGTCAGTAATGAGCCGTTTGATTTGATATATTACTCCGTTAGAAACAATTACAATTTTTTATTTTCCATTTAATTCTATAATTTCTTCCTATTTTTCCAGTAAAATTCAGGTGATTTTAAAAAATAAATAAAGGTATAGCACCTAAAGAACCCCTAAAATCAAGATTTCTTCATTTACGATATGTAGGTACTCCTGATCGGGTCACCAAACTATACATTAATGCCAAATTTCAACCTCTTCCGTCCAGTAGTTTAGGAGAAAATTGCTTTGATGTGGCAGAGGCAGAAATCCGGAGTGATATTATAAGGGTATATAGTATATACGGAACCCTAAAAACCATCTACCATTAAATGCATCAATGTGTCACGCCGTGACTTTTATCAGACGGAAAACTCCTATTTTGTTAGACTACAAGATTAGAGATCTTGGTATTAGTTTTGATAGCAAATTAAATTTTAATTTTGAAAATACTGTGCAAGCAGCTTATAAAAGTCTTGGTTTCATAATTCGAAACTCTGAGGGCTTCTCAGACCCAAGAACTCTGTTTTTACTTTACAATGTCTTTGTGAAATCTCGGTTCATAGTCGTCTTAGGTTTTCCTCAATCTGAACTACTGAAAAGATTCTCGCTTCTTAGTCTGCACGATCGGAGGAGAGTTCACTTATTTTGAATGTTCATCTGGGATTTTCTCTCCTCACAATGGTTTCTGAAAAATACAGATAAGTTAAGTACTTTAATATCAAGGTGTAGTATCTAAGGGCAGTTTGTGGAAACTGCCCGGAATACTAGGTGCCCTCTTATAGAAAAAACTCTCCCGCAGGATTATCTGTGAGGAAGTAGGTCTACAGATTTGTCAACTAGTATTCCAGTATAATAATAATATTATACTGGAATACTAGTCACTCAAAAAAAATATGGGACCACTTCGAGACCTTCCTCAACAGGATCCAGTTTAAACAATCCAAATCAGTGGCGTCAGTTTCGCTGAACACACATACAGACGAACTTAAAAATTCTGCCTTTTTTTGAGGTCGGTTAAAATTTAATTCATATTATTTTTTCAAAGGATATAAGAAAGTGCTAACCGAAGATGATATGTACACGAACAGAAGCGTTCACGACTCTCATGTGTTGGGCGACAAATTAGAGGCTGCTTGGTCTCAAGAAATGAAGAAAACAGGCGAACCTTCTCTGAAGAAAGCTCTGTGCAAAGTTTTCCTGGGAGAATTTTTACTAGTTTGTACTACAGCTGTATGTGGAGAAAGTTGCAGGTAATTAAGCTAATTTTTTATTTGAGTTAACTCTCACATTTTCACCATTTAACGACAGTAGACAAATTTTGCGCATCTACCGTTCATATTCACATTGATTAAAAAGTTTTGTCAATGACAAAAAGGTGGTGTAAACCTTTTTCCCTGATTTAGCATTATTGTGAACTGTGGGATCGACGGGCCAGTTCCCAGATTATTTTACAATTCAACTGTAGTTAGGATTGCAGAATAAATAGTTTTTAGGCATTCTTGCCTGGGGTGGAGTGTCCACAACTGCAGAATTGAAAAGACGAATAATTGGGTCCTGATTTATTAACAGATTTTTCGAATAATTCAAAACATTTGTAGATTTTTCGAAGAATTGGTGAATTGATCAGACAATAGACTAAAATGTTGAATTCTTTAAATTTTTAATTTAACCATGAGGAGAATAAGAGAATCGTAAAACATCAACATAATGTATGTAGTACGGGGGATGTCTTTTCAATTTTGTATATTAGATGATGGAGGGTGTGACCTATCAAAAAATAAACCCCATTATTAGATAAAGCCACTGAGTGTGTCTTAATGACGTACCAAGACGGCTCACACGATCAAAAACGGTTGTCACCAAGGAAACTTCAAAATGAATTATGTTGGAAAAGAAGGGGTCAATTGGTGTCAGAATTATAAATTTCTATTAAGGTATTTCAAGGGGAAGGATAATATGGCTCATCCATTCTCAAAGCATATCTTAAATGATGGTAGGCTCATTGGTCTCAGAGGTAGGTCATGTAACAACAATTCTTCTTGGAAATCAAAGACCTGTTAATATTTGTTGATATACAGCCGGTTAAACAGGACGACATTTGAACTAAGCGGGAACACGGCATGCCATATAGTGTACTAGGGGTTTTTCGAGTCGCTGATTACGATGAGAGGGTGGGTTGACCTTCATCACGTCAGGTTCAAGCGCATTTGAAGGTCAAATCGAGAGAGTTTTTGTAGAATTCTCTCGATTTGACCTTCAAGTGACCTCTGGGAAAAAGCGCAAGTTCAAACAAACTATGGATTCGATTCAGAGACCTCAAAAACATTATCAATATTTTTTTTAGATTTTTTGGTAGACCTCTTTAGATTTAACCTTTAAATAACCTTGAAATAACCTCTGTGCAAAAGCCCAAGGGGAAACAAACTAGGGATTCGGACTCAGAGACCTCAAAAACATTAGCATGCATTTTTTCACATTTTTTTGGTAGAACTCTCGATTTTACCTTCAAATGACCTTTAAGTGACCTCTGACAAAAAGCGCAGTCAAACAAAATACGGTTTCGAACTCAGAGACCTCAAAAACATATGCAACAATTTTTTCAGATTTTTGACCTTGACTCTGACGTGGTGAAGATCAACCGACCCACTCATCGTATACAGCAACCTAAAAAACCCCTAGTACTCTATACAGCATGCCTGTGATAATTAGTAAAAAAAATGACTTTACTGATAAACATCCACTAAACATGAAACAACAATTTGCATTTGATCCTCTAGTGTACCATTATCCTAATATAAAACAAAAAATTTCTAATTTAACGCAAGAAATAGCAAGAAATAAGAGTATTATCTTACCAAAAACCTATAAAATAATTAGTGAGAAGAACAGTACATATGAGGCTACTCTGAGATTTAATGAATTACCAAACGAACTCTAAGTGCTAAATAATAATAAATATGTAATGACAAATAAAATCAAAAGGTGGATAAAATATAAAGTAGAGTATGTTATTAATACATAAATAACAAATTATTATAGTAAAGAATTATCATAATATGACATAGAAACATAATAATCTAAAGAACTCCATTTTATTCTAATAGGCTGCAAGTTTAAGTCTTAATGTTAAAGTTAGGTTTCAGTGTAAATTTACTGTTTAGATTTAATATATATTTTACTATACCAGTTCCTAAGTACTGGTACCTCTTTGTCTCTATTTAGGAATTACATTACTTATATTTGTATGGTACTATAATATTTAGTAAAATAAATAAAAATATACACTAGACTAATGGAAATGCTGTGGAACCTTTGGTGTGTTACAAATGTAAAAACACAGTTTGGCACCCTAACACCAAACTCTAAGTTGTTGAAACGGCGTTGAGTGTTTAAAATAAAGGTTTTGGTGCCAAACTGTGTTTTTACATACACTAGACCAGCTGATTTCTTGAGTTCGGGGCTGGAAACTATGACCGGAGTTTCAGAAGGATCTATATTGGGACCAATAGTATTTGTTTTTCATAAATTAATGACTTATTGGACATTGTGTGAAATAATGACTTGTTCTAATATGCCGACGATACAGTTTTAAAAATTTGTCCAGAACGTAGTAAAGAATTATAAAATAAGATGAATCGGCTGCTAAGCCTAGTTAGTGACTGGCAGGAATACAACCAGGTGTCACTTAATGCCAAAAAGATAGTCTACGTGGTATATGTAATATAACATTTTTTTTTGATGATCAGTATGGGGATCTCGGAAACTAGCGCAGATAGAGCAATGGTTAAATTGGGAAGGATTTGCAGTATTACTGGCCTAATTTAATGACACTTTCGGATTTTTGTAAAAAGTCATGTCTTACTAGATATTTTGAAAAACCGAAATTCTGTTAATTTAGTCAAATCCCTCTAGCTCCTTTGTTTTTGATTTTATAAAAAAAGTGTAAATGTCAAAATTAAAGAGAATTGTATCCCGAATATGATTGTCATGTCCTCGTTTGCGTGATAGCTCTCGTTTTCGAGATATGACACAAACATATCTGTTTTTGAATGGAAACCATAGTTGGCTATGACCTCAAAAAATCGGACAATTTTAGAGCTTTTCAACGATATAATACTCGATATAGTTATTCATAAAAATAAGGGAGTTATCTCTTATTTTCACTTTTAACGTAGTTAGCTATGAAATAGATTGATTTATTAATAACTATTCCAAAAAACATTGAACAATTTTTTAATTAGGTATTCCAAATATAACGAAAAAACTAAATAAGTAGGTACTTACTAAAAACTTAAGAAATTAAAGTACATAATAATGGTTACAATTTATGTTCGAAAAGTCCACCATTGTTATTTAGACAAAAATTGCATCTTTTTAAGATTGACATTACCGCTTTCCTCACAGACCGCATATAAATTTCTTCAATTGCTTGTAATACTGCCTCCCTTAGGTCACAAACTGTCTCATACTTTCTTTTTTATACTTTGTTTTTTAGCGCACCCCAGAAATAGTCTATAATATAAGTCTATAACTGCCAAATCGGGAGACCGGAGTAGCCATTCGCGTGGGCCATTTCTTCCTATCCAAGAGTTTGGATAGATAGTATCTAAGTGTTGTCTTAATAATAATGAGTTATGAACAGGTGCTCCATCATCTTGGAACCACACAATTTCTAACCGAGTTCTCAAATTCAAATTATGCAACATGTCTTGAAAAGTGTATTGCAAGAAATGCAAGTAGTGCTCCCCAGTAAGTGATTCGTCATAGATAAAAGTCCCCAGAATAGTATACCCTATGGTACCACACCTAACATTAAAACCAAATTTTATCTGGGGTCATTTTTGTTCTACATGGAAAGGGTTTTCTTTAGCCCAGATATATCTATTGTGTCGATTGAACATACCGCAGTTAGTAAATCTAGTTTCATCTGAACATAACACCTTTAATGGAAACTGTGGATTGTCAAGGCACATGTCTCTACACCATGTACAAAACAAAATACGTCGATGTTTGTCACCAGCATGCAAAGAAACTGAAATTTTGTACAGGTGGAACTTGTGCGCTTTCAATACTTTAACTACAGTTCGTTGAGATGTGCCAGCTTCTGCCGTAATCTCACGAGTTGATGTAGATGGATTTTGATTTACCATTGCCAAAAGATTTATTTGTGCTGCTTCGTTAATTTGATTACGTTTCTTTGGTGGTTTAGTAAAAGATCCATATCTGCGTTAAACTATCGTAAAGCCTCTTAAATGTACATAGAGCAGGTTGACGACGATTAAAATATCTATGAAAGTATTCCTAAGCTGCACGAACTGAATTTTTATGGCATATGATATAACAGTCCACCATATTCAGATTTTCTTCGTTAGAATATTCCATTTTATCACGAAAACTTGTCAATATCGACTGTCAGTTCAGCACTACTAATGGAATTACTCTCAAATGAGAAAACGTCAAAATGAAAACAATCTTTTTCATGGCTACCTACGTTAAAAGTAAAAATAAGAGAGAAAAGCATCCGTAACTCCGTTATTTTTATGAATAACTATATCGAGTATTATATTGTTGAAAAGCTTTAAAAATATCCGATTTTTTGAGGTCATAGCCAACTATGATTTTCCATTCAAATAAAGATAAGTTTGTGACATATTTCGAAAACGAGAGCTGTCACGCAAACGAGGACATGACAATCATATTCGGGATACAATTCCCTTCAATTTTGGGATTTGCACTTTTTTATAAAATCAAAAACAAAGGAGCTAGAGGGATTTGACTAAATCGACAAAATTTCGTGTAAGTCACGACTTTTTACAAAAATCCGAAAGTTTCAATAAATTGGGCCAGTGAAACTGCAAATCTTTCCCAATTTAACCATTGCTCTATCTCCTCTAGTTTCCTAGATTCCCATACTGATCATGAAAAAAACTCACTCTGTATAAACAGATGTTTTCAAGATACATGTGTGGTCATACAATCCAAATCCAAAAAGTGTAATAATCTTAAATTAAGTTTTTTGTTTTCTGAAGGTAAGTCCGATTGAGTAGCTAGGACTACGTTGATCAATCCATCAGTGAAAATCATATCAAAGGTCCTATAGTAGCCTATAGTAGTTATTGAGATTAGCTTGTAAAGATAGATAGAAGGAAATTATAATATATAAAATGTAGAGATTTTGCAAAATGAGCATTTGTTCTTAATTATTTAGCATTACATGTCTGACAATCTTTTTACCTACTTCAGATTGATCCAACCGTACCTTATATCCAAAATGTTGACGGTGTACGATGAAAGAAGGCTATCAGAGAACAAATGGGACATATATTTCTACGCAACGTTTCTGATCATTTCTTTGGGACTGAGTGTTGTCAGTTTCCATTACTTCGTTCTTAACATTGCTCAAGTTGGAATGAAAATGAGAATAGCCTGCTCATCTTTGATTTATAGAAAATCATTGGACCTACATTCGTCGACGTTTTCTAAAATATCACCAGGACAAATCGTGAATTTGCTGTCCAATGATGTGGCTAAACTGGAGAATACTATTTATTTGAATCATCTTTTTATGGCGCCGATTGAGACTATCCTAGTCATGATATTGATTTACCTCACAGTTGGCTGGTGTGGAATGATTGGAGCAGTGGCTCTCATTTTATCTATGTTTGTTTCAAGTAAGTTCTGCTGAATTATGATCCAAGTTCACTGTCAAAATGTTCGGAATTTTGTAGCATACTTAGGGCGGCTGACGGCCAAATACCGATTGGCTATTGCTCAAAGAACAGATAAAAGGCTAATGTTGCTGATAGAGTTGCTTTCGGGAATTGAAGTTATTAAGATGATAACGTGGGAAAAAACGTTTGGAGCTTTAATAGATGAGGCTCGACGGTAAGTGCATATGTAAACTTTGTGATCAAAATGGATATTTGAATTTGCCAAGCAACAATCAAGTTTGATGAATTAGTAGATAAGTACGCAATGAAGGATTTTAGATTTGCTTGGAACCGACTTTAAGAATATACTAGATTGGTAGGTAATTAATTTGTACAGAATGAGCACCTTTTAATGTTTACTTTTTTACTTCCTGGCTGGGTACCTAACAACATTGAATGTGTTATTTATTTGCTAGAGTTGTATTTTGTTATAATTATTTTTAGCTTTTTACTTATAGGTAGAAGTCGGTTATATATATATATATATATATATATATATATATATATATATATATATATATATTTAAATGTTTTATTCATTTTCTTCTGTAACAGTTGAAAACTTCTTCTTCTTCTATTTTCTTAGGCATTTCTGGCTGTTTTAAAATGATTTAAGGCTTTATGTTACGTTGTCTTTCCATCGATTTTCGTCCTGCTTATAGGTACTTCTTATTCGTAGTGGTGATTTATCTCTTGATGCCCAAAATACTATACGGTCTGACATTCTGTTTACACAGTTGTTCCATTCCCTTCTCTTGTTGAATTATCACTCCTTATTTGATGTCTCAACGTAACTGGTTATTCCTCTTAGTATTTTCATCTCCTCCGCATAGTAATGCATTTTGTGGAAAATATCAAATATCTCAATCGGACGGACCGATTTGAACGAAATTTTGAGAGGGAATAGATTATAACTTGCTGGTTACGGAAAAAGTATCAAGAAGTTGCATATCTAATCAGAAAGTATTTTAGAAAGGTTTGAAACTTGAGAAATAAAAAAGTAGACACAAAAGTCTTTAATTCAAGACTATTTTCGGTTGTCTTTTTTTGCCATTTGAAGCCATGCCTTCTAGGTTTATTGAGTTCTTTTCAAACAATGAAGTAATTTAAGTGAGAAAGGTAGTGTTTGATGCCTTATATTAAAAGATTTTGTTTTTACCTTTTTATTCGCTATCAGATCAAAGCGAAAATCCTGAGTTTAAGTTTCATACCTTTGTATATATACAGGGTGAGTTTTTTTTGAGGATCAGTGTGGGGATCTCGGAAACTATCGGAGATAGAGCAAAGGTTAAATTGGGAAAGATTTGCAGTTTTACTGGCTTACTAGATATTTTGAAAAAACTAAATTCTGTCGATTTAGTCAAATCCCTGTAGCTACTTTGTTTTTGATTTTATGAAAAAGTGTAAACATCAAAATTGAAGGGAATTGTATCCCGAATATGATTGTCATGACCTCGTTTGAGTGACAGCTCTCGTTTTCGAGATATGACAGAAACTTATCTTTTTTTGAATGGAAACCATAGTTGGCTATGACCTCAAAAAAATATATTTTTAGAGCTTTTCAACGATATAATATTCGATATAGTTATTCATACAAATAACGGAGTTATGGATGCTTTTCTCACTTATTTTCACTTTTAACGTAGGTAACCATGAAAAAGATTGTTTTCATTTTGACGTTTCCTCATTTGAGAGTAATTCCATTAGTAGTGCTGAACTGACAGTCGATATTGACAAGTTTTCTTGATAAAATGGAATATTCTAACGAAGAAAAACTTAATATGGTAGAATGTTATATCATATGCCATAAAAATTCAGTTTGTGCAGCTGAGGAATATTTTCATAGATATTTTAATCGTCGTCAACCTGCTCTATGTGCATTTAAGAGGCTTTACGATAGTTTACGCAGATACGGATCTTTTACTAAACCACCAAAGGAACGTAATCAAATTAATGAAGCAGCACAAATAAATGTTTTGGCAATGGAAAATCAAAATCCATCTACATCAACTCGTGAGATTGCGGCAGAAGCTGGCACATCTCAACGAACTGTAGTTAAGGTACTGAAAGCGCACAAGTTCCACCCGTACAAACTTTCAGTTTCTCAAACTTTGCATGCTGGTGACGAACATCGACGTATTTTGTTTTGTACATGGTTTAGAGACATGTGCCTTGTCAATCCACAGTTTCCACTAAAGGTGTTATGGTCAGATGAAACTAGATTTACTAACTGCGGTATGTTCAATAGACACAATGAGCATATCTGGGCTAAAGAAAACCCTTTCCATGTGGAACAAAGACGACCCCAGATAAAATTTGGTTTTAATGTTTGATGTAGTATCATAGGGTCTACTATTCTGGGTCCTTTTATCTATGTCACATCACTTACTGGGGAGCGCTACTTGCATTTCTTGCAATACACTTTTCAAGACATGTTGCATAATTTGAATTTGAGAACTCGTTTAGAAATTGAGTGATTCCAACATGATGGAACACCTGCCCATAACTCGTTATTAGTAAGACAACACTTAGATAATATCTATCCAAACTCTTGGATAGGAAGAAATGGCCCACGCGAATGGCCACCCCGGTCCCCCGATTGGGCAGATATAGACTTATATTTATGGGGTGCGCTAATAAACAAAGTATACAAAAGAAAGTATGAGACGGTTGGTGACCTAAGGGAGGCGGTATTACAAGCAATTGAAGAAATTGATAGGCGGTCTGTGAGGAAAGCGGTAATGTCAATCCTAAAAAGATACAATTTTTGTCTAAATAACAATGGTGGACTTTTCGAACATAAATTGTAACCATTATTATTATTATGCTGATTTTATGAGGTCATAGCCAACTATGGTTTCTATTCAAAAAAGATAAATTTGTGTCATATCTCGAAATCGAGAGCTGTCACGCAAACGATGACATGACAATCATATTCAGGATACAATTCCCTTCAATTATGATATTTACACTTTTTTTATAAAATCAAAAACAAAGGAGCTAGAGGGATTTTACTAAATCGACCGAATTTCGTTTTTTCAAAATATCTAGTAAGCCATGACTTTTTACAAAAATCCGAAAGTGGTATTAAATTGGGCCAGTAAAACTGCAAATCTTTCCCAATTTATCCATTGCTCTATCTCCGCTAGTTTCCGAGATCCCCATACTGATCATCAAAAAAAACTCACTGTGTATACTAATTTGGTATACCTAAAATCAATTCTGCAAGTTTGAAAGATGTCAAAAGCTTACTACCTATGCTACATAAAGGTTCTTATATTCTCCTATCTTTTCTATGATGTTCCTTATTGATTATAATATAGCACAATGTGCTCATTGTGCTATCTTTTACGAACCTTTTCTCAAGTTGTATTGTGGTTTACGAACTTGTATATTGCAATATAAAACAAAAGTAACATAAATGCGCACTAGCGCTACCAACATTTTTAATTCATATTTTCTATTTCCATTACAGAAATGAAATTCAACAACTCAGACGTACCTCCTATGTCAGGGCTTTATCAATATCGTTTTCCTTGATCTACAGCAAGCTCGCAATGTTCCTGTCGGTGATAACCTATGTCTTAACTGGCAACGTCTTGAGTTCATCATACGTCTTCACTCTTGCAACTTTCTTCAGGCTGCTAACAACTACCACATTTTTCTTCCCCATGGGTGCAGGACAATTCGGGGAAATTCTCGTATCCATACGCAGAATACGGGAGTTTCTACTTCAAGAGGAGTTGCTAAAACAAGATACCTTTATTCTGGAACATCAAAATCATCAACTGCGAGGTGGGGAGATTAGTCTTTCAGGCGTCAGTGCTACTTGGTCCAAGGATTCTGCATACGTCCTAAAAGATGCGGATATGGATATAAAATGTGGTCAGTTAGTAGCACTGATAGGACCTTCGGGAAGTGGGAAAACGACAATGCTAAATATTATACTGCGTGAATTGGTCCATTCACAAGGGACCGTGAAAATTTCCGGCTGCATTTCGTATGCTTCCCAAGAACCATGGTTGTTTGGAGGAAGTCTAAGAGAAAACATTTTGTTTGGAGAAGCATACAATGAGAGAAAATACAACGTAATTATCAGAATTTGCGCCCTGGAGAAAGATTTTGAAGCTTTACCATTTGGTGATGGTACTTTGACAGGAGACAGAGGGTTTTCTTTGAGTGGGGGACAAAAATGTAGAATCAATCTAGCTAGAGCAATTTATAGAGATGCAGCCATTTAATTACTGGATGATCCACTATCTGCTGTGGATAATCGAGTTGGCAAGAACATTTTTGAAAAAACTATACTGGGTTATTTGAAGGGAAAAACTGTGATTTTGGTGACACATCAATTTCAGTATCTCAAGGAACTTGACAATATTTATTTGCTTAAAGATGGAATGCTCAAACATTTTGATTCCTATAAACTGTTGAAGGATTATAACAATGACATTGTTAACTATTACCAAGAGACTGTTGAAGAAGGTGTGAAAAATACATCGGATTTGATAAAAAATGAACGAGTTAACATGAACAAGCAGGTGCAGAAATTGGAAAAAGAAGAAAGAGGGAAAGGAAAAATTCCAAGTAGAGTTTACAAGAAATATTTCTTGTCTGGTGGACACTGGATTGTAGGCGTGATGGTCATATTGCTCTTTATTTTTGGCCAAGCTTCTGAAAGCTTTTTTGATTACTTTGTTACGATGTGGTAAGTAAAATTATAGCCCAAAATTTTAAGCATTAATTACATTTTTGAGGTATCCAGTATAAACATTCTTTAATTGATTCTGATTTTTCCGTATTTGGACAAAGTTTTCCGACGTTTCGTCCACACTTATAAGGGGCTTTTTCAAGGATGAGACAAAAAACAAAACAAATGTTACTTACCTTGCGGCTACTCCATTCATTTCATCTTTTCCTCACGAACACTTCACAACTTTACTTTTTATTCAACTTGTCACAATGATGTACAAATTCTAAATGAGTAATAGGTATGAAGAAATAATACTTGGCCCCCGGAAATTTTCAGGTTAAAGAAGGGTAGGAGGCACTTAATGGGATTATTTTATGATTAAGATGAAATTTCGTATACGTTCCTGGAATTTTATTAGTGGATAATGTAAGTGATTTATTTTGTGGAAATGTTGATGCAAGATTGCCAGATGGACGAAAGTTTAAAACCTTTATCTCTGTTGAATTTGTTGGGTTTTTTGGCGATTTCAACGGCCTCCCTGAATTTTCTGGTGAAATAATACGGAGATTTGTGGCCACGACAGAGGAGCTGTCGAAGAGGATTTGATGGCCCGTTTCGTGATGATGTTCAGCTACAGCAGAGTTTGAAAGCAGGCCGGTTTTCAAACAACGTTTGTGCTCACCCTGAGTGTTTATAGCTCGACCTGTTTCACCGATGTATAGTGGCCCACACGAGCATGGGATGGAATAAACACCTTTAGATAAAAGAGGATTTTGTTTATCCTTTGGAGAGGGTAACATTTGTGAGATTTTGGATAGTGGTTTGTAGACTGTTTTCACCTCGTGCTTATGGAGAAGCTTCCCAATCCTATCCATGACCTTGCTGATATATGGCAAATATGCTACTGATTTATTAGGTGATAATTCTTTCTTAGGAAGGGGATGTTGGTGACGCGAAATGGAATTGCGAATCTCTGGTTTGCTGTAGCCGTTGTTTAGTAGACTACCCTCAACCCAAGGTAATTCCCTTCTCAAACTTTTGGGTTCGGAAATGGATATAGCTCGATGCACCAGGGAGTTCACGACTGACCGTTTCTGAGATGGGTGAGGATGGGACCGGGCGTACAGATATCTGTCGGTATGTGTTGGTTTTCTGTATACAGAGTGGGCCAGGCGACCATTTGGCAAACGTGAAACCAATACGTCTAGGAAGGACAGGGTTCCATTGGACTCAATTTCCATAGTGAATTTGGTGTTTGAATGTTGGGTTAAAGAACAATTGGAGAGCCTCTTGTTCATGTGGCCAGATGACAAAAGTGTCATCAATATATCTCAACCAAATTTTGGGTTTGTGGCTTGAAGACTCCAGAGCCACTGCTTCAAAGACTTCCATAAAGATATTTGCCACTACCGGTGATAGCGGCGAACCCATGGGGGTACCAGAAGTTTGCATGTAATATTTATTTTGAAAAAGAAAATACGTCAACGTAAGACATTTTTCGATCAACATGAGTAAATCCAAGGTTTGTCCGTCTTTCAACAGCAGTTCTCATTCTTTAATTATTCGAAAATACAGTTAACGTTATTAAAGTAATACATTTTGTTTTGTATGTTAATGTGATAACTTTGAAATCAAAAAATCACAACTAGTTATGTGACTTTACATTGTGTAAGTTAAACACATATTCAAGCATATTATCTTAGTACAATAATTTTAATACAGCAGTAAAAACTCTAAATATTTTTCAAAAATTCAATACTTTGTGATTGATAGTCAATCATGATGATCAAACACAAAAAACTTTGTTTCCTATCACTCACTTGATTAGATACCTTTAAACGTAATAGAAAAGCTGTGGATCCTCTGGTGTGTGTAACAAATTAAAAACACAGTTTTGCACCCTAACCTCAAACCTTTATTTTAAACACTGAACGCCATTTCAACAATTCTAAGTTGTCATCATAAAGGAGTAAACCAAACTAAATCGAAATTACAATTTTCTCTAATTTATACCTATCACTAAATTATTACTTAAGTAATTAGTACAAAGGGTAAATCCCAAGTACCTGAATTCTAGAAAACATATCAGAATTCATTAGTTTATTATTTTTATAAATCAATTGTGTAAATTCGGATAATCCTTAATTACCTACCTACTTTTACGCTACATTATAAAGTAATGACATTTTTAATACTTATTTTATGAATTCTTAGAAAGTAAACTATAAAATGAACAGTATGGAATAGGACCCTTATCTGAATTATTTAGTTGTGTAACTAATTTTAAAGAAGATAAATCTACAGAGTGGTTGTGTTCTAAAAAAATATATGTTTGTTAGTAGAGTTAAGACATAGTCGGGGCTTATTACAGCAATAACTTACAAGAAATGAAAACTGAAGGAGCCTCAAGATTGTGTCCTGAGGCATACCCATATTTACTTCCGCTGCTTACTTGTAGTATAATCGATTTTCACTTACTGCCTTTTCGGAAGGTAGTTTGAAACATAATTGACTTATTTTTGAAAATTTCTGTTATAATCAGTTAGCAAGTAATTCGTAGGATTAATAAAGTACAAGATAACGCTTCAGACGCAGGTATGATAGCGAAGTTGAGAAACTGGTTCTCACTGAAGTTATCTGACACTCATCAAGAGACCATATACTACTCCATAGTGTTGATAATGGTGATCACATTTACCATAAGCAAAAGTTTGTATTTTTACAAATGGTGCGTCCAATCCTCAGTTACACTGCACAAAAATATGTTCAACAGCATATTGTACAGCCCCATGAAGTTTTTCAATCTAAATCCTGCTGGCAGAATATTGAACAGGTTCTCCAAGGATTTCGGAATTTTAGATGAACTCATACCAGTTACTCTGGTAGACACTTTAAACGTAAGCTATCCATAGACAAGTTTAAACAGGAGGCTTAGTATTTGTTTTGTTTCAGATCGGATTATTGATTTTGTCTGTTTGCGTTGTCATTGGAACTTTAAGTGCTTGGGTGCTACTGCCATCAGCTGGAATGTTTTTTGTGTTTTATTACGTCCGAAAAATTTACTTGGAGACCAGCAGAGATGTTAAAAGGGTGGAATCTGTTAGTGAGTATTTAGAGGTTTGAATAAATAAATAATAATATGGATTAAATAAATTAAATCTCCAATTTTTGTTGGACCACATATTAAAAAAGTTTTTAGTAGTGAAGAATTACCAAAATTACTTACTTTGTTGAAGTAAAAAGTTGGAATATTTTTAAAGTAGTACTTTCTGAATTATTAGGGAAACAGAGTTGCTAATTAGCTAATTGATAACGGTTTAGAAGATTTTAAAACTATGGGCTGCAGAATCAGACTATGTGATAAACATCTTTTAGTGTCCAGTGTTTGGAGTTGCCTATAGTTAAATATGAAAATTTACCGTTTTCCTGAATACGAAAGCAAACTTTTTGAGGTCATTTATATCTAGATCTATCGAAACTTCATATTATCTTGTCAAAGTCAACATTCCTGTTGATCTGTAGAAAAACTTTAATAGCGCCAATATATACATGGTGAGTTTTTTTATGATCAGTATGGGGATCTCGGAAACTAGCGGAGATAGAGCAATGGTTAAATTGGTAAAGATTTGCAGTTTTACTGGCCCAATTTAATGACATTTGCGGATTTTTGTAAAAAGTCATGGCTTACTAGATATTTTGAAAAAACGAAATTCTATCGATTTAGTCAAATCCCTCTAGCTCCTTTGTTTTTGATTTTATAAAAAAAGTGTAAATATCAAAATTGAAGGGAATTGTATCCCGAATATGATTATCATGTCCTCGTTTGCCTGACAGCTCTCGTTTTCGAGATATGACACAAATTTATCTTTTTTTAAATGGAAACCATAGTTGACTCTGACCTCAAAAAATCGGACATTTTTAGAGCTTTTCAACGATATAACTCGATATAATTATTCATAAAAATAACGGAGTTATGGATGCTTTTCTCTCTTATTTTCACTTTTAACGTAGTTAGCCATGAAATATATTGATTTATTAATAACTATTCCAAAAAACATTGAACGATTTTTTTATTAGGTATATCAGATATAACGAAAAAAACTAAATAAGTCTTTAAACGAGTTCTCAAATTCAAATTATGCAACATGTCTCGAAAAGTGTATTTCAAGAAATACAAGTAGGGCTCCCCAGTAAGTAATTCGTCATAGATAAAAGGCCCCAGAATAATAGACCCTATGATACCAGACCAAACATTAAAACCAAATTTTATCTGGGGTTGTCTTTGTTCTACATGGAAAGGGTTTTCTTTAGTCGAGATATGCTCATTGTGTCTATTGAACATACCGCAGTTAGTAAATCTAGTTTCATCTGACCATAACACCTTTAATGGAAACTGTGGATTGTTAAGGCACATGTCTCTAAACCATGTACAAAAACAAAATACGTCTATGTTCGTCACCAGCATGCAATGTTTGAAAAACTGAATGTTTGTACGGGTGTAACTTATGCGCTTTCAATACCTTAACTACAGTTCGTTGAGATGTGCCAGCTTCTGCCGCAATCTCATGAGTTGATTTATATGGATTTTGTTTTACCATTGCCAAAACATTTATTTGTGCTGCTTCGTTAATTTGATTACGTTCTTTTGGTGGTTTAGTAAAAGATTCATATCTGCGTAAACTATCGTAAAGCCTCTTAAATGTACATAGAGGAGGTTAAGGACGATTAAAATATCTATGAAAGTATACCTCAGCTGCACGAACTGAATTTTTATGGCATATGATATAACATTCCACCATATTCAGTTTTTCTTCGTTAGAATATTCCATTTTATCACGAAAACTTGTCAATATCGACTGTCAGTTCAGCACTACTAATGGAATTACTCTCAAATGAGCAAACTTCAAAGTGAAAACAATCTTTTTCATGGCTACCTACGTTAAAAGTGAAAATAAGAGAGAAAAGCATCCATAACTCTGTTATTTTTATGAATATCGAGTATTATATCGTTGAAAAGCTCTATAAATGTCCGATTTTTTGAGGTCATAGCCAACTATGGTTTCCATTCAAAAAAAGATAAGTTTGTGTCATATCTCGAAAACGAGAGCTGTCACGCAAACGAGGACATGACAATCATATTCGGGATACCATTCCTTTCAATTTTGATTTTATACTTTTTTTATAAAATCACAAACAAAGGAGCTAGAGGGTTTTGACTAAATCGACAGAATTTCGTTTTTTCAAAATATCTAGTAAGCCATGACTTTTTACAAAAATCCGAAAGTGTCATTAAAATGGGCCAGTAAAACTGCAAATCTTTCCCAATTTAACCATTGCTCTATGTCCGCTAGTTTCCGAGATCCCCATACTGATTATCAAAAAAAAAACTCACCTTGTATAACGTACCAACCCGCACTGTTATTAACATAAGTTTTGTTTCAGCACGGGGACCACTGTATACGCATTTAACAGAAACTATCCAAGGTATTACTACCATTAGAGCATTTGGAGCTGAAAGCAAACTTAAACGCGAATTCGATACATACCAAAATGTACACAGCTCGGCATTTTTTATGTTTTTGGGAACGACCAGAACTTATGGATTCTGGTTAGACATGTTATGTGTCATTTACATTTTTTTCGTTCTAATCTTTCTCTTATTTATTAAAGAAGGTAAAAACTGAAATCTACATAATATAATGTGAAAATGTGCATCTCCCTTCTTTTTATAGAGACTCTGGGGGGTAACATGGGTCTAGCTCTTAGTCAAGTCATGGGGTTGACGTTGGCCCTTCAAAGGGGAATGCGACAGTGGGGTGAACTTGAGAATCAGCTCATATCAGTAGAAAGAATTCAAGAATACATTGATTTAAAACCGGAGGAGGACAATTGTAATAAACCACCAAAAACATGGCCTGAGGATGGAAAGATTGAATACAGAGACGTATCACTGAAGTAAGTAGAGGTGGACATATTACATTTCTGGATTAATGTATTTATTGTAGGTATGGGAAGGATTCGGCAGTAGTTCTCAACAAAGTAAATTTCGTGATAGAGCCCAGAGAAAAAGTAGGTATAGTTGGCAGAACTGGAGCTGGGAAATAGTCACTGATTCAAGCTCTGTTTAGAATGGCTGAGGTTGATGGTACAATACTCGTTGACGATGTTGATGTAAAAAATATATCTCTGCGTGCGCTGAGGTCGAAGGTTTCGGTTATTCCTCAAGTGCCAATTTTGTTTTCTGGAACGATAAGAAAGAATTTGGATCCGTATGGTGAGCGAAATGATGAGGTAATTAGTTTTTTTTGTGCGCAAGACAATATCTAAGAAGGAAACTGAGATAAGTTGTTGTTCGTAAAAAAGAACAGATGCATCCAATCTTATTATTTAATATTTGGTGAACATGCAGAATTTCCAAGTTGAAACAGGTTTCTTGTCATCGCTTTGTTTCTCTACTAGCTAGGTTTGTATGGTGCCGGACTGGTTTTTCTAATGTTGGCTAGTTTGATATTTCCTCTTTTGACTTTCTACTTATCCTCTTGGGGTTGTATAAGGTGGTACTATATAACAGTGATGGGGAATTCTCTGGAATTATTAGGGATATCAAAATGAAATTTGGAAGGTGACTACTGCTTGCCTATTTGTTTCCAAATTTTGTTTACAATTTTGAACTTCCTGTTTTACCGGAAGTAATGTGGATTTTAAAATTTGCAATGAAACACCCTGTATAGTATTTTAGTTTCTGATGAAAAATTGTATCCCGAATACAAAAATATCGGGTTTGATATTGTTTACTTCAATACCTACCGAGATATTAACAGAAAAGTAACTAATGAAAGGAAAAATTCGATGGTAGCTAAACTCGGTTCAGATTTCATTTACGCTCGATAAAAACAAACCGCTCGGTAAGGATTTGTATTTCTATTGGCTAATCGGTGGCATTATACCGTCACAGCCAACAGCACTGCTTGTAGTCGAATACACGTGCGTTTGTTTAAATCAGGCGCAAATGAAATCTGAATCAAGTTTAGTAGTCCATGAAATTCATTGCAGAAGTGACAGCAGTTGTCAAAATAAGTTATTAGTTTTTTTTATTTGAACGTAAAAAGATTGTATTGTTTTAATTTGATCGTAAAATGACCGAATTAAGTGAAAGAGAAAGAATAGAAATATTAATGATGATTGGGTATGGGGAGAGGAAAAGGACGCATCAAGAAGTTTGTGACGTTTTTAATATTGTTCATCCGTTTACACAAATATCCCGTTCAGTAGTGACTAAAACTTTGCGAAGGTACGACACAAGTGGAACAGTTAGCAATTTACCAAAAAGTGGACGGTTAAAAAGTGCAAGTAATGAAGGTGTAGCTCAAAATGGTGCTATATCTTTGGAAGAAAATCCTCACTTATCCACTACCGACCTCGCCAATATGCATGGAATTAGCCGTCGTTCAGTAGGAAGGATATTAAGGCGAGAAAAATATGATTTGCCTCGTTCAAGAACTCTCCGAAGACGATTTCGACAGACGTTTGCAATTTTGTGAAACAATGATGGATATTTGTAACCATGATAATAATTTTATAAGAAATGTGGTGTTTTCAGACGAGGTTACATTTTGTTTAAATGGTACGGTTAATCGACATAACTGCCGCTACTGGTCGCAAAGTAATCCTAATTGGGTACAAGAGGCTCATACACAACATCCCCAAAAATTGAACGTTTGGGCCGGCATTTATAACAACAGAATCATGGGACCCTTCTTTCTACAAAAAACTTTAAACGGAGATAGGTATTTAAAGCTCTTGGAGACACAAGTTATTCCGGTATTGGAGGTAAATGGACAATTACCAAATAATATCTGGTCTCAGCAGGATGGAGCACCACCCAATTACGCTCGCATTGTTCGAGATCATTTTGATAGGACATTTCATCACAGATGGATTGGAAGAAGGGGTACTTATGAATGGCCTGCACGAAATCCCGACCTTAATCCACTAGACTATTTTCTGTGGGGTTACTTAAAGTCTAAGGTTTATGTTGATAGACCAAATAATTTGCGAGAATTTGCTACAATAATAACTCAAGACAGCCAGAGAATTACACCAGAAGTAATAGCTAATGTTACTAGAGAATTTAAACACCTACTTGCTTATTGTCGAGAAGTAAACGCTGTTCAGTTTGAACATATAATACATTAAGTTTAGTTAACTTAAGTTTCAATGTTTTGAAAATCACTTAGATTTAGTTAATAATTATGATTATGTATTTTTTTAATGGATATTAAATTTTTCCTTTCCTTAATTACTTTTCTGTTAATATCTCGGTAGGTATTGAAGTGAACAATATCAAATCCGACATTTTTGTATTCGCAATAAAATGTTTCATCAGAAACTAAAATACTATACAGGGTGTTTCATTGCAAATTTTAAAATCGACATTACTTCCGGTAAAACAGGAAGTTCAAAATTGTAAAAAAATTGGAAACAAATAGGCAATCTACTGCAGTATCCACCTTCCAAATTTCATTTTGACATCTCTAATAATTCCAGAGATATTTGCTTGGTTCCACACATTTGCCCATCACTGTATACTTTAGTAGAGGGATTTCTCAATTTTTCGGTAAGAGGTTCGGAAACTATAGAACAGAAGGGCTAGTATAATTAATTGGTTTCCAAGAGTCATAAACCGATACCTCACGACTCTAGATAAGCCATAGTTTATGCTGTACCAGTAAAAAATCTAAGTAAAGGTGGGTGAGAATAAGAGGCACTTGTAATGGGAAAGGACGCTATATTTAAATGTAATGAAAACCCTTTTGATATGTTGTATATCTGGGGTTTAGTGAGTTTTCCTCTAAAGGCACGTTGTACTCAATGCGTGCCTTAAGCCTAATTCTGACTATGCTAGTAATTTAGTCAAGTGGCGAATAATTTAGTAACTATCCGTGTCTGAACAACGAAAATTTAGTCGAGCAGTTTAGCAAGCAATTTAGTCGAGCCGATCCATTTTGTTCTATTTTTCGGTCGAGTAGCGTCCCCCACCACGCGTCACTGCTCACTGGTTTATCCGCTAAACAAGTCCGAACATTTCAATAAGTGGAGTTCAACTACTGTTTGAGCTGTGGAGTTATTAGCTACCGTTTTGTTGGTTAGGTATTGTAAGAATGTCGTTTCTTTGGAATGAAGAAACAACTTTAAAATCTGTTTTCAAATATCTAGAATATGAGTGCGTATGGAATATTCAGTTGCAGGTTATTCCACTTGCCGAATACACTAAACTTGTGTACTGCACTCGAACGCAGTGCGAACGTTTTTGGGGCAGTAATCAATGGAATAACTCGCCACTCGACTAAACTACTAGCGTAGTCTGAATTAGCCTTTAGAGGGAGTGTGCATGCTATACATTGTATAATTGCTTTATTTAAAGGTACAACATTGCGGTACTAACCATTTGATTTTGGTACATGTAAAATTATTGCACATATCATAAACTGGTGATTTCAACAAAATGTTTGGCCTGGCTCTTGGAGGCCTTAGCGCTAAGTGTCTCCTTGAGTGAATCGTAGGAGCATTACAATTAATTTGATTTATCATATCCAAACACTCTATCATATTATTTAGTAATTTAATCAAGAGTACAACAGATGCACAATTTCTCCGTAATTGTAAATAAAGTAGTTGAAAACGTCCACATAACTCATCATTAGGTATATTCCTTTCTGGATACACTCCATCACTTTTGAGAACCAAATATTTCAGGAATTTTCATTAAAAAATAATACTTGCATATTCAACTTTAGAACTTACATACCCAAAGTCTTCAATGCGGAAATATTAATAAAGTCTCGGCAGTTTCTCAATATAAATCTACAGGACTTTAATGCTTTACTTGTTTTTATAGATATGTGCTCTACAAAGATTAATTTGTCAACAAAGATGACTCCCAAGTCCTTGATACTAGTATATCTATTTCACCACAGTTTCCTATAGATACTAATTGACTCTGAATATTATGACAATCATTTACACATTCTATTGTAGAAAATATCTGAAAGTCATCAGCAAAGCATAACTTTTCTGTCGATATTATATTTCATAAATAGTTAATAAACAAAGAAATAACTGAGGTGCCAAATTCGACCATTGAGAAACTCCTGATTTAGCTAAGTATTACTCGGACTTGAAACCATTATAAGACTTGAGGAAATTTACTACTTTGATATAAAATCCAAATCCTGATAGCTTGTTTAACAGATTTCTATGATCAATTCTGTCAAATGCCTTACTGATATCTCATTATAGCACATATTTCTATATTATAGGTACTATGGAGAGCTCTTGATGAAGTCGAAATGAAAACCAAAATTGCAGAATTGCCTGACTTACTAGATACAGAGTTGACAAACACTACTGCAGCTTTCAGCATAGGTCAAAAGCAACTTCTCTGTTTAGCTCGAGCTGTGGTTTCTCATAACAAAATTCTTTTTCTGGATGAAGCTACTTCTAATGTTGATCTGCACACTGACAGCCTTATACAGAAAACTATTAGAGCGAAATTTGCCGATTGTACTGTGCTAACGATCGCCCACAGATTGGATACGGTGTTGGATTCTGACAAGGTGTTGGTGATGGACAATGGCGCAGTCGTGGAATTTGGACGACCAGAAGAATTACTGAAGAACAAAGACGGGTATTTTTACTCGTTAGTCACTCAATCGGAAAGAGAATTAAATAATGTTAATACTCATTAAGTATTTTTTGTACAAAGCATTATTAATAAAGAAATTTGAGTTCATCGTGCTCTTATATTTTTTGTAACTTCTGGAAGTTATTAAAGCACACGGTCCTGACCGAAATGACGTTTCCTTTCTCCAAATGGTAAAAACTTAATAAACACGGAGGAGTCTTGACCAAATAATAAAAACTGAGAGAATATAAATAATTAGCATTTAGCGGGTTTTTGCAAAATTTGACTCATCTACATAGTCATCTTCTATAGGGATACAATATTTCAACTTTCGATGCCTATCTTTAACAATGATTTGAGTGTACCTTTAAATAGGCTTCAGTTACAGCTATAACCTTATCATCGAAGACAAATTTCTCTCTCTGAAGCACCATTTGAAATTTCTGAGCAGGTAGAAGTCAAATGATAGCAGATCTGGTGAATATGGGGTGTCAGTTCCTAAAATCTTGCAGACCCTATCACTTCATTCCAAACACTTTCAAACTAAAACATCACACCTCTTCACGTTGAGTTTCCAGTATTCTTAACAAAGCAAGCTTCTCCCTGTTATGAAATTCCATCCATTCAATCAGATATCAACTTGACCAAACCAACCGAAATTTGTATCACTGCTATTCGTCATTACATACCCTCATCTAATTCTGTGGGACAATTTTGATCGCTTTTCGCGCGATAAAGCTGAACACTTTACTCAAAAGAAAATAGTGACTCAAAAACATAAACTAACAGGACTTATTACAAAACAAAAACCCGCTGTCACCTCACTCCCACAGACCACCGCCCAAAACTTTTCTCCTTAGACTCTACCAGTTTACACGTCCTATCCAAAGGTTTCAATTTCGCAGTGACGCCAAAAACTATCGCACCGAAAAGAGTCATTTCTCAAGTTGAGGTAGCTATGGTTGAACTAATAGATCTTGAGGCTGAAGATACTCGTCAAGACATTGCTAGAGTACTGCGCACATCAAAGCCACCAAAATCAAACCTAACTTCTAACGAAAGACATGCATTAAAACAACTACATGACAACGATGACATAACTATTCTGCCTGCCGACACCTTTGTCGTTACCTTTAACGCAATTGTTCTTCTCAACACTATATTTACAAGATGAATTCTCTACTCCTACACTCCAGACGAAATAATCAACAATAATCCTTCTACATAGTTAAAAAAGCGAAGGAAATCATCCTCTTGACGTCAAAAAGATCATCATTCCATGTGAAAAGTCTTCTAAAGTTCCGAAAATTTACGGGCTACCCAAGATTCATAAGCCGGAAATTCCTCCTAGGCCCATTGTCATTTCGGTACAATCCCCAATCCAAGATTTAGTTAGCCCTGTACATAGCCAAAACCCTTCAACTTCTAGTCGAGCAAGCATCCTCGTACGTAAAGAACTCTTCCTCCTTCCTAGACATATTAGGCGCTTCTAGAATTTCAGAAAATGATATCTTAGTTAGCTTCGATGGTGTATTTCTTTTCAACAATTTCCACATTTCAGAAACGGCAGATATTCTAAAAACAAAACACGATATTTCTTCTGACATCGTCAAACTTGTGCAACACTGTTCTTCTAACATGTATTTTGCATTTGTACACTTTGTAGACAAGCCCGTGGGGCCCCGATAGGTTCACCTCTTTCTCCAGTGCTTGCTAACATTTCCATGGAACAAATCGGAACCCAGGCCCTAGACTCGTCTAATTTAAAACCTGTTCGTTTAGATATGTTGATAGTACTATTGTCATTTGGTCTCATGACAGAGTTTCATTAGCCTTCTTTCAACAACGCCTTAATGGTATACACTCTAACATTCAATTTACAATGGAAAGCGAGTCCATTTCCCGTTTCTTGATGTTTTCATAACAAGAACCAACAACGACAGGTTCTCACATACTGTCTGTCTATAGGAAACCAATCCATACCAATCGATACTTAAATGCCCAATCACCGCACAACCTTGCCCAATTGAAACAGAGAAACGACCCCTCTGTCTAAACCGACGTGATGACAGCTCCTGCCTTCCTAAAGCATGAACCTCCGTAATTCCCAGATTAAACAAACCAGACACGCCCACCAACATCCAACCAATCACCATCCATCATGTGACTTCCCCTTCTAATCGACCGATATCTATAAATAAACGAAACAGAGCAGATTCATGATTCATATTCAGTATTCAGTTCATTGATGCCCCAAGTTCGATTGGCACTTCAATGTTCCAAATACTTTTACTAATTAAATGCTGCAAAGCTCAATTGACAATTTATCAATATCTTAAATTCTTAAGTACTAATAATTTTAACGTAAAATTGTTAAAATTTACAATTTTTTCTATTTATTTTTGTTTGAGCCCTTTTAAGTGCATACAACTTCCTAAGGGATTCGTTTTAGGGCATATATTAATAGGGACTGTATGGCTAATTTTAATGAGTTCTATCTATACACAGCAGAAGTTTGGAACCCTATTTTAGAAACACCCTGTGTAAATTTAAATTTTTCTATTGCGTCATCCCGCTCCCGAGATTAGAGAGCATATCTTAGACAGAATTAATTTTGTGTATAAATTTTATGTTAATTATGAAAATATTTAGCAAACCAATATTTGGATTTTGTCGATCAGTTTTAACTAGCCCACTTTATATATTAGTTACAAATGTATAGGCATTGTTGAACTATGTTTGTCAAAGATATGACAAAGTTATTGGTTATTTAGTATTAGCTAACGTCAAAATTATTTTGAAAAAATAAACACTGTGAGGTAAAATATGTAGAAAGATGGATAAATCAGACGAAAAGGTACACTAGAATTATTAGACAGGTAGGTCTCATTTTCTCCTTATTAGCTATTAATGCAGTTTTTAACCGACTTCTAAAAAGGAGGAGGTTATCAATTCGTCGCGTTTTTTTTTTCGCTATTTGTATGTATGTTACCTGATTTCTTCTCCTGTGGTGAACCGTATGAATATGGTCTTGTTTAATAGAGTATATATCCGGATTGGTGAAACTTCAAATTTTGGAAAAGAATTCTATTGGTAAAGTGATAAAATTTGTGAATGAACACATGCGTGCATGGAAATCGACCAATATCCCTAATATTTTAGTCGATTTTTCGATAACTCCTTATGGATGTGTATAGTTTTTTAACGTTTAATCTATTAAGGAAGATCCTTATGTGATCTCATATACTTTTCTACGACGTGCAACTTGCAGTTTTGCAGAAAATCGAAATGACATAACGGACATTTTCTCAAATATTTTAATTCCAACGTAATAGTGCGGTAAAGCATAGTATTTTCGGCTCCTTGAATAAATGAGTACCAAGCTTGTTGTATACCAGGCAAATACCTATTTAAATGCAAATTTTTCCATTTTTCGAAGACGGTGCTTATGGTTGTCAAATTCTCCCGGCCTAATAAAAAATTCAGTGACAACACATTTCAAACTGTAAACTGCTATTTGGTGCGTTTATAGACAGGGTGTTGAGTTGTAGCAAACAAAATCACAAAGTAAAGTGATAGAAGGTGTTGCATTTATATGAAGATTGAAATATAGGACGGACTAGAATGATACTGGTCCGTAGGCAGCTGTATATACAGGATGGTTGGAATATAGGGTGGAATGGACGTTTGTTGGTTATAAAAATGTTGGAAAAAGTGTGAAATTAAAATTATATAGGGTGATTAAAAAACTGGTATATGATGTGGGCATAAGCAAATCATATACAGGATGGTTGAAATATATGCGGAAGTAGAATTATATTTATACAGTGTGATTAAAAAATTATATCTTTTATTGCCCATAAGAAGTTGCATAAAGTGTGGAGACGAATTAATGTTAAACAGGGCGATAATATAAAATGTTAAAAATGAAATAATTTATGGGGTAGCCCACAATAAATTATATACTATGGTTGAAATATAGGACGGATTTGACTCCGTAAATATGGGATGAATTCTACTCCATCCTATAATTTACAGAAGGCAGCTAACAAATTTATGCTTGCCGTGGGCAGTCGTATGTACAGGATGCTTGGTACATAGGTTGGAGTGGAATTATTTATAGTTATAAAGGGTTGTCAAAAAAAGTTGAAAAAAGGTTACATGGCGTAGTCCATAAGGCATAAATATATTTTGGGCTTATTAAGTCAACTCATACTAGTACATTTTGTTCGTAAAGATTTACCTGTCAATTTAAATGAGAAAGTATCATTGTGTAATGTTGAGGCTTTCGATGTTACCTGGTTCTATATATTAAGGTTATACATACAAAATAAAAAATAAAGAATGAAAACTAAAAAGTTGAAAATAAAACTTTTTTTTTAAAATATAACCGACTTCTACCTATACCTAAAAAGCTAAAAATAATTATAACAAAATACAACTCTAGCAAATAAACAACACATTCAGTGTTGTTAGGTACCTACCCAGGAAGTAAAAAATGTAAACATTAAAAGGTGCTCATTCTGTACAAATTAATTACCTACCAATCTAGTATATTTTTGAAGTCTTGGCACCGACTTCAAAAATATACTACATAGGTAGGTAATTAATTTGTACAGAATGAGCACCTTTTAATGTTTACATTTTTTACTTCCTGGGTAGGTACCTAACAACATTGAATGTGTTATTTATTTGCTAGAGTTGTATTTTGTTATAATTATTTTTAGCTTTTTAGTTATAGGTAGAAGTCGGTTATATATTTTTTAAAAATGTTTTATTAATATTTTATTTAAATGATCACCATTAACATGAGCTTGTTAAAAATGTGTAATTAAGTTAGAGAGAATGTAAAGTTCTACACATGTAATCGTGGTATTAATACGTAGAAATTCATTTATCTCAAGGACATCTCGTTATATAATAATCCTATGTAAAATACCGGCAAAAAATACCAGCTTGCCGTTATTTTTTCAAGCACTTCACTTAATTCCTGATTTTATACATGGCAATGACCCATTACATTTATAAGCAAATTTCAATTATAATTTAGCTACGGAGTATGAAAATAGTCAAGAGGATAACCATCAATTTAACTGTTAATTAAAATGAAATGCTATACAGCTATTTAATTGTTCAATTCAACGAATCGTGTGTTAGAGTTTTTAATAAATCACTACAGGACTTTATAAATGTTAGTTAACTTACAGGGACTAGTTATAAGCAAATTAAATATTTCACTATTAAAATATGGGATTGGTTGGCAGGTCTACAACCTTAGGGCTTATGCTTCTGGAGGTAGCTTGGAATTCACAAATATCTTACCAAGACCAAGAAATAGAGGAAATAGGCTATTTCACTCGATTGGGAGCGACTGCTAATGACTCTAAAAATATATCTTAAAATGATTACATTCAGCTAATTATTTGTCCGTTTACACAGTTAAGGTAATTGACAAAATTGTAGGTATTATAGATTGAAATTGTGATTCCACTATAAAATGCTGAAGTAATTTTTACGTTTAGTAGGTACTGTCACAATTCGATAATTGGCCTGGGCAACATAGTATATAACAGCTCTATGGACTAATGCTCTATTCTTTATCCATGATTTTAACGGCCAAGGACAAGCAGAGCTAATAACAGATGTTAATTAACTGAAGAAAAAAGGACCCCACACATTCCTTATGGAGAGTGGCCCCCGGTGGATTTGGCTGAAATTTTCCTTTTTTTGGAGATTTCAACGAAATGAACAAATGTCTTCATGGCCGCAAAGTCCGATGACCGATAGTTTTCAAGTTATGGTTAATTTTATATTTAATGTCAGGGTATATCACGATGAGCTGAGTCGATATGTGTATCAGAAACTACTAGGAGTATTTATCTGAAAATTAGTATACAGGGGTTTTCGAGGAGCTGGTTTCATTTAAAATAGTTTCAGTTATCTCCGACTTCCGGTTCTACTGGAAGTGGACTCAAATTTGGTTTTTATTAATGGAACACCCTGTTTTTAAGGCTTTTTTAGAATCTACGATGAATTTCAATATATCTTTATTAAAAATATCATATGTCTGAAGGGTTCTAATTGAAAGTTATTTAAACTTTATGAAAATTTTGACAGATGCATCTTTATAAAAAAAATATTTTTTTGGAAACAAAGAGGGCCAGGTCAAAAATTACCTGAATTTATCTGAATAAAACTTGAAGCTTTCTAAATCTTTGGAAACTTTTCAAAAGAATATCCGGAGTGTTCAGAAATTGACCCCGAATTCGGTTATCTCGAAAATAGTGTTAACTCATTTTTTTCAAATGGATTTTATGTTTGAATCCCCATACCTAAATTTTTGTGGTTATGAGAGATATCTGAATTGTCACTAGGTTTTCTGAACGAATCGGCAAAAAACAAGTGCTGAAGTGTCAACAAACAATATTTGCTAATAATTTGGTGTTAAAGTCCAATTATATGTAAGGCTGTTATCATGTCCCGTTTAGGATTTAGTTCTGTTCGCGATACTCGGATAGACTAACACCCACTTATGTTACGCTGACGGGGCTCATTCACAATTGCAAAACAGATGGACAGTTTGTGAAAAAGCAAGGAAAAGGGATATTTGTTTATTCGGATGAACAATGTTAAAAGGTCACAAACTTCTTGATGCGTCCTTTTTCTCTCTCCATACCCAATCATCATTATATTATATTATTATATTTCTATTCTTTCTCTTTCACTTAATTCGGGAATTTTACGATCAAATTAAAACAATACAATCTTTTTACGTTCAAATAAAAAAAACTAATAACTTATTTTGACAACTACTGTCGCTTCTGCAATGAATTTCATGGACTACTAAACTTGATTCAGATTTAATTTGCGCGTGATTTAAACAAACGCAAGTGTATTCGACTATAGAACAAGCAGTGCTGTTGGCTGTGACGGTATAATGCCACCGATTGGCCAATAGAAATACAAATTCTTACCGAGCGGTTTGTTCATATCGGGCGTAAATGAAATCTGAACCGAGTTTAGCTACCATCGAATTTTTCCTTTCCTTAGTTACTTTTCTGTTAATATCTCGGTAGGTATTGAAGTAAGCAATATCAAACTCGATTTTTTTGTATTCGCAATAAAATGTTTCATCAGAAACTAAAATACTATACAGGGTGTTTCATTGCAAATTTTAAAATCGACATTACTTCCGGTAAAACAGGAAGTTCAAAATTGTAAAAGAATTTGGAAACAAATAGGCAATCTACTGCAGTATCCACCTTCCAAATTTCCTTTTGATATCTCTAATAATTCCAGAGATATTTACTTGGTTCCACACATTTGCCCATCACTGTATATACGGTTCCTTTTCTAATAGCTACACGGAAAGTTTAATTTTTCCAAGTGCATATAAAAACTGTTTCATTAAGGCTTGTAAGCATAAACTCCTACTTTTTGGCCTGGATTCCAATGGTTTTGAGGAAAAATGGAGTTGCTATTTGAGAAAAAAAAAAGAGTTATACGATTTTCAGATTCAGTACCAATTTCTGACTTCTCAGTTTTCTTTGAACAGTTTTCAAAGATTTAGCACGCTTTAAGTTTTATTCAGGCAAATTCTGGTAATTTTTTATCTGTCTCTATTTGCGTCCACAAAAATAATATTTTGTGAAGAAATGGATCTTTCAAAATTTTCATAAGTTGAAATAACTTGTAACCGGACCCCTCCAGACAAATGATGTATCCAATAATGTTATCTTAAAATTCATCATAGATTCTAAAAATGCTACAAAAAACAGGATATTCCATTTAAAACAACAAAGTTTGGCCACTTTCCATAATGAATGTGCAGGGTCCTTTATGGTAAAGTGAGATCTCAAGTTCGCGGAGAGGCAGAACCTTCAACTTTGTAGTTAATTTTTGCATTTTGTAACTATTTAACTCTATCGACCAATGACATGAATTCATTGTCAAAACCGGTGGTAAACGCTACTAGGGAAAAATGTGGCTCTCTTGCTATCTTAAGCGAAGGCATAAACGCAGTTCAATCTCCAAAGATGTTTTTATTTTTTTTGAGCGATCCTCGTAAGTGCCAACAATGGTTTCTAGGCAAACAGCGCGCGATAACTTCAATTCATCATTTATACACCGCTTCTCGATAGAAATCCGGCCAAAGCACACTACGATTCTAGTGAAAATTTCCACACACTCTTCCATCTTTTGGCTTTTAGTTTGATCGCCTCCGCGCCGGGGGCTAACAGCTTCGATGATTTTCCCGTATCGTCGCCAACTGTGATAAACGTGATAGTAAAGTAAATTATAGATCCGCGTGGCTGTGATAAAGTATAATAAAGTAAATAGTGTACAGCTTGAATCCATCCAGTATTCCGTATCTTATCTAAACGTGAGTAGCCAACAGTTCTGATTTATTTTCTAGGTTAGATTATTTATCGATTAGTAGATTGCCGATGCAATAAAACAGACGAGTAAAGTTCAATGTGTTACAAAGCCTACTAGTTTGGAATATTTTTGCTTACTCAGCTTTTGGAATGCAACAATACAAATAAAAATCAACAAATATACTTAAAATTCGAAGTACCCTTCCTATATTTCCAATACAGAAATAATTGATACTGGTCCTACAAAACAAAAAATTCAATGAAAATAAAGCGAAATGATTTATTCATGAATTTATTTCACCACTCAAAACGGAAGTTCACGAATTTCTATAAATAACTTCCTTGGTTAAAACGGGCCGAATTATTTCGGTTGACAGTGAAAAATTATATTATTGACTACTTTGACTAGTCTTACAAACATGGGATCAGGTAGAAGCAAATTTGTACACAAACTTTGCGATGATGTGGTATTGCCAAGTTTTCCCCCAGAACATACTTTATAGGCCCAGAGGCAACATTTTTTCACAGTTTTTTATTATTTTCTTTCTTTTTGATCAAGATAAAACTTACAAAATTTTGTTGTCTCTGAAGACCAACAGATTCCGAGATACAGCTATTTAAAGTTAGCCTTTTTAGGGTTCCCTATATACAATATACGGAAACCCTTATAATATCACTCCGGATTTCTGCCTCTGTCACATCACAGCCATTTTCTCCTAAACTACTGGACGGAAGAGGTTGAAATTTGGTATCAATGTATAGTTTGGTGACCCGATCAGGAGTACATATCGTAAAAGAAAAAAATTTGAATTTAGGGGTACTTCTGGGGGGAAAAACTAAAAAAATCGACCGTTCCCCCCCTGATCTCCGAAACTACTGAGCCTAAAATTTTGAAAGAAATAGGAAATATATATATATATATATATATATATATATATATATATATATATATATATATATATATACGTTGCCCGAACTTTACAGGAAAAATAAGGAGAAACCAATAATATTAATTTTGGGGGGCAAATTATAGAATTAAATAAAAATTTAAAAATAAAAAAAATTTCAAACGCATCATGTAATATATCAAATGAAAGGTCATTCTGAGGAACACAAATGTATTTTTTCATATTTAAAAAAATATATTTAAAAAGATATTAACGAAAGTATACCAAAATTCACCCATTCCCCCCCCCCCTTATCTCCGAAACTATAAAACGTAAAGTTTTGAAAAAAAATCGATTTAAAGGTTCTGACCTGAAGTTTACTGGAAAAATGAGGAGAAACCTCTACTTTTAGTTTTGGGGGGCAAATTACAGAATTAAATGGAAAATATAAAGTTAAAATTGTTTCTAACCCATCATGTTATATATGTAATGAAAGGGCTCATTACGACGAAAACAAATATGTTTTTTTCATATTTTTAAAATAAATAAATTAAAAGATATTAACAAAAATATAAAAAATTTTACCCTTCCCCCCCTATCTACGAAACCATAAACTGGAAAATTTTGAAAAAAAAACATGGAAGTATAGCCCCCCACCTGAACTTTACTGGAAAAATAAGAAGAAACCCGTAATATATATTTTGGGGGGCAAATTACAGAATTAAATGGATAATAAAAAATTATTGTTTCTAACGGGTGATGTAATATGTCAAATCCCAGGGCTCATTATGACGAATACAAATATATTTTAAATTTTTTTTAAATGAATATTTTAAAATATATTAAAAAAATATTTGAAAAAAATTATCCATTCCCCAAACTCTAAGATCTCATTTTTTTTTGTTCATGGGAAAAATATGAAAAAAATCCGTAATTCTATTATTTGGCCCCCAAATAATGGAATTAAACGGAAAATAAATTATTAGAAAACCCCCTTAGAAATTATAGGGACAAATTATCAATTAAATGGAAAATAAATATTCAATTTTCAAACACATCATGTAATATATCAGATACAAGGCTCATTATGTGAATTACAAATATATTATATTTTTAAATCATTTGTATAAAAGATACCCTCTTCGAGGTGTCATTCTCTTGAAAATCCTAGATGTCGGTCTTACATCTCGCGACTTCAAATGTATAAAAGATATTAACAAAAATATTAAACATCGACTTAATTCTCACTTTAGAAACTACAGTATTTAAATTTTGAAAAATATATTTTATTTATATTTTTAAATAACTTGAATAACAGATTTAATAATTTATAATTTAAACTTTGACCTATTTTGCCCTTTTTCTTTCAATCTACAGAGCCTCAAGACTCAGACAGTAGATTATAAAAGTCATCTCTGAAAGTTTATAGTTAAAATAAAACTCTAATGTTACTTTAGGGGGCAAATTAGAAAATTAAATACATATGTATTGTGATAAAAATCAAGCGGATCCTAAAGCAGATAAAATAATAAGTCTATGAGTGGAAAATCAAAGTGTATATCTTTTATAAATTTAAAACGCTTCCTTTAAAAGATATTAGGGTAAATATAAGAAAATGAACTCATTTCCTGCTTGTCTGAAACTGGAATATTAGAATCTTGAAGGTGGTACGGAACCCTTAGTATGGGAGTCAAACTCGCACTTGACCAAATTATTTAAAGTGAAAACTTCTTAACTTTAGAAATTAGAATTTGTTCCGACTCTTCTTTGACCTTCAAATAGCCATATATATATATATTAGTTATCTGTGTAAGAAACAAGGATCAAGTTATACATATTTATACATTTTTGTGGATTCAAAAACAATCTTTAAACCGGAACTAAATCTATATTTCTACACAAAAATTATACAATTAATTATATAAATTATACAATTTATAGAACATTACTTTTCTTAGAGAAGCCAGATGCGTCAAACTAACGTCAGTTATTCCAATGCTGGCTTGCTCCTGTTCTGCAGGGAAGAATTCCCCTTAAAAATAGACAGTTCGGTCACTCTTTTTACATGATAGACCACGTCGTTAATCTTTTTAACTCCTTCATATGATCCATCCCAAGATGATGTGGGCCTTGGAGCTTTGCCCAGACCTTATTGCATGCTTTGTCGGAATGGTCGGCATAATGGTTGACTCATGGGACGGTTCTTCTGGTGAGTCAAAGGCCGATTCATATGGTAGTGCTAGCTCCTTTCCTAATACGAATAGGAGACTATGCATATCCCAATCATTCTTTCGGCCATTCAATCCGATGGTGGATGCAAGGATGTCGTTCTCGTTTTTTTTGATGCCCTACATCGTACAGATCTTATGGAATAAGTTGGATTCAAGGTTACGCCCTTGGCTCTAATGTAACATTCAACTAGACACCGAGCCTGCTAAAAAGCTGTTGCCACAGTGTTACCTCCTGATCCGGAATGGCGTATACCTCAGGCCGTTTACTACAATATTTCATCTTGTTACTCCTCTGAGACTTGGGGAATGTCTCAGCGACTTCAATAGCTATTCTTTGAAATAGGACGCCCACATTGTACTGCTGCATTCGACCCTTTCTTCTAGTCTTTGGGCCCTTACTAACAGCACAGGTGTCATATTCCTGACCCCAGGCTCTGACATCTTTGAAGTAATTTACCCAGCTATATCACTGGCGAATTTTATCCTGGGTCTTATTAATGTCCAGATGAACTGCGGTAATCCCATTATGTACTTCAATCAAAGACAGCGGGCATCTCTTCTTCTTTGGGACTACCAGTTAAGGCTTGATTTCGCTGCCGTCTCTTTTCAACATTTCATCTTTAAGGACTCCCATTGCGTCCACAATAACTTTAGGACTCCCGAAATTCCAGCTACCGCGTCTCATCGTGACCCCTCTTTTTTGGGTGGTAGAGTTTGTTTTATCTCTGTGTCAGTTATTTGTTCCTGTATTCATTGCTCCATTGTCCAATCTTCTTCCACCTACACACGAACCTGTCGGATGGATACGATCCTGGGGGCCGGTAGGGTATTACCCAGTGGTTGTTTCCTTATACGTGGTGGTTGTATAGTTGCGTTAGCTTAGTCAAACTGGTGATGTGTTTGGCCACCTCAGTCGATAGTCACATAGAAAATACCCTGTAGTTTACAGTGATAGCATACGCCACTGGTTCTTCGTTTCTGCTTCATTGCAATTTTTTTTTAATTTTGTACAGTTCTTACTGAAGGAACAGCTCTGAACCTTTCTCACTGTCGGAAACTGCTTGTACACTTTGGTTGGACTTGCTCCCTTGTGTTGCACTTGCTCGTGAGATAGCCTCTAAATCAAGCCACATATCTTCAATACTATTCCTTATAGTACCGAATCTCAGGATTATAAAAGTTTGTGTAGCCAATTGGTATTTAAGTCGTCTGGTAAGTCTGGGTGTGCTAACTGCATTAAATCGTTAATGTCTGTTTCGAATTTTTGAAGACTTATTGACTCAACGGAATGCACTGAAGACATTCTATCGCTGGGCATTTTAGAGAAATTACTAGAATTGTATACTTTTCTTTGCTATCCCACTGGTTAACTGTAGCTACTGCTTCAAATTGTTGTTTGTATAAGGCCAAGATGAACTACTATCATAAGCGTTGACTTAATAAACCCAAAATATAGGGTTTATTAAGTCAACGCGTACTAGTACATTTTGTTAGTAAACATTTACCTGTCAATTTAAATCAAAATGTATCATTATGTAATGTTGAGGCTTTGGATGTTACCTGGTCCTGTCTATTAAGGTTATACATACAAAATAAAAAAATTTAGGAAAATACAACTCTAGCCAATAAATAACCCATTCAATCTTGTTAGGTACCTATCCAGGAAGTAAAATATGTAAACATTAAAAGGTGCTCTTTCTGTACAAATTAATTACCTACCAATCTAGTATATTTTTGAAGTCGGTGCCAGGCAACAATCAAATTTGATGAAGTAGTAGTTAAGTACGCAATGCAGGATTTTAGATTTGCTTGGCACCGACTTCAAAAATATACTAGATTGGTAGGTAATTAATTTGTACAGAATGAGCACCTTTTAATGTTTACATTTTTACTTTCTGGGTAGATATTTATTTGCTAGAGTTGTATTTTGTTATAATTATTTTCAGCTTTTTGTTATAAACGGAAATCGGTGATATTTTTTTTAAATGATTTATTTTATAATTTCTTTTTATAAAATGTTTATTTTAAGGGGAAGCCTATATTATCAAAAAAATGCTTGATATTTTAGTTGAATTATTTCCATTCAAATCATTGTTTTTTGACGAAATACTCACACTAGAATAACATTCTGAAACATGATTTGTTCTTACAATATTTTTCCACATGACATAAAATGAATTCTTTAAGGTCGAAGTTAAACAATTCCGTAAATACCACGAAGCCTATTATTTATTCATCAGAGTTAACAATGATATTCAAACAATGACAAAAATGTATTTTTCTTCTTGCTAAAGCCTGATTAAACGCCTATGTACGATAAGAGAATTTCGCATGATTCTGTGACGTCGCTGTGGAGTATCTGTAATGTGCCATTATCAATATTGGTGGGCATGTGTGTGTATTCTGGTGGCTTATACTGCTTCACATTGTTATTTTAGAGGTGAGTAAATCCTTCGCTCAAGATTGTTTTATTTATTTATTTTTTATTTATTTGTTTAATCTTAAAAGTACGTAATTCGTATCTATCTAAAGTTCGGCCTAATTCAGCTATTTCAAATATTGCAAACGTGTTTGAAAAACTAGTACATTTTAGAATTTTTAATTTCATTAATAAATGTATTATATTAACAAAATGGCAGTTTGGTTTGTTAAAAATATTGGAACTCGTGATGCTCTTCAGCAAATTATTGATTCACTGTGTAACCTAGATAAAAAGTAAGTGTCTAATAATTACGTTTTTGGATTTTCAAATAATTATATAATTTAAGAATTATAGTTATAGCATTAAATATGTTAGTTAATTATCTAATAATTAATATTTAAAAAAGAACCGACTTCAGCTCACTTAAAGTAAAAACCGTTTGTGCAATCAATCACTATTTTTAGTTAGCATATTATTTATTATATTATTTTTATGGCATATGATATAACATTCCAAAATATTCAGTTTTTCTTCGTTAGAATATTCCATTTTATCACGAAAACTTGTCAATATCGACTGTCAGTTCAGCACTACTAATGGAATTACTCTCAAATAAGGAAACGTCAACGTGAAAATATGCTTTTTCATGGCTAACTACGTTAAAAGTGAAAATAAGAGAGAAAAGCATCCATAACTCCGTTAGTATTATATCGTTGAAAAACTCTAAAAATAAGTAATTTCGAAAAGATTGTTGAGGAGGTCTTGAATTATTTTGTCTATTCATGGGTTTTCTCTCCTCCAAATTTTTTCCTGTGTATGGAGACGTTTCAACTCCGAGTCTGGAGTCGTTGTCAATCGTTTAGTGTTGTTTTCGAGGTTTTTTTCTAAAAAATTTTCGCTTTGATTTTGAATTTATTGTTTGTCAAAAAATTTGACACTGACAATTGTCAGTTTTTTAGAAAAAAACCTCGAAAACAACACTAAACGATTGACAACGACTCCAGACTCGGAGTTGAAACGTCTCCATACAAAGGAAAAAATTTGGAGGAGAGAAAACCCATGAATAGACAAAATAACTCTAAAAATGTCCGATTTTTTGAGGTCATAGCCAACTAAGGTTTCCATTCAAAAAAAGATAAATTTGTGTCATATCTCGAAAACGTAACAATTTAATTCATTTGTGAAATTTTCACTTTTTTTATAAAATCAAAAACAAAGGAGCTAGAGGGATTTGACTAAATCGACTGAATTTCATTTTTTCAAAATATCTAGTAAGCCATGACTTTTTACAAAAATCCGAAAGTGTCATTAATTTGGGCCAGTAAAACTGCAAATCTTTCCCAATTTAACCATTGCTCTATCTCCGCTAGTTTCCGAGATCCCCAAATTTAAAGGATTGTTATGTAAGATTGTTTTATTCTTGTTTACGATTTTTAATAGTTTTTTCTGGTGGCTTTGCAGAGGTTTTGTAGCGTTGGAGTAAGCTCCCCCCAGGCAATGATTCCAAGTTGATCATGCTTTGGAAAAATGCGTAATACAACTTCATCAGTGTTTCCGTTTTCATAATCTTAGAGAGATTATAAAATACAAATCCTAAATACTTAGTAAGAATGTATTCTACATGTTTATCCACTTCATTCTGTAATCAAAGATGATTCCCAAATATTTACATGATTCCACCCTATTCAAGTTTTTTCCGTTGACTGAAATGTTTAGGTTTACCGGAACACTTATGTTGCAATTTCCGCATGTCATGTAAACAGTTTTGTCCAAATTTAAAAATAGTTTATTTAAAAGCTAGCCAGTTACTTATAGCTTCAAGATAGTTATTCATTTTGATCTCTACTTCAACCCAACTTTCTCCTTTTTTTGTACCGACATAATCAATTTATTGTTTCTTTATTGAAAAGTTTTTATTATCAGACTTTCGATTTTTAGAGTCATGGGGAGGTTGACACTATCATCCCACCCCCCGGATCCACACCTAGGCTATTTTGTGCGTTAGACTATTTATATTATTTGCTTGTGTCCATTAATTTGGCAAGGTTTGTATATTTACAATAACAATACAATATTTTATTAAATTCTACAGAAACACGTCCTAATTTTTGTTAAATACCTATTAATCTAGTGAGATTAGTTGAGTGTGTGTCTTGCAATTTATGTGACGTTATGTAGTTTATCTATCGTTTGCATCCTCTTTCGTAAAATTTTCAAAAATCTAGCTCTGATAAGAGAACAAAAGATGTCTCTTGAAGATTACTCTCTGTAATTAGCAAGATTTTTATATTTAAACAAATTTTAAACGAATCAAATTTCTTATCTAAGATAAATTGTATTACAATCGTTGACGATGATTTTTTAATTGCAGAACTAGTTTCAAACCGTACGTCTTCATGACACCATGGATGAGTCGGCATACACTAAAGAAAAACCTACAAAAAAATCGCATCCTATTAGGAGGGCGAATTATTTGTCTAGGCTTTTATTCTGGTAAGTAACCTTTCTTAATTTTCTGCTTTATTATTACTGAACTATCTTGTTATTTCCAAACCTGATTGGATCAGAATGTAACTTTATGTCAAGACTTTTGTCTGAAGAGTTAGTAGGGAATAGATATTCTTTCTACCGGTTCGCCATGTAGTTTTATCTTCAGTTCTTTTTTGGTTTTTACGCCAGTACCTACAGTTTTAAGATAACCCATTATTTTTTCAGACATTTACTAGGTTTCTCAATACGTCTAAAAGAGTTTTTAGCTACCGGTATATTAGATTATAAGAAAAGGACGCTGCTTTTGGTAGTCGATATATATATATATATATATATATATATATATATATTAGATGGTTTCCGGGAATTCATCCGCGTAGTTGATAACTGATCCCTGCCGGGATCGATGGTAAAATGACGACGTTTCGGCAGAATCACATCTGCCCTCTTCAGGTCGGTTCGCATAATTCTCGGGGCCTTCTGCTTTAGCTTCTAATTACTCGAATACTGATATTTTCAGGAGCGCGCACGGTGTTATATAGTCGCGGCTCGACGCCTATTGGTTGGCACCGTGACCGGCTGCGTGTGATTTGCTCTGGACGCTCAGTGGGCACGCCTCCCGCCTGCTGATTTGTTATTTCCGGTTGAGTTGTTATTGGACGGGTCCGGGCCGGTACGGTGTTTAATAGAATTTTCCAACAATTCCATAAGTTCTGGATTTCATTGCGTGCGTTTAGACTGTGAGGCCTCTTCGCTATTTCAATTGCGTCTCTTACGAGTCTTGATTTCGGGTGTTCTATATTTGCCAGTACTCTGGTGTTCTCAAAGTCTATTCGGTGTGACGTCGTGGCGGTGTGTTGCGCAATGGATGTTGTTTTGTCCTGCTTTTTTATAGCATTCTGGTGTTCATCACGTCTAGCTTGAATTCTTCTGTTAGTTTGCCCCACATAGGTTTTATGACAGTCTGCACATGGAATCTCGTATTCCCGGAAACCATCTAATACATTTAGTGCCCGCGAAAACTTAAAAACATATATATATATATATATATATATATATATATATATATATAAACAATTTAATAGGCGCTAATGTCCAGGGGCGGATCAAGAATTGTCCTGAGAGAACAAACTGAAAATTGTGATACTAACAGGCATTACCAAGCGTTATTACTTGGACCTATACTCCTTCGGTTTTATAAGTTATTGCTTTCCTGTCTTCTGTTTACGATCATGTAACGTAACTCTTTTTTTTATTAATCCATAGTCTAGTGTGTACTACTATTCATATTTTTTCCATTTGTACAAAGCTTCTAGGGAAGGCGCGCGCCCCTTGGCTGGATCCGCCACTGCTAATGCCTAATAATGTGGTTTAATGATATAATCCGCGGAAGCTGCACTACCTAGTATCTCAATGGCATATGCTGTTTCAACACTCTTTTCTCGTTTCTCGGGGTTAGCCTTTTCTACACTTTTTCTTTATTACCATAAAACAGCTTCTGTCAGGTTATGCAGGAGGTTGAAAAGCCCTTTTTTACGTTCATAGATGGTTCTGTTCCTCAAGGTCACTTAAGCTGTACTACATAGTGACTCATGAGCTTTTCATGATTTTTGTAAAGCAGCATCTGGCCAGTTTTTGCAGAAGATCAAAGTTGCTTGTGTTAATACTTAGGAATTATTAATCTTCTTTAAAATACCTCTGTTCCACAATTTGGGATGAAAACCAGACCCAATATATGTCAAGAATTCACATTTTTGGTAACTACCAACGATCGATCCTTAGCCAGTAAGATCTCCGGATCTATCCCCCATTGAAGATGTGTTGGATAATATGAATACACAGATGAAAATTAAAAACCATCCAACAAAACACCAGTCAAGTTAATGAGTGTTTAGTGGATCTTGACGTTATCAACATATTTCGATTTTTTAAATAATTTAATATAATATAAATGTGTAAAAAAAATATCATAATAAAGGAATTATTTCTGGGTCTTATATAGTATATCTGGATATTCGAGAGATATCAGGCATTAATTGAAGTGTAGGCACAGCATTTTAAATTATTGGGAGACTTATTTACGTAGATTTTGAAAGGTCGAACAAGGGAAAATTGAGAGGTTCCTAGGAAACACAGGAGGTAAGGCAAACATGGTTGAAATCTTGTTGGAGAGTAGGGAAAATTGTATAAAGTGAGTTTGTGTTGTGAAAGAATAAGAGAGAGGTGAAAGAGACGTTTGGGGTGTTTTATATGAGTGAGTAGATGATGTAGGTAGGTTTTGATTTGGATCCAGGGTACCCAGTGTATATTTCTACATACGGATCCGAATATCTACAGTTGGAGGTGTTTCAGTGAGAGAACAGCATGATGCGATTGAAACCAAGTGCATGCCAATCCGTGATCTGGATTTCACCTCAGCAAAAGTATATACAGGGTGTGACAAAAGTAGCTGGAGTGCTCGAATGCTGTACAGGAATGCATTTTTTGCGAAAAAGGTCAGAAGGAAAGTTGTAAGATTTCCTCCTAGCTATCCGATGGTGACCTTTGGAGTTTACCTTTACTATAACCTTGAAGGTCACGCGAAGGTCATAACCATAATTTTAAATGGGAAGCCTGGTTTTGAAGAACGTTTCAATAGCTTTAAAACTGCTATCGTCATCAGATGAATGCTGGGAAATTCAAATTATCCGTTGCTGGTGATGCTCATTGGGTCGCTTAACCCTTTATCTGGTCCAGTCAGCACCGCCGTATCTGGCGATTGGTTGTCGGTGGTGCGTAGCGGTAGTGGCTCAAGAAGAGATTTCCAAACGTTTTTAATTTGGATGCTGGGCTCCCTAACTATATTCCCTTCCGAGATTATGTGTACCCTTTCATGTAAAAATAAAATTGTTTTTTTATGTACTTACTTAAAAAACACGTATCGTAGATATAGATTGGGAAATGTAGTTTTATAGATAACAATCAACGATATATCTGAAATTTACTGATTTCTCTCTTCATTTGGTGCTACCGAATAGCAAATACTTAAAAGTTGTCTCTGTGAAAGCAACATAGTTTCAAAATCATGATAAGATACTCATAATTGAAGTGCTTTTATGAATTATAACATAACAGCTATTATAACAAAGTCATCCAGATAAAAAGTCACGTAAATTTACATAATCTTAAATATTATGTAATTTTTTGTCTGTAGTATCCTTTAAATCAGTTATCAAAATTATCTCCATTGTTCAAGGACATCCATGTGTTAAGATAATAATATCAATAGGTCCCAACTATTGAATTACGAATGTAGGTACATTTTTGAGGTATTTAATGTAAATCTTACCAATTTGGTTATGGGGGATCGACCTTCAAGCGTAGTTGGCACATTTACACCGAAAAAATTATCAAATTGTTATAACATTCATTTTATGTCGCCAAAAAGAAACCTTCTAGAATTTTATCATTGTAATAAAAAGATTGCGAATACGATAATACAAAAAATCGGCCGAGTAAGAACATCAGCTCAGAAAACTTCGTTTGATGAAAGAACTAAGTTTAATGTGATTCCTGAATGAAATGCACATACGCTTTGCCATATCAGAAGTGACCATCGAATTCTGGTATTTTCCACGATACTATTTGAGTACGATTGTCTTATGCGGCGAGCAGTTTATCGAATTGAATCGGCAGAGCGAAGCGATCAGCTGTCTCGATAGTCTTAGTCACTCTGTTTTTGTGAATAAGAGATTTTATTTTGGTAAAATAAAGACGTTTAAAGTGAGTATGAATATTATATCAAGAAGTTAATTGACCAAATGAGGTATCCCACTTTATTAACGAACAAGAGTGCGTTGCTGGTACCTTACTAAATAAATGAACGTTTTTATAAACTCTTTTTGTTTTAAACACAAACGCTTAACATTGAACTTAAATGTACAAAAAATATTAAATGCTCAAATTATCCGCTAACTGATATCTGAAGTGAAGAACACCAACAGATCGTATTATATGTATGTATTAAAAAATGCTACATCCTACAAGATTACCTTGAATAATATTGAACAATAGACAATGAGGTATTACTTAGCATTAACAAAATGACGTAACAAATTTATTTAAAATGACAAAGATCAAAAATAAAAGATATATACATTAACTGAACAACATAATTAAACTAAAGGATATATTCAAAATCTGACTAGAAATTAAAAAAAAATCATCAGACATTTGCTCTTTATTTTGATAGAAGGACACATGTTTCGGCCTATAATGCCTTTATCAAGTCTCACAAAATACTGAAAAATGTATTCTAATTACACCATTATATATACATTGTAGTTTACCTAAATAATTACGCAGAGCTATTAAAAAGATTTAAGAGTGGGGATGGATTATTTAATGGCCTACCTCAATAGTTGTATTTGTTAATTTCTAGGGATTATCATAAATTAATTTTACTGCAATTAGTTTCTAAATGTAAAATTTTTACATTATCATTAACGTTATGATTATCTTCTATTAAATGGCATAATTAGATTTATTATCCTGTGCTAAATAACTTCTTTTGTGCTCTCTAGCATGGGTATTAAAATTTTTAAATGTCTTACCGATATACAGTTTGTCCCAATTGTTAATTTTGTACACCTTGGATTTACAATTATTATCTACTCTGGATACTCGATATTTTGAAAAAACAAAATTCCGTCGATTTAGTCAAATCTCTCTAGCTCCTTTGTTATTGATTTTATAAAAAAAGTGTAAATATCAAAATTGAAAGGAATTGTATCCCGAATATGATTGTCATGTCCTCGTTTGCGTGACAGCTCTCGTTTTCGAGATATGACACAAACTTATCTTTTTTGAATGGAAACCATAGTTGGCTATAACCTCAAAAAATCGGACATTTTTAGAGCTTTTCAACGATATAATACTCGATATAGTTAATCATAAAAATAACGAAGTTATGGATGCTTTTCTCTCTTATTTTCACATTTAACGTAGTTAGCCATGAAATAGATTGATTTATTAATAACTATTACATAAAACATTGAACGATTTTTTTATTAGGCATATCAGATATAACAAAAAAACTAAATAAGTAGGTACTTACAAAAACTTAAGAAATTAAAGTACATAATAATGGTTACAATTTATGTTCGAAAAGTCCACCATTGTTATTTAGACAAAAATTGCATCTTTTTAAGATTGCCATTACCGCTTTCCTCACAAACCGCCTATCAGTTTTTTCAATTGCTTGTAATACCGCCTCCCTTAGGTCACCAACTGTTTCATACTTTATTTTTTAGCGCACCCCATAAATAGAAGTTTATAACTGCCAAATCGGGAGACCGGGGTGGCCATTCGCGTGGGCCATTTCTTCGTATCCAAGAGTTTGGATAGATATTATCTAAGTGTTGTCTTACTAATAACGAGTTATGAGCAGGTGCTCCATCATGTTAGAACCACTCAATTTCTAAACGAGTTCTCAAATTCAAATTATGCAACATGTCTTGAAAAGTGTACTGCAAGAAATGCAATTAGTGCTCCCCAGTAAATGATTCGTCATGGATAAAAGGCCCCAGAATAGTAGACCCCATGATACCACACCAAACATTAAAACCAAATTTTATCTGGGGTCGTCTTTGTTCTTCATGGAAAGAGTTTTCTATTGAACATACCGCAGTTAGTAAATCTAGTTTCATCTGACCATAACACCTTTAATAGAAACTGTGGATTGTCAAGGCACATGTCTCTAAACCATGTACAAAAGAAAATACGTCGATGTTCGTCACCAGCATGCAAATTTGAGAAAGTGAAAGTTTGTACGGGTGGAACTGGTTGGCTTTCAGTACCTTAACTACAGTTAGTTAAGATGTGCCGCAATCTAACGAGTTCATGTAGATTGATTTTAGGTTTACCATTGACGAAACATTTATTTGTGCTGCTTCGTTAATTTGGTTACGTTCCTTGGTGGTTTAGTAAAAGATCCATATCAGCGTAAACTATCGTAAAGCCTCTGAAATGTACATAGAGCTGGTTGACGATGATTAAAATATCTATGAAAGAATTCCTCACCTGCACCAACTGAATTTTTATGGCATATGATATAACATTCCACCTATTCAGTTTTTCTTCGTTAGAATATTCCATTTTATCACGAAAACTTGTCGATATCGACTGTCAGTTCAGCACTACTAATGGATTTACTCTCAAATGAGGAAACGTCAAAGTGCAAACAATCTTTTTCATGGCTACCTACGTTAATAGTGAAAATACGAGAGAAAAGCATCCATAACTCCGTTATTTTTATGAATAACTATATCGAGTATTAAATCGTTGAAAAGCTCTAAAAATGTTCGATTTTTTGAGGTTATAGCCAACTATGGTTTCCATTCAAAAAAAAAAGATAAGTTTGTGTCAGATCTCGAAAACGAGACCTGTCACGCAAATGAGAACATGACAATCATATTCGGGATACAATTCCTTTCAATTTTGATATTTACACTTTTTTTATAAAATAAAAGCAAGGGAGCTAGAGGGATTTGACTAAATCGACAGGATTTCGTTTTTTCAAAATATCTAGTAAGCCATGACTTTTTACAAAAATCCGAAAGTGTCATTAAATTGGGCCAGTAAAACTGCAAATCGTTCCCAATTTAACCATTGCTCTATCTCCGCTAATTTCCGAGATCCCCATACTGATCATCAAAAAAAAACCCTGTATAATATATCTTGTTTCTGGTTAGGAAACCTTCATCAGTTGCGCTTCCCACAATTGAATGTCCTCTCGAACACTTCTTTATGTATTTGATACATATCGTTAAATTTGAAGACGCGAGATGTAAAGACCGTCATTTAGGATTTTCGGGGAAAGTAGCAATATAGAGGTTCCGAATCTGTACATCTCGCGTCTTCAAATCATTTATCAGTTGGATAAATTGAATTTAGAGTTTTTTGGAATATTTTCCTTATTACTAGGTTCTCGATGAGCTGGTGATTGTTTATTGTTTACTGAAGTTTAATTTTGTTTCAAAGTTTAATGGCGTCAAAGGTATACTAATTAATCTATCAACCATTACTTGTTCTTTGAAACGGAATATTAGCAGTTTTTGCAACACTATATTGTAGTAACCTCATAACTACACATTTATCTATATAATGTTTTATCTAATTTTTTTCAGTTGGCTCATCCCATATTTTGTAAAGGGTCTAAAACGCGAACATGGTGAGGATGATATGTACGCAACGTCAAAATCTCATCTATCTAGTAAGCTGGGAGACCGCCTTCAAACTAAATGGGAATACCAACTTAAGAACAAGAAAAAACCCTCACTGTTATACGCCATATTTAGCGTCTTCAAAGTTGAAATCATAATTTACGGATTTTTTGCAGCTCTTTTCGAACTTATAAGGTAACCAATATTTCTATTTTGATTTCACGTTAAGAACGTTATATTATTTGTTTTTCAGAATAGGGCAACCCCTACTAATTGCCAAATTACTCTCCTACTATGGACCAGAAGGAGTTGGTAAGGACAAAAGCGAAGCTTACTTATATGGCGGCCTAATAGTTCTTATAGTCTTTTGCTCTGTTCTTATAATACATAACTACCAGCTCAAAGTTATGGAAATGGGCATGAAGATGCGCATAGCCGCGTGCGCAGTGATCTATAGAAAGGCTCTGAAGTTGAGTAAAACATCTCTAGCTGAAACGACTGTTGGACAAATGGTCAATCTTTTGTCCAACGACGTTGCCAGGTTTGAGTTCTCTGGTCAGCACATCCACAACCTCTGGATGGCTCCGCTGGAATGCATTTTCATTATGTGGCTACTGCACGTTTACGTAGGACCTACTGGGTTGGTGGGAACCATTTTTCTTTTGGCTTTCATACCTTTTCAAAGTAACAAATATATAAACATTTCCTTTCTGGTTGCTAGATAAATGATGGATTTTTTATTTTTAGTGTACATGGGAAAAATGACTTCGCAGTACCGTTTGAGAACTGCGATTCGTACCGATGAGAGAGTAAGGTTGATGAACGAGATCATATCTGGCATTCAAGTCATCAAGATGTACACTTGGGAGAAGCCGTTTGCTAAACTTGTCGAGTTATCCAGAACGTAAGTAATATAATGACCCCCGTTGTTATCATTGTTTAATCTGTCAGAAATAATGTCAGTTAAACATTTTTTGAGGTAAACTTTCGCGTTTGTGGTAACCTTTCTCACGAGCCCAAAGTAATTTATTTTTGTTCTTGTTTTCGTTTCGATAAACTAACGGAATATTTTCTGCCATTTCACGACTATAAGTCCCCTAACTTAACTTCGACTCTAAAAGAAACTTACTTCAAACGCATCAAAATGAAAATCATTACAAACACCCTGTGTGATACACTTTCGTGGCATATCTTGACATTTAAAATAGATATTCATGATGATTTTTGCATATTTTTTTCTGGTTGGAAGAATATAAAAGGATTGTCTTCAGATTTTATGAGGCGCTTCTATGTGCGATCTTGTATAAAGATAGTACATTCGCCAAAAATGTGATCAAAGAATTTTATTCATTCAGTGATTCCATTAAAACCATAAAGGAAAACCTAGGAAAAACCTTATGAACTATCTGGATATAGAGTTGTTCACAAGGACATGACCATTAGCAATTTCTTTCTTAATCATCGGCAACCAGGAACGATTGAATTCTACGGAGGTAGTAGCGGTACAATCGTTTTCATTTAACAAAATTAAAGCAGAGTCTTTTGGTTTTCTTTTGGTGTTGTGCTCTTCTTTGTGAGATATAACTGAATTTTGAAACTGTATTTTATGACCAAGGTCCCAAGCATGTTCACAAATTTTGGATTTTTCAAACTGTCGTTTTTTTATGCAAGTTTTGTGCTCGTTTATTCGAACATACAGAGGTCTAGAGGTTTCTCCAATATAGAATTTATTATATTCACAAGGGATTTTATAAAAGCAATTTTTTGTATTTTGAGTAGTGTTTTTTGGTTTTGTTTTTGATATAATTGATAATTGATTTTAGTGTATTTATTGTTTTAAATGATGTTATTTCTGTCAATCTACTTTAATTGATATTTGCCGCCTAGGTGGAACTTCTAACAGGCATTAATGTAAAGTGTCAGTAGTAAGCAGTCAGGCATATGTACTCATAAGTGTACAAAAATATATATTCAATCTTTATTTTTTTATTTGCGTCGTAGGTCAAATTTGATTTGCTTCCATGTTATCCGGAAATGTATTGGTGTTCCTTTTTGTTCTTATTTTGAGCTCTGAAAGTTTAACACAATCCTTAATAGATTGTACTATATTAAAATTTTCAAATTTTTTTAATGATCTGAAAGAGTAGCTGATTCTGGTTTTTCCGGATTTGGACCGGGATATAAACAAAGTTTTCCGACGTTTCGACCACACTTATAAGGGGCTTTTTCAAGGATGAGACAAAATCTCACAAATGTTACCCTCTCAAAACGATAAACAAATTCCTCTTTCATCTAACTGTGTTTATTCCATTCCATGCTCGTGTGGGGCAGTATACATCGGTGAAACAGCTCGATCTATAAACACTCGTCTGGGTGAGCACAAACGTTGTTTAAAAACGGGCCTGCTTTCAAACTCTGCTGTAGCTGAACATCATCCCGAAACGGGCCACCAAATCCTCTTCGACAGCTCCTCTCTCGTGGCCAAATCTCCGTATTATTTCACCAGAAAATTCCGTGAGGCCGTTGAAATCGCCAAAAAACCCTCAAGCTTAAATTTTACACCAATTTGTTTATTTCTTGTTCTTTTTAGTAAAGAAATGAAACAAATACGAGCAACATCAACAATTCGAGCCATGGTGATGTCCTTTAATTTGGTCTTGAATCGAGCCGCCATATTCCTGTGCATCCTCACTTACATTTTAACCGGAAATACAATCAACGCCACCTATGCCTACACCGTAACCTCGTTTTATACGATCCTCAGGAACGCCGTTACCATGTTCTTCCCACAGGCAATCACTCAGTTCGCTGAGACTAGAGTGTCAGCTAACAGAATCAAAAAGTTTCTCCTCTACGAGGAAATTGAAAAGGAGAGTTTACAAAACGCGTTAGAATTAGCAGCTTCCATGAACGGAGTGAACGGTATAAGCAAATCATCTTTCAGTAAACTCTCAACGAGCGGAATCTATCTGAAGAATGCTTCGGTGAAGTGGCTACCTAGCTTGCCAGACTGGAGCCTTAAAAACATAAATTTCAAGGTCGGTCCTAAACAATTGGTGGCTGTGGTGGGACCTGTTGGAGGGGGAAAGACAACGCTGCTTCATACCATCCTTAAGGAATTGCCGCCGAAAGAAGGTTATGTTGATGTGAATGGAATGGTGTCTTACGCTTCGCAAGAACCATGGGTGTTTGGAGGAAGCGTTAGGCAGAATATAATTTTTGGACAAGAATATGACGCTAAGAAGTACGACGAAGTTGTGAGAGTTTGCGCGCTCCAACGCGATTTTACTTTGTTTCCACATGGGGATAGGACACTAGTCGGAGAAAGAGGTGAGTCGAGTTTTCTAATCGGATTTACCTTTCCTTCCTCCACCACTTTTATATGTCCATATCAGATTATTTGTTTGATTGAGTGTGTTCTATGATGGTTTCATTCAAGCTTATTTGTTGTTTTATTGATGCAATCATGAATCGGTTTAACTGACCTAAGTAACTACCCAGAGTCATTAAAGATATTTAAAAGAGGTGTAATTGAATATTTATCCGCCTATATTTGTTATGCTCAAAGGATCTACAAATAAATAGGCAAAGACAAAACGGTTAGGTACCATTTTCTCCTCTGTTTCTCAACCGATTTTCTTCATTTTTGTTTTGTTTAGTAGCTACTGACGACCTTCAGTGCAGAATGTCTATTTATATCTTTTAAAATAAGTAATTTAGAGATAAATTATTAATAAAATTCAAGTGAGTGGCGCTCACTATGAACAAGTAGCTTAATCTAATGATAATTTCACAGCAGTCAACAGTAAAATCCAATTGTGGACAATTCTAGCCAAGTATAAAAAATATTACTACGCTTAGGGGTTACGAAATGTTGAATTTCCATTTCCGTCACTCTGAATATGCATCTCTGTATAATATTTGTTGCACCACCCTGTATAACTGTAATTCTATTGCGCCCTCTATTCCAAGAACCCTGTAAAATCAACCGCTAATGGGCTTTCCTATATAATTATTTTATTAGTTATAATTGCACTCTACTCTATATTTTAAACACCCTATATATGCAACTGCTTGTGTGCTACCAACGAAAAAAATGATTTCTAACATATTTGGAATCGCCCTGTGTAATTATAATATACAACACCTTATATCTCAGTCAATTTAGAACATGAGCACTCATAACTTTTTACCCATCCGAAAATCGCCTAAGCAGCAATTTTTACTTTAAAAAATATTAAATAGCGATAAAATTCTTATAAGACTCTACACATCAATTTGTATTGGAAATTTTTTCAAGAGCAGTTTCAACCTCAAGTATGTTACCAAATCATCCTGTATTGAAACTCTTGTAATTTCAAATCTGAGCTGTTATAATCATTGTTACAATCTCGTTCTTTCTCGGTAATACGATTTTTCCCGAGCAATCGCTTTGTAGACGCCAAAAACCCCGAAACGAAATTTCGATAGTCATACAGCAGTTTGCGAGAATTACATATATTAAGATATATGTAAATAAACAAAACATTATTTGTATTATATTTTTAGATAAATAAGTAAAAATATATTTGCAGCATATCACATCTCGTTAAAAGGACATTTAACAATATTTGACTGACTGCTAATATTTTAGACGACATGTTAAAATTATTTGAAAAGATTACCTTATATGGAATAAAACAGCAATATATTACTAATACTTATTCAATTTTCATTTGCACATGGCATATAATAACAAACCATATTTAACTTGAGTGGATCTGAAATCAAATGTATCAATTACGTTTATAATCTCTCAATAGTTAGTTTACTTACGTAAAAGTTTTCATCGGGGATTATATCAAACATTTAAGAAATACAATTATTACTGTCTATACAACTGTTAATTTATGTTAAATAATACCTTTATTTGTTGACAATTTTTGTAAATTCACTGAAATTGAAATTTTGAAAATTATACATTGATAATTTTCTGATTGCATTGAGAAGGTACCTTAACCTAGCGGTTAACTGTTAAGAAATGTCAAATTGAAATTCAATCTGCTACAAATGTGGTTGGCCGTGAACTGGTAGAGAAATTAGAACCATTGCCATGATGTCAGATCTAACTATTTATCTTCAATTTCACTATTTGTATTTATATCATAGGCTTTGTAATCTTAGTTAAATTGTATGCAACTATTAGCCTTTAAAATAGAAACAATATAAGTTAATAGTATAATGTTAAAATAATGAAATATTATCGGAAAAATATTGTTCAGTTGCCACGCAGTACAAAATTCTGATTTTAGTTGGCAAATTATATATAGAAAAACATGCGAGTACCCAATGAATTGTCATTATCATATAATATCATTTTTTGTGGGTGAATTCTCAATAGCATGATAATGTAGAATAACTTTCAGGATCAACCAAAATTTGTTAGTTTTTCGGTTAATTTAGTTTGTTTTTCTCATTCGAGTCAATCCGTCTTACAATTTTCTCTCCACGCAATCTGGCGCCACTGTGGACATAAATTATGAATTTTTTATTTTACTTTATTTAATGAATGAATCAATATTATAAATGTATTTTAGCATTCTGCACTGAAGGTCTTCAATAGCCACTAAACAAAACAAACAAAAATCAAATAAATCGGTTGAGGGACAGAGGAGAAAATGGTACCTAACCGTTTTGTCTTTGCCTATTTATATATAGATGTTGTTTTGGGCAATAACATAAAAATAATCAAGAATATGCCACAAACAACGTTTAGAAGACAAATATATATGTTCCTCCTATAGATAGGCCATCTAGACGGAATCATTGGTAATTGCTCTCGTCATTGCTCTTCCCACTCTGTTGTTGGGCCTCTTCCCTCCTATTGGTCATTTGTATAGGTTGTTCATTGCAATCTACTGGAGTAATACTAGTGAAGAATCTCTCTGAAAAGTTATTGTTATTTCAATTTTCTACAAACTGCCTTTTATATATAAATTAATAAGAATTGCTAAATTCTTTCCATACCTTTTCAATTTGTTTTGAACTTGATATAATCCCTGTATATTATTTCGATACGATTAACTTTGGTTTCAACATTATCATCAGAACTGGACATTCTGTGGAACCTTTGGGGTTTCACAAATGTATGAAATGAAGGTTTGTACCCCCGTACCAAACGATCATTTGTCACACCTAACACCGTTTAAAAGCTAAGTCGTCAGCTTCATGAAGCTAACCAGAATAAACCAGAAATGTTTTTAAATTGAATTCAATTTTGCACTTTGTCTCAGTTGCCTCTGTAGTAGTTATAAAATAATCCGTTTTGTAATTTGCAAAACTTGTAGATAAGCTGCAAATAAACGCAAAATTCACCCTAATGCCTTATATGTCACTCAGGTGTCACCCTTAGCGGCGGGCAGAGAGCAAGGATCAATTTAGCCAGAGCCGTCTACAAAGAAGCAGACATCTATCTATTGGACGATCCGTTATCAGCTGTTGATACTCACGTGGGAAAACAACTTTTCGATGACTGCATTTCTGGTTACCTCAAGTCCAAATGCGTTGTTTTAGTCACTCATCAGCTCCATTACCTCAAAACTGCCCACTGCATCTACTTGTTCGAAGATGGTGAGGTGACAGCCTCTGGTACGTACCAAGAGCTAAAATCGTCGGACAGTGAGTTCACCAAATTGCTGGCAGAAAGTAAGGAGGAAGTAAAAAAAGCCGAAGAAGAATTCAGGAGAAAATCGAAAATACTACAGGAGTCCAAGTCCACAGAAACGCAACCAGAAGACTCTCCTAAGCAAGAAAAAGAACACAGAGCCTCGGGTAGTATAGCCTGGAGGGTCTACAAGAACTACTTTAAAGCTGGTGGCAGTATCTTAACCAGTGTGGTCTTGTTGTTTGGATTTCTGTTTTCCCAGATTTTTGGTAGCGCCACTGACTACTTTATAACATTGTGGTAAGTAAAATTTTTACTTTAGTAGACGTACGAGGGCTGCCTTTTATATTTCGGGATTGGACAACCCTAGTGTTGCATTTTGACAACTGACAGCTCTATCGTAAAGTTTGACATTTTTGAGGTTATACGTACTCAGAACGTTTTGACATACGAGCACTATATGTTGTTTACAGTAACTTAAAGGATTCATCTCGGTCAAAAAATGGAATTAAATCGTGAACATATTCGTGCGATTATTTTTTACAACTTTCGACGTGGATTAAGTCAGCAAGAGTGCATGGATGAACTTAATTTAATTTTTGGCGATGAAACTCCATCAAGGATCACTGTTTATCAATGGTATGATGAATTCAATCGAGGTCGTAGTTCACTCCAAGACGAATTTCGTGAAGGTCGTCCAAAAACAGTTGTTGTTCCGGAAACCATTGATGCTGTGCGCGAACTAATATTGCAAGATCGTCATGTGACCTATCATGAGATTGAGTCAACCTTACACATTAGTGGGACCAGCATACATTCAATATCGCATAAACATTTGAATGTCAAAACAATTTGTTCGCGTTGGATCCCACATAATTTGTCAATCGTTCAAAAAAAGGCTCGTGTCGATTGGTCGAAAGAAAAGCTCAAAAAATACGATCGCGCTGCTTCAAAACACGTTTATGACATAGTGACAGGTGATGAATCGTGGATTTACGCGTATGAGCCCGAAAGTAAACACCATTCGACTGTATGGGTGTTTCAAGATGAGCCGAATCCAACAAAAGTTGTTCGCGCACGAAGCACTTCCAAGCAAATGATAGCCTGTTTTTTCGGAAAAACTGGACATGTTGCAACCGTACCACTAGAACAACGCAGAACAGTCAATTCTGAGTGGTACACAACCATTTGTTTGCCAGTTGTCTTCCAAGAAATGAGGAAAACCAACCGCCGAAGACGGATCACTCTTCACCACGACAATGCGAGCTCTCGCACATCGGCTCAATCAACTGCATTTTTGACCACTCAAAACATCGATTTGATGAGTCACCCGCCGTATAGTCCTGACTTGTCACCAAATGACTTCTTTTTATTCCCGTACGTAAAAAACAAACTGAGAGGACAACGTTTTTCGACACCTGAAGAAGCAGTTGCTGCGTTCAGAATGCATGTTTTGGAGAGACCTCAATCAGAGTGGAAAAAGTGCTTCGACAATTGGTTCAAACGCATGCAAAAGTGTATAGATCTTCATGGGGAATATTTTGAAAAACAATAAAGCGATTTTCGATGATTAATATTTGTTTTTGTTCTCTAATCCCGAAATATAAAAGGCAGCCCTTGTATAGTTTACTAAATCATGTCTTTTTAGGGTAAACGCTGAACAGTGGAAGGCCGAAAACTCTCTTCAAAAGTCTCAGGATCCCGCTAGGTTATCCTCATCAAACTTCACAGTTTTTGATAACTCTACAGATTCTTCAGAGCTAACAACCAAATTCAAATCTCTGTTTATGGAATTGTTTCCTTTAAGCGATCACGCGTTGGCTGTTTACAGCTGTTTATTGGGCTTGACAATCGTTATAACTGTTTCCAGATCGCTGGGTTTTTTCAGATACTGTATGTCAGCTTCGACTACACTTCATAACACGATGTTCAACAAGATCGTCTTCTCGCCGATGTTGTTCTTCAACAACAACCCGTCCGGGAGGATTCTAAACAGGTTTTCGAAAGATATTGGAAACGTCGATGAGATTTTACCTATTACAATGATTGATACTGTTCAGGTATGTTTAAAGACCTTGTTGATATTTAGTGGTAGATTTGAAGATAAGTAGTCATAAATACTTCTTCATCTTCTTTTGTTTCATAATTTGTTTCACATAATTTAAGTTCATTTTCATCCCCTAGTGTTTCTGCTACATCTTGAAAATGCATCTTCACGAACCTCTTAATCGTCTCTAAGTTTCTCAAAATAAAGCATAAGCTGTTTAATATATTTAAATTAAGATAGGTACATAAATACTTAAATTTTTATTTATCAGATAAAGATAAAAGAGCGGCAGTCATTTGAGACCGAATCATGGAAGTAAAAGCTTTTTATGAAATATTCTTTCCTTCTCTTGTTATCTCACTGTCTCTATTTTTCTTTCTTTGTGTCACTTTTAGTTATGGATATAAATACCAGGTGTATTAAAATAATTCTCACTATTTTGTTACGACTCAAATAATAATCCTAATTTAATTCTTAATTTAAAGATATCTGGAAAGAAATATAAGTTTAGATATTGAGTAAGTGTTTGTAAATAGTTTTGTTCATCTGAATAAGTATTTGAAGACAAGATGTCAAAGAAAAGTTCGTTTCTTTCTTAGCTACAAACTGAACATTTATACAAAGCAATAAATTATACAGGTTGAGTTTTCTTATGATCAGTATGGGCATCTCGGAAACTAGCGGAGATAGAGCAATGGTTAAATTGGAAAAGATTTGCAGTTTTACTGGCCCAATTTAATGACACTTTCGATTTTTTGTAAATACTCATGGCTTACTAGATATTTTGAAAAAACGAATTTCTGTCAATTTAGTCAAATCCCTCTAGGTCATTTGTTTTTGATTTTATAAAAAAAGTGTATACATCAAAATTGAAGGGAATTGTATCCTGAATATGATTGTCATGTCCTTCATTGCGTGACTACTCTCGTTTTCGAGGTATGACACAAACTTATCTTTTTTTGAATGGAAATCGTAGTTGGTTTAGAGACATGTGCCTTGACAATCCACAGTTTCCATTAAAGTTGTTATGGTTAGATGAAACTAGATTTACTAACGGCGGTATGTTCAATAGACACAATGATCATATATGTGCTAAAGAAAATCCTTTCCATGTAGAACAAAGACGACTCCAGATAAAATTTGGTTTTAATGTTTGGTGTGGTATCATAGGGTCTACTATTCCGGGGCATTTTATCTATGACAAATCACTTACTTACAATACACTTTTCAAGACATGTTGCATAATTTGAATTTGAGAACTCGTTTAGAAATTGAGTGGTTCCAACATGATGAAGCACCTGCTCATAACTCATTAGTAAGACAACACTTAGATAATATCTATCCAAAGTCTTGGATAGGAAGAAATGGCACACGCGAATGGCCACCCCGGTCTCCCAATTTGGCAGTTATAGACTTGCTAAAAAACAAAGTATACAAAAGAAATTATGAGACAATTGGTGACCTAAGGGAGGCGGTTTTACAAGCATTTGAAGAAATTGATAGGCGGTCTGTAAGCGGTAATGTCAATCTTAAAAAGACAATGGTGGACTTTTCGAACATAAATTGTAACCATTATTATGTACTTTAATTTCTTAAGTTTTTAGTAAGTACCTACTTATTTAGTATATTCGTTATATCTGATATACCTAATAAAAAAATCGTTCAATATTTTTTGGAATAGTTATTAATAAATCAATCTATTTCTTGGCTAACTACGTTAAAAGTGAAAATAAGAGAGAAAAGCATCCATAACTCCATTTTTTTTATGAATAACTATATCGAGTATTATATCGTTGAAAAGCTCAAAAAATGTCCGATGTTTTGAGGTCATAGCCAACTATGGTATTCATTCAAAAAAGATAAGTTTGTGTCATATCTCGAAAACGAGAGCTGTCACGCAAACGAGGTCATGACAATCATATTCGGGATACAATTCCCTTCAATTTTTATATTTACACTTTTTTTATAAAATCAAAAACAAAGGAGCTAGAGGGGTTTGACTAAATCGACAGAATTTCGTTTTTTCAAAATATCTAGTAATCCATGACTTTTTACAAAAATCCGAAAGTGTCATTAAACTGGGCCAGTAAAACTGCAAGTTTTTCCCAATTTAACCATTGCTTTACCTCCGCTAGTTTCCGACTTCCCCATACTGATCATCAAAAAAACTCACCTTGTGTACCTATATTTTCAATGGTAGCAACAATTTAAAATTTTTAATTTCTGATTCTATGTAATATTAAAAAGAATTTTATTCATTTTATGTGAATTGAAAATAGTACATACAAATAATTAATAAACAAGTATAATTGTTCTCGGTTTCGAACCCGAGAACTTTAGATTTGCAGCCGTGCTCTTTAGACTCTTGACCACTTGTTTTTAATTCAATTATATTATTTAGGGGATATACAATTTTGATCCATGGATTTTAGATGTTTTTTTTTGCATACGAACATTACAACAACTAAGTTGTCATCAACTGGAATTAAAAACATCTAATTAATGACAGCTTTGGGAAAAAGTATTAGATTATTTTCTTTAGTCACTAGTAGCAAGTGTGTATATTTTCCTTTAGAGTAGATCTTTGTCTAATTCTTAATGTAGTTTAATACAGAAATATTTATTTGTATGTGTTGTAGATTGGTTTAACGGTTTTAGCTATATCCTTGGTCATCGGGTCTCTCAATCCTTGGATTCTGATACCAATGGCGATAATCCTTGTTATATTCTACTTCATCAGGCAAGTGTTCTTGGCATCCAGTAGGTGCATAAAACGTGTTGAAGCAGTCAGTAAGTAAAGAAATATATTTAATTATACTGAGTGAGTTATATAAGCCTGTATAAGTGACTCATATTTGATTTTTTTTGTTGCCGGTATTACAGTAGCGAGAATAAGAAATGATTAACTTTCGTGTGTTCTAGATAACGTTTATTTTTGAGGATTTTTTGGGAATTTACCACACTTGAAAGTAATGTATGTTTCAAGAGTATCAAATGTGTCAGGTTCTAGGGGAGGCCCTATATACTTTAATTGAAATAAAATATACTTACTTAATGTTTGCCAATTTTTGATTTTATAACCTTAAGTAGAGCTCCTATCTGCGCCTGATATAATTATAAATTTTGAAAAAAATATGTTCATTTATTCGTAGATTTGGACGTCTGTTGGTTTCACCAATATACAATTTAATTCATTTGCATCCTTTTTTAATTCATTTTTTTTTTAGTTTTAGTTGTTTTTTTTTATCTCAATGAAACAGAAAAAAGTTAATAAAAAATCTAATAAAAAATACGGAAATTTCCATTTCCGGAAAGCGAATCCTTAATCATTTGTTGGTCTCAACTATCTGTATGTGCACAGGAAATCATAATACAATTGTAGAACTTGTACAGGTGTTATTTCTTCTGAGTCATTGAGTCCTATATTTCAACAGTCAAGGACTTAAAAAGAAACAAGTATATGACGATTTATAATTTTTACTCTGTTGTCAGCTCGGAGTCCCATCTATACCCACTTAGCAGCATCTTTGCAAGGACTAACGACAATAAGAGCATTTGGTGCTGAGGAGATTTTGACAAAAGAATTTGATACCTATCAAGATGCTTATACCGCTGCTTATTTCATGTTTCTATCAGCCAATAGGTCGTTCGGATTTTGGTTAGATTTTCACTGCGTAATCTTCACTGGTTTAGTTACGATCAGTATTTTGGTTGTGCAAAATGGTAGGCAGTGATTTTGATTTTAGCAACTTGGATTTCTTACAGACTTTATTTAATTTCAGAAACTTTTGGAGGGAACGTAGGGCTAGCGCTGACTCAATCCATGACCCTAACTGGCATGTTCCAGTGGGGCATGAGGCAGTGGAGTGAATTAGAAAACCAGATGACTTCGGTAGAACGGGTTCAAGAATACGCAGACCTGGTTCCCGAAGTGGACGAAAACACCAAACAACCACCGAAAGGTTGGCCGGAAAAAGGCAAACTGATCTTCCGTAACATGTTCCTTAGGTATTCCCCGAGTGATCCATACGTACTTAAAGATTTAATGTTTGAAATTCAACCCAGAGAGAAGGTAGGGATTGTCGGTAGGACTGGAGCTGGTAAATCGTCTCTGATCCAAGCTCTGTTCAGGCTTGCCGACATCGAAGGATCGATTCTGATCGATGGTGTCGACACGAAGACTGTACCGTTGAGGGTTCTGAGATCGAATATCTCTATCATACCGCAGGAACCTGTGCTGTTTTCTGGAACTCTTCGGAAGAATCTGGATCCCTTCGATAAATACAATGACGAGGTATGTCTTTTAAATTTTGTGGTATCTTACAAAGATAGAAGCCAGTTTAAAGCTCCGAAGGCCCTCTATCAGTTCGATGTACCTTTGAAATGTGGTGGCTACAATATAGCGGCCATGAATCGGAGAAAAATCGAATTTTAAAGTTACGAGGGCTGCCTTTTATATTTCGGGATTAGAGAACAAAAACAAACATTAATCTCCGAAAATCGCTTTATTGTTTTTCAAAATATTCCCCATGAAGATCTATACACTTTTGCATGTGTTTGAACCAATTGTCGAAGCACTTTTTCCACTCTGATTGAGGTATCTCCAAAACATGCATTCTGAACGCAGCAACTGCTTCTTCAGGTGTCGAAAAACGTTGAATTCTCAGTTTGTTTTTTACGTACGGGAATAAAAAGAAGTCATTTGGTGACAAGTCAGGACTATATGGCGGATGACTCATTAAATCGATGTTTTGAGTTGTCAAAAAGGCAATTGTTTGAGCCGATGTGTTAGAGCTCGCATTGTCGTGGTGAAGAGTGATCCGTCTTCGGCGGTTGGTTTTCCTCATTTCTTGCAAGACAACTGGCAAACAAATGGTTGTGTACCACTCAGAATTGACTGTTCTGCGTTCTAGTGGTACGGTTGCGACATGTCCAGTTTCGGCTCATCTTGAAAGACCCATACAGTCGACTGCTATTTACTTTCGGGCTAATACGCGTAAATCCACGATTCATCACTTGTCACCATGTCATAAACGTGTTTTGAAGCACCGCGATCGTATTTTTTGAGCTTTTCTTTCGACCAATCGACACGAGCCTTTTTTTTAACGATTGACGAATTGTGTGGGATCCAACGTGAACAATTTTTCTTGACATTCAAATGTTTATGCAATATGGAATATATGCTGGTCCCACTAATGTGTAAGGTTGACTCAATCTCACGATAGGTCACATGATGATCTTGCAATATCAGTTCGCGCATAACATCAATGGTTTCCGGAACAACAACTGTTTTTGGACGACCTTCACGAAATTCGTCTTGGAGTGAACTACGACCTCGATTGAATTCACCATACCATCGATAAAATTAAATTAAGTTCATCCATGCACTCTTGCTGACTTAATCCACGTCGAAAGTTGTAAAAAATAATTGCACGAAAATGTTCACGATTTAATTCCATTTTTTGGCCGAGATGAATCCTTTAAGTTACTGTAAACAAAACGTTCTGAGTACGTATAACCTCAAAAATGTCAAACTTTACGATAGAGCTGTCAGTTGTCAGATTGCAACACTAGGGTTGTCTAATCCCGAAATATAAACGGCAGCCCTCGTAAAAAGCTAGAAAAAATAAAAATATGCATTTATCTGGACAGTTTTTGCTCAAATTATAATTGATGGACACCTTTTTAAAAACGTGGTGGTAGGTTGGCAAAATCAATGTAGTGGATTCAATATGGCGGCTGAATATGTAAAATACTGGACACATTTTCGAAAACAACTGATTTGCAACAACTTTGGTGGTTGTGTTTGACGTTGCTCATTGCGAATCCGAGGTTGGAATTGCAAAATTCAATAATTCAGGTCCAAAATGGTGTACGAGATTTATAAAAATCACAAAACAGTGTATTATGATCAAAATAATGTATGCAAATTTAGTCTAACATTAAATTCGTAATCAGCGACCTCAAAAATCCTGGTTTACCAGGTTTGGTGTAAGTCGATTGACATTTTTTATGGTTTCTACAGGACTTAGAATGGTTTAATTAAGATCAAGGCGTCCTGAATTTAAAAATCGCTGTAATAAATTAAAGAGGTGTATTTTTTATTAATAAAGTCGTATTATAAAGTGATTTAGGAATCAAATAAAATCAGAATGAACATTTACAATGGTTGAATGAAATAGTTTTGCCCCACGTTGGGCGCCAATTTGTTTTTATTCATTTTAGTCATTTTCAGATCTTATGGAACGCGCTCGAGCAAGTAGAGCTCAAAGCTGCCGTCGACGATCTGCCCGCCGGTCTAGACAGTAAAATGGCGGAAGGCGGCTCTAATTTCAGCGTAGGACAACGTCAATTAGTATGCCTTGCACGAGCTATAATCCGTAGAAATAAAATCCTAGTTCTGGACGAAGCCACTGCCAACGTAGATCCACAAACAGACAGTCTCATACAGTCGACTATAAGAGAAAAATTTGCTGACTGCACCGTATTGACCATCGCTCACAGATTACACACAATTATGGATTCTGATAAAGTTTTAGTTATGGACGCTGGTAGAGCGATAGAGTTTAATCATCCCCATGTCTTGTTGCAGAATCCCGAAGGATCATTCTCGAAGTTAGTAGCTCAAACAGGCACAGCTATGGCACAGAGTTTGCAAAGTATAGCAGAAGAGAACTTTAGAAATAAATCAGTTAATTCGCAGACATCCTAAAAGACCGATCTAGACTAGAAATTTAACAACTTTTATTTTTTACATGATCTTTTTGTATAGTATTAAGAGTTATTTATTTTTAAATAAATATTTTTTAGTATTTGTGAGTAACGTTATTTTTCACAGTAGATTTTTTTTCAGACAGTATGGCAATTAACAATATACGTTAAGTGTACATACAATATGACAAAAAAAACTGTTACTTCTAAAGTTTCCAAAATTGTCATTTAAAGAAAACGTCTCTAAATAATATCGAAACTATATATTCTTTTTTTCTCATATTCAAGTGATTTACTTTCTGGGTATTAAACAAAGCTCCACCCCTATCGGATTTTTCGTGGGTAGACAGTTGACCAGGTTGAACTAATGAACAGATGTGCACGAGAATTATAACTTTTGTTGAACAACGGCTTATCGCCTATGCACAATAAATTGCGTGTTCAATAAACAAGGCCAAAATAAGCATTATAACTCATTTACACTTTTATTATACAAGGTGGGCCAGCAGTGCGTGGAGGAAAGATTGTGGCTATATTGTGTCAATAGATCTTAAAAACTCTGAACTCTCTGGGCTTTCGAACTTTATGGAAGAGTTATTCAAATTAATAAGACTTATTGTCACTTTTTAGAATGTGACAAAGACTTATGAAGAATGTTTCAGAAAAACATTTTCATTCGGAGAGGTACTTCCTGATAAAATGGTTGTACTGCGATATCGAATCGAATGTCGTATAACGGTCAAGTGCTTCACAATCCTGTTGATATAAGGTTTGTTCATAGTAGCCAGTTGCCAACGATTCCAACGGTTTTAGAAATTCTACGCCAATCAACGAGCTCGGTAGTTAACTCGGCGAACGCTCGATTTGAGTAGAATTTTTCAAACCGTTGAAATCTTTGGCAACTGGCTACTATGAACAAGCCTATACTCAACGGTTCTGTGCCCAATCTTTTTCCGATAGCCCGCAGATTGTCACATTTAATCACGTCTTTACAAATGCACAACACCTCACCATATCAAATGTTCGTGAAGATGAGGTCTGGTCTGTACTCAAGCAGGTTAAAAATAAAATGACGATGGGTCCTGATTTCATTTCAGCCTTTATTTTAAAAGAGTGTGCAACAATCTCACCATTAACTACCGTACCTAATATTTGCCTTAAATACTCTACTATACCTGTTATTTGGAAAACGTCTAAAATTATTCCAGTTTTTAAAAAGGATGACAAATCTGACATTTGCAACTTTCGTCCAATTTCAATATTGTGTAACTTCAGTAAAGTGTTTGAAACATTACTTTATAATAGAATGTACTCTCATCTTAGCAATATTATTACTTGTTATCAACATGGATTTATGAAAGGACGCTCAACTATAACAAACCTTGTCAACATGACTCAATTTCTGGCTGAATGTATAGACGATCGGGTACAGTGTGACGTAGTATACACGGACTTTTGAAGGTATTTGACCGACTCGATCACGGAATTCTATTATCTAAACTAGCTCAGTTTGGTCTGTCAAACTCATTGATGAAACTTTTTTCTTCGTATCTCAGTGACAGGAAACAGTCGGTAGTCTTTAATAACTTTAAGTCGGTCGAAAACGTGGCCACTTCAGGTGTCCCCCAGGGCAGTAACTTGGGGCCTCTTTTATTTAATATCTTCATTAATGATATCGTTAATAAGTTAGATGTAAATTGCTTATTATATGCTGATGACTTGAAGATTTACTGTAAAATCAATAGTATTTCCGACTGCGAGAGATTATCTCAAAATCTGAAACTGATTGAGATTTGGTGCCAAAATAATAATTTATCTCTCAATACAAGTAAGTGTAATGTCGTACACATTAAAGAAAAATAGTATTGACTTTCAATATAAACTTAATAATTCTATTCTTGAGAGACTGCCCACTTTTACTGACCTGGGTGTTACATTTTACGGTAAGCTTTCCTTTATTGCTCATATCGATTCCCTTTTCTCGGCTGCCAACAAGATGTACAGCTTTGTTGCCAGTAACTCCCGTGATTTACTGCAACCAGAGACATTAAAAATGTTATATTTTGCTTTTGTCAGCTCTAAAATTGAGTATGCTGATATAATTTGAAGTCCATTTTATTTAATTCACATACAAAAATTAAAATTAATTCAGAGACGGTTTTTAAAACTCCTGTCATACAGAATAGATCATGTTTATCCGCCAATTGATATTACAAATACTGAACTTCTTTGCCGACATAAAGTAGATAGACTAAGCCACCGGAGAGACAGTTATTCAGTAACTTTTCTGTTTAAACTCATCAACAATAATCTTAACAACTCAATTTTTCTGCAAAAACTGATTTTTTTGTGCCTAGAATCACATCTAGGACAAATCACACCTTTTACCTTTCCACTTTCCGTACTAATACTCTAAAACGTTCTCCACTTTATAAAATGTGTTCGAAGTGTAATGAGGTGAATTACCAGCTTGACATCTTTAATTGCATTGTTTCAGCCATAAAGACCTGCTTTTTAGATAACTGAAGTAGTCTATTCATATTATTATATAAATGTTTGAACTGTGTGTTTTCTCAGTTCTAAGATACAATCTTTAATCTTAGCTTGTGGACATGTTCTGTAATTATTCAATATCGTTAATATTTGTTGTAAACTTAGGTTAAAACTGTTATTGTTAACTTAAATCTGAATCTGAATCTTTCGTTATAGTTAACTGGTGCAAAGACCGACATTGAACAACACACGTACTGTACCAATTGTTATGTCAACAACAGGAGTAGTCCCAAACCTTCTAGTGAATAATTTAAAATGCCTCGGTCTGGACGAACATCTTTACCAACTAATGCAAAGAGTGTGCTGCCATACACTGTATGGTCAAGTTGGGATAATGTTACCATTAAGTAATTTCAAAAAGATTGTTGAGGATGTCTTTGACAATTTTGCAACTCAATCACAAGTGTAGTTATCCATGGTGTTTTAGCTGGAGGTTTACTGTTAAATTTTCGGTTTCATACAATTTTACTTATTTGTCAAAACATGCCAGTGAGAATTTCGATAGTTGGCTATGACTTGATACTGAGGGTACCAGTTCTTTGTTCCTCTAACAATAGATATTTCTATCGCTGTCCAAATCAAATGAAGAATTTCCGCTTTATTTCGCACCATGTAGCTGACTTTAAACGAAAATTTCTTTAGAAAAAGAAAAATGATAAAAGAGAATACTTAAGTGACCACCAACTACCAAATACAAAACAGTATTTGTATACAGGAATACTGGCTGATCAGATTGCAGACATCTGTTTCTCAGAATGTCTATGTGTTAGTACACTTTGTTTTCCATTTACACTTTCAAATACTTACCTGTTGCAGAAGAAAACTGAGTAGAGGAAACTCTATTGAACAGGTGGAAGTATTAATAAGATAAATCAGCGCTTTGTACATATAAACATACGATATATTGTATGAAAAATCTTAATATTACATTGTTTTAATAAGAATTAGCACTCAACCATTTAAACAATCTCAATTTTCTGATAAGAATCGTCAGCGATAACATTTCTGTTAAAATCAGATACTAAAGAATTTTCTAATAGTTAGTTTCGAGCATATGACGTGTAATGTAGCCACGCTGTGAATGTTGTAATTTAATTTGTACAAAATAGTGTCACACTGTCATATACGATAGAAAAAAGCTTACAGTTGGAGTACATTACACAGGTGATTATCTTGTAGATTATTATGAGTAACTGTTTTAATTTACTGGTTTATACTGCTTATGATGAAATTATAAAAAATAATAAAATAGAATCAAAGACATAAATTAATTTTAAAAATTTTAAATTTTTTACGTCAGTAAAATATTGCCTCAGACTTTTCGTTGCTTTGCGATAAGTTACAACCGAAGAAATTCTGTTCAATTATTTGTCATTTTTTCCTTCATCTGGCTACGTGATTTGCTCAATATAGTTTGTCTTCAGTGATAACAAACCATCATCAGGTGTAATCACTAATAATTGAGAAACTAAGAGCAAACATCACAGAAAAAGCTCATATTCCTAGAAAAGGCCTATCGTCAATTTTGCATTAACACCACAAAAGTGGCAACAAGTAAAGTCACGCATAAGCAGAATTAAATATAGAAAATGAGTGAAGTAGAAGGGGTACTAACAGAGCTAATTGCAAGTATACAGGGTGAATTTTTTTTGATGATCAGTATGGGGATCTCGGAAACTAGCGGAGATAGAGCAATGGTAAAATTGGGAAAGATTTGCAGTTTGCAGTTTTACTGGCCCAATTTAATGACACTTTCAGATTTTTGTAAAAAGTCATGGCTTACTAGATATTTTGAAAAACCGAAATTCTGTCGATTTAGTCAAATCCCTCTAGCTCCTTTGTTTTTGATTTTATAAAAAAATTGTAAATATTACAATTGAAGGGAATTGTATCCCGAATATGATTGTCATGTCCTCGTTTGCGTGACAGCTCTCGTTTTCGAGATATGACACAAACTTATCTTTTTTTGAATGGAAACCATAGTTGGCTATGATCTCAAAAAATCGGACTTTTTTAGAGCTTTTCAACGATACAATACTCGATACAGTTATTCATAAAAATAACGGAGTTATGGATGCTTTTCTCTCTTTTTTCACTTTTAACGTAGGTAGCCATGAAAAAGATTGTTTTCACTTTGACGTTTCCTCATTTGAGAGTAATTCCATTAGTAGTGCTGAACTGACAGTCGATATTGACAAGTTTTCGTGATAAAATGGAATATTCTAACGAAGAAAAACTAAATATGGTGGAATGTTATATCATATGCCATAAAAATTCAGTTCGTGCAGCTGAGGAAGCTTTTATAGATATTTTAATCGTCGTCAACCTGCTCTATTAACATTTAAGAGGCTTTACGGTAGTTTACGCAGATATGGATCTTTTACCAAACCACCAAAGAAGGTAATCAACGACGAAACAGCACAAATAAATGTTTTGGCAATGGTAAATCAAAATCCATCTACATCAACTCGTGAGATTGCGGCAGAAGCTGGCACATCTCAATGAACTGTAGTTAACATACTGAAAGTTCCACCCGTACAAACTTTCAGTTTCCCAAACTTTGCATGCTGGTGACGAACATCGACGTATTTTGTTTTGTACATGGTTTAGAGACATATGCCTTGACAATCCACAGTTTCCATTAAAGGTGTTATGGTCAGATGAAACTGGATTTACTAACTGCGGTATGTTCAATAGGCACAATGAGCATATCTGGGCTAAAAAAACCCCTTTCCATGTAGAACAAAGACGACCCCAGATAAAATTTGGTTTTAATGTTTGGTGTGGTATCATAGGGTCTACTATTCTGGGGCCTTTTATCTATGAAGAATCACTTACTGGGGAGCGCTACTTGCATTTCTTGCAATACACTTTTCAAGACATTTTGCCTAATTTGAATTTGAGAACTCGTTTAGAAATTGAATGATTCCAACATGTTGTCAATGTTGAAAAGATGCAATTTTTGTCTAAATAACAATGGTGGACTTTTCGAACATAAATTGTAACCATTATTATGTACTTTAGTTTCTTAAGTTTTTAGTAAGTACCTACTTATTTAGTTTTTTCGTTATATCTGAAATACCTAATAAAAAAATCATTCAATGTTTTTTGGAATAGTTATTAATAAATCAATATGTTTCATGGCTAACTACGTTAAAAGTGAAAATAAGAGAGAAAAGCATCCATAACTCCGTTATTTTTATGAATAACTATATTGAGTATTATATCGTTGAAAAGCTCTAAAAATGTCCAATTTTTTGAGATTATAGCCAACTATGGTTTCCTTTCAAAAAAAGATAAGTTTGTGTCATATCTCGAAAACGAGAGCTGTCAAGCAAACGAGGACAAGACAGTCATATTCGGGATACAATTCCCTTTAATTTTGATATTTACACTTTTTATATAAAATCAAAAACAAAGGAGTTAGAGGGATTTGACTACATCGACAGAATTTCGTTTTTTCAAAATATCTAGTAAGCCATGACTTTTTACAAAAATCCGAAAGTGTCATTAAATTGGGCCAGTAAAACTGCAAATATTTCCCAATTTAACCATTGCTCTATCTCCCCTAGTTTCCGAGATCCCCATACTGATCATCAAAAAAAAACTCACCCTGTATAAATAATTACATATAATATTTAAAGGTTACCTAAAGAAACTGCACGATTATAATTTGAAACTGTTTGTTCGATTCGGTCCTCGAAATTGTTTTTCTTATCATAAAGCAAACTTTTCTATGATTCTAATTTGATGGGTTCCAAATACAAGAAACATAATATAAATAAATCTTAATTTTATACGAAATCAACGTGGACTTTTTAAAATAAACATTTTTTGAGAATTTTCATTATGAGATGGGATACATTTAATTTACACAATGATATAGTTATATGAGTAATGATGACTTTGAGTTTATCATTTTATTGTTTATTAATTAACAATGGCCACTCAAAAATCTAGAAAAGTAGTACAATAATTTTCAACTTGAGATTATGATCGGTACATAAATCAATAATAAAACTTACTACTTCTTTTATTTCTTAAGAAATTGCAGAGATTTGTTTCATTCAAGCCGCAGAAATATGAATAATGGTTACTTTTATGTTTTTTTGGGCAATAACACCAGCTTTAGAGACGGGATAAATTTTCATTGTTATAATAAATTTAAGTTAGAATGTGATATTGGGTATGTACACATCTTTCTTTCTTTCTTGTCGAATATCAGAGAATGAGTTCAATACAATTAAAAACAGTACCCTTAATAGCTACAATAAAGAATTCTTTTCACAAAAACTAAGAAATTTACATAAATTTAACCAACTTCTTTTAAATAGAAACATAACAAAAAATAACAGACATGAAAAAAACTTTACTGTAACAAAAACTTTCATAAATCTTTCACATAAACAGCTAAATGCTACTCAAACTTCAGTATTACAAAAAGGACTTAACTTTGCAGTTACTCCAAAAACAATTCCTAAATTTGAGATAATAAGTGCCATAGAACAAACCGCAAATAAATTAAATTCTAGTGATGCTCAGGAATATAGAATAAGAGCAAAAATGGAACTCGAAAAACCTGTGAATATTAGGAGTAACCTTACTAATAATGAATTATGTGCAATTACAAATTTGAAAAATGACAATTCTATAAAAATTTTACCTGCTGAGAAAGGCAATGCAACAGTAATTTTAAATAAGACTGATTACAATGACAAAATTCAAAATATAATAAACCAAGAACAATACACTAAACTAACAAAAGATCCAACAAGCTCAATAGAAAACAAAATATACCGTTTACTGTACAACCACAAACATGAATTCACAGAACAAAAACGTAAAGCACTCACTCCACACTATACTAAACCACCACATTTCTATGGGTTACGAAAAATTCAGAAACCTAATATTCCTTTAAGACCAATTGTCAGTTCTATAAATTCTCCGTGTAGTGAACTTTCAAAATTTCTTTTAAACATTATTCGTCGTTTTACAGGAAGTTCTATTTCTCATCTAAAAAACAGTGCACATTTCTTGGAAAAACTCATATAGAATACAAAAATAGCTTTACAGTAGCAAGTTTTGATATAGTAAATCTTTATAACAATGTTCCTGTTTCCAAAACACTTCCAATAGTAAAACAACTACTAGAACCTCTTTATTAAATCAAGGAACTTAGTTATCAATTGAAACAGTAATGGAACTACTAACATATTGTACCAAAACTACATACTTTCAATTAAACGATGACTTTTACCAACAGGATTTTGGCATGGCCATGGGTTCTTGTCTCTCACCAGCATTAAGTAACATATTTATGAAAAACTTTGAACAACAAGTAATTTTATCAAAAGAAAATAAACTTTTAGTTTGTTGGCGTTACGTTGACGACATATTCGTAATTTGGGAACAAAATCTTGAAGAACTAGATAAATTATTAAATGACATAAATAACAAAGAGCCAACTATCAAATTTACCCTATAAATGGAAGAAAATAACAAACTATCTTTCCTAGACATATTAATAACAAAAACAGAATCTTTATAGAAAACCAACTCATACATATACCTAAATTTCACTACAAATCATCCGAATACAGTAAACAAAGGTGTCATTATATGATAGAGCAAAGACCAACAGTTCTGATGATAATAAATTCAACAAAGAAAAAATACTTATAAAATATGTTCTCACTGGAAACAATTACCCTACAAAATTTATCAACAAAGAGTTAAACAGGCTTGAACAGAAAACAAATCTTCCGAATCAACTCAGAACTTCTCTTATTAACACTACTACAACTCAGGACCACTACATTATAGTTACAACTATATCATATATACAGGGAGACAACGAAGTCAGAATAGACTTTGAAACGTTTGATTTTCCTTCAATATACGTCGTTTTATTTCGATTGTGGCTTTTTTGCCCAGAAAATCATAAAAGTAATCAAGAATATGCCACAAACAACGTTTAGAAGACAATGAATAATGGTGATTAGAAATCAGTATGAAAGTGTTGTTAGTAGTAACAACTTTGATAGTAACGGTCTTAGCTCTGGATGTACTAAATGACGATATAAGTAAAGTACATATTTTAAAGTCATTGACAACGAAGTAAGAATCGACTTTGAAATGTTTGGTATTTTCTTTCCAAGCAGCAATCAAGTTTGATGAAGTAGTAGATAAGTACGCAATGAACGATTTTAGATTAGCTTGGCACCGACTTCAAAAATATACTAGATAGGTAGGTAACACCGACACACACAAAAAAATTGTCTGTACACGGGGCGCCACCCATCTACAGGCATGTTTTTCGACCAGCTGAATACGAATTTCAAGTCCGTTTAGGCCGTCCAGCCTTCAGTTTCGAGTAAATTGCAAAAAACCCCAAAAAAATAGCGAAAATTCGATGTTTTGACAAGAAAAAAAAATTGAGGCTCTAAGAAAAGCATGATTATTATGTATTTTCATCTGTGAAACACTAATTTTAATTGTGCTCCAATCATAAGCTGTTTTAAATCGAAAAAAGTTGGAAAAAATCCTTAAAAATTGCAAAAATTGCGAAAAATTGGGATTATCTTGGTATAAAAAATTTGTGGACGCGGATTGACAAAAATTTTGATGTTATTTAATCTTTTTGATCTGATTCTGCAATAAATTTGGCCCATAAGGCCCTCAAACATTCATAAAACGACAAAAATTGATAAAATAGCAGAAAATTGCTGCTGAAAAGATAGAAAAAAATCTTTTAAACACAATTAAATAAACTTCTTGAATTTTTTATCTATAAAATACACGATTAAGATCCAAGAATGTGCACAAATTGGATTTTGTGCGGTTTTTCTAGGGTATTGTACTGTTTCATTCTCAAATGATCTACCAAGTAGATACCTCTTCTGCCATCTTTTCTTTTATTTAGTAAAAATCTGCCATCGTGTTGGGATTTCATCTTCTTCGATGTGTAGACTTCATTTCATTGCATGATCGCTTGTACTTGCAACCAGGGCACCTCCTCGGGTTCTTCTTATTCTGTTTATACGTCATTTTTATAGATTTTACAATTTTTTGCATTTTTAGATTTTATAGATAAAAAATACAAGAAGTTTATTTAATTGTGTTTAAAAGATTTTTTTCTATTTTTTAAGCAGCAATTTTCTGCTGTTTTATCATTTTTTTGTCGTTTTATGAATGTTTGAGGGCATTATGGGCCAAATTTATTGCAGAATCAGATCAAAAATATTAAATAACATCAAAATTTTCATCAATCCGCGCCCACAAATTTTTTATACCAAGGTAATCCTAATTTTTCGCAATTTTTGCAATTTGTAAGGATTTTTTCCAACTTTTTTCGATTTAAAACAGCTTATGATTGGAGCACAATTAAAATTAGTGTTTAACAGATCAAAATACATAATAATCATGCTTTTCTTAGAGCCTCAAATTTGTTTTCTTGTCAAAACATCGAATTTTCGCTATTTTTTGGGTTTTTTTGCAATTTTCTCGAAACTGAAGGCTGGACGGCCTAAACGGACTTGAAATTCTTATTCAGCGGGTCGAAAAACATGCCTGTGGATGGGTGGCCCCGGTGTACAGACAATTTTTTTTTTGGTGTGCCAGTGTAATTAATTTGTATAGAATGAGCACCCTTTATTGTTTACATTTTTTACTTCCTGGGTAGGTACCTAACATTGATTGTGTTATTTATTTACTAGATTTGTAATTTGTTATAATTATTTTTAGCTGTTTAGTTATAGGTGGAAGTCGGTTATATATTTTTTAAAAATGTTTTATTACATCCCGATTTAAATATAGGTTAAGAACTCTTAACATTAATAACTTTTAAATAATACATTGAACTTGTACCTGCATTTCAAACCGAGTACCCACCACTGAATTGTACATCAATGCCAAGTTCTTGGTATTCCCTTGTTACCAGAAAACGATTAGCGGTCAAATATTTCAAGAATAGTGAAGATGATTTTGCACATGATTTTCTAACGAATCTCGTTGTAAGTGTACGTTTAACAATGACCTAGTTAACAATTATTTTTGTACAGATAATTTCATTTCCTGGTGTCTGCCGCGTACTTCTGAATGTGTTTGATTTGTTTGAATTCTAAGTTGATATAAATATTTATAGATCTTGTTGGTTTATCGGTATTGTTATTTTTAAAACTAAATAAAACACGTGCATGAGTTGTGGAAATATATGCTGGTGGGGATATATTGACGTCTGTGTAATAGGTAAGTAGTTACCAATGAATTTGATTGTATAAAACGCTTTGTTTCTATCATGAAAGAGAATATTGAATTCTTTTTGTTTTAGAGCTTCGCACATTTTTGAACTGCTATTCTTTTTATTTAGGGTACGTGTCTTAAGAAATATTTATCAAAAATGTTGGTTTATGTTCTATGTAGGTAAACTATTTTTTCCCACGAAATTGATCAATTTAACTTCATTTGTCACTTCTAAAAGTGTTTATTTTCATACTAAAAATTAATTAATAAATTTATGCTGTATACAGGGTAAGTTTTTTTTTGATGATCAGTATGGGGATCTCGGAAACTAGCGGAGATAGAGCAATGGTTAAATTGGGAAAGATTTGCAGTTTTACTGGTCCAATTTAATGATCTTTTAATCTTTTTCATGGCTACCTACGTTAAAAGTGATAATAAGAGATAAGAGAGAAAAGCATCCATAACTCCGTTATTTTTATGAATAACTATATCGAGTATTATATCGTTCAAAAGCTCTAAAAATGTCCGATTTTTTGATGTCATAGCCAACTATGGTTTCGATTCAAAAAAAGATAAAAAGATTGTCACGCAAACGAGGACATGCCAATCATATTCGGGATACCATTCCCTTCAATTTTGATATCTACACTTTTTATATAAAATCAAAAACAATGGAGCTAGAGCGATTTGAGTAAATCGACAGAATTTCGTTTATTTCAAAATATCTAGTAAGCCATGACTTTTTACAAAAATCCGAAAGTGTCATTAAATTGGACCAGTAAAACTGCAAATCTTTGTCAATTTAAGCATTGATCATAAAAAAACTCATCCTGTATATTATGTTTGTAATATTTACATGTATTGTATGTACTTAGGATTTCTATTCAAATCAATTATTATAATAATTTTGTACTATACAGTTTTTTCGTTCATTATAAAAATCCAGAAGGAATATTTGAAAAATAAATAAGTTTTATATTTCAGTTGGAAAAATGCTCGATAAATCGCAATAACATCCAGTTTTCTACCTTTCGTATTAGAATATGTTATCAATGACATTCATAAAAAATTTTAGTTATACTTAGATTTTTCAAATATAGCAAACAATAATTTATTACCTTGAGTTTAATATATTAGCAAAAACATATTTATTTTAGGTATAATATGTAATATAACTATAGAAAATAAAAAATAATTCTCCATAGCTGCAAGGCCGTAACCAGCAGAGGGTCTGGCCGTCCCCCGACCCCCCGGAAAGTTCGGAATTTTTCATTATATATATATTTTGGGCAAATAACTTGCCAGGGCTTTAAAAACTGTTGGTATGGCATCTTCTTGTAGTTTAAAATTAATTCGGTCAAATTCGTTTATTTCATTATTATTGCTTTATGAAGCTTTTTTTCAAAATGTTTTATGCAAAGTCTTAGTTTTTTTAATAAACAGTAGGCATATTTTGCAGCCACTGCTGTTTTAGTTTATCAATATGAGATAAACAAAATGTAGTTACGTGTTTTATCCAAATATATAACTATTCTTGGTTTAATAAAAGTCACTGCTGCAGATCTTATATTCAAATGATTTTTCTTTAAGTAGTTTTGATTATTTGGAGAAACAATTGACCACCTTTGAAATATACAAACTTTTCTTTTCCCAAGAAATACATAAATACACATTAACGAAGCTACATTTGTTATCCAGAAAACAACAAATTATACGTGTCCAGCTCGAATGGCTAATCAATTTATTGCTAAATTAATTCACAGGATGATAAGATTGGCTGGCCAGTTCATTGACAGAAGAAGCGATCATATACATTTTCAAGTTGGTTTCGACATCACTTTAAATTGAATTATCAAGCTTTTTAACTTGAAATAAAATTTGTTTACTTCTATAGTAAACCCAAAGTAAATGCAATGTTTATTAAACTTGAAATTTAGATTTTTTAATTTTTGGAATAACTCAAGGAGAATTATACGTCCATTTTCTAAAGAAAGTAAGCAAAATTGCACAACATCCAACAATATTATTTTAACAACTTACAATATTGCGATATATGTAACCATCTAGCGCAAATAACGAAAACTAAATATTTAAACAATTCGAGATATGTATTTGTATCAGTCAAAATATTAATAACAATTAATCGCCGACGGAATTGGAAAGCATCACAAACAGTGTTGATGCGTGAACAGAAACATTAAATTTATTCATAGTTAGTGTTGTCGGAGATAGCAGGATATTTTTTACAATTGTAATTTTAATTGCCTTTAGTCATTTATAAACGCTGTGATATTCGTTCTGCTTATTTTTTCTGCGGTAAGTTTTTAAATTAATTTGCGAATACATTGTAGGTATTTAACGAAGTGATTACTGAACATTATTTTCTGTGTCTAAGTGTTTATTGGGAAATAACACCACACTTTAAAGGAAATTGCTGTATATTCCAAACGTTTCGGGGTCTACATCAGACCCCGTTGTCAATGGCTAAGAAACTACGTATTAAAAAGGTACAATTCCAAGATGTAAATTTAAATATTTGACAATGTTTATTATTTGATTTTTGACGTAACTAAGAGAATTTTATTTGTAATATACAGGGTAGCACAGAAATTTCTAAAGATCATATAATCATAAAGTTCCTTTCAAATTGGAAGAATTTGAAAGGGAGATCTTCAGAACTTTATGTGGCGCTCCTAGGTGCGACTTTCTTATAAGATAGTGCATTCGCCAAAAATGCGACCAAAGAACTTTGTTGATTCAGTGATCCCATTAAAATCATAAGTGAAAACCTAGGAAAAACCTAATGAAAGGAACTTTATGATTATATGATCTTTAGAAATTTCTGTGCTACCCTGTATATTACAAATAAAATTCTCTTAGTTACGTCAAAAATCAAATAATAAACATTGTCAAATATTTAAATTTACATCTTGGAATTGTACCTTTTTAATCTGTAGTTTCTTAGCCATTGACAACGGGGCTGATCTAGACCCCGAAACGTTTGGAATATACAGCAATTTCCTTTATAATGTGGTGTTATATCCCAATAAACACTTAGGCATTGAAAAATATGCCACAAGTATCCTTCAGAAAACAATTATTTTCTGTAATCGTTTAATTTTTTACTATTAACGTGTTCAAATTTTACCACTACATTGATATATTAAGTTCAATATTTGGTTTTATTTTAGAACTAAATTTATTATTGACAGTAATCTAATATTTTTATATTGAATTATGTCAAAATTTGTAAACCACAAGCTGATATCTAAATATATTTCGAAGGATATAGCAAAATTTCGCGGAAAATGGAGAATAGACCTGTTTTTTCAAAAATGGGTAATAATTGTATCTATGTGCACCAGCTCACAAAGTTGTGGAAATTCTTTTATAAACAAAACATGTTGAAAAATTGAATTTTTTTGTAGGTTTTTTTTTGTATTTTTGTTCCCATAGTTTGCAGAAAAAAAGTTTCTTAATAAATGTTATTAAGAATCAAGTTTTGTAACAAGACAGATAACATGGATATTTGAAAAATACCAAGATTTTCTGGAATGATCGAAAAATTTCGAAATTAAGAGAAAATTTTAAATCTAATATTTTATGCAGAATATTTACTCGAATTGTATCGAAACTGCAGAATATGGCTGTTTTAATTTAGTAGTTACTCTGCTCCTGAGTCGGTATATGGCTGAATCTCAGTTAACTGTGATTTTTTATGTCTAGTGCGTTATTTATTATTCAACATGTTTTTTTTATCATAAATTCTAAATATGATAAATTTGATAGTATTTTACCGTCGACATTGTATATTAAAGCATAAGTATTCATTTTCGATTTTCAAACTATGTAAAAATTTCTATAGAGTCGTCTTATAATATAAAGTTTAGCTTCTACAACTAAAATCTATTGTATAATTCATCAAATTATGCTGCAGTTATACCCCAATATTGATTATTAGAAGGAATAATGGATTTAACTAGTGTTAAACTTTATTTTATCTAAGACTATTATAAAAATGGTTTTAATTCTACTGTTAATAAATTTTAAAAATTGTTAAAATCAATAAAGCAAAAACCGTAAATGTCTCTGTGTGATTATTAAAGTCCTTTAATTTATCATTTGTTTACTTATTTTAACAATTTAAAGAGATTTAATAGGCAAATATTTTGAATATTTAATTTTGCAGTAAAATGGAAAAGATAGATCTTAATTTTCGCTTTTGAAAATCTATTTTGTAGAATTACAAAATTACGATTCAACAGCGGGGCTGTCATCATCAGGGTTTACTCTTTGATGACACAGCAAAGATTGCACAGTTTTCCCAAAAAAGTTTTAAAATAATAATAATAAAAAAATGTTTTAATTTAATCTAATCCGATCGGAGTCAGAACGTGAATTTAATCAAATTAACTTCTTGTGCGTTACAAGCTTTCGAAATTATTTGATTTAACAAAATATTATAATTATAAATGTTAGATTTTATTTTGATTTTGTTCCTATATAAACAGATACTTTAAACAAGATCTCGATTAATCTCCTTTATTTGTTCATTTATATAAATAATATTCTGAAAGGACGTTTCCTGCTAGTTTTTTTCAGAAATACGTTTTTGTAACTTGATAATATAAAACTAGTTTTTGATATAAATGGTATAACAAATACAAATCAGAAAAAAAATCTATTTCATATCATTATTTTATTAATTAAATTATTTTTCTTTCAGATAACCAAAGAATATGGAGGAATTTAAATCAGATATTAAGCCATTGAAGAAAAATCCAGTAGATAGATCGAACCCAGTATCAAAATTATTTTTCTGGTATGTAAATAATATTCGGTTATTTAATATGATTTATAGTGAATATTGAACTATTCTGGATAGAGTATTATCAGCTCATTACCAAATCCACACATTTTTATCATACTAATGACCTTTATCAGTATGATTAAAGGAATAAAACAGCCCTAACTAATCACGAAACAACAAAAAATCATAGATTTAAATACAAAAAAACAGGAAAATCCTTGCAACAGAGTTTAATTTAAAAAAGAGGGAGTTTTTTGAACTGATTAATAGTCAAAATACTATAAACGATAAAAAAATATATAAATAAATTAAGTCAAATTTTCACTTCCATTATCTAAATAGACCTACACCCATGGATACTAATACATACGGACCTGAAAGCACATTGCACTGTTTGGGGTATACTTGAACAAAAAAGCTCAATAAAGTATCACTGTAGAAGTCCCAGATGTATAAGCCACCCTTAAAACTGAAATAAATTTGACTTTTGTAAAGTAACATTTAGTAAATTCCGGAAATCAGCCCCCAGATCTATTAAAAACAACAAACAGGTCATTTTGGATTAGTTTATATCGTTCTTTGAGCGTACCCACATCCTTTGTCGTTAGTTTAGTTTGGTGTCAAGTGTTCCAAAATGTAAAAATATTAACAGAACAAGCTTTACTTAAAGTTTACTATGATTTAATAAGTTCTTGAATTATAAATAGTTTTAACGGTTTTAGAATAGATTTGAAAAAGGCCAAAAACTTGGTCGAACCGTCATCAATAAAATATGTAAAGTGAACATTTTATCATTTTGAACAACCCAATATCAACAAAATCGTAGGTTCAAATGCAAAAATATTCACTCACTTTAAAGGTCGTTATTTAACCAAAACATTTATTTTATTTAGCATATGGCAATAGTATACATGAACTGGTCTTATAATATAAAAATACGAAATTACATTTAAACACTAACAACACACAAGAACAAGAATAGTACAGAGTAAAAACAGAAACAGAGCATTTGTAAATAACAAGTCCACACATAGTAATCACAAACTAACAGATAGGTTCTTTATCCATTCAGTCGCTGCAGAAGGGAGAGTATATATATCCGTTATTGTTCCCTGGTAGGCCGTAAGTTTACAGTCTTGGTATATATGTTTGACTGTTTGATAGGCTGCCCCGCATTCACAATTGTGCGTGGGTTGTTTATTCCATTTATAGAGCATATCTGCGCAGACGCCGTGTCCCGTTTTAATTCTATTTGCCGTCTTCCATATATTGCGAGGTAAATCGAAACCCGCATGGATGCTCACATAGTCGAGTACCTCTGGAGGGGCATCCTCCCTCCAACCTGCATCCCATTCCCGGAGAACCCTGAAATCACTTTCATGCAATGCTTTCGCAGTCCTGATTGGTGGATGTCTCGATTTCAGTCTGGTAAGGCAAGCAGTTGGTATATACTCATGGATGGGCAACTCCGGGATATCCATTATTTTCTCGTATTCTCGTAGGAGAGCTTCTTTCAGTCGGATATTTGGCAGCATAATATGGCTGAGAGTTAGGAGCCAGTAAGTTGGTGTAGATGTTATGCATCCCGTTATGATACGCATGCTGCATACTGGAGCACCATACTCAGCCGCGCTGAAGACGAAACCCATTGCCGAACATCGTAAGGTATCGGCAGTTGCTCCCCGTGGGGTTCCACAGAGCTTTTCCAGAATGTTATTCCTCGTTTGAATTTTTGCAGCCGTGTTCTCTATATGTTTCCTAAAAGAGAGCGTTCTGTCCAGTGTAATACCCAGGTATTTTGGGTTCGGATTGTACCTAAGGTGTTCACCATTCCAGAATATTTCAGGCTCTTGATTAGCCTGTTTATTATTTAGGTGAAAAAATAAACACTCTGTTTTGCTAGGACTTGGAACTGGTCTCCATTTTTTAAAATAAACATCAAAAGTTTCGAGATCTTTTTCTAACATTCTCTTTGCTACATCAAAAGATTTAACTTTCACCGCTACAGCCAGATCATCTGCGTACGCAAATTTATGTGCAGTCGTTGCAGGAAGATCAGCGGTGTATAAATTAAAAAGAACAGGAGCAATTACAGAGCTCTGAGGAAGACCATTATTTAGAATTCTCTGTTTCCTGGCTTTGCCGTTCATAATCACTTGAAATTTTCGATCAGAAAGCATTTTATTCAAGAGCCTTCCAAGTTTTTTACAGGGAATCACATGCAGAAACTTATAAAGGAGATCTTCTCTCCAGACTGTATCATAGGCAGCTGTTAAATCTATGAATACAGCCGTGGTTTTAAGACATTCCTGGTATCCTGATTCAATGAATGTTGTCAGGCTTATCACTTGGTCCTTGCAGCTTCTACCTGGTCCAAATCCAGCTTGTTCGATTGGAGTGTTTGCAAGTAATTTGTCTTGGAGTCTATTGAGTATGAGTCTTTCCAAGAATTTGTAGCAGGTGCTAAGGAGGGAGATTGGTCTATAGCTGTCGGCTCGTGATTCTGGCTTTCCAGGTTTTAGAACGGCAATTATTTTTGCACTTTTAAATTCATTAGGCAGTTTACCAGTGTTCAGAATGTCAGTGAAAAATTTTGTTAACCACTGTCCAGCATAGGGGTCGCAGTTGATGAGAAACTCATTGTGAACTCCATCAAATCCCGGAGCCTTTCCTACTTTTAGGCTGAGAATCGCTGCACATATCTCATCGATGTTAAATTCTCCAGAGAACTCGGATAACTCTGGGCTTGACTGTTTTAATGCCTTTAATTCTCGTTTTATCATTTTGGTATGCTGGCGATCTTGAGGAGCTCATGACAAGTCAACTATTTGAGGAGCTATGTTATTTGCTGTGACTGCAGTTTGGTTTCGGGTAGCGGGTCGACTAGCACCAAGCTTCTTGAGTAGATTCCAGGCTTTACGGCTTGAGTGCTTAATGTCAGTATTTGTGGTGGTCTCTATCCATTTTAGTTTTCGAGCCGCGTTAAGAGAATTCAGAAGATCATCAGCTATCTCTGGGTCACCACTTTCAGCGAAATCCCGATAAAGTTGTTCACTTTCCTCATACCATCCCGGTATGTACTTACGGAAACCCCTAGAAACGTGCTTCTTAGCAGTAGATATAATTGCACCGACAAATCTATTGTAATTGTCGGCAACAGGGGGGATCCAACCAAGGCACTTGTCTAGGTCTGTTTTGAAAGAGCCCCAGTCAGCCTTCTGAAAGTTCCATCTAGGGTCTCGGAAACGATTTACCAAAACAAAATATGTTATTACATAAACAAAGTAAACAACAGCTGATGCCTTCGCTCTGTCGATTCAAATTCAGGCTAACTATATACCTTTCGCCTCATAAGGCATCAGCCTTAAATAGGATTGTCGAAGATGCCAGAATTCAATGGTCCCTTCTGGTATGCCATTGTGTATGTGTATTCGATTCGTGAAACACGTTGCACCTATTTTTCTTAAATACTCGAGTTTTCGAGAATACCGTTGTTGTTGCTTTTTTATTTTCAGCCCATTTTTGTTTCGTATTCGCAATGTTTTTATCAGAATCCAATGTCCATTAGGCATTTTCAAAAGCTACTATCTACGTATCTAAGTTAGATGTCAAATATCTCCGTAATGCAGAGATCAGCCGTTTCCTAAACCTCAATTCATACCCATATACATATATTACAAATAAACAAACATCACTCGTATTGTATTATTATCTAACAATACTCACCATACCAGAACATATTTTTAAAAACTATTCTTTACTTTCAGCTGGTTGTTACCATTTTTCATAAAAGGTTACAAAAGGGATCTGACAGAAGATGACATGTATCAGCATAGAAAAAAACACGATTCAAAAACACTGGGTGATAAGCTGGAAGCTGAATGGAACAAAGAAATCAAAAAGAAAAAAGACCCATCACTTTTAAAAGCAATGACAAAGGTGTTTTATTTGGAAGGTCTATTGTTATATGTATTTGCCTTTATCATTGAAGGCGCTAGGTATACCAAATAATTTGGAAACAGTTTTATACAGAACATTACCAGAATGAGGATATTTAATTGGTGTTTACCTTTAATTTGTAGGCTCATTCAACCGCTCGTACTAGCCAAACTACTGGAATTATACGACAAAAACGTGGTGGATGACAGACGAACTGAAGCTTTCCAGTATTCTGCTATACTAGTAATTCTTAACGTCTTTAACGTACTTGGAATCCATTATTTTATTATGGATATTATGCAAGTAGGGATGAAAATGAGAATTGCTTGTTGTTCGTTGATATACAGAAAATCACTGAGACTCAGCAAGAGTGCCTTGGCCGAAACTACAGTGGGGCAAATGGTGAACTTAATATCAAATGACGTCAGTAGGTTTGATATGTCGGCGACGTTTTTGCACCACCTGGTTATGGGCCCAGTTCAAATAATTGTAGCGATGGTTTTGCTGTACAAGAATGTTGGATGGACTGGTTTGGTTGGGGCTATATTTTTGGTCATTTCGATTCCTATACAATGTAAGTGATTCAGAAATTAAATAAGTATTTTTGATATCCCTCATTATACTAAGGGTTATAGAAATTACTTTAATACAATATAGTGTACTACATATGTAGTCTTTAAAGGCCCCCCCTTGAAGAGGAAGAAGCCTATACCTTCGTGCGAGCAACATTATCCTAGATTCCAGCCTAATGACTATCGCAGTTCACTCCAAATTCTCTGCAACCAGGGGCGGATCCAGACACGTGCTTCGGGGGGGGGGGGGGGAGGCGATATTTTTTGGACTATTACATTAAAAATAGTCGTTATATGGTTTAAACCCATAGAAGTGGCCTTCTTCTAGGCTCTTGAGTTAAGATTACCTGATTTAGTATTAAGTTAACTTTGGGGCTCTCGGTGGAGGCGGTCGCCCCCATCGCCCCTCCCTTAGATCCCCCCATGTCGGCAACTCTAAAAAATAATCTACTGTTTTGTATTTTAGCTAAACCGAAAATAAAGAAATTCCTTTTTCAAAAAAATTGCCATATTTGCAGGCGAATCATAGGCAACATGTCTGTTATGAAGTTGATTGTTTTTTAAGGGTTTCAATTTATAAATTTCCACCATTTTTCGTGAGAAGTATATTTGTATAAGTTTATATGAACATTATTTTCTTACTTATGTTTACCGTATGCTTTTGTAATACCCTGTATATGCACTGTAGTTACTAGTTCTTAAGATGTTATCTTTGATTGTGTAGTTGTAGATATATTGAAATATTTTTTTAATTTTTAGCTTATTTGGCCAAAAAGACTTCACAATACAGATTGAGTACTGCGATACGAACGGATGAGAGGGTCAGACTCATGAATGAAATTATTTCTGGAATACAAGTTATCAAAATGTATACTTGGGAGAAACCGTTCGCTCTGCTCGTTAAAAATGCTAGACTGTAAGTTTTAATAATATTTATAGAGAACTGTAGCATGTAAAATATATGGATATATTTGAAATAGGAACTTACGTTACACCTTACACACGTACACCCTGTATACTTTCTGCAAATATACTCCTACAAATGCCTTACCGTGTATACGTATATACAGTATACTGCTACAAAAGCTTGACTGTGGTAACAAATACCCTCTATTCATACAACCTGTACACAACAAATCTGTATTTTTACATCCTATACATTTACACCACTGTATATACTGTATGTATATAAACCGTTATACCCATTCTTATACATCAATATCCTATAAACTGCTACAAATGCTTAACCCTTTATTTTTACATTTTTTGCATTATACCCTGTATATTGCCAAGTTAGATGAATCCTGGATACGAAATATCTTATATGTTAATCCAAGTTACAAATTATCTGTTGGGCAAATTTCATCCAAATACGTCGGGTCGCTTTTGTGTGATTGAATAACAAAAAAACCTAGCATCCGACATTCTTTATGTTATACACTGTATATTGCTAAAATATGTCACTTATTGGCTTAAAAAATGTTCTATATGCAAAATTTCATATAAATTTCTTATGAATTTTTGTGTGATTAAATAACTAAAATCCAAGCATCCAACAATCTTTATGTTAAACACTGTATTCTGCTAAAATGTGTCACTTATTGGGTTAGTATATGTTAATCGAGGTTACAAACTATCTCTATGCCAAATTTCATTCAAATTCGCCCGGTCGCTTTTGCGTGATTGAATAACAAAAATCCAAGCATCTAAGAATCTTTATGTTATATCCTGTATATTGCTAAAATGTGTTACTTATTGGGTTAATAAGTATTCTATATGTTAATCCAGGTTACACACTATCCGTGTGCCAAATTTCATCTGAATTCGTCGAGTCGCTTTTGCGTGATTGAGTAACAAAAATCCAAGCATCCGGCATTCTTTATGTTATGCCCTGTATATTGCTAAAATATATCATTTATTCGGTTAAAAGGTATTTTATATGTTAATCCAGGTTACAAACTGTCTGTGTGCTAAATTTAATCCAAATTCGCCTGGTCGCTTTTGCGTGATTGAATAACAAAAATCCAAGCATCTAATAATCTTTATGTTATACCCTGTATATTGCTAAAATGTGTCACTTATTGAGTTAGTAAGTATTCTATATGTTAATTCAGATTACACTCTGTCCGTGTGCCAAATTTCATCTGAATTCGTCGGGAGCTTTTGCGTGATTGAGTAACAAAAATCTATGTGCCGGCATTCTTTATGTTATGCCCTGTATATTGCTAAAATATATCATTTACTGGGTTAAAAAATATTCTATATATTAATCCAGGTTACAAACTATCTGTGTGCCAAATTTCATCCAAATTCGCCTGGTCGCTTTTGCGTGATTGAATAACAAAAATCCAAGCATCCAACAATCTTTATGTGATACCCTGTATATGGCTAAAATGTGTCACTTATTTAGTTAGTAACCTATATGTTAATTCAGATTACACACTGTCCGTGTGCCAAATTTCATCTGAATTCGTCGGGTCGCTTTTGCGTGATTGAGTAACAAAAATCCAAGAGCCGGCATTCTTTATGTTATGCCCTGTATATTGCTAAAATATATCATTTATTGGGTTAAAAAGTATTCCTTATGTTAATCCAGGTTACAAACTATATGTGTGTCAAATTTTATCCACATCTGTTTAGCCGTTTTTGCGTGATTGAGAATTATACGCTGTACCCTCTCTGTTTATAATCAAACTAGTTTATACACTTAGAGCATGTGCTTCTGGAGGTAGCCTGCAATGCACAAATCTCGTGGCAACAGTAGAAATAGAGGGAAATAGAGACAGGCTATTTAATTTGGTGGATGGAGACAGCCAACGAGCTACATGCTGAACGTATTTCATTGGAAGTAACTCTTAATTGAGTGAAAAAGCCTCTTGCCCTCTCTATTGCCCTCTCTTTCTAGTCCTGGGTATTTTTGTGTATTGCAGACTACCTCCAGGACTAAGATAAATTGCATTTCTAAAATGCAATGCAGAACTAAGATACTATTTAATTTCAATACTAGGTTGCTCTATATAACTATTTGTTTCCAGGAAAGAAATGAAATATATTAGATACAATTCCTTCATTAGAGCAGTGCTGATGTCTTGCGGTATGGTCCTAAACAGAACAGCAGTCTTTCTTTGCATAGTAATTTATGTACTTACCGGAAACGTCCTAACAGCTTCTTATGCGTACACTACTGCATCTTTCTACAGATTGCTCAATTCAGCTACCATGTTTTTCCCCGTAGCTGTGTCGCAGTTCGCAGAAACTTTGATCTCGATCAAAAGAATTAAGCAGTTTCTTACTTACGATGAAGTTAGTCTTGAAAAAATACATTTCGAATCAGGTTTTGGTAGTTTTTTGAAAGAAAAATCTAACGAAAAAGAGTTGGTGAGATTACCAAGCGTAAGCCCTGGTATCAGTTTGAAAAATGTATCAGTGAAGTGGTTGAAATCGCTTCCAGACAACTGCCTCGAACATATAACACTAGAAGCTAAATCCTCAAGTCTGTTTGCGGTTATAGGACCTGTTGGCAGTGGCAAAAGTACTCTTCTGCATGTCATACTGCAAGAACTGGATCCAGTTGAAGGTACTGTTAATATTTCTGGGACAGTGTCATATGCTTCACAAGAATCCTGGCTATTCGGAGCTAGTTTGAGGCAAAATATTCTATTTGGACAAGAGTATGATGAAAAGAAATACAAAGAAGTTGTTAAGGTGTGTGCCCTAGAAAGAGATTTCACTCTGTTTACACACGGCGATAGAACTTTGGTGGGAGAAAGGGGTACTACTCTCAGTGGTGGCCAAAGAGCGAGAATAAATTTGGCAAGAGCTGTTTACAAAGACGCAGATATTTACCTTTTAGATGATCCATTGTCAGCTGTAGATACACACGTTGGAAAGCAGCTTTTCGATGATTGTATAAGTGGTTACCTGAAAAATAAATGCGTCATTTTGGTTACGCATCAGCTGCAGTACTTGAAGAACGTAGAGAAAATTATATTATTGAAAGATGGCGAGATACAGCTATCAGGTTCCTATGAAGACTTAAAGAAAGCAGGCACCAATTTCACGAAACTGCTAGCGGATATCGAAGAAGAAGACGAAGAACATAAACATAAAGAACATGATGATGACACTGATATGAACGATGGTGAAATTCAAAAGTTGGCTAGGGAAGAAAAAGGCACCGGTGAAATATCTTGGCACGTGTACAAATCCTACATTCTTGCTGGGGGACATTGGTTGAAAGTATTTGCTCTGACATTAGTTTTTATTTGTTCGCAATCATTGGACAGCACGGCAGAATACTTTGTATCACTTTGGTAAGACTTTGTACCTTTTTCTGTAACTATATTAAACTCCAATTGTTTTAGGGTAAATCTTGAGCAACTGAGGCAAAATTCCGGAGATTTTTCGAGAATCCAAGTCGCTGTTGATCAAAACGAAACAAATTCATTTACATTAGCTCCTGTTAATGTAACTACTCCTCTTATTGTAGATTCTTTTGAAGCACAGAGAAAATGGTGGTGGTCTATTTTCTTATCAGAATACACGACTGTGTATTACGCCATACTTTATTGTTTCATAATTGCGTTTATATTCACAAGATCGTTGGGTTTCTATAGCTGGTGTCTTACAGCTGCTACCAGGCTGCATCACAAAATGTTTGATAATACAGTTTACAGCCCGATGAAGTTTTTCAATAACAATCCTTCTGGGAGGATTTTGAACAGGTTCTCCAGAGACGTTGGCACTTTGGATGAAGCTCTGCCAATGACAATTTTAGACACTGTTCAGGTGAGAATTAGAAACTGATTGTAAACCTTTCTGAATAAATAACAAACAAAGTATAAGATTTCGAACGTCAGTTCAAATTTGTGCAAATATGGGGTGTAAATTTTTCGGAAAAATAAAGTTTTACACGTGTAAAGAAATCCCAGCTAAAAATGAATTTAATCCCTACAAAAATTTAGTTATCATATAGGTGGCAATATAAATATATTTTTCTTTATTTAAGAAACGAATAACTCCTTTTTTGAATGATTTGCCAAAATTCAGTGTCTAAAATGTACTAATTGTCAAAAATGACAGATGTTAAAAATATCAAAATGTCAAAAATATCGAAAATGTCAAAAATGCCAAAAAATTAAATAAAGTCAAAAATGACAAAATGCAACCAATGCCAATGGTGCAAAACATTTAAATATTTTCAAAAATATCAAAATTGTCAGAAGTCAACTACGGAAACTAAAAAAACGTGTAGGAAGTCAGAAACATAGAAAGCTACCAATCACCCAAAACGTCCAAAATGCCAAAAAAAATCAAAGACCTCAAAATTGTCAAAACGGAAAAATCGTCGAAAACGTAGAAAAATTATACAGGGTGAGTTTTTTTTAATGAGTAGTATGGGGATCTCGGAAACCAACGGAGATAAAGCAGTGGTTAAATTGGGAAAGATTTGGAGTTTTACTGGCCCAATTTAATGACACTTTCGGATTGTTGTAAAAAGACATGGCTTACTAGATATTTTGAAAAAACGAAATTCTGTCGATTTAGTCAAATCCCTCTAGCTAATTTGTTTTTGATTTTATAAAAAAAGTGTAAATATCAAAATTGAAAGGAATTGTATCTCGAATATGAATGTCATGTCCTCGTTTGCGTGACAGCTCTTGTTTTCGAGATATGACACAAACTTATCTTTTTTTGAATGGAAACCATAGTTGGCTATGACCTTAAAAAATCGGTATCATAATACTCGATATAGTTATTCATAAAAATAACGGAGTTATGGATGCTTTTCTCTCTTATTTTCACTTTTAACGTAGTTAGCCATGAAATAAATTGATTTATTAATAACTATTCCAAAAAAATTGAACGATTTTTTTATTAGGTATATCAGATATAACGAAACAACTAAATAAGTAGGTACTTACTAAAAACTTAAGAAATTAAAGTACATAATAATGGTTACAATTTATGTTCGAAAAGTCAACCATTGTTATTTAAATAAAAATTGCATTTTTTTAAGATTGACATTACCACTTTCCTCACAGACCGACTGTCAATTTCTTCAATTGCTTGTAATACCGCCTCCCTTAGGTCACCAACTGTCTCATACTTTCTTTTGTATACTTTGTTTTTTAGCGCACCCCATAAATAGAAGTCTATAACTGCCAAATCGGGAGACTGGGGTGGCCATTCGCGTGGGCCATTTCTTTCTATCCAAGAGTTTGGATAGATATTATCTAAGTATTGTTTGACTAATAACGAGTTATGAGCAGGTGCTCCATCATGTTGGAACCACTCAATTTCTAAACGAGTTCTCAAATTCAAATTATGCAACATGTCTTGAAAAGTGTATTGCAAGAAATGCAAGTAGCGCTCCCGAGTAAGTGATTCTTCATAGATAAAAGGCCCCAGAATAGTAGGCCCTATGATACCACACCAAACATTAAAACCAAATTTTATCTGGGGTCGTCTTTGTTCTAAATGGAAAAGGTTTTCTTTAGCCCAGATATGCTTATTGTGTCTACTGAACATACTGCAGTTAGTAAATATAGTTTCATCTGAACATAATACCTTTAATGGAAACTGTGGATTGTAAAGGCACACGTATCTAAACTATGTACAAAACAAAATACGTCGATGTTTCGTCATCAGCATGCAAAGTTTGAGAAACTGAAAGTTTGTACGAGTGGAACGTGTGCGCTCTCAGTACCTTAACTACAGTTCGTTGAGATGTGCCAGCTTCTGCCGCAATCTCACGAGTTGAGACTCCTCTCGCTTCTATTTCTTCCGTTGTAAAATTTATTACCCAAATTCGTCAAAAACTTCAAATCCGCAAAAAATACCAAATATGTCAAAAACGTCAACGGAAACGGCGAAAACGCCTAATACGTCAGAAACACAAAAAACGTCCAAATCATCCAAAACGTCCAAAATGTCAAATATGTCAAAACGGGAAAATTTTCGAAAATGTAAATATATATATATATAAACCGTGAAAAACTCCAAAAATGAATGTTAAAAACCTCAAAAATGCAAAAAATCTCAAAATTGTCAAAAAGTGGAAAAAATGTCAAAAATCTTAAAAATGGCAAAAAAAGTCAAAATTGACATATATGTCAATAATGGCAAACATTTTAAAATTTTTAGACATGTCAAAAATTTATATTATTGTCCATATTAATTGATTCATTGTATCTGTTATTTAATACTGAACATACAGCTAAACGAACTTCTTACAAAAGAATTGGCTCAAGCGACACCTCTAGATTCTATTTTTTCCATTGTAAAATTTATTACGTAAGAAGTGGACGATTTGTTCAATTTTCAGATAGGTCTGTACGTTCTGGCCATTGTGGTGGTGATAGGATCTTTAAGTCCTTGGATTATGATACCTACCTTGATAATAATGGGTCTGTTTTATTACCTACGAATTGTATTCTTGGAATCAAGCAGAGATATCAAAAGGATTGAATCCGTTAGTGAGTTTTGTTTACTTATTATTATTATTACTTCAACTAAAACTTATATATTTGCAGCCCGTAGTCCAATTTATACTCATCTGACTGCTTCCTTGCAAGGCCTGACGACTATTAGGGCATTCAAGGCGCAAAAGGTTCTTGCAAAGGAATTTGACAACTATCAGAATTTGCACAGCGCTGCATTCTTCATGTTCCTGGGTGCAAATCGAACGTTTGGCTTTTGGTTGGACTTTATTTGTGTCATCTACATAGCTTTGGTCATTGTGTTTCTACTTTTTGTTAAAAGTGGTAAGTATTTTTTTTAATAGAACACCTAATTATATAGCTTTTGAGATATTCCGCTATTTTCGTTTTATTAGATTTTAGCAGGATTTGCTAGGACATTGGCAATGATTGATAGATTTATTAGTTCTTCCTGTATTTTTTTTTAGTAACTCTAGCCTTGTAGAACCTGCCAGATTATCTGTCCATAAGGTAGTTGTTCCCCTTAAGTCCCCCTCTGTTAAACTTGGGGTTTTACTTTAATAACTTGGTTGGTTAATCCTCAATTGCTCTATCGTTATCTTTGCTTGGTTTTAGAGGCATTCTTCACATTTTTGTTGGTAGCAGAATTGTCAGGTTTTTTTGAAAGACAGTTACTATCTCTAGACATAGATCTAGGTGGACCAGCATAATCTCTGCTAGCTTAAGTCAATAGTCAATTGAACAGAAATTTATATATCATCTAATGTTTCTCAATATCGATATGATTGATCTATTGAGTAAAGACTAAAGCTATTTTCTAAGTCTACTTTTGACATATTTTTGCCCCACCCCAAATCAAAACCTGACGACACACACTCACTAAATATACGCTAAATGAAGCAGTTATACTAATTTGTGAGTTGATTGATCTCTTTCAGAATCTTTCGGTGGTAACGTTGGTCTCGCCCTTACTCAGGCCATGGCCATGACTGGAATGTTCCAATGGGGCATGAGACAATGGAGCGAGCTGGTCAATCAGATGACATCAGTAGAAAGAATTCAAGAGTACGCAGATCTGGTGCCCGAGAAGGACGACCAATCTAAGGAACCGCCAAGAAATTGGCCCGATCATGGAAACGTTGAGTTCAAAAATGTATTTTTGAGGTATTCAGAAAACGACAGTCCAGTGCTTAAGGATTTAAACTTCACAATTCAAGCTAAGGAAAAAATTGGTATAGTGGGTAGAACTGGAGCTGGAAAGACATCTTTGATACAAGCTCTGTTTAGACTGGCGCATATTGAAGGAAGCATTTTGATAGATGGAGTGGACACGAAGACTGTTTCTTTGCATAAATTGAGGTCTAAAATTTCTATTATTCCGCAAGAACCAGTTTTGTTTTCTGGGAGTTTGAGAAAGAATTTAGATCCGTTTGACGAATACGAAGATGAGGTAATTATAATAAAATTTTGTATGCCTTTTAAGCACTTACCTGTTGCAGGCTTTGTGGAATGCATTGGAAGAAGTTGAGTTAAAATCAGCTGTCAAAGATCTTCCAGCAGGGCTTGAAAACAAAATGGCTGAAGGTGGTTCAAATTTTAGTGTCGGGCAAAGACAACTCTTCTGTTTAGCCCGAGCAATTTTGCGTAACAACAGAATATTAGTTCTTGACGAAGCCACTGCTAATGTAGATCCTCATACTGATGGACTTATTCAAACAACTATTAGAGAAAAATTTAAAGAGTGTACAGTTTTGACTATAGCTCATAGACTTCACACTATTATGGATTCGGATAAAATTCTAGTTATGGATGCAGGAAGATCAATAGAATTCGATCAGCCGCATGTACTTCTGCAAAATGGATTTGGTGTATTTTCTTCTTTAGTAGAGCAAACCGGAAGGAGTACTGCCAAAAATCTTAAGTCTGTTGCTGAAATGTCGTACCACAGAAAGTGTAACGGTGAAATTTGATGTTTTCGGGGGCAAAAGACGGAACTACCGGCTGTGTTCACTTAACATTCTCGAAAACTTTATTGTTCGAACTACCCTCAGTATTGATAATTTTACTTAAACTTGTGCTGTGAGAATTTTATAAGTACAATAAATAAATAGTTTTTCATCTCATCCCTGTTTTTCTGTACCATTGGTTGGAACGAGTATTTTCAGTGATTATTCAGAAACGGCTTGAGCAATTTTGATGATTTAAATTGCATTATATTAAGGAACATTACACAAGGGTACCATATAAATCAGAAAAAATAGTAATTGTGAGACTACATTTTAATGGATTTCAATGAATCTTCACTGTTTTCTCTAAAACGGCTAAATCAAGTTGAATATTTTAAATTGTAATCTACAAAAATTATTCTAGCTTGATACCGTATATCTTTCTATAACCTAAAACATATCATTTTTCTGAAAATCGGAAAAATATGTGCAAAAACCGGAAAAACTTCAATGTGAATGTCAAATTTTCATAATAAATATCTAATTTAAATGTCAAAATATGCCATAAAAGTATATCATACAGGGTGTTTGTAACGGTTTTTATTTTGATGAAAATGAAATTGCAAAAATATTCCATTTGTGGATCGAAAAGAAAAATTGTTATGCCGGAAAATACAATATATGTCGTTTCTAGCTACATTTATGGCTCACACTGTATATTATATGAAGCATCTCCAAGAAATTATTACTTAAATGATATATTATTTGTGCAATAACATCTTCTTATGTTTTCAACGTTTTAATAAAAAATATTTTTCCAAAAGCACATGTTACGTATTTTTGAAATACCCTGTTATCCAGCAAAATTTATGGCAATTGTATTGTGAAATATTTATGTCCAATAATGTACAAATCACAATTTCTCTACTAACTATAAATGCGGCATTTTCGATTTTTAACATCCTGTATCTTGAAAACTAGTCATAGAATCTGTTTGAGCCCATGAACTCTTTTTGTCAGAACGTCAGATTCTACAACATACCAAATTTTCAAACAATTTGACGGAAGTCCATTTTTCCATAAGAAAGGTGCCTGGTCCTTTGATTTCGATTTACCCAAGGCTCTTAAAAACTGCTTAATTTAAATAGATAATTTATTTCTGAAATTTGCATATAAGTGAAACAGATATGTTACATAATATATTTTGCATTTAATAAATTACAATTACAACTAATTTTTTATTATTATAAAAATAAAACTCCATACGGATATCTATATCACGTCCCAAAGATAATAACAATAACATTAATAACAATTTTGTATTGAAATAAACAGTCAAAGGGAATTTTGTCAATGATTTGTCGTAGACCAACATGTGTTCAATCTACTACACTGAAGCTTGATTATAAAAAATACTTTATATAAGTTAAATGTGATGAATAAATATTGTTTTGTATATAAAAACTCTATAATAATTTATCCTACTCTGGATCAGATTGAAATTCAATTGTTAATATTCTGAACATCAACTCGAAGAAGAAGAAGTATCTGTTATGCCTGGATTGTGTCTTTTTTAATTCGGCAAAAAAATCTCCCACCTTCTGAATCACCAGTGTCCACGAGTTTTCAAACAGAAGGAAAAATTGGTGATTGATGTATTGGAAGACAAAGATACTAAAGGTGGACAATTATGTGCTACTCTTTCCAAATTTGGTGAAGGGCACTGATAGTGACCAGTTTGCTAATGACACTGATAGTTCGCCACTTGGGATTAGTATGTTGAGGTTGGACAAGAAATTTGATCCAGGTCCCAATCGTGAACTAAGCAACACGAAATTACAATGATGTAGATAGTGCCGATAGTGGTATCTATCATCAAGAAATATGTAAAAATGAACTAAACATGTCAGCTGTTTTAACGCAGTAAAAAAAATCGGATACAAGAAATTAATAACAAAATAATGGGTTAGCAGATTTTCGTTAGTTCTTTATATAGAAAAAATCTTTGGATAGTGGCACCATCTATATGATTTTACTTATCTATTGGAGTTTGTGATTAATCGTATAGCATAATAAAACGATTTATTGAAATCACAGGGAATACTAACCTGAAATTGATAAATTTAACTAAGATTGAGCTTTATTCTGGTTGTATAAACCGTTATGAATCATTTCTTAAGTATTTGTTTTCATTGTTACCATACAAATACTTTTAAGGATAGTAGATCAAATAATTGTTTACTAAGAAACCAACAAAGACTTTATATTTGTTAAAAAATCTCCGAAGAATTTGAAGAAAGATTATAAAGTACCTATATCTGAAATTTAGTACCACTTTCCAAAATATTTGATAATTACAACACCAATATGGTAGGACTGGGCAAATAGGATGAATTGGTGTCAGTCCATAAGTATAGAATGGTGGTACCTTATACGTTATTATTTACCTGATATATCATTTGTAAAGGATTGTTGGGGATTAAGAAAATTCTCCATCTCTAAGATGCTGTTTCCAAAAACATATAAAGGAAGAATTATCTCAGAGCCAGGTTTGATCGAAAATTGTAATGAGGGTCAGCTGAGTTTGGAGGAGTGGCCCGGTCAAAAAGTCCCCACCGTCAGCAGGTACAAAAGACATTACATGGCTAAGAAAACCGATGTTTCACGAAGACAATGCACCAATACCCAAGTCGCTGAAGATGACGGTGATATTGAATGATTCAAGATAGGAATTGCTTCCACACCTCCCTGTCCACCAGATCTGATCCAATTGACTTTTATGTGTTCGCTTATTTTAAAAACATGTTCCAGGAAAAGAGAACTGGTATCACCTCTGGTGATTTGTGATATCACACATATATATATTTTCTATGATGGGTATAATATTACTGCAAGAAGAACAACAGTATCTACGGAAAAACAAAAGAGAAAGCACTGAAATATAGCTGCCTAATTGTCCTGGAAAAAGCCTTCCAGAGCCAAGCAATAGGACCTTCTATATAACAGACAAATACCGCTAGACATCAATAAGACAATTGAAAATATATACAAGAACACCACAATAAAGGCTAGAATAGATGAACAACGCACATTATTAGATAGAAACAGACACAGGAAAAAGACAGAGAGAGAGAGTCATTAAGCATTCTGCTCTGCAATCTCAAAACTGAACAGACAATACAAATCGTGTAGAAAGGTAAAGGTTATATTATGACAAGATAACTTACAAAGGTTGGTCCACAAGGACAATATAGTAAAAAAAGTTTAATATATCAATGTCAGCATCAGGTTGCCTAAAAACGCAATATAGAGAGACAACTCATTAGAGCAGAACTAAGACAAGGTTTGGCCAAGCCAAAGCCGATAATGATATACAGATCAGAAACAAAATCTGACACTTCCAAAAACTAGGAATGCTAAAGGATGCTGTTGAAAATGAAAAAGGTAGTAAAAATAGCAAGATATAAACTGCCAACAGGTAGAAGAAATGTTGGCCGACGTTCGAAAAGCGGGAGTGATAGTAAATAAAGATATAACCCAATAAATGAACATGTAGAACTGCCTAACAAAAAGTTAGACTAAGAACAAGATAGAACATTTATTTCTCCGAAGTATCAATATATTTTTTCGCATTTTGTTGGATTAGCAGGACATATAGTTCAACAAAATCTTAATCTTATAAGGTGGGAGTTTATTCTGTCTTATAAACAAGAGTGCATAATTTTTATACTCCTTTGTTTTGATTACCTTCAATATAAACCTTACCAACACTAGTGTCTAATTTCAACACTTTCTTTTCTTTTGAAAATGAAAAAGGTAGTAAAAATAGCAAGATATAAACTGCCAACAGGTAGAAGAAATGTTGGCCGACGTTCGAAAAGCGGGAGTGATAGTAAATAAAGATATAACCCAATAAATGAACATGTAGAACTGCCTAACAAAAAGTTAGACTAAGAACAAGATAGAACATTTATTTCTCCGAAGTATCAATATATTTTTTCGCATTTTGTTGGATTAGCAGGACATATAGTTCAACAAAATCTTAATCTTATAAGGTGGGAGTTTATTCTGTCTTATAAACAAGAGTGCATAATTTTTATACTCCTTTGTTTTGATTACCTTCAATATAAACCTTACCAACACTAGTGTCTAATTTCAACACTTTCTTTTCTTTTGAATAGCTTCAATTTATCTAAACATCACAAAAATAATAAAACAAATACTATTTAAATTTTACATAATCATTTTTTAAAATACTATTACAGCAGCCATTCTCTACCAAACAAACTAAAACAAATATTTTACTAACATTCACACATCAAGCACTCCTTGGAGAATTTTTAGAGTCCGGGTGTCTACCAGACCCTGCATTTCTTGCGTGGATTCATCTGCGAACCAACAGGGCACTTGAAATCCCTGGCGAAGTCGTCGGAGTTGCTAAGAGGTCCTTGTACTCTGAACTGTCCTGGGGAATGATATCCTGTCAAAATGCGCAACTTCAAGGATTCAGGTCTGTATTTTGAGCACCAGGTGTTGGCTGCTGACACCCAGAACATCTGATTCGGTGTGAAGTTCAATCCTGGGAGTTTTGGCTCTTCTCCATTGCGTTTGATCCATTTGTTGTAGGCGAGGTATGCTTCTTTGATCCCGCCATTGTCGGCTATGTTTTCTCCTTGCGTATTTATACCGTTGAGCTACAAAAATTTGGAAATATTAGATGGATACTGATAAAATATTTTACCTGTTGAAGTACATGTAGGTTTAGATCAACACTAGGAAGAATAAGAACTGAGTATGGATGAATAATAATTACAGGGTTGAAATGGTGAATGTACGACGGTTTATTTTGGCTGAATTTATTCTGGCGATACTTAGTGTCGACTCATCATGAAAAGTAACAGAAATTCATTTCAAAAGGTATTTACCACAATTATTTTGAGCAATGCCTTTCAATACTTTTCAAAGAACCAGGCACCTTTCTAATGGAAGAATGGACTTCCGTCAAATTTTCTGCAGTGTTGGTATGTTGTTGGAGTTGATGTTCTGACAAAAGGAATCTAAGGGATCAAACATACTCTATGACCAGATTTCAAGATACAGGGTGTTAAATATAGAAAATACCTCATTTTTTATATCAGATTTCTCATGGTAGATGTGTTTTATATCCTGTTATTGGAGAAATCGTGATTTGTACATTATTGGACATAAATATTTCACAAAACAGTTGCCATAAATTTTGGTGGATTACAGGGTGTTTCAAAAAATACGTAACATGTTTAATGAAAATATCATTTTTTTATTACATCAACAGTATGTTAAACTGATTACAAAAACTGTACTTATTAAAAAAGGTAGTATTTTACAATAGCCTGTAGTTGAAGTTGAAGTAAAACGTGATATTAAAAAGCCGATATTTCCGATGTTTAACCTCTATATCTCGAAAACTAGTCACTTTTAATGATATTCTGCTCAGTTGAACACAAAACATTTGTTCACGTAAAAATGGTGTAAAAATTAACTTTTTTTAGTATATACAGTTTTTGAAATACGTCTAATATCCTGCAGAGTATAGAGAGACGGATTCTATAATCGTTTATTGTCATATAAAAGTTTCAGTATGACTGGTTTGTACAGGGTGACTCATTAATAGTAAAAAAGTGATGGGCAAATGTGTGGGACTAAGTAAATATCTCTGGAATTATTAGAGATATCAAAATGAAATTTGGAAAGTGGATACTGTAGTAGATTGCCTATTTGTTTCCACATTTTTTTACAATTTTGAACTTCCTGTTTTACCGGAAGTAATGTCGATTTTAAAATTTGCATTGAAATAGTATTTTAGTTTCTGCTGAAACATTTTATTGCGAATACAAAAATATCGGGTTTGATATTGTTTACTTCAATACCTAACGAGATATTAACAGAAAAGTAACTAAGGAAAGGAAAAATTCGATGGTAGCTAAACTCGGTTCATATTTCATTTACGCCTGATATAAACAAACCGCTCGGTAAGGATTTGTATTTCTATTGGCCAATCGGTGACATTATACCGTCACAGCCAACAGCAATGCTTGTTCCATAGTCGAATACACGTGCGTTTGTTTAAATCAGGCGCTAAATTAAATCAGAATCAAGTTTAGTAGTCCATGAAATTCATTGCAGAAGTGACAGTAGTTGTCAAAATAAGTTATTAGTTTTTTTTATGTGAACATAAAAAGATTGTATTGTTTTAATTTGATCGTAAAATGGCCAAATTAAGTGAATAAGAAAGAATAGAAATATTAATGATGATTGGGTATAGGAGAGGAAAAGGGCTCATCAAGAAGTTTGTGACCTTTTTAACATTGTTCATCCGAATACACAAATATCCCCTTCAGTAGTGACGAAAACTTTGAGAAGGTACGATACAAGTGGAACAGTTAGCAATTTACCAAAAAGTGGACGGTTAAAAAGTGCAAGTAATGAATGTGTAGCTCAAAATGTTGCTATATCTTTGGAAGAAAATCCTCACTTATCCACTACCGACCTTGTCAGTAGAAAGGATATTAAGGCGAGAAAAATATCATCCATACAATATTCGTTTCGTTCAAGAACTCTCCGAAGACGATTTCGACAGACGTTTGCAATTTTGTGAAACGATGATGGATATTTGTAACCGTGATAATAATTTTATAAGAAATGTGGTGTTTTCAGACGAGGCAACATTTTGTTTAAATGGTAGGGTTAATCGACATAACTGTCGCTACTGGTCGCAAAGTAATCCTAATTGGGTACAAGAGGCTCATACACTACATCCCCAAAAATTTAACGTTTGGGCCGGCATTTATAACAACAGAATCCTACAAGAAACTTTAAACGGAGATAGGTATTTACAGCTCTTGGTGACACAAGTTATTCCGGCATTGGAGGTAAATGGACAATTACCAAATAATATCTGGTTTCAGCAGTATGGAGCACCACCCCATTAAGCTCACATTGTTCGAGATCATTTAGATAGGACATTTCATCACAGATGGATTGGAATAAGGGGTACTTATGAATGGCCTGAACGAAGTCCCGACCTTAATCCACTAGACTATTTTCTGTGGGGTTACTTAAAGTCTGAGGTTTATGTTGATAGACCAAATAATTTGCAAGAATTAGCTGCAAGAATAATTCAAGGCATCCAGAGAATTACACCAGAAGTAATAGCTAATGTTACTAGAGAATTTAAAAATCGACTTGCTTATTGTCAAGGAGTAAACGGTGCTCAGTTTGAACATCTAATGTATTAAGTTTAGTTAAGTTAAGTTTCAATGTTTTGAAAATCACCTAGATTTAGTTAATAATTATGATTATGTATTTCTTTAATGGATATTAGATTTTTCCTTTCCTTAATTACTTTTCTGTTAATATTTCATTAAAAATTTAAAAATCGACATTACTTCCGGTAAAACAGGAAGTTCAAAATTGTAAAAAAAAAATTGGAAGCAAATAGGCAATCTACTGCAGTATCCACCTTCCAAATTTCATTTTGATATCTCTAATAATTCCAGAGATTTGTTTGGTTTCACACATTTGCCCATCACTGTATACTCATTCTTGCTATATTTATGGCTGAAGCTGTATATTATATGAAGTACGTCCAAGAAATTATTACTTTACCGATATATTAATTGTGCAATAATATTTTCTTTTGATTTCAAGGTTGTAATAAAAAAATATTTGTTCCAAAAAAAACATGTTACGTATTTTTGAAACAACCAAAATGTATGGCAACTGTTTTGTGAAATATTTATGTTCAATAATGTACATATGACGACACGTATATAATGAGAAATCTGATATCAAAAATGAACATCCAACATTTCAAAAAAATTTACAGAAGTTTTCCATAAGGATGGTGCCTGGTCCTTTTACCAAGAGTGTTTCAAAACAAAGCCGAAAAACTAAAAGAGGTGATTCGTTGACACAAATTACTAGCAGTATGTCATTTATTTAAATAATTCACATTTACAGTCGTAACTATAGGAGAAAATTGGGTTTTAATTATTTTTTTTTTAATAAGGCTAATGTCGTACTAAACAACTTTTGAAACATCCTACTTTGATAAATATATGGAAAATGTCCAGATGCATTCAATTGTTTATGAATGATAATTGTGGAAATACATTTCAAACTCAGCATTTCTTAGTTTATTTTCTTTTAATAGTTTTTAATGTTGTATGCTTTTACAGTGTTATTTGTTGAGGAATGTAATGTTTGCTGATAAGAATTGGATGAAAACAAGCAAAAGAAATTTAGCAACATGAACGAAATGATTAAGATTAATACCAAAAGTAAGGGGTGATCGAAACTTACTTATCAGCGACATTGTCTTCTTTTATATTCAACTTTGGGTAACTGTAATCAAATGTATAAGAAACGATGCTTCATGAGATGAAAGCACAACAGAAGAATAAGGGATAACAAAAATAAAGGGGGGACATCAGAACAAAGTTATGTCCAAAGCCATTAACGGAAAAAATGAAAACAAACAACTAAACAGACGTCTTTCTTCGAACAGAATACCACGAATATTAATATAAAGCTAATAAGATATAAAGGGCTATAACGCAGGGCAAAAGTTGTCAAAAATAGCTAAAAACGGAAATAGCTAAAAAGAAAGGAAAACTATAGAGAAGACGAAAACAACAGCAAAATATAGAAGGACTGGTTGATGAAGAAAAAGAAGAAAAGCAGATATCACAAAACGAACTTGAATTCGGACTTTTAAAAAATATAACTCGAATTATGTTCGTTATGATTTGAATATGTGCAGCTACGTTCAGGACGTTCTTAGTGGCCGCAGGACATGTTAGCGTCCAATAGCTTTTGAAGTCAAGGATAGGGAAGAATAACAAGAAGGCGAAATAATTCTTTAGGCGGTTAATTATTATTGAGCAATTTCGGTAGGAAATTCGAGAGCTTCAAACCGACATTTATAATAAAATATGCAGTATGCCAAGACGAGTAATTGGGAATAAGATAAAGGAATGGTAGCCACTTACCATTGTTACTCTACCCAGACAAATGTGAGGTATGGACAATTTGCAAGGTGGTAATGGTTTAGCCTTAAAACAATATGTTGACTTTTGCACATAAGTATTACGAGTTTGAAAATCGTCTATAGGAAAATTAGCAGAACAATAAATAAGAAATATTGGGAGATTTAATGAAACAAATAGGAATTATTCATTGGTAGCGCTTAGAATTTGTTTAGTGGATATATGTAAATATATTGTGGTGCATTATTAACCCATGTTTTATTAAAGCCGATAGGGACAGGTCCTTTCGTTAGATGGTAAAGTTATTTCATTATATTACCCTGCCCTACCGTTTCCTGTAGTTATGGGGTTTCACCATGGAGCAGGAGCACATCTAGGAAGGTCGTAACATGAAAATTGTTATAATAAAAAGGCTACCAAATCCATATTACAGTCAAACTCCTTCGATTTATTAGTTATTGGACTTCTATAGACTGTTAAAGATTATAGAACTTAAGACTTTGGAGCCCCCGGCGCCATTTTGGAAACATAACTGAAGGACATGAGGATAGGCTGACTAATTTAACACACAGATGGGGTGATGAGAAGAAATTCGCGATTTGAAGAATGAGATTTAGAGCGCACTATCTCATATATAATCTCACGTGTACCCTAGGCCACAACTATATTATTTGGAAGGAAGGGGCTTAATTGACCGAGGAATGTTTGTTTTAAAGAGAGATGCATTGATTAAAACCGCAGAATCTTATTTTTATATATACTTATGAAATATATTTGAATGTAAAAAGGTGTAAAGGATCCCACACATTCCTTATGAAGAGTGCCCCCCGGTGGATTTGGCTGAAATTTTCCTATTTTGTAGATTTCAACGAAATGAACAAATGTCTTTATGGCCGCAAAATCCGATGACCAATAGTTTTCAAGTTATGGTTAATTTTATATTTAATGTCAGGGTATACCACGATGAGCTGAGTCGATGTGTATATTAGAAACTACTGGGAGTATTTATCTGAAAATTAGTTTATAGGAGGTTTTCGATTAAAATAATTTCAGTTATCTACGACTTTCGGTTCTACCGGAAGTGGACCCAAACTTTGTTTTTATAAATGGGACACCCTGTTTTTTAAAGCTTTTTTAGAATCTACGATGAATTTCAATATAACTTTATTAAAAATATCATATGTCTGAAGGGCTCCAGTTGAAATTTGCCTGAAAAAACCTGAAGCTTCCTAAATCTTTGGAAACTTTTCAAAAAAAAAAACGGAGTGTTAAGAATTCGGCTATTTCGAAAATAGTTTTAAATCATTTTTTTCAAATGGATTTTATCTTTGAATCCTCGTACCTAAATTAAAGGATTTTTGTGGTTATGAGAGATATCTGAATTATCACTAGGCTTTATTGAACGAATCGACAAGAAACAAATGCTGAAGTGTCAACAAACAATATTTGCTAATAATTTGGTGTTAATGCACAATTATATGGAAAGCATTTTCATATCCCGTTCAGGATTTAGAAACTAAGTTCCGTTCGCGATACTCGGATAGACCAACACCCAATCAAGACACGCTGACGGGGCTCAGTCACAATTGCAAAACAGATGGACAGTTTGTGAAAAAGCAAGAAAAAGGGAAACCTTTTGTAGATAATAAAGAGAATTAAGTTACAGCCTTTGCATGCTTAAGAGCATATCCAGAAAATTCCTCAGTAGATGCAGAAAGAGATGTAGGAATATCTATAATTAGTTGTCAGAGGATCCTAAAAAAACATAAGAACCATCCGTTTGCATTCTCATTAGTTAAGAAGAGCTCAAAGACGGAATGCTCTACCGAATTCATATTCAGGAAGACGGACATTTTTTACACAAAATGATTTGGACGGATGAGGCAAAATTTATGGATAGTCAATCACTACTGGAGTGAAACTAATTCACACATTATTTTTAGGTGAGAGATATCAGGAAATTTTAGGAAATGATTTACATCCATTAGAGTTGACTTAGAATCAGCTGTAGTCTCATTGATGTTGCACCTGTGAATAACTTTTTGGACAATCATTTTGAAGATCGTTGGATAGAGAATACTGGACCTCATCGACGGCCCCCTGGTTCTCCCGATATCACTCCTTAGCTTTTTTTTATTTATTATATTAATAATATTATTAAATATTGTCAATGCTGCACCGCTGAGAACAAACGTAGATTGCCAAGAAATGATTTGCGTCATGGTGTTATGAGTATGCTTTGGTCTATGCGGAGATCGCAATGGAAAGGTTACACATACTTTTTTAAAACCATATGAAATTCTACATAAATGGTTAAGACAGTAAAGTAATGTATATACGTTTCTTGACGGTTCCTTCAAAAAAGCCTACTAATAATTCATATATCTCTAATAGCTACGCGGAAATTTTAATTTTTCCAAGTGTATATAAAAACTGTTTCATTTAGTCTTGTAAGCATAAACTCCTACTTTTTGGTTTAGATTCCAATGGTTTTGAGGAAAAATGGAGTTGCCATTTTAAAAAAATTAGATATAAGTATTCGGATTCAGTACCAATTTCTGAGCTCAACGTTTTTATTTGACAGTTTTCAAAGATTTAGGAACCTGTAAGTTTTATTCAGGCAAATTCTAGTAATTTTTGATCAGGCCCTATTTGCTTCCACAAAAAAAAGATATTTTGTGAAGAGCTGGATCTGTCAAAATTTTCAAAAAGACATATAATGTTTTCAATAAAGTTATCATAAAATTCATCATAGATTCTAAAAATGCTACAAAAAACAAGATGTTCCTTTTAAAAAAACAAAGTTTGGATCCACTTCCGGTAGAATCGGAAGTCGTAGACAATTGAAAATCTTGTAACTAAAACGGCTCCTCGAAAGCCCCCTATATACTAATTTTCACATTAATACTCCCATTTGTTCCTCATATACATACCGGCTCAGCTCTTCGTGATATACTCTGACCATAAATATAAAATTAACCATAACTTGAAAACCATCATTCATCAGACTTTGCGACCATGAAGACATTTGTTCATTTTGTTGAGATCTACAAAATATGAAAATTTCAGCCAAATCCACCGGGGGCCACTTTCCATAAGGAATTATGGGGGGTCCTTTGATAAAGTTAAAGCTGTGCCTAGATACTAAGAAATTCTTCAATTTGAACGAATTAGTTTTATTTTTGCGAAAACATCATTCTATCTATCTAAGTTTTAATTAGGATAGTTATATGTTAAAATATAAAAAAATCTTAGTGTGAATAAACACTCTGATGGTGATGACAAGACAAAAACACAAAAAATGCCTTTTGAATGCACATGAGAATTTTTATAAAGCGCAAAAACACTGACTCATATGCTTTAAAACCTCCTTGCAGTTGGTGATATTAAAACAAAAACTGCAATCTCATGCATAAATGAAACGAATACACTATTCACAAAGCTGAGACTACAAAATCCAAACTACATGTAGCAGCAATTAGTTACAAGTTAGTTGAAAGCATGCTTATATCTTCAAAAACAATCATTACCTTGTTCCGTGCTAAATAATATCCATTGTTGTCCTCAACAGTGCTAGTAAAACTATTTAAGTCATGTTCAATTTTCATATTGTTAAAGTTTTTGACCAAATTTAAAAGAGTTGTATCAATTTATGTAGGCTTATGTTATTGGGGAGCACAAATAATAAATATGTGAGGTTTATAAATTCGTAAAATTCTTTACAATTCGTATATCTATACAACCAAACATGCAACCTATTAACATAGTTATTTATAACACACATGCAACCCGAGAAAAAAAGACTTACCTTACAAACAATAAAATTTATTCTGATTTATATATATAGCTTACACTAAGGTTACAATATAAAAATTAAGTGCGTATAATCTACATTATGTACAGGATTATTATATATAGATACTTTTATGAAATATTTTGTCTGGGATTCATTTACCCCAAAATAATAATAATAATTTTAGAAATATTATTCAATAGAACTAGTGTTGAAATTTGTCATGAATTTGGTTTAAGTAGCTTGTCAAGAGAAATACCATATATTCATTATTATTAATTCCTATTCAGTTATTAAGTACTTCGGGTTACTTATATCTACGTAGGTCTGGTAATTTTCTAGAATTGTAGGAACTATACAAATACAATTAGTGTACCTTACAAGATTAGATAATTATATCTATTTGTTTTTATAGTTACTGTTTTTAATTTTAACCCTAGGGCAGATCAACAATGTTCTTGGGAGGTGGAGGTCTTTTACTAAAAGTAAACTCTTTCAGTTTATATAAGTTGTTGATTTCTTGCCTTATAGCTCAGGTCATTTAAGGAGAAAAAAACCTTTTGGTGACAAAATTAATAGTAGAATAAAACCGACATCAACGTGTTCTAATGATAAAACTTGACTAAATGACATAAAATTCAACATTTTTATCGATGCATTTTTGTTTCTTATCAAAAAAAACAGCGAAAAATCGGTAACAATTTAGTTTTTTATCGTTTACACAAAATCCACCGATAAAACCGTTTTTGCTACTATGGGCAATGTTGAAGAGAAATGAAAAACCTACAAAATGAGCTATTATACGCTCAATTTCTTTAAATGGTTTCTTAGATAATGGAACCTTTACCCGAAATTCCAAAAAATAAATAATCGCTTATATATTTTTTTATTTTATAGCTGAAACATTCTTATTAATTGAAGCGATAGATCTTCTCATACAATTCATGTTCTAAAAGTAAATACTGTAGCACCTGTAGATTTTGCAAAATTTCAGGCAATCCTATGGAAGACATATTTTTTTGAAGGGCCATATTACCTCACCGGATGACCCTATCATTATGAATAAACCACCGTTGGAAAGTAGAAGAGTTGATCTAGAGACCCCTTATCTCACTTTTCCAAAATTTAAAGTATAAATACATATAAATATTGAAAATATTTGGCCTTTCCTTAAAAAATTATTTGGACGAGTCCATTCGAAAAATTGCTAAGGGGTTGTACTATTTGAAGACGGGAGATATAAGACCGACATCTAGGATTTTCAAGATTTTCTTACATCTCGCGTCTTCAAATTTAACGAAATGCATCAAATGCATAAAGAAGTGTTCGAGAGGACATTCAATTGTGGGAAGCGCAACTGATGAAGGTTCCCGATCAGAAACAATATATATTATATTTATATATAATATATTTTGTCTTGCGTACAAAGGAATGGCACCTCGAAGAGAGGGTTGTACTATATCCTTATAACTAATAATCTTAATGCAAATTTAAATTTTAGGGAGACACATATTTATATTTCTTGCATTTATTTTATTTATGTAATAAATTTAGCAAAATGGAATGCCTCCATTTTGCCACAGATGATAATGACGGAGCAATCATTTTTAAAATGCTTATTTTAAAGCCTTCTCTATTCACTGATTTTTTAAAACGTAAGGAAATAATAGTAGGTTCCTTTATTTACACTTTCAGTACATTTCATATTTTATTATTATATAAAAATGAAAAGCTGATACAAATTGATAATAGTTAACAATAAAAGGCATACAATGTTATTCTTCAATTAGTTAACAATGCAATTTTTATGTTGTTCAATTCAGATTCCTGTTAATTTTTTGTTAATAAATACTAATTAGTGACTAGTCAAATTTCTTTAGATATATAGGTAGGTATGTGTTGATCTTTTATTGAAACATTTACAAATGGAAAAATCGCTTGCAATAGTCTTCGCATTTAGCGTAATATTATGATTGCTTCGTCATTATCATCTGTGGCTAAGGAGTGTAGGTATTCCATTTTGGACCTAGCGAATATAAGGACTTTTATTTGAAATGGTCCGAAGAATATATTTCAGTAGTTTTTAGATCCGTCTGCATCGTTGTTTCTGTTTTTGTTCGGGTTTTTTTATCAACTTTAATATTTCTAATATTGTTTTACAATTGTTTTCTGAAGGATACTTGTGGCATATTTTTCAATGTCTAAGTGTTTGTTGGGAGGTGGCACCGCACTTTGGGGGAGGTTGCTGTGTATTCCAAACGTTTCGGGGTCTGGATCAGGCCCCGTTGTGGGTGGCTGGGGAACTGCGGATTGGATTGGATTATTACATAAATCCATATTATGCAAGAAATATAAATATGTGTCTGCTTAAAATTAAAATTTGTTTTAAGAATATTTATAATAAGAATATTGTACCACCCCTTGGCCATTTTTCGAATGGACTCCAAATATTTTTTTAAGGAATGGCCAAATATTTTTAATACTTATATGTATTTATACTTTAAATTTTGGAAAAGTGAGATAAGGGGTCTCTAGAACAACTCTTCTACTTTCCAACGGTGGTTTATTCATAATGATAAGACCATCCGGTGAGGTAATATGGCCGTTCAAAAAAATATGTCTTCCATAGGATTGACAGAAATTTTGCAAAAACCACCGGGGCTACAGTATTTAGTTTTAGAACATGAGCATGCGAAGATCTATCACTTCAGTTAATAAGAATGTTTCAGCTAGAAAATAAAAAAATATGTAAGCGATTATTTATTTTTTTGGAATTTCGGGTAAAATCATTTAAGAAATTGAGCGCATAGTAGCTCATTTTGTAGTTTTTGCATTTCTCTTCAACATTGCCCATAGTAGCAAACACGGGTTTATCGGTGGGTTTTGTGTAAACGATAAAAAACTAAATTGGAACCGATTTTTCGCTGTTTTTTTTTGATAAGGAACCAAAAAGCATTGATAAAAAATGTTGAATTTTACGTCAATTGGTCACGTAATATCATGAGAACATATTGATGTTCGTTTTGTTCTACTATTAATTTTGCCACCGTAAGTGACCTGAGCTAATATATTTATATCTGTGTTAGGGGGCGTGACCTGGATAGTGCGTACTGATTGGCAGAATCAGTGAGACTCTGTTGAGGTTCATTGATTCTTCTTTTCTGTTGAAATTATTATTAGGATATTATTAGAATTAGATACAGAAACATCTTAATCATGTCAACAGAAAAGCGTAAGCAATGAATTTCAACAGAGTCTGAAAAACGCTTAATGGAAAGAGCGATAAATCATCAGAACACATAGTCGCCTTGGAAAATGTCGACCATCTATTGTAGTTCTAGACGAAACGTTGGGTAGAAGAATGGCTCGGAAAACAAAATCTTATCGTACTGTTCAAACAGTAACATTTTGACTCAAATAATTGTGATACACTCGACACGAGTTAAATACATTATGATATTTCAGTTATCATAACTAAAACTAAGCAGAACTGTTGTGCAGTCACTAATGTGACGCGTACGCGGTGAGAATCAATTACTTTCCAAAAATCTAAGCATTTCTCTCTCTTTTATTTACCACACGCGGCATTTATGTTCGGGATTCATTTTCGATCCCAAGGGGCATTTGAAATCCTCAGCAAAATATTTCATATTCGACAAAGGCCCTATCACCCTAAACTTATCAGGTACGTGTTCGTCAGTCAGAACCAGCTGTTGGATTTCCTCCGTTCTGGTTTTTGAGCACCAAATTCTGGCTGATGCTAACCAAAACAACTGCCTGCCGTTGTATGGTAAACCTGGCAAGAGGGGTTCTTCGCCATTACGTCGAACCCATCTGTCGTAAGCTAAATACGCTTCTTTAACGCCTCCGTTGTCGGCTATATTCTCTCCTTGAGTGTTAATGCCGTTCAACTGGAATGAATTTATAGAAAAGCGTTGTTAGTGAGTTATCTAGCCCAACTACGCACATGCTACACATCGAACAAGGGTAGTTGCTGACTATTTTGACATACAACAGCAGGACAGCAAGTGTTAAACATACAAATTCGACGACAAACATTGAACAATAACAACAATTTTTGAAGTGTTATTATGATAGGACATGTGTAAAATTGTAAAAAATGAGAATTAATTATTCAAGTTACCGCAAGATTCTGTGTGTAAATGAATAAATGTGAAATACTTCAAGACGTACTTCCTCAAGTCATTTTATGATGTACAGTTCTTATGAATATATATCCGGAATCACTTCGTTACTGATGTACAATATTTTGAAATCTTCAAATATTTTCAGTTTTTTTTCTTTTGACTACTAATACTTCAATAAAGTGTTTATAATGACGTCACATAAAAGGAAAGGAAAATCTAGAGGGTGATACTTTTTCTAGGGTTACGTGTTTTTTCTGCCCCTACAACTTTTTTTAGTACGCCCCTGGCAATTGTCAAAAATTGTAAATGAGTCTCTTATGAATTTCCCATTTTTTTTCGTATATGCCTGTTTTTGTGTAAACAATGATATCTTCCATTTAATTCTGTAATTTGTCCAAAATTATTAGTAGAGGTTTCTCCTTATTTTTCCGGTAAAATTGAGGTGGGGGCCTATATCTCTAATTTTTTTTCAAAATTTTACGGCTCATAGTTTCGGAGATAATATAGGGGGGTGGGTAACACTTTAAATTTTGTTAATATCTTTAAAATAATTTATAAAAAAAATATGAACAAAATATCTTCATGTTTGTCATAATGAGCCCTTTCATTTGATATATTACATGAGGCGTTAGAAACAATTTTAAGTTTATATTTTTCATTTAATTCTGTTATTTGCCCCCCAAAATTAATAGAAGAAGTTTATTCTTATTTTTCCAGTAAAATTCAACTGAGGTCCTAATCTCTAATTTTTTTCACAATTTTATTTCTCATACTTTTGGAGATAAAAGGGGGGGTCGATTTTTTTAGTTTGTCTCCCCAGGAGGACCCCTAAAATCAAAATTTCTTCATTTATGATATGTACTCCTGATCGGGTCACCATATTACATTGACTAGTTGTCGCCCAGTGGTCGAAATTCGACCAATTGTGTCAATAAGTAACGAAATCCTAGTTCTTTTTCAGATAGAATTAATAAGACTTTATTTGTGTTCATTTTTGTAATTATTAAATTAATACAACAAATATTTGTGTATACCCCATATAACTATAATTATACTGCGTCTTCTATTCCAAGAACGCTGTAAATTCAACCGCTGATGGGCTACATTATATAATTATTTTTTTCTAACCACCCTGTATAACTATAATTGCACTCAATTCTCTAACATTTATTAAAATCCTTATTATAATAAATCTATCTGATAATATATTTCCACAACCCTGTAACTGCTAATGGACTACCTAAATTCAAAATTGTTGGTAACATATTTTAACCACTCTATGTAACTATAATTCTACTCTGGGCAATATTTAACTACCCTGTATATGCAACTGCTTATGGACCACGGCTACATAACTTTTTTTAACCACCCGGTAAAACTACAATTCCACTCCAACCAATCTGTATTTGCGAATGCCTACGAAATTTTTAACTATCTGCTATAACTATAATTCTACTCCAACCTATATTTCTATCATCATATATATGCACATCAGCGTGTGCTGCTCTATAAATCATTTCCTTTTCTAACATTTTTTATAATCATCCTGTATATCTATAATTCCTTTTACCCTATATTGCATCTATCCTATATATGCAACTGCTTGTGGGTTACGAAATGTTGCATTTTTATTCTAACAGTTTTAGACCACACTGTTTAACTACAATTCTACTCCAGCTAATATTTCCTCCTGTATAAGAATCTCTGTATATTATTTGAACCGCCCTGTATACTTGAAATTCTATTCCAATAACCCTGTAAATTCAACCGCTAATGGACTTCCCTATATAATTATTTTTTCTAACCACCCTGTATAGTTATAATTGCACACTACTCTGTATTTTAAACACTCTAAATATGTTACTGCTTATGTGCCACCCAAGAAACATTTGATTTCTAACATATCTGAAATCACTCTGTCTAATTATAATCTATAACGCCTTATATCTCAGTCAATTTAGAACATGAGAACACATAACTTTTTATCCATCCAAAAATGGCCTAAGCAGCAATTTTTACTTTAAAAAATATTAAATACCGATAAATTTGTTATAAGATTCTACATATCAATTTGTATTGGACATTTGTTTCAAGTATGTTACCAAATCATTCTGTATTGAAACTTTTGTAATTTCAAAACTCAGCTGTCATAATTATTGTCACAATTTCGTTCCTTCTTGGTAATACGCCAAAACCCCGAAATGAAATATCGACGGTCATAGTGCAGTTTGCTAGAATGACATATTTTAAGATATATCTAAATAAACAAAACATTATAACTATTATATTGTTAGATAAATAAGTAAAAATATATTTGCAGCATATCACATCTCGTTAAAAGAACATTGAACAATTTTTGACTGACTGCTAATATTTTAGATGACATGTTAAAATTAACTTAAAAGATTACCTTATATCGAATAAAACAGCAATATATTACTAATACCTATTCAATTTTCATTTGCACATGGCATAAAATAAATAAAAAACATATTCAACTTGAGTGAATGTGAAATCAAATGTATCAATAATTATAATCTCTCAATAGTTAGTTTACTTACGTAAAAATTTTCATCGGGGGATTATATCAAAACATTTAAGAAATACAATGCACCACCTGTTAATTTATGTTAAATAATACCTTTATATGTTGACATTTTTCGTTCATTGAAATTGAAATTTTGAAAATTATAAATTGATAATTTTCTGATTGCATTGAGAAGGTACCTTAACCTAGCGGTTTACATTGTTAAGAAATGTCAAATTGAAATTCAATCTGCTACAATGTGATTGGCTGTGAACTGATCAAGAAATTAGAACCGTTGCCATGATGTCAGATCTAACTATTTATATTCAATTTCACTATTTGTATTTATATCATAAGCTTTGTAATCTTAGTTAAATTGTATGAAACTATTAGCCTTTAAAATAGAAACAATATAAATTAATAGTTTAATGTTAAAATAATAAAATATTACCGGAAAAACATTGTTCAGTTGCCAGGCAATACAAATTTCTGAATTTAGTTGACAAACTCTATTTAGAAAAACTTGCGAGTACCCAATAAATTGTCATTATCCCATAATATAATTTTTTGTGGGTGAGTTCTCAATAGCATTATAATGTAGAATAACTTTCAGAATCAAACAAAAAATTTGTTAGTTTTTCGTTTAATTTAGTTTGTTTTTCTCATTCGAGTCAATCCGTCTTACGATTTTCTCTCCACGCAATTTGGCGGCACTGTGGACGTAAATTATGATTTTTTATTTTACTTTATTTAAAGAATCAATCAATATTATAAATATATTTTATCATTCTGCACTGAAGGTCGTCAATAGCCACTAAACAAAACAAAAATCAAATAAATCGGTTGAGGCACAGAGGTGAAAATGGTATTTAACCGTTTTGTCTTTGCCTATTTATATATAGATACCAACTTTCAACCATTTCCATCCTGTAGTTTAGGAGAAAATTGCTGTGATGTGAAAGAGGGAGAAATACGGAGTGATATTATAAGGGTATCCGTATATTGTATATACGGAACCCTAAAAATGGAAAAATCTGAAGATTTTATCACCTTTTACATAGGAACTTTTCGTCACAAAATGACTCGAGGAAGCATCAATTGAAATCTTTCTCAGTTAGTCATTTACACCTTGTATATGCTAAATGCTAGTTACCTGCAAATAAATTTTAATGCTACATTTATATATTCTGTGAGATGCAAAAGACAACTTGATACTCTTTGTTGTTAGGATTTCATTCCTTTGAACGAAGTACAAATTCTTCCTGTTTATGCAAGATGAACAAAAGAGGCTATTAGTCTTACAAATTGACTTTGTTAGCTCTGGTAGATCAATAAGGGAGAAAGCTAGAAACTAAATTAATACAAATAGAATTATCTATAACAGAAGAGATAGTTAAAAGACAATTAGCAAGCAATGAAAGCATGAAATATGGAGTAAGCCAACCAATTTTTCATGGTGAAGCCTGTCTGGGCAGTTGAAAGATTACAGAGACTTTAAGGTCTTGATAATAAAAGAAGAAGAAGAGCTTAAGATCTGCGAGAAGGACTGAAGAACTGTATTATAGAGAATAAAAGATACGCAAACAAATGTTCTTGTTTGACTAACTGAAATGAAGAAAAGGAAGGAGAAGAAGTGTAGGACTGAAGAATTGAAAAACTGGTTTGGAGGAATGAGAAGAAGAACATATTTTTGACAATTTTTATCGATAATTAAGGCTAGATGTTGAGCAATTGGCATTGTACTGTTTTTACACCATTGTGTGAGCTGAAGAACTTTCCCACTAAACCGGTATATATGTGTTACTTCGGATGTTCTAACGAGTATGAAATTTAATTGAGGATTCGATGATTTATTTGTCTAAGAAAAGACAGTTTTTCGACGTTTCGGCGAGACCTCACTAATCTTCTTCGGGTTTATCAATGTTATCACTCCCTAAGCACTTTTATGCTATAGGCCGTGGGGTTTAGTCTTGTTCTCTTTGGCCAATCAGAGCTCTCGGCTTTTCACCGGAGTGATTGTTGATTTTAATATAGCGGTCTGTTAGTGCGGCTTTCCATATGGATGGCAGACGCTGCGCATCGTTCCGTTTGTTATGGTTTGTTTTCCATTTTTCTATTTCTATTGATCACCTAACGAAGCTTAGCTTATAATTTTCATTTTTTGCTAAAATTTTCATTTGGTCGAAATCTGCTTGAAAACCGGTATTTAGAGTGTGTTATGACAATGCAGATGTTGTTGGTTTTTTGCTTTACTACATTCCTGGGTTTATTTATACGGGCAGTTGCTTTTCTACGAGGGTGAATCAAATATGAACCGGACTTTTGTTTTAAAAATTGTATTGGTACGATCAATACAAATTTTAATACATATTATTTTTTTACATAGTCTCCTCTCTTATGTATACATTTTTCCCACTGAATCGGAAGTTTTTTAATACCTTTCTCAAAGAATGAAACTGGTCGTGTCGATAACCAATTGCGCACAAACGTTTCTACAGCTTCGTTGTCCTCAAAGTGGTGGCTTCCCAGTTCTTCTTTAAGTGGCCCAAATATGTGGGTAGTCACATGGCGACAAATCAGGACTGTAAGGCGGGTGTTCAAGGGTTTCCCAATGCATTTTGTTCAATTTTCCTTGAGTCAATGCAGCTGTATGTGGCCGAGCGTTGTCGTGCAACAGAATCACACTTCGGATAGACATATCCCGCCTCTTTTGCTGATAGGCAAGTTTCACTTGTTGGAGTAGTTCCGCAGTAATACTCAGCATTAATTGTACGGCGTTCGTGCAGAAAATCGATCAGCAGTACGCCTTCAATCAGCTCACGAATTGCGTAGATATTCGCCTCATTGATGCTTGTCGTGGGACGGCGTGCATGAGGCTCATTTTCCACTGTCTCTCGGCCATCTGAAAACTTTTTGTGCCAGTCGTACACTTGGGTCCTTGAAAGTGTTTCATTGCCGAACTGTGCAGGTAGTCGACGCAAAATTTCAGACGGTCTAACGCTCTCCCGCGCCAAAAAAATGATAACAACACGTTGCGCAACAGACGTATGCACCTCTTGCTCTGACATGATGCTACAGCGCATCGACTGCGCCTCGCCAAACCGAAAACTCCCCTACCTAACATATATTCGGACGTCACGCCACTCGAATTACCTACAGGGCGAGAAACAGAAAAGTTCGGTTCATATTTGATTCACCCTCGTATTGGTTTGGTATCTGCACGGCATCTCATGTATCTCTAGGGGAATTTTCTGTTTTGGGTGACGGTATGATTTCTCCGAACTCTAAAACTGTTTTTTGTCCGTTGTACATAATACAGAAAGAACTTACGCAGGCCAAAGACAGGCGACAGCTTTTCTCCGTTTTGTACGGGTTGCAACCGACAAAATTGGAATAAACCTAGCGACAGGCCCACCACCGGTAGATTAATATTTGATTAAGAATGTCCGAGTAATGGAAACAGATGTAGCAAGAATATTATTTACAATATGTACCAATCACAAACATTTCCCTGATTTGTATAAAAATTTTTTATGTACGAAGGAATTTAATCCCAGAAGAGTATCAAATTTTCTTTTGCAGGTTCAGTTAATTCGATGAATCTAAACTAGGAATTAATGATGAATAGTATTGGTTACACAAATGGTTTCAAAACTGAAACCTTGTTGTGCTTGTTTTTTGTTAATGTCATTGATATTGATTCCAACTTCTCATGTCAAAATAAGATAAAACTGATAAAAAAATTGGCAAGCAGTGCTGAATTCAGTTTTATATATACATGCTTGTTTCTGTGCTGTGCTGGGTTACTTAGTACCTCAAGGTGTCTATAGTTATGCCATAATTCTAAATATCTACATTTAAAAAAGTGCTGCACTCTATCCATGTTAACGGTTTGTGATTATTCTATGAACTTAAATCAAATTCCAGATTATTGTAAAGAAAAACGAACATTGTTCACGTGAATAGAGTTAAAATAGTTTTTTCATTCTGTACATCTGCCGGTATTATTTCAGTATCACTTGATGGAAATGCTCTGGAATCTTTGGTGCGTCACAAATGTTTTAAAACACAGTTTTACACCCTAACACCAAAGCTTTATTTAAAACACTCAACGCCGTTTCAATAGCTCTAAATTTTCATCTTCATGGAGTAAAATAAACTAAATTATTTACAATTTTCCCTAATTTATACCAGTAAATATATTATGCAAATGACAATAATCAATCCAACATCTAAATTTTAAGTACTGGAAGTCTAAACACCAGAGTTTCCAGAACTTTAAAATATAATCGAAGGTGTTTTGTAATGAAATTATAAAAATGGGAATAATTCTTAATTACCTACCTACTTTAACCTCGCAGTATAAGGTAATGTAATGTAAATTTACAAGAATACATTTTTTATGAGTTCTTACGAAGTAAACTATACAATGAGCTGTATGGGACAGGACCCTTGTTTGTTCATTAGTTTATTAGTTTTATAAATCATTATGCTTTCGTATGAGTCCAGTTCTCTAAAATTATTTTCTTGTTTGTTGAGGTATAGGGTGGAAAAGAATTATACTCATACAGGGTGGTTTAAAACTATCCAGGTGGTCGCAATACCTTGTGAAGTGGAATTCTAGTTACTAGTGGTCGCCCAGTGGTCGAAATTTGACCCTATGAAATTGTAAAAAGTATATTTTTATGAGAAACAGAGTTGTGGAGAAATCGGAGAAGTAGATGTAATGACCAAAATTGTTCACTCATATAGACACATCAATTGCAATAAAAAAAATAAAAATGTAATCAAATATCGGTATTCGACATATTTTTGACAAATGAATGACCCCCCCAATTTTTTGGTTCGAACCGCTCCTGGTAAAATATTCGATATAATAATTGGAAGATTGTTCGTTTTAAACTGCGGTTTCAATCAAGTTCAGAAGTATTAAAGAAAAGATAGTTGGTCCTATCTTTTCTTTAATACCTAACCCTAGGAGAACTTAAATACTTAATACATTCTCTATTGTCTGCTGCCAGACAATTTTTTACAGAACACCCTCTGGAAGGTTGTGATAATTATACAGTGATCGGCAAATGTGTGGAACCAAGCAAATATCTCTGGAATTATTAGAGATATCAAAATGAAATTTGAAAGTGGATACTGCAGTAGTGGTTTCCCAATTTTTTTACAATTTTGAACTTCCTGTTTTACCGGAAGTAATGTCGATTTTAAAATTTGCAATAAAACACCCTGTATAGTATTTTAGTTTCTGATGAAACATTTTATTGCGAATACAAAAATATCGGGTTTGATATTGTTTACTTCAATACCTACCGAGATATTAACAGAAAAGTAATTAAGGAAAGGAAAAAATCTAATATCCATTAAAGTAATACATAATCATAATTATTAACTAAATCTAAGTGATTTTCAAAACATTGAAACTTAACTTAATTAAACTGAATTAGATGTTCAAACTGATCACCGTTTACTTCTTGACAATAAGCAAGTCGGTTTTTAAATTCTCTAGTAACATTAGCTATTACTTCTGGTGTAATTCTCTAGATGTCTTGAGTTATTCTTGCAGTTAATTCTTGCAAATTATTTGGTCTATCAACATAAACCTTAGACTTTAAGTAACCCCACAGAAAATAGTCTAGTGGATTAAGGTCGGGACTTCGTGCAGACCATTCATAAGTACCCCTTCTTCCAATCCATCTGTGATGAAATGTCCTATCTAAATGATCTCGAACAATGCGAGCGTAATGGGGTGGTGCTCCATCCTGCTGAAACCAGATATTATTTGGTAATTGTCCATTTACCTCCAATGCCGGAATAACTAGTGTCTCCAAGAGCTGTAAATACCTATCTCCGTTTAAAGTTTCTTGTAGGAAGAAGGGTCCCACGATTCTGTTGTTATAAATGCCGGCCCAAACGTTCAATTCTTGGGGATGTTGTGTATGAGCCTCTTGTACCCAATTAGGATTACTTTGAAACCAGTAGCGACAGTTATGTCGATTAACCGTACCATTTAAACAAAATGTAGCCTCGTCTGAAAACACCACATTTCTTATAAAATTATTATCATGGTTACAAATATCCATCATTGTTTCACAAAATTGCAAACGTCTGTCGAAATCATATTCGGAGAGTTCTTGAACGAGGCGAATTTTGTATGGATGATATTTTTCTAGCCTTAATATCCTTCCCACTGAACGACGGCTAATTTCATGCATATTGACGAGGTCGGTAGTGGATAAGTTAGGATTTTCTTCCAAAGATATAGCAACATTTTGAGCTACACTTTCATTACTTGCACTTTTTAACCGTCCACTTTTTGGTAAATTGCTAACTGTTCCACTTGTGTCGTACCTTCGCAAAGTTTTCGTCACTACTGAACGGGATATTTGTGGATTCGGATTAACAATGTTAATAAGGGCACAAACGTCTTGATGCGTCCTTTTCTTCTCCCCATACCCAATCATCATTAATATTTCTATTCTTTCTCTTTCATTTAATTCGGCCATTTTCCGATCAAATTAAAACTATACAGCTTTTTACGTTCAAATAAAAAAAAACTAATAACTTATTTTGACAACTACTCTCACTTCTGCAATGAATTTCATGGACTACTAAACTTGATTCAGATTTAATTTGTGCCTTATTTAAACAAACACACGTGTATTCGACTATGGAACCAGCAGTGCTGTTGGCTGTGACGGTATAATGGCACCGATTGGCCAATGGAAATACAAATCCTTACCGAGCGGTTCGTTTATATATCGGGCGTAAATGAAATCTGAAACGAATTTAGCTACCATCGAATTTTTCCTTTCCTTAGTTACTTTTCTCTTAATATCTAGGTAGGTATTGAAGTAAACAATATCAAACCCGATATTTTTGTATTCGCAATAAAATGTTTTATGAGAAACTAAATTTTAAAATCGACATTACTTCCGGTAAAACAGGAAGTTCAAAATTGTCAAAAATAGGCAATCTACTGCAGAATCCACTTTCCAAATTTCATTTTGATATCTCTAATAATTCCAGAGATATTTACTTGGTTCCACACATTTGCCCATCACTGTATACTAATAAAATAAATTTACATTAAAAACGGAATACTTAACATGTAAGTTACTGCAACGCGTCCGAAAAATCAATACTTATCTACTACATTGACTATTTTACCACTAAACACTAGCAACGCTTGTATGCCACTTCCAGAAGTGCATGCTCTAAGAATATAACAGAATGAACCAATATTATAAATTAATATTAGCATTCTGCAGGTCGTCAATAGCTACTTAACAAAAGAAAAATTAAGAAAATCGGTTGAGAGACAGAGGAGAAAATGGTAGTTATCGTTTTGTCTTTGCCTATTTATATATATATATATATATATATATATATATATATATATATATATATATATGAAAAGTTAGGGTTATATTTATAGAAGGTGGTCGAAAAAAACTTAAAAAAGTAGAAAATATAAAAAACAAAACTAAAGTTGTATCATAAAAATGTTTAAAAAGAAGATAAAAAAATGTGGTAGTCAAAAATGTTGAAAACGAAAATCCTCGATTCTTGATCAATCTCAAAATTTAAGATACTGGTATATTTTTGTGATACTGAAATAATATCGTTACTTTAAAAATACATCCCAAAATACCTTATATACACATTCGCACATGCTCCTACAGAAACCTAAGAATCAAGGCTATTCACATTCTCCTAAAATTCCACAATGATACTTACGTTCAGCTTGAGCTCAGGTACGCTATAGTTGCCATACTGATCTATTATGCACTGAGCTTTCTCGACAAAAGCTTTCTTCGTTTTTTCTTGCCACCAATCGACGAGGTTGCCGTCTTTGTCGAACTGTCTTCCTTGATCGTCAAAACCGTGGGTGATTTCATGACCTATGACGAAACCTATAGCACCGTAATTCATGTAACGTGGGCGGTCGGCGCTGAAGAAGACACCCTGTAGGATACCAGCGGGGAATTCTGGGGAAAATCAAGGAAAAATTAAAAATTTTGATCGTAAGGTGTTAGTAGGTATTCGAATATGTGGAGTTGATGAAAGCAACGGCTTCACATGTTAAAAAAATCACTTTATTGGTTTGTTTTAAATACTAAGCACAAAATGTAGTGTTTCTGAAACTATGCGTTTTAGAGGAGAATGATATAGAGGGGGTTATAAAGAGCTTGATGTTTTTAGTTCTTGTTTATTACCCCCTAGGGGTAAAATATTAATTTTTAAACTGTTGTACGGTTCCCAGTTTTTAGTATCAAAAGATTTTAAAGTTGGCGACTATAATTAACAAACGTTGAAAACTATTTTTCACTTTAAAAACTAATAATAATAAAACTACACCCTTCTCCATGTCAGTTCTCTCCAGGGCCTCGCTGGAGTATTTGCTACTACCACCAAGATCTGCACCGACGGCGGATCCAGACGGCCTCACGGCCAACCCTTCTGCGCACACCGCCGCGACGCTCCTTCTGGTCAGAGCTTCATGGATCTTCTTGCAACAATCCGCATAGGCCACGGCCGGCCGAGTATAAGCACGACGCTTCAGCGCCATCTATTTTCAGGGCTAGTAACTTTGGCAGGTGAGTTGTTACACACTCCCATAAGAGTCGATTTAGGCGCTTTAACTCAGCGTTTGGTTCATCCCACAGCGCCAGTTCTGCTTACCAAAAATGGCCTACTTGACACTCTGATTCGAAATTCTCGCGGCTTTATAAGTTCGAGCAAGCCGGGGATCTCACCCATTTAAAGCCAGCTATCCTGAGGGAAACTTCGGAGGGAACCAGCTACTAGATGGCTCGATTAGTTGTTCCTCCATCAGGGTTTCCCCTGACTTCGTCCTGACCAGGCATAGTTCACCATCTTTCGGGTCCCAGCGTGTACGCTTTTGGTGCGCCTTTCCTCGCAATGAGTACGAGACGACCCGGGAGTGCGGGGCGACCACTTTAAGGGCGCAAATCTCTCATCTTCCCTCGATTCGCGCAAGACGAATCTTTACTTTCATTACGTCTTTAGGTTTAGTTATGTCCCGAGAACTCGCGCACATGCTAGACTCCTTGGTCCGTGTAAAACTTTTAGTTATTTTAGTGTCATAAACAATTTAAGTAAAAATATATATTTTTTATTTTTAGCGTCAATATATTTTAAATAAGAAGCATTGTAAAATTTATTGAAAACAAGAGTTTAATATAAATTAAATATCAATAAAAACAAATTATAAAAAATCGATATTTATTGGTTTTTTGTGCACACAGAACGGGTCCAGATTCGGAACCTCTGTGTTTTAGTTTCCCTGAAAATCCTAGTTGTCGATCCTTACATCTCACCTCTACATATTTAACAATATGTATCAAATATATAAATAATTACTCGAGAGGATATTCCCTTGTGGGAAGCCCAACTGTTGAAGGTTCCCGACCAGAAACAATATATAATGCATATATTGTCTTGCGTTCAAAAGAATTACACCTCGAAGAGAGTTTTCACCATTATACTTTACATAAAACAAACTTTTTTAAAATTGAAGATGAAAGGCACTGTCTATCAACACCGCCAATACATTTGATTTCTTATACAAATGATATCATTTATTCACAAGTCTAGTTGTAGGAAAGGAAAATAAAATAAACTTGAATTACTTACGGATACTGTTTTCAATGGACGAGTAAAAAGCGTTAACTACAGCTGGCCTTCCATGAGTAATCCAGTCCGTTTTGTTCAAAGGTTCCCTCAAACGTTTGAAAGAGAATCTCGTACCGAACAGTGTTAGATTCAGTATAGATCTCAGGTACTGAGTTTGGTCTAGTTCTAGCTATAATACAATTACAAAACATTAAAACAAATACTGAAAATCTTAACTTAGTTCTATTGCAAAAATTTATTATAAGAAATAAAATCAGATGTATTCCAACTGTAGAAGGGCTGAGACAAGAAAAGTGCTTATGCCTTCTTCTGGTTTATATAAAATTCGTGAATGATATCATTAACATTTATTTTTAAGCATTTATTTCAATAGAATCATCATATTGTACTTACCCAAGAGTAAAATTCTTCTAATTTTCTATTGTCCAATAATTCATCTGGGTAGGCGATATGTGTTGACATCGACTTTGCCTTGTCCAATGCATTTTTTCTGGTTTGGTCGTCCATCCAATCTACTGTCTTCAAGATTTCTTCGAACTCAGCTCGGATGTCTGCTACCATTTCGATTGCATTTTGTCTGGCTTCTTCGTTGAAATATTTTCGTACGTAAAGGGCCCCTGAGGCTATTGGCAAACTAAAATTTACAAAGGAGATCACTAAATTGATGTCACACTTTGTTTTATTTAGTCTACGAGGGCTGCCTTTCATATTTCGGGATTAGAGAACAAAAACAAATATTAATCATCGAAAATCGCTTTACTGTTTTTCAAAATATTCCGCATGAAGATCTATACACTTTTGCATGCGTTTGAACCAATTGTCGAAGCACTTTTTCCACTCTGATTGAGGTATCTCCAAAACATGCATTCTGAACGCAGCAACCGCTTCTTCAGTGTCGAAAAACGTTGACCTCTCAGTTTGTTTTTTACGTACGGGAATTCATTTGGTGACAAGTCAGGACTATACGGCGGATAACTCATCAAATCGTTGTTTTGAGTGGTCAAAAATGCAGTTGTTTGAACCGATGTGTGAGAGCTCGCTTTGTCGTGGTGAAGAGTGATCCGTCTTCGGCGGTTGATTTTCCTCATTTGTTGGAAGACAACTGGCAAAGAAATGGTTGTGTACCACTCAGAATTGACTGTTCTGCAGTGTTCTAGTGGTACGGTTGCGACATGTCCAGTTAAAAAACAGGCGATCATTTGCTTGGATGCTTCGTGCGCGAACAACTTTTATTCGGCTCATCTTGAAACACCCACACAGTCGACTGCTGTTTACTTTCGGGCTCATACGCGTAAATTCACGATTCATGTCACTATGTCATAAACGTGTTTTGAAGCACCGCGATCGTGTTTTTTGAGCTTTTCATTCGACTTCCATGAGCCTTTTTTTGAACGATTGACTTGTGTGGGATCGACCGCGAACAAAGTTCATTCAAATGTTTATGCAATATTGAATGTATGATGGTCCCACTAATGTGTAAGGTTGACTCAATCTCACGATAGGTCAGATGACGATCTTGCAATATCAGTTCGCGCACAGCATCAATGGTTTCCGGAACAACAACTGTTTTTAGACGACCTTCACGAAATTCGTCTTGGAGTGAACTACGACATAGATTGAATTCACCATACCATCGATAAACTGGTCCTATGGAGTTTCATCGCCAAAAATTAAATTACGTTCATCCATGCACTCTTGCTGACTTAATCCACGTCGAAAGTTGTAAAAAATAATCGCAAGAAAATGTTCACGATTTAATTCCATTTTTTTGGCCGAGATGAATCCTTTAAGTTACTGTAAACAACACATAGCGCTCGTATGTCAAAACGTTCTGAGTACGTATAACCTCAGAAATGTCAAACTTTACGATAGAGCTGTCAGTTGTCAGATTGCAACACTAGGGTTGTCCAATACCGAAATATAAAAGGCAGCCCTCGTATTTGTTCAAGCACCAGCTGATTAACATCTTCAACATAAACGAAGAAGATGTCAGCCATACATTTAACTTTCTCACATCATTTCGCGCTATATTTGGCTAACTACGACTGGCTTCAAATTTTAATAACTATTCATTTTAATCAATATTTACCTTCCAGCTGAGATATCGATGCATTCCTTCCATCTAGCTTCTCGTTCTGTTCTTCCGGTGACGACAGTGGTGTACTCTAGTTGTCTTTTCCTCAAATCGTCTGTTAGATAAGACACTGAGGATGCAGCAGCCCTCCACATAACATAGTTGGCTTGAACTCTGAAAAAATACGCTCATTTATTAATTATCTGAAGTGAAACCAAATGAAATATGTCAAGAACAAGGGGTGCAGTTTGGTTACCTCTTTGGGGTTCTGCTGATGATGGCTTCAAATTTTTGTAATGTAAGATGGAACGCTGATAACGATAACTTCGTCACTATTGATGACAGTGTCAGGAGCTAACAGATTATTGATGTATTCTACCCACGGAATGCTGGGGTATTTGTCTTGAAGTTCAGAAACTTTCATCGGGGTTGTAAAGGGCAGTGGCATTACGGCGTTTTTCACTCGGTAAGGATATCTAGAAGAAAAGAACGAAAACGTAAATCATTCGCTATGCTTGTATTGTAGTGAAATAGATTGTTATCTAGACATCGACCAACATTATCGTGGGTTAAAAATATTCAGTAGAAGTATGTTATAAGTTAAACTGAAGTTAGCAATAATCCCACTGTATGCGAAACAAGGTGATGACGTCCATTTTAGGTAGTTAATTACTGTCACAATTGAGATGCTAACATCCGAAGTTTTCCTGTGACGGTTAATCGCTATTATAATCAGTAAAAATAAGGTTCGTTTATGTGGCACTATCATTCCAGAATTCTACCAAGATGTCACATTTTTTTCATTTGCACTAGATGCCAAAATCTTTGTACGTTTATTTTCGATACAATGTAACTTTAGATCTAATAATTAAAATATTGTTTGTTTACAACTCACACACCTTACACAACTTAGTAAGTCACAATGCTTCACTACTCTCAAATCTAAGCCTTTTTCTAAATTACCTGAAGACTATGAGCGTACCGAGGGGAGGGGCAGAGAAGGACAGCTGCCCTACTGGACCTGAAAAACTTGCCATTTCTGATTTGACACTCTCTCTGCGACTACTTTTTTTCTAATTTTGCTCCTCTCGAGAACATTTGCTCGTGCTTTAACCAAAAGCTGGGTACGCCCTTGCTAAAGACTTTTCATTAGTAGACTGCTCGTCCATTTCGCTCTGCTACATTTATATCAGTCCGCTCCTTGAGAATTAATTTCTTTTGTTAAGGAAAATTCAGCTCATACCTCAAGTGTTTGATGTATCGAAACTCCGAACCATATAGTTCTAAGTTTTTGATTATTCAAACAAATGTTTTTTCTGGAGGTCTGGCTGTATTGTGAACATTGCGAGACTGCCTAGCTGTTTCATGAATTGATAGTAATATTGGCGTTGCTTGAACTCCTTTTTGAAGTGGCTACTTTGTAAAACCTGCCTCACCTTTTCATCTCGATCGTCCTGATCGGAATCATCGTCTTCTTGATTGAGAGGCTGTTGGTCTAAAATGCTCACCACTGGTGTGGCCTGTTGGAATAACATTTCTTGGACCCCTTTTTAAAGTAGCTACTTTGTAAAACTGCCCCCCCCCTTTTTATCTCGATCGTCTTGATCGGAATCATCGTCTTCTTCTTGATTGAGAGTCTGTTGGTCTAAAAAGTTCACCACTGGTATGGCCTGTTGAAATAACGTTGTTTGGACCCCTTTTTGAGGTGACTACTTTGTAAAACTGCCTCCCCTTTTCATCGCGATTGTCCTGATCGAAATCTTCGTCTTCTTGATTGGGAGGCTGTTGGTCTAAAAAGTTCACCACTGGTATGGCCTGTTGAAATAATGTTGCTTGGACCCCTTTTTGAGGTGACTACTTTGTAAAACTGCCTCCCCTTTTCATCGCGATCGTCCTGATCGAAATCTTCGTCTTCTTGATTGGGAGGCTGTTGGTCTAAAAAGTTCACCACTGGTGTGACCTGTTGGAATAACATTTCTTGGACCACTTTTTGAAGTGGCTACTTTGTAAAACTGCTTTCCCTTTTCATCTCGATCGTCCTGTTGGGAATCTCGTCTTCTTGATTGAGAGTCTGTTGATCCAAAAAGTTCACCACTGGTGTAGCCTATTAGAATAACATTTCTTGGACCACTTTTTAAAGTGACTACTTTGTAAAACTGCCTCCCCTTTTCATCTCGATCGTCCTGATGGGAATCCTCGTCTTCTTGATTGAGAGCCTGTTGGTCCAAAAAGTTCACCACTGGTGCAGCCTGCATTTCTTGGACCTTTTTAAAGTGGCTACTTTGTAAAACTGCCCCCCTTTTCATCTCGATTGTCCTGATCGGAATTTTTGTCTTCTTGATTGAGAGGCTCTTAGTCTAAAATGTTCACCAGTGGTATGGCCTGTTGGAATAACGTTGCTTGGATCCTTTTTTGAGGTGACTACTGTGTAAAACTGCCTCCTCTTTTCATCTCGATTGTCCTGATCGGAATCTTCGTCTTCTTGATTGAGAGGCTGTTGGTCTAAAAAGTTCACCAGTGGTGTGACCTGTTGGAATAACTTTCTTGGACCACTGAAGTGGCTACTTTGTAAAACTGCCTGATCGTCCTGGGAATCTTCGTCTTTTGATTGAAAAAATGTTCACCAGTGCCTGTTGGACTTGCTTGTAAGGTGATACTCTACCTCTTCATCTCGATTGTCCTGATCGGATTATCTCTTCTTGATTGAGAGGCTGTTGATCTAAAAAGTTCACTGGTGTGACCTCATTTCTTGGAATTAAGTAATGCTCCTTGATTGATCGGAATCTTCGTGATCTAAGTTCAAGTTCACCTTCAGGTGACTACTGTGTAAAACTACCTCCCCTTTTCATCTCGATTGTCCTGATCGGAATTATCTTGATATCACCACTGGTGTTAATTCCCAGTTTTTGAAGTGGCTACCAATATCATTCCTGAAATCCGTATTGAGCTGTTGGTCTAAAAAGTTCATGGTGTGACCTGTTGGAATATTTCTTGGAAGTTCTTTGTAAAACTTTTTCATCTCGAGATCGGATACCGTCTTCTTGATTGAGAGGCTGTTAGTCAAAAAAGTTGACCACTGGTGTGGCCATTGACTTCTGCTACTTTGTAAGATTAATCTCAATCGTCTCGGAATCTGATTGATCAGAGTTCACCTTCATCTTGTATCTGTTATTCCGACCAATACATTAATCCTATTAGCTATATAAAATGGTTCATTTCAAGCATATGCAACCTTTGGAGATTTGCGTTTAGCTCTCTGCAGAGAACAGCGTAAATTCATTCTATCACTGGCTGCCAAAATGTTCATTTGGACAAGTTTGTGTGTGGACAGTATGCTAGGCATAAATTGGTTCGCAAAATTGTTAAATTTGTTAGGCTCCTTCTGGAACCCAAAAATCAAATTGCACGGAATTCTTGGAGTCAGTATTGTGCTGTTGTGGACCGTTGAAAAATAGAAAAATGAGCAAATGGGAACAGTAGTAAATGTTCATCCTAACCACGCTGGTTGTTACTAGCAACCTTTGTTGAATAGCTGCTTGATCAATAAAGTTATCACTGTGATGGCTTGCTGATTGAGCATGTTAAATACTTCAGGTTATTTACTAAAACAATTGATAGTGATAAAAATTTATTTGTCTTTCATATTTTGAGAATGACGTCAACAGCAACTATGTCACCTCCGGAAATCCCGTTATCTACCCCTGTGAGGACATCGGGTACATTTTTATTAAGACCCTAGTTGGGTTTTCTTAATCACTATTACTTTTTTAAGTTTCTTTTGTAGCATAAAATTTGTAGGCAACTATAAATTTAACTCGTTGGTAAGTTTAAAGAGGAGCAGCTGATTTAAAGCTACATATAATTATTTGCATTACAACCAACTCATTGTATGAACCTAACTGAGTATTTAGAATCAACGTACTCTTAATTGAAATTTATCCATTTTGCTTTAGTTCAATAATATTATTTATCAATGGATTTATCATTATTTCTAATTAATGAAACCAATAACATATCAAAGAAAACGAAAATTTAGACTAATTATTTCCCCTTGTGTTTTCTAACAGCTTCAATTTGGGAAAGAAAAGGTAAGAGTAGTTGTGTTGTATGTTTTTTTTTAATTTTATTTTTCATTTAATAGATGTGAGGATATTTTTCTTGGTATGTTCCCGCTTCGCAACTAGAGATATCACGTTTCTTAGATAAGGTTCCTACAGGATAAAAGTTTACAGCAACATCAGAATACAAAATGTTGAACGAAGAAGTTTCTAAAAAACTAAATATGGAACTTGTATTTTTTTTAATTGCCTAGTATGTTCGTCATAGTATTTCCAAATAGAGTAAAGTGCGTACATTTTTTTTGAGTCTTGACGATTATTTTTAAATTAAATTAAAAATCACAATGTGAGTATGCCTTTATAGAATCTCACCTTAATCTAGAAGCTATCAGTGTTATCACCTTCAACCGATAATTATTGTCTGAATTTGTATGCCATTTGTAAAACCGATTATTTATGTTTAAGTATTGTTATCTAAATTGCTTTATAGCGACATTGTAACACTTTACTTTGGTTAATAGTTTTGTTTCAGTATAACCACTGTACTTGCTAAAAATTATCCTATCGTTTGAATAATATTTACACATAACTTTAAATTTTATTGTTCGAAAATTAACTTTTAATCTGAGGCTATATAGAAGGTCGGGGTAAAAATAAAACAAACCTAAATTTAGCTGCATGGTTCCTGATCTTTGATATTTTACTAGATCTACAACTTCTTATAGTTTCTTTGTCTGGACGCATTACCCCTTCCCTTTAAATGTTCTTCTATCTTGCTGAATCAGTATATCTCGTCCCTTTGTGAACATACACCTTCATTTTTCTATTTATGGCATCTACACTGTTCTTTTTAGTGTCCATTGAGACTGACCCATTCAGGGTATGTGTACTGCCCTTCTCCACTTTGGTTTTATAACTATTTCACTTCTTATCCACTCTAACGGTTTTCTGTCTTTCAGCGTAATACCGAATAGAGCTCTTTCCATATTTCTTTGGGTTACTTGCAGTTTTTTCATGCATTTTGCTTTTAATGCCCATGCTATCCAATTCATTCCCTCAACCATTTTCATATGTGCAAATATGGGCCCCAGATAAGAATATTTCGCTTCAATAATGAATGGGGAATATTTCAGGTGGCCAGTTTTCGTTCGGACACCCTGTACATATATCGCCATTCTATTTTCTTATCCTGAAGTGATCTTATTATTTATTGTTGTTTATACGGTGGTCCATTAAAGAAAAGAGTATTCCAAAATAATAATATAAATTTTTATTAAAAACTGTGCTAATGAGCTTATCGAGCCTTTGTGGATTATCTTTAACAAGTCACTGGCAAGCGGCTGTTTTCCAGATAAGTGGAAAATGGCCCAAGTTGTCCCCATATTTAAGTCTGGTGTTAAGAATATTTTTAATAACTATAAGCCAGTATCTCTATTAAATTTAACGGGTAAACTTTTTGAAAAAAATCTGACTCAGGAGCTGTTCTTTCAGGTTAAAGATCGTCTTACCATATTTCAGAACGGATTTTTTAAGAAAAGATTAGTAGCTACTAACTTAGTACCTTTCATTCAATATATTTGTAATTGTATGGATAACGGTCAATCAGTATGTGCTGTGTACACCGATTTTTCCAAAGCATTTGACAAGGTACATCATCCGACACTGGTCGCCAAACTTGCAAATTTCGGTGTGCATGGCATGGTACTGGATCTTATTTGTTCATATATCACCAACAGAACCCAGTATGTTGCTCTAAACAATGTAAAATCTAGAGTCACTCCTATTAATTCGGGTGTTGCACAAGGGTCCCACCTGGGTCCCTTATTATTTAGTATTTTCATTTCAGACGTAGCTGAATGTTTTTCTTTTTGTAATGTACTTTTATATGCTGATGACATGAAAATCTATCGAAAGATCTCAACAATTAATGATTACCATTTAATGCAAGCCGACCTTTGTACCTTTTTTAGTTTCTGTCAAGTCAACAGATTAATATTGAATGTAACGAAGTGCAATTGTATACTATTTTCAAGATGAGTTAATCCACCACTAGTTGATATGACCATCAATAATGATATTATTCCTCAAGTAACCCAAATTAAAGATTTAGGAGTTATTATGGACAAAAAGTTAAGCTTTGATAACAACATTTTCTTTATGGTACAAAAAGCCTTAAGGCTGCTGGGCTATATACTAAGAAATATGAAAGATTTTAAAGTCCATAGTACAGTAATACGGTTGTATATTTCTTCTTCTTATCTTCTTAATATTGCAGTATGGCATAGAATCCTATGTATTATAAGTATATAACATCCCTAGAACATGTAGAAAAAAAAAGTTAATGCACTTAATTATAGATATTTTAGGTTCCAGCATTATCAAGACTATAGTGACAACTTGAAATTCTACAACCTTCAAAGACTGTTTATCAGAAGAGAATTTGCCGATATTTGTTTTATTTATAAAGTTATTAACAATATGTTGTGTTCTGAATGGTGTCTCAAAAATTTACCAATTAATTGCAGTTTTCTTAGAACAAGACACAAACAGATTTTTTACGTTCCTTACTATTCTCCCAACTACTACGGTAACTCCCCGTTAATAAGAAGTATGAATGCTTATAATATAATATTTAAACAGTGATATACAGATTTTAGGCGTAGTTTTGAGTTTTTTTGATCAGTATGGGGATCTCGGAAACTAGCGGAGATAGAGCAATGGTTAAATTGGGAAAGATTTGCAGTTTTACTGGCCCAATTTAATTACACTATCGGATTTTTGTAAAAGTCAAAGCTTACTAGATATTTTGAAAAAAACGAAATTCTGTCGATTTAGTCAAATCCCTCTAGTTCCTTTGTTTTTGATTTTATAAAAAAGTGTATATATCAACATTGAAGGGAGTTGTATCCCGAATATGACTGTCATGTCCTCGTTTGAGTGACAGCTCTCGTTTTCGAGATATGACACAAAATTATGTTTTTTTTTAATGGAAACCATAATTGGCTATGATTTTAGAGCTTCTCAACGATATAATATTCGATATAGTTATTCATAAAAATAAGGAGTTATGGATGCTTTTCTCTCTTATTTTCACTTTTAAAGTAGTTAGCCCTGAAATAGATTGATTTATTAATAACTATTCCAAAAAACATTGAACGATTTTTCTACTAGGTATATGAGATATAACGAATAAACTAAATAAGTAGGTACTTATTAAAAACTTAAGAAATTAAAGTACATAATAATGGTTACAAATTTATGTTCGAAAAGTCCACCATTGTTATTTAGACAAAAATTTCATCTTTTTAAGATTGCTATTACCGCTTTCCTCACAGACCCCCTTCAATTGCTTGTAATACCGCCTCCCTTAGGTCACCAACTGTCTTATACTTTCTTTTGTATACTTTGTTTTTTAGCGCACGCCATAAATAGAAGTCTATAACTGCCAAATCAGGAGACCGGGGTGGGCATTCGCGTGGGCCATTTCTTCCTATCCAAGAGTTTGGATAGATATTATCTAAGTGTTGTCTTACTAATAACGAGTTATGAGCAGGTGTTCCATCATGTTGGAACCACTCAATTTCTAAACAAGTTCTCAAATTCAAATTATGCAACATATCTTGAAAAGTGTATTGCAAGAAATGCAAGTAGCGCTCCCCAGTAAGTAATTCGTCATAGATAAAAGGCCTCAGAATAGTAGATTCTATGATATAACACCAAACATTAAAACCAAATTTTATCTGGGGTCGTCTTTGTTTTACATGGAAAGGGTTTTCTTTAGCCCAGATATGCTCATTGTGTCTATTGAACATACCGCAGTTAGTAAATCTAGTTTGATCTGACCATAACACCTTTTATGGAAACTGTGGATTGTCAAGACACATGTCTCTAAACCATGTACAAAACAAAATACGTCGATGTTCGTCACCAGCATGCAATGTTTTAGAAACTGAAAGTTTGTACGGGTGGAACTTGTGCGCTTTCATTACCTTAACTACAGTTCGTTGAGATGTGCCAGATATCTGCCGCAATCTCACCAGTTGATGTAGATGGATTTGATTTAACATTGCCAAAACATTTATTTGTGCTGCTTCGTTAATTTGATTACGTTCCTATGGTGGTTTAGTAAAAGATCCATATCTGCGTAAACTATCGTAAAACTTCTTAAATCTACATAGAGCAGATTGACGACGATTAAAATATCTATGAAAGTATTCCTCAGTTGCAGAAAAATTTTTATGCATATCTATAAGATTCCACCAAATTCAGTTTTTCTTCGTTATTTCTTTTATCATTGTCTCGACTGTCAGTTCAGCACTAAATTGAATTACTCTCAAATGAGGAAACGTCAAAGTGAAAACAATCTTTTTCATGGCTACCTACATTAAAAGTGAAAATAAGAGAGAAAAGCGAATAATTATATCGTATTATATCGTTGAAAAGCTGTAAAATTGTCCGATATTTTTTGAGGTCATAGCCAACTATGGTTTCCATTCAAAAAAATGATAAAATTTGTGTCATATCACGCAAAACGAGAGCTGTCACGCAAACGAGGACATGACAATCATATTCGGTGATACAATTCCCTTCAATTTTGATATTTACACTTTTTTTATAAAATCAAAAACAAAGGAGCTAGATCGATTTGACTAAATCGACAGTAATTTCGTTGTTCTCAAAATTTCTAGTAAGCCATGAATTTTAAGCAAAAATCCGAAAGTATCATTAAATTGGGCCAGTAAAACTGCAAATCTTTCCCAATTTAACCATTGCTCTATCTTCGCTAGTTTCCGAGATCCCCATACTGATTATCAAATAAAAACTCACACTGTATAAACATGATCCACAACATAATTTAACAGTTTTATGTTTGTCTCTTTAGATATTGGTAAGTTTGGGACTTATGTTGTTAATTAATTAATCAATCCGAGTTCATCTATTTGTAATTTTCTTTTGTCACTGTGTGTCATCATTTATAAAGGGTTTGCCTTAGGGACAACCTGTAAGATGACCTTTTGTATAAATAAATAAATCAAAATAAAAACAAATATAAATAAACTGCATTTTTGGTCACTTCTCTTTTAGAGAGAAACTGATTCCATATTCAAGTTCAGCGATCTCAAAACATAACCGGACTGGTTTTAGCAGTTAAAAATATCATAGTGACTACTACTTTTTTATCTTATGGGGAAGTCCCGCTGTTTTAATTAGTTGATACATGTGTGAATGTTTGACAGACATATCTGTTAAATTTCGTTTTATTTTGAAAACAACGAAAGTTTCTCTTGACCTTCTGAAAATAAGTCGCAGATGTCTTTTCGCCTAAAAGCATTATTAAAGTGCCGTTAACGAAATTATCACGGCACCCACTTTTTAACATGTTTTACGTATTAACGATCAAAACGGTCGTAATTTTCTAATTGAACTCACTCATGTTCGCACTTCTGCCCTGAAATTATGATAAATTATATTTTTTAAACCTAATTAATGCCGGAAGTTTGCGTTACTTTGGAATTACGATATCGTCGAGACTATCTCGGTCTGCGCGAATTGAAGTGAATAAGCGTATAGAGATAATGGCACCTTTTAGCGTATTAGTCATATAGAATTATGATGCTTGTGATATGCTTATATAACACTTTTATCACCTACATTTGTTTAAAATTCTTCTTCTTCTACATTCTTCTCAGAAATCCTTTTGACGGGTTAAGGTGGTCTTGAAGCCCTAGATCTGATTGACCAGGTACCAGTCTGATATCAAGAAACAATACAAATTTATATATTCATCATAAATTCCTTCAGTAGACGAATACTTACATAAGTACTTTGCTTTGTTACCAAAAATTCTTTTTCTTTCATAGGAAAAAAAACCGGAATTTTTGCAAAAACTATGTATATGTGAGCCATGCACCTCTAGGAGTTCCAAACTGATCTAAGTACTAAACACTAATCAATTTTACAGCGTCTGTCACTTCTTTGAGCATCTATTATGTTGTTTTCTTTCAAATTGGAAGGAACTTTATGAATATATGATCTTTAGAAATTTCTGTGCTACCCTGTGTATATTACAAATTAAATTCTCTTAGTTACGTCAAAAATCAAATAATAAACATTGTCAAATATTTAAATTTACATCTTGGAATTGTACCTTTTTAATCCGTAGTTTCTTAGCCATTGACAACGGGGTCTGATCTAGACCCCGAAACGTTTGGAATATATAGCAATTTCCTTTAAAGTGTGGTGTTATTTCCCAATAAACACTTAGACATCTATTATGTTGATAGCTTGCATCCCTTGACAACTTTATCTTTATTCTTTTCTTTTTCTGTATTCGGAACAGCTAAATACAGAAACATAGTTTAACCCTAGTTAAACTTATGTAATAACCGAACTTATAATTTGGTCAAGTGCGAGATGTATTTATTTTTCTAATTTGGCCCCCAAAAATTAACATTAGAGTTTTATTTTACTAATAAACTTTCAGAGAAGCCTTATTATTTAAAAATACAAATAAAATACATATTTCAAAATTTATATAGTGTAGTTTCAAAAATTGGAATTAAGTCGATATTTAATATTTTTGCTAATTTGTTTTCGTCATAATGAGCCCTTTAATTTGATATATAACATGATGCATTAGAAACAATTTTAATTTTATATTTTCCATTTGTGTTGTATTTCATAGGTTGGATCTTTGGAGATTCTTGATCGTTTTTTTTAATTCGCCGGTAATATGCACCTTCTTGGTTAGTTTTAACAAGCATTTTGTATTTAATTACCTGCGTTTTGATTAATTTGGGTCTAGCTTTTGACGGAACTTGACAATATTTTTACATAAATGTCCTATTGAAATTGTACAATTTCGAGTTCAGATGTTTTCATAAATATTGTCCACTATGGACTTATGCTATTGGGCATACTTAAAGCGCAAAAAGTGGTGATTGGGGTGTTCCAATAATACGTACAGAGGGTTTGTTGTGTATAAATTTATTACAAATTACTATGGGGGGGGGCAAACTTGATTAATTCGTGGAAAATTGGCATTTTAATTTTCTGAGGTAGTAAAATGCAATATTTGTGGAGGATACAAATATCAGCATCTCCTTATTTTTCCAGTAAACTTCAGGTCAGACTCTATACCTCTAATTGTTTCCAAAATTTTACGTTTTATAGTTTCCGAGATAAGGGGGGGATGGGTAAATTTTGGTATATTTTCGTTAATATCTTTTAAATTTTTTTTTTAAATATGAAAAAAATATATTTGTGTTTCTCAGAATGAGACCTTTCATTTGATGTATTATTACATGATGCGTTTAAAAAAAATATTTTTAAATTTTCATTTCATTCCATAATGTGCCCCCAAAATTAATATTAATGGTTTCTCCTAGTTTTCCTTGTAAAGTTCGGGCAACGTTCTATATTTCTTATATTTTCAAAATTTTAGGCTCAGTACTTTCGGAGATCAGGGGGGGAAGGTCGATTTTTTAGTTTTTCCCCTCAGAAGTACCACTAAAATCAAAATTTCATCTTTTGCGACATGTACTCGTAACCGGGTCACCAGACTATACATCGATGCAAAATTTCAACCTCTTCCGTCCAGTAGTTTAGGAAAAAATTTCTGTGATGTGACAGAGGCAGAAATCCGGAGTGATATTATAAGGGTATCCGTATATTGTATATACGGAACCCTAAAAAGGTTTCCTTATGTTTTATAAACTTAAACGTTAACAAAAAATTATTTACAGATTTGGCTATCTCGCCATTTTTCAGAAACTTCTAAAATTCTCTAATTTTTATTGTTGTTGTTGATCTTCAGCAATTCCTTGGATTGTCACAATAACTCGGCTTTTTAAGGGTATCTGGTGATATAACAGATGTTTAAAAAATGAATTGCCCGCCATGTTAGGCTAATGACAAGTGCTTATAACTTGAGAAAGAATTGCAATTTATGTCGCGGGTGCATTTTCCGAGTCCAATAGGAGGAACAAATACATACTGGTGGTAATATATTACGTCAGTAAATGACCAGAGACATATGCTATACCCAATCAAGAGGCAAACACAGTGGTGACGCTGGTGGAGGAACAGTTATTTAGCAGGTTTGGTGTCCCGTTGTTACATTCAGACCAAGGGCGTAACCTTGAATCCAAAGTATTTCAGAAGATCTGTACGATGTTGGGAGTCAAGAAAACGAAAATCACAGCCTTTGCATCCCACAATCCGACGGAATGGTGGAAAGACAGGACCTTGGAACAACATCTATCCAAAGTCGTTAGCTACAACCACCGTGATTAGGATGAGTATATTCCCCTATGCCTATTGGCACAAACGTTCAGTCCTACACACCAGCACTGGACCGATTCCTGCCAGAGTACTATCCGGAAAAGAGCTAAAATTAGCTTCTAATTCGGCCTTAGGTTCACTAAAAGAATAGCCACAAGAAGTTAACGATTATGCTTAACAACTTCGACCGAACATGCTGGCGATGGACGGAACTAGCCCGAACTCAGATGTAGGCCAACCAGCCATAATTTAAGAAACGTTCGAGATTTTAATCATTTTAATAAAAAAAATGTGAATACGATAATAAAAATCTGCTGAATGTAAAAACAAGAGGAAGAACGGGAAGTGGAAGGAAGCTTCGATTGCATTTCCTGAATGGAATATCATACACCTGACATGCTAGAACTGACCAGCTAATTCTGGTATTATCGCCGAAACCTATTTGAGCACGATTGCCATATGAGGCGGGCAGTTATATTGAGTGTGGCGTTGAAATTGAATCGACAGAGCAAAATGATCACGTTTTTCGATATTAGTCACTGTTGTTTTGTAAATAAATGAGTTTATTTTGGTCAAATAAAGACATTTATTGTGAGTGTAAAATTTTTAGTAATTGAACGCACGATCTCTATAACAATAATCGCAATCTTCCTTTTTTCTAGTATATGAATAAGGTAATGTTTATGTAGGAAACAAATGCTCCTAGTAGTTTATTTGATCGTTTTAACATCTATCTACAACTTTATATTTCTTCTATCTAACTCTGCAGCTATTGGAATTTGTTATATGGTGTATTTCATGCTTCTGGGATATTTGTAGTTTAATACAACTACCTTAATAGCCAAATAATTGGCTATTAAGCAGCTAATTAACGAAGCAGCACATATAAATGTTTTGGCCATGGTAAATCAAAATCCATCTACATCAACTCGTGAGATTGCGCAGAAGCTGGCACATCTCAACGAACTATAGTTAAGGTACTGAAAGTGCAGAAGTTTCACCTGTACAAACTTTCAGTTTCTCAAACTTTGCATGCTGGGGCCTTGACAATCCACAGTTTCCATTAAAGGTGTTATGGTTTTATGAAACTAGATTTACTAACTGCGGTATGTTCAATAGACACAATGAGCATATCTGAGGCTAAAGAAAACCCTTTCCATGTAGAACAAAGACGACTCCAGATAAAATTTGGTTTTAATGTTTGGTGTAGTATCATAGTGTCTACTATTCTAGGGCCTTTTATCTATGACGAATCACTTACCGGGGAGAGCTACTTGCATTTCTTGGAATACACTTTTCAAGACATGTTGCATAATTTGAATTTGAGAACTCGTTTAGAAATTGAGTGGTTTCATATGGAACATGCTCATAACTCGTTATTAAAGACAACACTTAGATAATATCTATCCAAACTCTTGGAGAAGAAAAGGCCCAGGGAATGGCCACCTGGTCTCCCCATTTGACCTTCTATTCAGGGAAAAAACAAAGGAAAGAATGAGACGTTGTATTATTACAAGCAATTGAAGAAATTGATAGGCGGTCTGTGAGGCTTAAAAAGATGCAATTTTTGTCTAAATAGCAATGATGGACTTTTCGAACATAAATTGTAACCATTATTATGTACTTTAATTTCTTAAGTTTTTAGTAAGTACCTACTTATTTAGTTTTTTCGTTGTATCTGATATACCTAAAAAAAATCGTTCAATGTTTTTTGGAATAGTTATTAATAAATCAATCTATTTCATGGCTAACTACGTTAACAGTGAAAATAAGAGAGAAAACCATCCATAACTTCGTTATTTTTATGAATAACTATATCGAGTATAATATAGTTGAAAAGCTCTAAAAACGTCTGATTTTTTGAGGTCATAGCCAACTATGGTTTCCATTCAAAAAAAGATAAGTTTGTGTCATATCTCGAAAACGAGAGCTATCACGCAAACCAGGACAAGACAATCATATTCGGAATACAATTCCTTTCAATTTTGATAATTACATTTTTTTAGAAAATCAAAAACAAAGGAGCTAGAGGGATTTGACTAAATCGACAGAATTTCTTTTTTTCAAAATATCTAGTAAGCCATGACTTTTTACAAAAATCCTAAATTGTCATTAAATTGGGCCAGTGAACTGCAAATATTTCCCAATTTAACCATTGCTCTATCTCCGCTAGTTTCCGAGATCCCCATACTGATCATAAAAAAACTCGCCCTGCATAATCAAATTTGAAGACGCTAGTAGCTGAAATTTAAATTAAATATGTACTTACATTTGCTAACTTCATTTCGAACTCTAGAGATTCCTTCAGTTCCCTGGTAGCTCTGTCTTTATCGGCGCCAAACAGTACGGCCATATCTACCATGTAATCGTAGTAAGCCTTGACGATTTTGTCATCAAGTCCTTTGATAAGGAACTCTCTTCTAAGGCCCAATGAGGCTTGATCCAGCTGTAAAAAAAATTTCTGTAAGACCAACAATACAATATGTGTTTTAGTTTTGTTAGAATTATGAGTCTAAAACAAATGAGTACTTAGGGCATAACTCAAAGTTCAAAGGAAAAGTATATTGAAAATTCCTCTCTTAATTTTGGGGATTAAATCAACACTAAGTAAAAAATAAATAAAACATTGAAAAAATTTCAAGGACATCACTAAAAATATCAAATGCAAAGACTCGTGATGATTGGAACTTTCCCCCTCTTTATCTATGAAACCATTGAGCCAAAATTTTGAGAAGAAAAAGACAATGTTTAGGGCCTGATTAAGTTTCTAGGAAAGTATGAAAATTAAAAAATGAAAAGGCATTGTTGTAAGAAATAAAAGGGTAACAATATTTCAATTTTAAAACCCATTTGGTCAACACTACAAGAAAACTAAGCGAATCTTGAATACAAATTAGAAAAATTATAAATGATTTTTTAAAATTAACTAAATCTAAATGGCACTAAAAACAAATGCTTCCAAGAAAGAAACTTATTCAAAAATCCTCTTACAACTTCATGGTCTTCGCATTTAGATCGCCTAAACAATACTAAGTGACTTAGTACCTGTGTTATGGTATTAATCTAAACATTGGGTCACATGAAATTCAGGTTTTTTATATTTTAGGTTTAATGAGTTTTAACTTAGTTTACACTAGTAGTAATATTATATTTCTAAGATTTTTGTAATAGAGGGGATGGCAGTGAATTTCTTATAATTGGGACATTTTGTATATTTGCTGGTAGCAAGTTATAAAGCCATTTTTTTTAGTTTTAAGTTTGTTATTGACCTTGTTTTCGTTGCATCGTGTTTTGTCTTGATAATTGAAACATTGGAGTAGACATTTGATTTGATTTGCATAGATATTTTGAATATTGTTAATCAATTGCGTTTTAGCCATAAATACACGTTTCTCAAATCTTTTTTTGCTTTGTTTCATCACATTCCAAGTTTTCCCTCCCCGGTAGTCATTAGGACAGTATCATCTGCATACTATATGAGATGTCCATTTCCGTTGTTTATTTTTCAGATGCTATTTGTGTAGCTTAGCAAAAATATTGGTCCTAGAAGTGTGCCCTGCGGAACACATTTGTTTATTGTAGGTTCAGAGCCTATAGTATTTCCAAGTTTCACTTTTTGAAACCTGTCCGTAAGTTTTAATATTGCCCCTATAAAGTCACAGTTTTCCAAGTTATTTATTAACTTTAAGTGGTCGACTGTATCGAATGCTTTGGCGAGGACTAAAAAAAACCGCTAAACATTTTGAAGAATGATTCATAGCCCTTACTGCAGTTCTCAAAAATTCATGAACGACATTTTCGGTCTTGGAATTTTTGATGAAGACAAATTGCCAATTTGAGTTGATATATGGTTTGTTTATAAATGATATTATTCCTTTTTTAAGGATTGTTTAAAACTTTTTGCAAAATTATTTATAGTGGAGATGGGTCTATAAATATATCGTTTTTTGATGTATAAAAAAATTAACATGAAGGTAACTTAAAAAACAGATCATAAAAAAATTAAGTAAATAACTAGTAAAACAATTTTTTTTGTTTTGTTTTGTAAATACCGCCACACTTAAGGACACAGAGGTGTATATTTCAAAATCCTGACGTTTAAAGGTGTCAATGTGACCTCATTAGGAGGGCTGCGTGTTATATTTTGGGATTGGACAACCCTATTGTTGCAATCTGACAACTGACAGCTCTATCGTAAAGTTTGACATTTTTGAGGTTATACGTACTCACAACGTTTTGACATACGAGCGCTATGTGTTGTTTACAGTAACTTAAAGGATTCATCTCGGCCAAAAAATGGAATTAAATCGTAAACATTTTCGTGGGATTATTTTTTACAACTTTCGAGTAAGTCAGCAAGAGTGCATGGATGAACTTAATTTAATTTTTCGCGATGAAATCCATCAAGGACCACTGTTTATCGATGGTATGGTGAATACAATCGAGGTCGTTTTTCACTCCAAGACGAATTTCGTGAAGGTCGTCCAAAAACAGTTGTTGTTCCGGAAACCATTGATGCTGTGCGCGACTGATATTGCAAGATCATCATGTGACCTATCCTGAGATTGAGTCAACCTTACACATTAGTGGGACCAGCATACATTTAATATTGCAAAAACATTTGAATGTCAAAAAAATTGTTCGTGTTGGATCCCACACAATTTGTCATTCGTTCAAAAAAAGGCTCGTGTCGATTGGTCGAAAGAAAAGCTCAAAAAATACGATCACGGTGCTTCAAAACAGGTTTATGACATACTGACAGGTGCTGAATCGTGGATTTACGCGTATGAGCCCGAAAGTAAACAGCACTCGACTGTATGGGTGTTTCAAGATGAGCCGAATCCAACAAAAGTTGTTCGCGCACTAAGCACTTCCAAGAATATGATCGCCTGATTTTTCGGAAAAACGGATATGTCGCAACCATACCACTAGAACAACGCAGAACAGTCAATTCTGAGTGGTATCCAACCATTTGTTTGCCAGTTGTCTTCCAAGAAATGAGGAAAACCAACCGCCGAAGACGGATCACTCTTCACCACGACAATGCGAGTTCTCACACATCGGCTCAAACAACTGCATTTTTGACCACTCAAAACATCGATTTGATGAGTCATTCGCCGTATAGTCCTGACTTGTCACCAAATGACTTCTTTTTATTCCCGTACGTAAAAAACAAACTGAGAGGTCAACGTTTTTCGACACCTGAAGAAGCGGTTACTGCGTTCAGAATGCATGTTTTGGGGATACCTCAATCAGAGTGGAAAGAGTGCTTCGACAATTGGTTCAAACGCATGCAAAAGTGTATAGATCTTCATGGGGAATATTTTGAAAAACAATAAAGCGATTTTCCATGATTAATATTTGTTTTTGTTCTCTAATCCCGAAATATAAAAGGCAGCCCTCGTACCAATGGTGTTATACTTTATTTTTAAAATACAAAACTCGTTTTTTTATACAGAAAAATATATAATTTTTCGTAAAATAATTAGTATTTTTTAAACTTATGTTATCTTTTTGCTAATTTATTTTGTACTCCCCTTAAAGAAAAAATTAGTCAAGACATTTTTAATGATGATAAAGGCGTGAAAAAGATCATAACTGCGGGGAGGGCAGGGTGTTTGGGTTTCTGTTTTTAAAAATTCAATTTTATCGAAATATCATTTGTTTTCGTAGAAATGAATTTAATGTATTGAACATCATTAAAGATGTAGTTCAGTTACCTAGTGACTCTTGGGGAGTAGTGAGATTGTCGAAACGTCAAGTATATAATAAATTCAGATGCGGTTGATGCTTGGGAAAAGTGATTTGACGTCGAGACTTGCGAGGCGGTCTTCTTCTTGTAAGTTTAGGTCCCCTATTGTTATGAGAAGATGTTCGGAATTTTTTACGTAGGATGCGACATTTTTGACTAAAGGTTGTATGGCTGCTGCGAGGTACTTCTCGAGTTGTTGAAGAGGTGAGTTGAAAGCACTGACTGTCGGGGGCATCAGGACTCCTTCCTTGTGAATTTTTGGCAGACCGTACAGCTTGGGGCATCTACTGGATTTTTCTCTCGGGATGAGTCTTTTGCATATGTCCTCATTTGGTATGAGAGCCTGAATCTTGGATTTGGTTGTTTTTTCCAAGTAGGTTGTCGGGTCTCTCTTTATTGGTTTATAGGTTTGGTCCAGTAGAATTTCTTTCATTTTTGAGTTGTAGTCATTTGTGTTCATGACTACCGTGGCGTTTCCCTTGTTCGCTGGTAGGATTGTGATGTCTTTGTTTTTCCTGAGGTTAGTGAGTGCTTGGTGTTCTGCCCTGGATATGTTTGGCTCTGGTATTTTAGCAGACCGCAGGATTCTTGCTACGTCTTGCCTTATTTCTTCGGCTTTCTCCGGTTCGACGTGGTGTAGTGTTGATTCTACGCCAGAGATGATATCTACGACAGGTATGATTGTTGGAGTTATTGCGAAGTTGAAGCCTTTACACAGGATCTGTTTCTCGACAGCGGAGAGTGGATAGTTGGAAACGTTGTGGACCACTTTGTCATGGTCTAGCGGCCTAGTATTTGTGATCTGTACGGCCTTCCTAGCAAGGTCTTGATGTTTCTTGTTTAGTCTGGCTGTTTTGAGTTCTTTGTCTGTTTCTGTTCGAAAGAAATAGTAATAGTAGTAATACATCATTAAAGATATGTATATCGCGTTTGTAATCATGCTTTAGAAAATGAATCCCCCCTTCAAAAAAAGCTCCAGATTTTAGCCAATAGGATTGAAAAAAACTGTGTTTCAAATATACCTAAGAGACCGACATTCAATTCAACTACAAATAAAAGTCAACAAATTTATTGGAGTATTCCGTAAATAAACAAATCACAATCATTAAGCATGCAGAATTTACCAAACGCCACATTCAAAATAGGCGTTAATACAATTCATGACATTACTCTTATTTTCAAGTCTACTTTACATAAGTGACCTCAAAAGGATCATTAATTTCCATATTCAAATATTGACAGTGGCATTCACTTGGAGAAAAAAACTGATAAGTATGTTTGTCAGGTAACTGGCATGGTTTCATTGTAAACGAATATGTTTAAATATACTTGGCTTTAAGTATCGTTGTTCTGCAAAACAGTTACTTTAGTTTCACGTGCAGATTTTATTGTCTTTTAAGAGTCGATTTTTATGTATTCAAGTGTGTTTGTTTTTCGTATTTGCCAGCATGAAAGGATATATTTTAGAAAGTACATGAAATTTTGATTGACTTTGGGGACTACATACAGCCTACCGAAGATCTTTTAAGCAATATATTTTATTTTCTAAAAACAAATATATCTTTCTAAGATATTATAGTTGTTGCAAAACTAATGAACTATTTTCAAAAAGATATATTGCTAAGTGTGTTAATAAAAACATGGTATCGACCAAAATTTAGCTACTATATTTGCAACGAACTGTTAAACTTAGGTAATATACAGGATGAGTTTTTTTTGATGATCAGTATGGGGATCTCGCAAACTATCGGAGATAGAGCAATGGTTAAATTGAGAAAGATTTGCAGTTTTTCTGGCCCAATTTAATGACACTTTCGGATTTTTGTAAAAAATCATGGCTTACTAGATATTTTGAAAAAACGAAATTCTGTCGATTTAGTCAAATCCCTCTAGCTCCTTTGTTTTTATTTTCTAAAAAAAGTGTAAGTACCAAAATTGAAGGGAATTGTATCCCGAATGTGATTGTCATGTCCTCGTGTACGTGACAGCTCTCGTTTTCGAGATATGACACAAACTTATCTTTTTTTGAAGGGAAACCTTGTTGGCTATGACCTCAAAAAACCGGACATTTTTAGAGCTTTTCAACGATATAATACTCGATATAGTTATTCATAAAAATAACGGAGTTATGCTTTTCTGTCTTATTTTCACTTTTAACATTGGTAGCCATGAAAAAGATTGTTTTCACTTTGACGTTTCCTCATTTGAGAGTAATCCATGAGTAGTGCTGAACTGACAGTCGATATTGACAAGTTTTCGTGATAAAATGGAATATTCTAACGAATAAAAACTGAATATGGTGGAATGTTATATCATATGCCATAAAAATTCGGTTCGTGCAGCTAAGGAATACTTTCTTACATATTTTAATCGTCGTGAACCTGCTCTATGGAGATTTAAGGGGCTTTACGAAAGTTTACGCTGATATGGATCTTTTACTAAACCACCAAAGAAACGTAATCAAATTAACGAAGCAGCACAAATAAAGCTGGCACATCTCAACGAACTGTAGTTAAGGTACTGAAAGCGCACAAGTTACACCAATACAAACTTTCAATTTCTCAAACTTTGTCCGCTGGTGACGAACATCGAAGTTATTTGTTTTGTACATGGTTTGGAGACATGTGCCTTAACAATCCACAATTTCCATTAAAGGTGTTATCGTCAGATGAAACTAGATTTACTAACTGCGGTATGTTCAATAGACACAATGAGCATATCTGGGTTAAAGAAAACCCTTTCCATGTAGAACAAAGACGACCCCAGATAAAATTTGGTGTTAATGTTTGGTGTGGTATCATAGGGTCTACTATTTTGGGGCCTTTGATCTATGACGAATCACTTACAGGGGAGCGCTACTTGCATTTCTTGCAATACACTTTTCAAGACATGTTGCATAATTTGAATTTGAGAACTCGTTTAGAAATTGAGTGGTTCCAACATGATGGAGCACCTGTTCATAACTTGTTATTAGTAAGATAACACTTAGATAATATCTATCCAAACTCTTGGATAGGAAGAAATGGCCCACGCAAATGGCCACCTCGGTCTCCCGATTTGGCAGTTATAGACTTCTATTTATGGGGTGTGCTAAAAAACAAAGTATACAAAAGAAAGTATGAGACAGTTGGTGATCTAAGGGAGGCGGTATTACAAGCAATTGAAGAAATTGATAGGCGGTCTGTGAGGAAAGCGGTAATGTCAATCTTAAAAATGCAATTTTTATCTAAATAACAATGGTGGACTTTTCGAACATAAATTGTAACCATTAGTATGTACTTTAATTTCTTAAGTTTTTAGTAAGTACCTACATATTTAGTTTTTTCGTTATATCTGATATACCTAATAAAAAAATCGTTCAATATTTTTTTGGAATAGTTATTAATAAATCAATCTATTTCATGGCTAACGACGTTAAAAGTGAAAATAAGAAGAAAAGCATCCATATCTCGGTTATTTTTATAAATAAGTATATCGAGTATTATATAGTTGAAAAACTCTAAAAATGTCATAGCCAACTATGGTTTCTATTCAAAAAAAGATAAGTTTCATATCTCGACAACGAGAGCTGTCACGCAAACGAGGACATGACAATCATATTCCGGATACAATTCCCGTCAATTTTGATATTTACACTTTTTTTATAAAATCAAAAACAAAGGAGCTAGATGGATTTGACTAAATCGACAGAATTTATTTTTTTCAAAATATCTGGTAAGCCATGAGTTTTTAGAAAAATCCGAAAGTGTTATTAAATTGGGCCAGTAAAACTGCAAATCTTTTCCAATTTAACCATTGCTCTATCGCCGCTAGTTTCCGAGTTGCCCATACTGATCATCAAAAAAAACTCACCCTGCATAAATAGGTTCGATATGGCTCCAAACACGAATAGTAAATGATTGCAAAACTAACTGTAACTAGTAATAAAAGATAGTCTCATAGGTTTGTCAGCCAATCCAGCCTTTAACAGTATAGAAAGTAGGAAATATACCCTAAAACATTAAGGATTTTATATCAGTTACGCCAAAATAAATAAAAAACAGTTTTGGTTCGTTTTCAACCTACTTACATCTATAATCCTCCTTGTTGAGTTTTTCACGTCAACTCCAACAGAGAAATCCATGAAATAGTCAACGCTGTATCCAACTTTTCTAAATTTGTAAACAGATTTTCTCCAATCAAAATCTCCTTCACTCCAGCTTGGTCCTTCCAGCACGGGCCACCCACCCAAATCATCTAGAATTTGCTTGATTGTTTTCAGGCCATCTTCCTCGATTAACGTCTTGTTCATACAAGCCCTAGAATTAGAAAGGAACTTTTATTCACGTTTTCATTTATAGCAAATACCGAAAATAAATAGAGAGTTTTTATTTCGTACAAAATGAACTGCTAATTCGGTACACATTGATGTTCACTTTTACCACTATCTAAAAACAATGTACTTTCATGAATAAAGTGGAATTTTATGAGCAAAATGAAGGAGTAGCTATGGGCAGCCCCCTAAAGAACGGTGACTGCAAATTTCTTAATGGAAAAGTTTGAAGAAATGGCACTGAACTCGGCAGATAAGAAACCTGTTCGTACTGCTGTGTGTATGATACTTTCGTTATATAGAACCATGGAAGGGAACAACTAAACAACTTCAAGAACAGAACAGGGCAAGTGACTCCTCATCCAGTCCTATGAGGCTGAAGACGAACAGATTCGAGAGAAAAAACTCAAGGGTAAGAAGAGGGAATATACCGACGCTAGACACTTACAAAGATAATCGACGCCGCTACACATACAAAAACCGATGCCCCCACAATGACAGAACCCGAGATGGAGACAAGACAAAGGATTCCACCTATCATTGTGCATGAAAAACAGAAGTGGACTGAGATGACTAGGCTGATGAAAGAACAGAAGATAAACGTACCACAAGCAACCAACAGATAGGATGGCGTAAGGATGTACCTGAATACTGAAAGAGGAATCCCGATCAGCTACAAGAATCTTAAACCCAAAGAAGATACCATACCACAAGTCTACCCGGGAAGAAGAGTGGTGACATAGGGCATCCCCGAGTTCATCACAGAAGAGATAAAGAAGGACCTTCAGGAGAAGGACATCCAACCCATCAAGGTCACCAGGATTATCAGAACCACCAGGACAGAGAAGGAAGTAACAAAAAAGACGCCGATGGCCATGATCATCGTACAACTAGAGAAAACTAGACGCACAAAGACCGAGGGCGTCGATCGGGCAATGCTATAATTGTCAAAAGTTCGGCCATGGTCAGGACAGATGTACAATCCCCCAAAATGCGTAAAATGCGGAGGATCATATGAATCCAGGGAATGCAGAAGACCAAGAGAATAGCCACCAAAATGCGCCAATTGCGGAGGACCACACCCAACCAGCTATAGGGAATGCAAAAAGTTCCCAAAGAAGAGAGACAACGAAGAAGAACTAGGCGTCAACTAATCCAACCGTAGAATAAACAAGAGAAACACGGACGAATGGACAATGATGGAAGAGATGAAGAAAATTTTCCAGTCCTTCATGGGGCTGGCAACTAGACTCAACCTCGTGCATGGATAAGACGAAGGACAGATCAGACACACACCAAGACAGAGACAAGAACCAGAAGGGAGGGATTAAGAGGATCGAGGAGCAAGGGAGAAGAGAGATGAGGACGCAAGAAGAGACCCAGGAGGGCGCTTCTAAGGGATGAAGTATCTTAAAAAATAGCGTAAGGAAAATAATGTAACATATAACATAGAAAAAAACTTAGAGAACAAATATCAGAACATGGACTAGGTGTAAGAAATCTGTAGAAAATGTAGCTCTGACATTAAAGACATGACTAAGCAGTAAGCGGAAACATAGTAAGTAATCTATTTAGACCCCTTAAACCGCAGTTGTAAGGGAAATGATTCATTAGCCTTAAAGGCCAAATACTGACATTCAAAAATCTTTTAATGAATGGTTAATTAATTCAATAATAAATGAACATTAAATAAAATATTATTAACTTAACATATTGCCATACAATAATTAATCCCATTACTAAGTATATTTGAGTCGTATTTCATTCTTATTTACATTTTAAATTTATAATTATTTTTGATGTCCATTATTCAAGTTTAAATATAAATAATAATAAATAAACTGTTTAATATACATCTCAAACGAGCCACCTTGAATATCTTGGTTATTTTCAAAACTATTGCAATAAGAAAAACTGGTCGATTTTTGTTTGGAGGGAGAAATTTTTTGGGGTGAATTAGCGCTTGCGCGCATTCAATATAAAGAGGCCAATTCAATGACCTTGCGAAAAATAGGTGTTGTCGTATATCATTTAAAAGCCCTTTTTACGAACTACACGGTCATAATAAATTTTTTTATTGCAATTCCTGTTCAAGTAACATAAAACCTAACGGACCTAGTAGTTAAACCGGATTATTAAATTAAAAGTTTTACTGCATTAAAAAAAGAGGTCCCATTGGAATTGTAAATGATGAAGGAGTAGCTGTGGCTACACTGGGCCATGTAAAAAGTATACCAAACACACAGTCTGTCCAGCAAACCTCTGCAGCTTCCGGTATTAGCAAAACTAAAGTTTTCAGAATTTTGCATCAATACAAATTCCATCTATACAAAATTAAATTACTTCATGAAATGAATGAGGAAGATTGGGATCGAAGGCAAGAGTTTTGCGAAATTATGACCCAGCCTATGATCGAAAACCCAAATTTCTTGTACGATGTTTGCTTTTCGGATGAGTGCACTATTTCACTTAATGCGGAGGTTATCTGACATAACTGTAGATTTTTGAGCGATACAAATCCTCATTTATTTCGAGAAGCTCATAGTCAACATCCGGTAAAACTAAACGTTTGGACAGCGATTTTGAGAAAGCATCTATGGACCCCTGTTGATTTCTGGTAATTTAAATGGTGAGATATATCACAATATATTGGAAAATGAAATTAATGTATTGATAACAGAAAAATTAGAATATGATCTTTTACTACATGAAGAGCAATAGCATTTCCAACAAGATGGAGGTCCTCCGTACTACGCCGCACCAGTTCGTCAATACCTCGATTTGGAATACCCTGGTCGCTGGATTGGAAGAAGAGGTCCTATAGAATGGTCTGCCCGATCACCTGATCTAAACCTTTTGGATTTTTTTTTGTGGGGACATGTTAAATCCAAAATTTTTATGGCTCAGCCTGAGAATTTGGACGAACTACGTCAACAAATTATAGCGGAGTGTCGTCTGATCACACCGACTATGCTGAACCATGTCAGAGACGGCATTTAGTAAAGGTTGTGTTATTGTATGGGAGTCAATGGAAGACACTTTGAACATTTGCTTTAGAGGCATTGTATTGTAATGTAAAATCATTTTTTATACCTACTCCTATTATTAAATGTACAGAAATGACAATAAAAAAATTTTATTACGCCGGTATAGTCCGTAAAAAGGGCTTTCAAATGATATTCGACAACACCTATTTTCCCTATCTCAAATCTCAAGGTCATTGAATTGGCCTGTTTATGTTAAATGCGCGCAAGTGCTAATTCAACTCAAAAAATTTCCCTTTCGAAACAAAAATCGACCTGTTTTTTCTTATTGTAATAGTTTTTAAAATAACCAAGATATTCAAGGTGGCTCATTTGAGATGGAATACCCTGTATAGAACCCGCTTTTCAGTGAAACTTTTAACTCCGATATGACATCTTCCATCAAAAATAATTTTTTAGATCTAATTTTAAAGGTATGTCAGAAATTTTTCGTACTTGAGGATAAGGGTCATTATCAAATCAAGGCGTGCTTTGAAAAATGCCAATACCACAGTAATAATTTAAATAAAACTATTACGGTATTTTTACTCTGGCCTCGAGGCTGTCACTTGAACAATGAATGAATAGTCTTTACTATAGATTGAATTATTTCTGTTTGAGATAAAAAAAAAATTGCATGGACCATTTGATATATAAGTAATTTCGAAAAGATACATTTGATACATATCAAGCTCCTTATCATAATAACGGAGTAATAATTCTGTATTAAATTTTTACTGGGGATTATAGTTATTTATTATTTTATTACTTGATGCTACTTCTTAATCGTTTAGAAGATACCGCTTTTTAATTTATAATCTTTTGGGGTATATATATATCCTTTCAAAGCAACAGACTATTTGACCTCTGCCAAACTATTGTACCTATATCAGCAAAAAACACAATTATCTATTCGTTTGCGACATTATTGTCTAACAATGATGTCAGCGTTTTTTCTAGTAATTAAGATTGTACCTAATAAGTGCTTGATTATCAAATCAGGTCAAAATTTGGCAGTTACAACAGGCAGGTTATTGGAATTTTGTTTACAAAAGGTTTTATGAATTCCATGACAGAGACACTAACATGATTCCTTAGTTTAACAACAAATATATGTTGAAAATAAATTGTAGCCGATATACTGTAATAAACATTAATTAATTTTCTTTTACAGAGTTTTTTCAGTTTGACATATTATAACATTGTTAGCCGTTAAGTTAATGTACCTTTTCAATTAAATGTGAAAATTATAAATTTAATATTTGAAAAATTTCAATTTAAATACATAAAAAGAATTTTTTAACATAAATTAACAGCAGGAGAATTCTATTTCTTTATATTTTTGATATAATACATCGCTAACTTTATTGTGTTAAATTAAAATTATTGAGATTATACATACATAGCAGTTTAAGATATACTAATATGTAAGTTGGTTTCTTGAATTTTCTTCTTAGAAATTGAAAACGTAATTTTAAAGTATCTGAATAACCGTAAATCATTTTGGATAAAGTAAAGTTTAAAAATATTGTATTTAATATTAATTTATTATTTGATAAAGCATTCCTGCAAAATTCGGCAGGATGAATGACTTTTATCTAAAATGAACATACTGACATTTTAAATATGCGTATTTTTTAAAATCTATATATAAATACACAAATGCAAAAGAGTTCGGTACCATGTCCTTCTCTGCGTGAACCAATTTTCTTAAGTTTTTAAATTGTTAATGGTTTACCTTTAGTCTTATTAATAAAAAAATTGATCAAACGACCAAAATATTCCGTTAATAATAGTTGATGCCCCATTTATTCCATAATAGCTAAACTTTCCACCGCTAGAGGACAAATTTATTTATATTATATATTTGCTAATAATTCAAATCACGGCTTTTTATAAATTCTTGATTTTTATTGACGTTTTGTACTCTCGAAGGGTAGTATTTTTAATTTCTTCAATAATAGTATGATGGCATGAAAATTTGTACGAGGGCTGCCTATTATATTTCGATATTAGAGAACAAAAACAAATAATAATCATCGAAAATCGCTTTATTATTTTTCAAAATATTCCCCCTGATGATCTATACACTTTTGCATGCGTTTGAACCAATTGTCGAAGCACTTTCTCCACTCTGATTGAGGTATCTCCAAAACATGCATTCTGAACGCAGCAAGAGCTTCTTCAGGTGTCGGTAAACGTTGACCTCTCAGTTTGTTTTTTACGTACGGGAATAAAAAGAACTCATTTGGTGACAAGTCAGGACTATACGGCGGATGACTCATCAAATCGATGTTTTGAGTGGTCAAAAATGCAGTTGTTTGAGCATATATGTGAGAGCTCGCATTGTCGTGTTGAAGAGTGATCCGTCTTCGGCGGTTGGTTTACCTCATTTCTTGGAAGACAACTGGCAAACAAATGGTTGTGTACCACTCAGAATTGACTGTTCTGCGTTGTTTTAGTGGGACGGTTTAGTGCTTCGTGCGCGAACAACTTTTGTTGGATTCGGCTCATCTTGAAACACCCATACAGTCGACTACTGTTTACTTTCGGGCTCATACGCGTAAATCCACGATTCATTACCTGCCACTATGTCATAAACGTGTTTTGAAGCACCGTGATCGTATTTTTTTAGCTTTTCTTTGGACCAATCGACACGAGCCTTTTTTTGAACGATTGACAATTATGTGGGATCCAACGCGAACAAATTTTTTTGACATTCAAATGTTTATGCAATATTGAATGTATGCTGGTCCCACCAATACGTAAGGTTGACTCAATCTCACGATAGGTCACATGACGATCTTGCAATATCAGTTCGCGCACAGCATCAATGGCTTCCGGAACAACAACTGTTTTTGGGTGACTTTCACGAAATTCGTCTTGGAGTGAACTACGACCTCGATTGAATTAAATTAAGTTCATGCATGCACTCTTGCTGACTTTAATCCACGTCGAAAGTTGTAAAAAATAATCGCACGAAAATGTTCACGATTTAATTCCATTTTTTGGCCGAGATGAATCCTTTAAGTTACTGTAAACAACCCATAGCGCTCTTATGTCAAAACGTTCTGAGTACGTATAACCTCAAAAATGTCAAACTTTACGCTAGAGCTGTCAGTTGTCAGATTGCAACACTAGGGTTGTCCAATCCCGAAATATAAATGACAGCCCTCGTATACTCTGTTTTCTTCAGGAACAGAACGTTATTTGATTTTGCTTATTTAATATGCCTTACCATCGTACATGTTCATTAACTGGAACCGTATGACAACAAAATTGAAATTATTTACCGTTGTGAAGTAATTTTTTACCTAATTATAATTGTATTGAACTATTTTGTGACGGTACACAAAAAAGTGTACAAATTAGAAAAAAAATGTAAGAAATATGTAAATTCATATTTCTTCAAATGTTTAATAAAGATTTTGGTCGACCACTTTGCGACCGGATAATTCTTAAGATATAATTTTTCAGCAAGTCAGAGCTTATTGGAAAAACGTATTAACACGTAACCTTCGTTTCAACAGCAAAGGTGCCATTATCATGCAGTAAACCAAAACTGTTTTGCATGATGATGACAACTTTGCTGTTGAAACGTGCGTTGGGTGAAGAAATAAACGTTCTGTGTTAGGGTACAAAATACTTTGGGCTTATAGGTTCAAGACTGAGCTTAGTCGCATTAGGGTTTCACGATATATAATAATTTAAAGGCGGTTGTTCCTGGACTATAGATTGAACGACGTAGACTTTATAGAATGACCGATATCACCGGATCTTACGCGAATAGATTTTACCAAAAACTATTATTTAACAAAAATTAACAGCATATGCATTGTATTTCTTTATATTTTTGATATAATACAAAAATTGTCATCGCTAACATTATGTGTTAAATTGAAATTATTGACATTATACATAGTGTCATATACTCCGTGGGTTCAATTAAAATTAAAAAAAAATAATATTTACTCTCACTTTCTAGAAACTTTTATTTTCATCAACAGCTGATTCGAATATCACAAATATAATACAACATAAGCTCTTCGTCGCACTAACTAACTGCCGCGATGAAGAACTGCTCCTTTTAAAATCAGCATCGAAAACTGTCGTACAATCTATTATCAATTCTACAGCCATTTCGAGATCAATCTTTGTCCTAAAAGCGATCGATGTCGTACTGGAATGAAACCAGGGCGGGCTTAGGGAAATTTCCTACAGCGACCCCCCTTTAATTCTGATCGTCCACTCCATGGTAGGGAGTGAGCCGATCTAAATGGACCACCTTCAACTTACTCCTGGGGTTTCGACGGATCCGGTAGACGACATCATTAAGCCTCTTGACCACCTCGTATGGACCATCCCAGGCGGGTGTAAGCTTTGGGGATTTATCCTTTCTCCGTTGGGGGTTGTACAGCAAGACTTTGTCGCTCTCTTGGAACCCGACTGAATTGGCCTTGAGATCGTAACGCGTCTTCATCCGGTCAGTGGTGGCCAACATCTGCGTTCGGGCTAATTCGTGTATTGCCAGCATGTTATGTCGGAGCTGGTCGGCATAATCGTTGATGTCTTGGGAAGGTTCTTCGGGGGAGCAAAAGCCTAACGCAGGGTAATCGCAGCTCTTTTCCGAATAGGACCCTGGCCTGTACTATTATGTACAGTTAGCGATATGCCAACAGAAATAGGGGAATATGCTCATCTCAATCACGCTGGTTATTGCTGATCACCTTGGATAGGTGTTGCTCCAAGGTCCTGTTGAATCTTTCCACCATTCCGTCTGACTGTGGGTGCAATGGTGTTGTTCTCGTTTTCCTCATCCCCAACATCGTGCAGACTTTCTGGAATACATTCGATTCGAAGTTACGCCCCTGGTCTGAATGTAGTTCGATCGGGACGCCAAACCTGCTGAATAGTTGTTCTACTAGCACCGTCGCTGGCAGTTTAAGATGTACTAATATGTACTTATGTATCATAGTTATTTATACTGCATCTTCATAGTTACTTATGCGTTGGTTTCTTCCATTTTCTTCTTACAAATTGAAAACGTAATGTTGAAATATTTGAATAACCGTAAAGCATTTTGGAAAAACTAAAGTTTAAAATATAAATTATATTTAATTTTAATTTATTATTTGATATAGGTACCATTCCTGCAAAATCCTGTACCCTTAATACAGGGTGAATGACTTTTACCTAAAACGAACATACTGACATTTTAAATATGTGTATTTTATTAAAAATCTATATATAAATACACAAAGGCAAACAACAAATCTTTAATTTTTTCACTTAACGCATGTTTCAACACCAAAGGTGTCATGATCATGGAGTAAATCAAAACTGGTTTCCATGAAGATGACAGATTTGCTGTTGAGTGAAGAAATAAAGGTTTGGTGTTAGGGTACAAAACTTTGCTTACTATGTTCAAGACGGAGCTTAGTCTCATTATGGTTTCACGGTATATAATTATTTAAAGGCGGTTGTTCCTGTGCTATAGATTGAAGGACGTAGACTCATAGAATGATAACCGAGATCATCAGATCTTACGCGAATAGATTTTACCTAAGAGGTTATCTAATATTAAAGTTTATTAGACCAAACTCAACAAATTGGTGACTGTTTTCAGAGAATGGTAAAGGAGTGTAACAATTTTGAGGCAAAAAGTTTTATTAGAGTAATTTAATCACCTAAAAGTTGATTTATTAATAACGTTCTTCAAAATTATAGTAAACGTAAACTGTGATAATAACATATTCTTGAAATGTAATTTTAGAACCTTTTAAGTGAGATTTCACGTGTCCCCGCTCTGATTTTTTTTTGTAATTAAGGATGTGGCGGTCTATGGAAGTGGGTCAATTGATATGTCGAAACTTTACCGTAAGTAAATGGAGAATCTTAAAAAAAGAAGCTTAGTAACTTGAAATAGATTAAAATATGAAAAATTTAACACAATTCCTTCTTACTTGTACAATTTCTTCGTCAACTGGAAGGGCTTGGGTTCCCCGTCTTTTATTGGTTCCTCTATCATCGTCCTCAACTGTTCCTGCAACAAGTCACTAATAATACTAAAGGAGGTCACTGAAGATTTGTCGTCCGGTATGTTGGTGTTCTTCAAGAAGTTTCCGCAGGTGAACTGATAAAAATCGTCGCACGGATCTACCGATTGGTCCATGTACTCCAAAACTTTGGACGCTGTGTGTATACAACCTGGGGAAAGACATACTTTCGCTTGTTCTTTATCGTCTGGCGCTGTCACGAGGAATGTACCTCCTTGGAGAGATTCGGCGGTGAATTGGGAATCTGTAACAAAAAAGATGTATTATGTCAAAAATAGTACCTTTTTCGATTTATCAAAAGCATTTGACAAATTAAACCATTTGCTTTTTTTTGGAGAAACTGTATACATATGACATACGGGGCAATGTCCATAAACCAAACCAAACCCAATCTAAGAGCAGTTTGTGGAAACTGCCCCGGAACACTAGTTGATTACCTACCAATCTAGTATATTTTTGAAGTCGGTGTCAAGCAACAATCAAGTTTGATGAAGTAGTAGATAAGTATGCAATGCAAGATTTTAGATTTGCCTGGGACCGACTTCAAAAATATACTAGATTGATGGGTAATTAATTTGTACAGAATGAGCATATTTTAATGTTTACATTTTTACTTTCTGGGTAGGTACCTAACTACATTGAATGTGTTATTTATTTGCTTCTTTGTCAGTGAGTATATAAGAAACATTTGAGAGAGCACTTTTAAAAATAAACACTAATCAGTTTAGTTTAGTACATAGTTATGGTTGGATTTCTTTTTGACACTCATAGCCTCACTATTTAAAAAAAAACAAGTAACCAAATTAAAATTTATATGGATATGAAGCAACAGAAAGCCGCAATTTGGAACGTGAAATTCTCTGAGGGGGGAAATTACTGCAAAATCTAATAAATTGCCAATATCCTGTGTGTTCTGTTGAACGTTGCCAATAACTAAATACCTATTCGTAATCAACTAGTCGATACAAATTCAATTATATTCAAAAGATTGCGACAAGGCTTCGTGTCAGAGCAACAAACCACTTCGAGATTTCGATTAACTCGATTGAATGTCACATTACAGATTAGAAAGTTGGTCAACGACTTCCAATCTTTTTAAGTACGTCGTGTGGTGAACTTGGATTGAGTTGAATAACTCGAGAGAATTATTAGCAGGAAATATGTGAATTAAATTAGAAGGGTTAGTGGATATTTAGCCCTTTCAGTATTTATTAAATACAGAATATATGAATTCAGTCCTGGTATGCAAACCTGGATATAATTTACTAACTTGAAGTCTGGTAAAAACCTAAATAGTATACTCGTCCAGTCACAAAAAAATATTCACCTTGGAATGAAAGGTAATAAGCTATAAAACATTTTTTTTAATATAACCGACTTCTACCTACAACTAAAAAGCTAAAAATAATTATAACAAAATACAACTCTAGCAAATAAATAACACATTCAATGTTGTTAGGTACCTACCCAGGAAGTAAAAAATGTAAACACAAAAAGGTGCTCATTCTGTACAAATTAATTACCTACCAAGCTAGTATATTTTTGAAGTCGGTTCCAAGCAAGTCTAAAATCCTTCATTGCGTACTTACCTACTAATTCATCAAACTTGATTGTTGCTTGGCACCGACTTCAAAAATATACTAGATTGGTAGGTAATTAATTTGTACAGAATGAGCACCTTTAATGTTTACATTTTTTACTTCCTGGGTAGGTACCTAACAACATTAAATGTCTTATTTATTTGCTAGGTTGTATTTTGTTATAATTATTTTTAGCTTTTTAGTTATAGGTATAAGTCGGTTAAATATTTTTTAAAAATGTTTTATTTTCAACTTTTTAGTTTTTATGAACTCAGGTAGTTTTCATTCTTTATTTTTTATTTTGTATGTATAACCTTAATAGACAGAACCAGGTAACATCGAAAACCTCAACATTACAAAATGATACATTTTTATTTAAATTGAAAGGTTTACGAACAAAATGTACTAGTACGCGTTGACTTAATAAGCCCAAAATATATTTATGTCTTATGGACTATGCCATGTAACCTTTTTTCAACTTTTTTTGACAACCCTGTATAACTATAGATAATTCCACTCCAACCTATGTACCAACCAACCTGTACATACGACTGCCCACGGACGAGCATATATTTGTTAGCTGCCTTCTGTAAACTATAGGACGGAGTAGAATCCATCCCATATTTACGGAGTCAAATCCGTCCTATATTTCAGCCATAGTATATAACTCCTTGTGAGCTACCCCATAAATAGTTTCATTTTTAACATTTTATATTATCGCCCTGTGTAACATTAATTCCTCTCCACACTTTATGCAACTTCTTACGGGCTATAAAAGAAATATTTTTTTAATGACACTGTATAAATATAATTCAACTCCAGCATATATTTCAACCATCCTATATATGATTTGCTTATGTCCACATCATATAACAGTTTTCTTATCATCCTACATAATTTAATTTCACATTTTTTCCATTTTTATACCACCAAACGTCCAGTTCTCCCTATATTCCAATCATCCTGTATATACAGCTGCCTACCTATCATTCTAGTCCGTCCTATATTTCAATCTTGATATAAATGCAACTCCTTCTATCACTTTACTTTGTGATTATGTTTGCTATAACTAAGCACCCTGTGTATAAACGCACCAAATAGCAGTTTAAAGTTTGACATGTGTTGTCACTGAATTTTCAATTAGGCCGGGAGAATGTGACAACCAAAAGCACCGTCTTCGCAAACTGGAAAAATTTTTACCAATCCGGATATATACTCGATTAAACAAGACCATATTCATTCAAAACGGTGCACCACAGGTTATCAGGTAACATACATACAAAAAAAAGCGAAAAAAAATACACGACGAATTGGTAACCTCCTTTTTGGAAGTCGGTTAAAAATTGTAATAATTCTTACTATTTAATCGATTAGGCAACACAAACAGTCCGAATAGCCGATCTCCTAAAATGCCTGCCCAGACGTTGACTGAAAACCGAATCTGATGTCTGGATTGAAATATACTACCTACACTAACCCTTGGAATGTCTTGCACAACTCTCAATACATTTTCTTCCATCATCGGTGTTCTTACAAATCTGTCTCTGCCATGAGCATTTACTCTCAGTTGGAACGAATCATTTTCTATTAAACGTTGATGGATCCTCTCTGGAGAAGAAAGTCTTCTATTCGGGTATGCTGCCGCATACAGACGCCTCGCTTCTGATGCAATTCCAGCCGCACGGCCTTGCCATGTATAACAGATTTTTGTAATTTTTGGCCTAATAATTTAAAGAGTACAGTAATTTTCAAACTCAATTTAATCGAAAACCATTCGAAATGTAGATTTGGACAAACATAATATTTTTTAGATAAAATAATATTTTATAATTGTGTAGAGAAAATTAAAAAAAAATTGAAATAAAAAAAATGAGGGCCGAAAACCCCCTTCACCAACCTTAATAGGATGCTTATGATTTGCATGTCGAAAAACAGAGGAGCACATGTTATTTAACGTAAAAATTATGGGAGACCCATGTATTTATTTTCGACCGTTTTGTCAATTACAGAAAAAAAGTTTTGTTTAACCACTTTTAAGGCATATAACTTCCTAAGGGTGCGTTTTAGGACACATTGTAATAGGGATCTTTTTGGCTTATTTTAATGAGTTATTTATTTTATAAACACCCTGTATACAGTTAGTTGGTATTGCAGGAGTATCCAGCTTTGTTTTTGTAATGATACTCCTCAAGGTGTTGCTGCTCTTGAAAATCATTTTGATGCCATATTCGTGACCATAACTTCAAAGTTTTTCTGACAAGCCTTTAGTATATGGTAATAACAGAGTTTTTATTGTGGTTTCTTCCCGCTTAACTGAGTCATCCATTTCTTCAAACGCGTTTTTTTAAATAGTTTCCGGATATCTACACGTGAAAAGGTCGCCTCTAAATTCAACTTGTGGCAATTTTTACATTGGGAAGACATAGCAACCATTGGACATCAGGGTTAAGAAACACGGCATAGTTACTTAAAGAGCGGAGCTAATCACGCTTGGATCGGACACAATAACATCAACTGGGACCAGTCTACGGTAACTCACAAGAAAAAGCACTGGTAAAAAAGAAACTTTATACAAAAGGTGTACGTATAATCTAGAAAGAAAATATAATTACGCCTAAAAAGCGTTTGGAGACCCCTTCTTCGGGCACTGCAGCTACACATCACCAACAGCTAACGGCCAGGTATGGCAGCCCTGATTGGACTTCTTAAGGATCTAAATTTGACAAATAATCTGAATTTGCCATCATTAATCTGACGACGACGACAAATTCAAAGCTATTGAAACGTTCTGAGATCAACCATTTCAAGGCGATGGAAGTCCAAGGAATCTTAGTGGAATGTGTATTTTTATGTCTCAACAACACTGTATTTTTTTTCAAGTCATTAATATATTATTTTATTTCTATGCAAATATAATTTTACAAAATGCCTAATTTTACATAAAAAATATTCAGGGACAAAATTTTTTATTTTTAGAAAACTTTAGGACCACAATTTTTGCGCTGAAACATTTAGTTTTCGTTGATGGAAAAAAAATTATACAGTTAGCATGGAATAACATTGAAAAAAAGTAAAAAAAAATAAACCAATTCTGTTGTAAATTTTTCTAATTCGTTTTTATTTTTTTGAAATGAAGTGTTGACTGTGTTACTAATTGGGACATTAAATGGAATAACTGTAATGCTAAAAAAAATGTTTAAAAAATAACCTCAACTGTTCTTAGGTGAGGTTATTTTTTATACAGTACAATGGCAGCTGTCCGAATCGGACAACCCAGTCCCCCCTATTCATAAGTCCCTTCCCTTTAAGTGTAAATTAATTTATGGTTTCTCCTAATGGCTGCATACCAAAAAATATTGATGTAGTTGTTACTCATAGTATTTTTTATAAAAAGGTAATCAATACTACCAATAACTTACTATTAATTTTCCTAGTCCTGCTATATATTACTGTTGCAAGTGCTACTGCTAATGAGATTCCTAAGATTATTGTTATCGCAGTGGTTAGGGTGAGACACCGCTCCATACCCGTTCGTCTTTTCCACCATGTTGGATTTCTGTAACAAAACAAAAAATAGATATAGATATGGATTCAAATGGTAATCAATTTTGCTGTTATTTTCCAATAGCCAGTCTTTAAATAAACCAGTTGGATAACCAATTAAGTGTATCTAAAATAATTATGTACTATGTACTTTAAAAGTAGCATCTACTATATGTAAGTATTTTGAGTACTTAGTGTTGTGACGTATCATTCGTATTACGATGCTCTAAAAGACTTCCATCTACGTTCATATTGTTATAAACTCCGTGGGTTCAATTAGTTCCTTTTATAATTTGCATAGAATTCTTCCAGCAAATTTTGAGGGTTTTTCGAGATTTTCGAGCACGATCGAGCTTGCGGATGTATTTTTTTATACTTCAGTTGACTTGAGTGTTTTACGTTACTTCAGGCAGGGACGGGCTAGATAATTTTACAACACTATTTTTACTTTAAAGTCCTCATTTATGCATCATTAGAATGGATCAGTTGGTGGAGCTATTAAGTCGAAAGTCAAATGCTGAATCAAGATTTTAACATACTTTCAAATTTGATCAAAGCAACTTTAATATCCCTAAAGTATCCAAATGCCAAAATACATTCTATGTTTTGATCCCAGACAACCACATCCCGAGATCCTAAAAAGCAGACACTGACACCCTCAACCACGGTCGGCGTCAAAAAACGCTCAAGCTTGCATTCTATTTTTAACTCCTTCGATTAATAGCATTTAACTTGAGGAAACTTATACCCATATTGAATTATACAGTGATGGGCAGATGGGTGGAACCAAGCAAATATCTCTGGAATTATTAGAGATATCAAAATGAAATTTGGAAGGTGGATACTGCAGTAGATTGGCTATTTGTTTCCAATTTTTTCTACAATTTTGAACTTCCTGTTTTACCGGAAGTAATGTCGATTTTAAAATTTGCAATTAAACACCCTGTATAGTATTTTAGTTTTGGATGAAACATTTTTTTGCGAATACAAAAATATCAGGTTTGATATTGTTTACTTCAATACCTACCGAGATATTAACAGAAAAGTAACTCAGGAAAGGAAAAATTCGATGGTAGCTAAAATCGGTTCAGATTTCATTTACGCCCGATATAAACAAACCGCTTGGTAAGGATTTGTATTTCTATTGACCAATCGGTGCCATTATACCGTAACAGCTAACAGCACTGCTTGTTCCATAGTCGAATACACCTGCGTTTGTTTAAATCAGGCGCAAATTAAATCTGAATCAAGTTTAGTAGTTCATGAAATTCATTGCAGAAGTGACAGTAGTTGTCAAAATAATTTATTATTATTTTTTATTTGAACGTAAAAAGATTGTATTGTTTTAATTTGATCGTAAAATTAAGTGAAAGAGAAAGAATAGAAATATTAATGATGATTAGGTATGGGGAGAGAAAAAGGATGCATCAAGAAGTTTGTGGCCTTTTTAACATTGTTCATCGGAATACACAAATATCCCGTTCAGTAGTGACGAAAACTTTGCAAAGGTACGACAAATGTGGAACAGTTAGCAATTTACCAAAAAGTGGACGGTTAAAAAGTGCAAGTAATGAAGGTGTAGCTCAAAATGTTGCTATATCTTTGGAAGAGAATCCTCACTTATCCACTACCGACCTCGCCATTATGCATGGAATTAGCCATCGTCCAGTGGGAAGGATATTAAGGCAAGAAAAATATCATCCATACAAAATATAAGAAATGTGGTGTTTTCAGACGAGGCTACATTTTGTTTAAATGGTACGGTTAATAGTCACAACTGCCGCTACTGGTCGCAAAGTAATCCTAATTGGCTACAAGAGGCTCATACACAACATTCCCAAAAATTGAACGTTTGGGCCGGCAAATGGACAATTAGCAAATAATATCTGGTTTCAGCAGGATGGAGCACCACCCCATTACGCTCGCATTGTTCGAGATCATTTAGATAGGACATTTCATCACAGATGGATTGGAAGAAGGGGTACTTATGAAGGGCCTGCGCGAAGTCCCGACCTTAATCCACTAGACTATTTTCTGTGGGGTTACTTAAAGTCTAAGGTTTATGTTGATAGACCAAATAATTTGCAAAAATTAGCTGCGAGAATAACTCAAGACATCCAGATAATTACACCAGAAGTAATAGCTAATGTTACTAGAGAATTTAAAAGCCGACTTGCTTATTGTCAAGAAGTAAACGGTGCTCAGTTTGAACATCTAATACATCAAGTTTAGTTAAGTTTCAATGTTTTGAAAATCACTTAGATTTAGTTAATAATAACTATTATGTATTTCTTTAATGTATATTAGATTTTTCCTTAAATTAATTAAGGTAAGGAAAAAGTAATTCCTTTTCTGATAATATCTCGGTAGGAATTGAAGTAAACAATATCAAACCTGATATTTTTGTATTCGCAATAAAATGTTTCATCAGAAACTAAAATACTGTACAGGGTGTTTCATTGCGAATTTTAAAATCGACATTACTTCCGGTAAAACAGGAAGTTTAAAATTGTATAAAAATTTGGAAACAAATAGGCAATCTACTGCAGTATCCACCTTCCAAACTTCATTTTGATATCTCTTATAATTCCAGCAATATTTGCTTGGTTCCACAGGTTTGCCCATCACTATATATATATATATATATAACCACCATAAAACATATAATGTATTTATATCATGTTTTTTGCAACCATATTATTTCGAACATGTTGACTTTTACTAATTCATTGGAATGCCTAGAAGGTTTGAAAGCGCGGTTTTTCGCGTAGCAGAGCTGCGACCGATCTTATTGCTGCATGGCGTCACGCTCAACTTCTTTGCATATCTAGACATATGTACACATATATATATATAGTTAAACATAACCTCACAGAGGTTTAGAGAGAGACACTTTCTTCCTCTCTCACAGTTGTATAGAAATTGGGGCTTGATAAGAGGATTGTGCCACAATTCCGAAGGTTACAGTCGTCTCTGATGTAAATTGACAAAATCAGGCAAATCGACACTTCCTCTTGCCAACCCGCACTGAGGCAGCTTTGTAAAGTATGTCTCATATCACCTATAAAATTTTAAAAATATTTTTCATTTCCTCAATCCTTCTTTAACAAAACGAACTTACGCTCTTCTTCTGTTCTTTCAAGGTCTTAAGTGTTTAGTTACCCAAGGACAATTTCTCAACTTCTAGCCGTGAGTTAGCATAAAAAACTGTCAAAAATATGTTCTTCTTCTCAGTCCTTCTGGTCAGTTCTTCAATTATTCAGTCCTACAGTTCTTATTCTTCAGTTCACTCCAAAAGACCATTTGTCTATCTATCTTCAATTGTCTCCAATACAGTCCTTATGACAGATCTGAAGTTATTCTTCTGCGTTTTTTCTCAAAACCCTAACCTTTCAAGTTGCTCTGCAATCTTTCAACTCTTCAGAAATATTGGTTCACTATAGTTGCATATGATGATGATGATGAAGATGATGATACAGTTAAACATGACTCCCTTCTTGACGATGTCCATTAGCAATAACCGGATGCTGGGCTGCAACTCAAACCGCAATCAGGATGGACAGCCTTAAGACAACCTTACCTACAGGTTGCAAATCGTTGTATATTATCTACTATTACCTTTGTATATGATAAAAGTAGTAATAGACTTCTACTTCATTGGTGGTGCTACAGTAATATTAATATACCAAAGCAAAACACTTTTTGATTCTATTAAAAATGACTTTGGTGACTTATATTGTGGTTTTAATTTCTCTCATAATAATATATGAGTTTAGAATATTCCCGTGGTTTAGCCATGTTTAAATTTATGTTTCTACCATTCTTAACCCACTTCAAAAAAGGAGGCGGTTCTTGATTCGTCTGATTTTGTTTACGTATGTTCAGTGATTACTCGAAACTGGCTCCAGGAATTTGAATTGTTCAAAGGGGACATTGCTAAGAAAGATTCTGAAGTGGTCCCAGAATTTTTTGAATGACATTTGTCAGCAAACAAAAATTTTACTTAAAAGTGAAGTACTTTATTTTTTATAATATCCAAAATAATTGTTTTTTTAATGAACAAAACTGAGTTCGTATAAAATTTCGCGTAGGAGAGACTTTTAAATGATTGGAATTGGAATTAAAGTCTGATAATCTACAGACCCAAAAGGGATTCTCGAATCGTCTAGAAATATTTAGAAAACAAGTTATTCTATTCTATTCAACAGTAAACGAGATTGGACAAAGTAATCAATGTTCTCAAAACTAAAATACCTTATTTTTGGTAACCTGGAAAAAGTTAATTTATTTAAAAACTGCTTCCAATTAAGCCATTACATCACCAAAGATTATTGCAATGATTAAAACGTTGCTGGGCAGTATTATTGTGTCGTCTGCGTATCTTAAATTATTCCTTTTGCGTGGCTTTTTTGTTGGCATATAGTAGTACTCATGAACAGTGGAAGTATCCATAGCTACGTACCTACGGGTAAGGAAAAATGACAACTGGGCATAATTTCAAGTAAAAAAAGTAGGCAAAACATAATATCACACAAAACTGCAAGGCATTATTTACTACGAATTGCGGAATTAATTTTCCAATTAATCTAAAATCTTTCACTTCTTTGACTCTGATGTATTAAAGAGATACATATAGAAATGATCAAGATTGGCAATATTTAGATAAACTTGATTGTTTTGAGTGTTTTAGGGGAACAGGTAGGTGTAGTTTAGGTAGCCTCATTGTCTTTGTTAGCGTTTTGATAAAAATATATATTTACTCTAATCAAATATGATTAATTTCGTTATTCATGTTCTTTATCATAGCTAATATTCATTTTTATCACTAAATCATTTATTTATCTTGAGTTTATTAATGATTCCACGAATGTATTTTCTCGTGATTGTATTTGAATCAAATATTAGGAACTACTTACTAATCCTAAATTATAAATGATTCAGTATATGGTCCGATATTTAAGCTCAGCAAACAGGATGTACATGTTTATTAAATTTTACAGTGCCAGTAGTTTTAGTAGAATTTTCATGATCTCAAAATGATTTAATGTTTGTAATAAGATATCATTATAAAGATTATTGACAAAGGGATTATTTCTAGACTCACTGGCATCATTATTAGATCCCGTTTGCAAAAATATCTGAGTGAGTATGATGAATTTAGCGCCATTGTAGAATTATGGAAGTTGCATATTTTACTCAAAAGAAAGTATAAAACCATATATGAATCAATAATTTCAACCCTACTAAGTATGCAACCAATAATGCAACATTATGTGTGGACTTCACATGAGAAGTAAAATCTTTATTATTAATTTTAGGACAAGTAATCAGGAGTGTCAGTAGCTTAGCGGACGAAGTGGTTGCTTCTAATTTTCATTGGCCTAGCGGGTTCGAAGCCTGCTCTTGCCTTTGGGTATTTGTAGTTGCCGATACCCGCTTTGCACAGTTAAAAAAATATGCCTACTTGTTAAGGGTCAATAGGATTGAAAGATAAAAATCACTGTGAGGAAAATGACAAGTTAGGAAGAAGGATTACTAATCATGGCTGAAATAAAATTGCTTATGTAGTAAATAAGATTTGTTACATTTTTCTCACAATTGTTTCCGTTATATGATTAACATATTATTGGCCAAGTTAATAAAAAAATTATTCCGTGGTTAAATAAGATTGTCAAAGGTTATATACGGCATTTTCTACTTTCTTTTATGTTTTTTATGGATCCGGCTTATTTCCCGACCTATAGTTTTGCAACTTATAATCTCCATTGTCTTGAACTTATTTCATTACTTTTTCTTAAACATCTACAATATTTTGAAAAAATTACTTGATATGTTGTTATGTTTACGATATATTGAAAGCATTCAGAACTCAAACTAACGAATAAGGTTATCAGTTACAGTTTGTAAATGTTAAATTAATTAGTAATAAATAACTATAGAATAGAAGGACAAGTTTTAATTTAACCGCTCGGAATTTTTTATCACCTACAATATAGTTTATTTGTAGACGCGAGATGTAGTACCGACATTTAGGATTTTAGGGGAAACTACCACACAGAGAATTCAGATTGCAATGTAAAGTTAATGTTCTGGGTCGAACTATTGTTGAGACTAAGCATCTTGGCTAAAAACTAATTCTCAGTTTCACGTTGTTTGATTTGAGTCCACTGCAATATTGGGTGTGAAGGTTGATAGCGCAGCAATGTGGTAGTATCATCAGCAAACAGGATGATCAACAGATTGTTAAAGTTTGGCAAGTCATTTGTGTATATGAGGAATATCCGAGGACCCAGCACAAGTCCTCAAGAACAAACTGAATTCTTCATTTCGCCGATGGCCCATTGTCAAAAAGAACATATGGTCCACTCCCTACTAAATAGAACTGTACAAGGGTAATACTGCTCGAGTCAAAGTTGCAGTGAGATAGATTTTAAAAAGAATTTCAAAACTTACACAATCGAAAGCTTTCGTTAAGTCCACGAATGTTTCATATGTATTATCCTTATTTTCAAAGTCCTTAGCCACAAACTCAGTTGGTTGGTAAATGAGTTGTGGTGTTTTTGTTACGAAAACCAAATTGGTTTGGATAAAGAAGTATATTCGCAAAGGGCATAAAATTTGCAAATATGATTCTGATCTGACCTGAGTTTTGTTGCCATAATGTTGTCCAGAATGCACATGTGTCTGGTGACCAAAATTTGAACTGGTTTTGTCTAAAAATTCTTAGAAGGGTTTCAATTTTAGCCCAATTATTTAAACCAGACTTCTTTCATATCAGATTGACGATGGACCCAAGACAGTACCTTGGGGTACACCATGTTTTACTTCATCTGGTAATATACCATCCTATACCATTAATTTTATTATTATTTAATTTAAATTAAAAAGACTCAACTTGGACTAAATTTTACGCTTTGTTGGTTTATAACAGCTCAATAGTTACTGGGATTTTAAGAATCTTGCATGAGTGATCATTCTATGGGCTCCTTCCCGAATTTGTTAATTAAACAAAGAGTTCAATAATTTCTTTATTTTTTCGTTAAGCAAAAGTGAGGCTTATTTTGAACGTTCAGAACTTCCTTATAAGTGTCTTCTAAATGTTGTTTGTGGCATATTCTTGATTACTTTTATGTTTTTTTTGGGCAATAACACCACAATAGAAATAAAACGACGTATATTGCAGGAAAACTAAACGTTTCAAAGTCTATTCTGACTTCATTGTCAATGGCTTTATATTTATTGATGTAGATTGCAAATTGAAAATTTGATTTATGACATTTAAAATTGACATTAGAAAATTTGTTGTTTTTAGATATACAGGTAGCACAAAAAATTCTAAAGATCATGAGTTATAGTTAACCAGCTTTCAAATTAGAAGAATTTGAAAAAGTTGTCTTTAGAATTTATAAGTGGCGTTCCTAGGTACGACTTTGTTATAAGATAGCGCATTCGCCAAAAATGCGATCAAAGAATTCTATTGTTTCAGTGATCACATTAACGTCATAAGGGAAAACCTAGGAAAAACCTTATGAACTATCCCGATATTGGGTTGTTTAAAAGGAGGTTACCATTAATAATTTCTTCCTTAATTGTCGGTAACCAGATACGATTAAATTCTACAGAAGTAGAAGCGATACAATCGTCTGCATTCAAAAGAATTAAGGCAGACTCTTTTATTTTTCGTTTTGTGTTATGTTGTTCTTTGTGAAGTATAGTTGAATTGTCAAATTGTATTTTATGGCCTAGGTCCCAAGCATGTTCACAAATTTTTGATTTTTCAAATTCTTTATGTAATTCTTGTGTTCATTTATTCGTACGTTTAATGGTCTCGATGTTTCTCCAATATAAAATTTATTGCATTCGCAAGGAATCCTATATATGCAGTTTTTTGAGTTCTGGGTTTTGTTTGTTGGTTTCGTTTTCGATATTAAAGATTTCAGTTTATTTCTTGTTTGGAATGTTGTTTTAACATTAAATCTGTTGCCCACTCTTTTCAAACTTTCTGACAGACCCTGTATATATGGTATAGTTGTAACTGTAATGTCTTGAGTAGTAATAGTGTTAAGAGAAGTTCGGGGTTGATTCGGAAGGTTTTTTTTTCTGTTCAAGTCTGTTTAACTCTTTGTTGATAAATTTTGTGGGGTAATTGTTTCCAGTGAGAACATTTTTTATAATTATTTTTTCTTTGTTGAATTTATTATCATCAGAACAGTTGGTCTTTGCTCTATCATATAATGACTTAAAGACACCTTTCTTTACTGTATTCGGATGATTTGAATTGAAATTTAGGTATCTGTTTGTATGAGTTGGTTTTCTATAAACTTCTGTTTCGAATGTAGATTCTGTTTTTGTTATTAGTATGTCTAGGAAAGATAGTTTGTTATTTTCTTCAATTTCTAAAGAAAATTTGATAGTTGGCTCTTTGTTATTTATGTCATTTAATAATTTATCTAGTTCTTCCTTATAAGGCCCATAAACCCAATTTAAATTTCTTGGCGAGATTTCCTCATTTTAGTGTTCCCTCTACCTGCAAAATTTAAGCAAAATTGGTGGACCGGGACAAACATCAAACATGCAATGCAGCCAGACAGAAGGTCCAGAGTCAGAAGGTTGCGGAGATTGCTCGAACTCAGGGTTCGTTTAACTTTAAGTGTACTTGAATATCTACAAAAAGACTTGGCACTAATAAATATTACAACTTTTTTAAGGGTAACGAACTTTCAAAACTTTCAAATATTTAAATATATCGTCAGAATAATTTCGGCAGTAAAATTCTATATTGTCACAAGGTTGTAAAAATCTATCGATTTCATATTTTTTGTCTTCTGCATTAATTAATTCCTCGCAAATTCTTCATCTAAAAACCAACTCAATATCCTTGACCAAACAAACTTTATAAATACTAAAACATGTTACACAAGACTAGCTCTTTGGTAAAATCAATTTTATGGAAATGATTTCAATCCGATATTAATAAAATGTTGTTATATTAATAACTTGTTCCGCTTACCTGGGCTTTTTTTGTCCAGTTCTTACATTGATGTAACCTATTCCATTGCATATTTTTGACATGGTTTCACTTTCACTTTGTCTTTCATTAATTTAAATTATAAGAAAACATTTTTATGTAAATATATAATTATAATTTCGGACTACTACGTTTACTCGTACCACCGAATTGTTATTTGTTTATAATGTAGAACATCGCACACACTTCATTAACTATATTACATCTGGTGTGTTGGTAATATTTTTTAACGACTCTAAATATAAATTGTTTGGAAACATAGATAAGAGCGATGGTGATAATCCACTTCAGTATACTACTTCAACAAATGGATACACTCTTCCATTTAGAATCAATACTGAATTGGCAAGTCAGGTTATCTAAAATCATATAAACAGTCCTTTTTTTATCTATCTATGTTTTTTTATATTTGTTAAGCAAACGGCTGAAGGAATCTCGACCGTATATACTGGAGCTTGTTCTGGACGATCGTGAAGGACCATATCATAGCTTGTACCGTTTCTTAGAAAATGGGGAAAACTGTTTTACCGATTTTTCCTAATCTGAATAAGGGATAAATTGAAAAGTAATTGGATTAGTTCCGGCATATTCCGAAGTGGCCCCATATTTTTTTTCAATAACAGTTTGTACCGGTTTTTAGAAAATCGGGAAAAACTTTTTTAACACCATTCTTATACAGTATGCTTTGGTGAAGTTGCTGGTATTAACTTTTGGGAACTTGGGGTAAATTGTAAATAAATTGAATAATCAGACCAACCAATAGAGACTTTTTCGTGCAAAAAAATATTATCAGGATACTGCCTGTGCCATCACATTAAGAACGATTAGTGGTGATATTTTGCTACCTTTTCCACTGGCAACTATGTTTTTTTTACTTTATTATATACAATTTAAACAAGAAAATTGCGTTTTTTTCGTTGCATGTTTATAAAATGAAAAATAATAAACTAATCTTAATGGTGTCAACAGGTGAAATGTTAGGCATAAAAATACCAATGAAATGAGCCCAAGATCGATCCGATAGGATCTTTAGTAACAGGGAAAAACAAAAAAATCTGGAATATTTATCTGTTTTCTTTATACTAGCTGTCGCCCAGTGGTCGAAATTCGACCAATTGTGTCAATATCTCTGGCAGGTTAAGTAACCTTTATCGTGACATTCTATCCTAGGACTTTAGGGAGAACAGGAATTACATGGAACGGATCCAGATTCGGAACCTCTGTGTGATAGTCTCCTCGAAAATCCTAGATGTCGGTCTTACATCTCGCTTCTACAAATAAGTAACGAAATTCAAGTTTTTTTCAGATGTAATTCATAGGACTTTATTTGTGTTCAAATTCGTAATTTTTAATTTAATATGACAACAATTCAATCGCTAATGGGCTACCCTACATATTTATTTTTTCTAACCTCCCTGTATAGCTATAACTGCAATCAATTCTCTAACATTTATTAAAATCCTCATTATAATAATTCCATCTCATTATATATTTCTACCACCCTGTATATGCAACTGCTCATGGACCACGCATTATATTTTTTAACATTTTTGAACCACCGGGTAAACTATTCTGTATATGCCACTGCCTATGACCCACCATATTTACTCTTTTTTTTAGGAAATTTTTAATTATCTTCTGTAACTATAATTCTACTCCGATCTATATTTCTATCATCATATATATGGAACTCTTCGTGGGCTACTCTATAAATCATTTCCTTTTCTAACATTTTTTATCATCATCCTGTATATCTATAATTTCTCTCACCCTATATTTCATCTTCCTTATATATACAACTGCTTGTGGGTTACGAAATGTTGCATTTCCATTTCCGCCACCCTGTATATGCATCTATGTATAATATTTTTTGCACCACCCTGTATAATGTAATTCTACTGCACCTTCTATTCCAAGAACCCTGTAAATTCAACCGCTAATGGGCTTCCCTATATAATTATTTTGTTAGTTATAATTGCACTCTACTCTATATTTTACACACCCTATATATGCAACTGCTTATGTGCCACCCACGAAAGAAAGGATTTCTGACATATCTGGAATCGCCCTGTATAATTATAATATAAAACGATTACTTTACCACTAAACAATAACAACGCTTGCATGCCACTTCCGGAAGTACATGCTCTAAGTATATAACAGCATTGGTCTCTCCATATATAATTACTGGTGGCGGCGGCATATTCAGTTGTTCGGCATTGACATAACGGACGTAAATAATGAACTTTTATTATATTTTATTTAATGAATGAACCAATATTATAAATTGAGATTAGCATTCTGCACTGAAGGTCGTCCGTAGCTACTAAACAAAACAAAAATGAAGAAAATCGGTTGAGAAACACAGTAGAAAATGGTACCAAATCGTTTTGTCTTTGCCTATTTATATATAGATTATCAAAACTCCGTCACTATCGAAGTTGTAGAACTGGGTGACTTCTAAACGTTGTTTGTGGCATATTCTTGATTACTTTTATGTTTTTTTGGGCAATAACACCACAATAGAAATAAAACGATGTATATTGCAGGAATACAAAACGTTTTAAAGTCTATTCTGACTTCGTTGTCAATGGATTTATATTTATTGATGTAGATTGTAAAATGAAAATTTGATTTATGACATTTAAAATTGACATTAGAAAATTTGTTGTTTTTAGATATACAGGTAGCACAAAAAATTGTAAAGATCATGAATTATAATTAACCATCTTTCAAATTAGAAGAATTTGAAAGAGTTGTCTTTAGAATTTATAAGTGGCGTTCCTAGGTACGACTTTGTTATAAGATAGCGCATTCGCCAAAAATGCGATCAAAGAATTCTATTGTTTCAGTGATCCCATTAACGTCATAAGGGAAAACCTAGGAAAAACCTTATGAAATATCCCGATATTGGGTTGTTCAAAAGGAGGTTACCATTAATAATTTCTTCCTTAATTGTCGGTAACCAGATACGATGAAATTCTACAGAAGTAGAAGCGATACAATCGTCTTCATTCAAAAGAATTAAGGCAGACTCTTTAATTTTTCGTTTTGTGTTATGTTGTTCTTTGTGAAGTACAGTTGAATTGTCAAATTGTATTTTATGGCCTAGGTCCCAATCATGTTCACAAATTTTTGATTTTTCAAATTGTCGTTTCTTTATGTAATTATTGTGTTCATTTATTCGTACGTTTAATGGTCTCGATGTTTCTCCAATATAAAATTTATTGCATTCGACTCAACCCACAACTTCTCCTAACACTACTACTACTCAAGACAACAACATTATAGTTACAACTATACCATATATACAGGGTCTGTCAGAAAGATTGAAAAGAGAGGGCAACAGATTTAATGTTAAAATAGCATTCCAAACAAGAAATACACTGAAATCTTTAATATCTAAAACAAAACCAACAAACAAAACCCAGAACTCAAAAAACTGCATATATAAGATTCCTTGCGAATGCAATAAATTTTATATTGGAGAAACATCGAGACCCTTAAACGTACGAATAAATGAACACAAAAATTACATAAAGAAACGACAATTTGAAAAATCAAAAGTTTGTGAACATGCTTGGGACCTAGGCCATAAAATACAATTTGACAATTCAACTATACTTCACAAAGAACAACATAACACAAAACGAGAAATAAAAGAGTCTGCCTTAATTCTTTTGAATGAAGCCGATTGTATCGCTTCTACTTCTGTATCTGGTTACCGACAATTAAGGAAGAAATTATTAATGGTAACCTCCTTTTGAACAACCCAATATCGGGGTAGTTCATAAGGTTTTTCCTCGGTTTTCCCTTATGACGTTAATGGGATCACTGAAGCAATAGAATTCTTTGATCGCATTTTGGGCGAATGCGCTATCTTATAACAAAGTCGTACCTAGGAACGCCACTTATAAATTCTAAAGACAACTCTTTCAAATTCTTCTAATTTGAAAGCTGGTTAACTATAATTCATGATCTTTAGAATTTTTTGTGCTACCTGTATATCTAATAACAACAAATTTTCTAATGTCAATTTTAAATGTCATAAATCAAATTTTCATTTTACAATCTACATCAATAAATATAAAGCCATTGACAATGAAGTCAGAATAGATTTTGAAACGTTTGGTATTCCTGCAATATACGTCGTTTTATTTCTATTGTGGTGTTATTGCCCAAAAAAACATAAAAGTAACGTAGAACTGGGTTTGTGTGAACTGATAGTAATTGATATCTACCTTATGCGTGACTAAACCAGGCGCTATCAGGTTATTAGTTTTTGAATAATTGCGATATGAAGTTTTTTGTCCACTATTCTGTGTCTCCATGCAACATTGATTGTCAAATATCAATTTATAATAAAGGTATTGAAAGTACAGGTATTATTCTAGAATGCCTCTATTTTCATTTTTCATTAAATGTCTGTGAAATATACGAAAAATGTTAGCAAACATGACCAAAATTTGGTGAGCGTTTGAATGTGTTCGAGAAGGGGGGGGACCACGGTTGTTGAGGGGAACTGCTGACAATATTATCGATAGTAGCTGTCACTCCTATACAGAGAGAATTGTTCGAAAATATCTAAATTAGTTTCTGACAAAAGCAATAAAAATATTTATAAATTACAGGCCTGCCTCTATTATATATTACTATACGCTTCCCCTCAACAACCGTGTTTACCCCACTCCTTAGATGCATTCATACGCTCGCCCATTTTTTGTCATGTTTGCTAACATTTCTCGGATATTTCAAAGACATTTAGTGAAAAATAAGAATAAAGGCTTGGTAGAATGACACCTCTACTTTCAATAACTTTTTTCAAAATTGAAATTTGCTTAGCTGTGACGCATGGAGGCACAATGCAAAAATATTGAACAAAAAACTTTATATCACAATTGATCAAAAACTAAGAAACCGGTGGCGCCTGGTTTTGACATACATAAAATTGATGTAAATTACTATCAGTTCCTAAAAACCCAGTTCTACAGCTTCTAAAGTGACGAAGATACGATTAAAAAAATGCTACATTTTCCTGTATTTTTTTGTTTTTCCCTGTTACTAATCATCCAATCGGATCGAACCTGGACTCATTTCATTGGTATTTTTATGCTTTACATTTGACCTGATGACACCATTGAGATTAGTTCATTATTTTTGATTTTATAAACATTCTAAGAAAAAAAACCTAATTTTCTTGTTTCAATTGTTTATAACAAAGTAAAAAACCATAGTTGCGATTGGAAAACATAGCAAAATATCGCTAAGAATCGTTGTTAGTCTGACAGTATTTTTTACACATAATCAGTTAATTTTTGCTCTATTGATTGGCCTAAATAAGTAATTATATAATTTTTACAATAATGTGATACCTATAAGGTAGTAAACAGAGTAATTGAAATATATTGTGAAGTGTAATTATTACAAAGTGTTTTAATAAAAGAGTATTGATATTAAACTGATTCACTCGGTCTTCGATACAATTAGTTTACAGAGCAAATGTCCCCTACAAAAATTGTCGCTCTTACTATTAATTAAGAGTTTAAAGTTTGTATTTAATACATTATACAAATTGACACCGAATTCAAAAACATACTAGATAGATAGGTAATTAATTTGTACAGATGAAGTCCTTTAAATGTTTCATTTTTTTTACAAAATTGAATGTCTTATTTACTGTCTAGAGTTGTATTTCGTTCTAATTATTTTTAAATTTTTAGTTATACTTGGAAGTCGGCTATATATATACATATTTTTAATGTTTTATTTTCTAGATGCTATTTGATTAATTTTAACAATAGTTAAGACATTATTAAATATTTGAACTAGTGAAACACTATTTGAACTAGATTAATTATGGCAATGATGTCGTAATAGCTCCAGAACATGTAGGTTAAGAAACAATATTACAAAAAATACTCTGATAATAGGAAAGATTATTAAATGATTAAATTTAAATCAACTAACTAATCAGCAAGTTAATAGAAATATAAATGAAATATTATGCTATATTTGGGACACAGTGAAATTATTTTAATTATTTTCCTAATACATTACGCAAGCATATGTAGGTAACTGAATCGTGACAAATTTGTCACGGTTTTTGTTGCTAGCATATCCGATTATCTTATAATGAGTTTGTCACTAGTGTGATAATTTCGTTTTATGTAGGTATACAGAAAATGTCCCAAAATTAGTTGACCCATAATTGGATATATTGAAACGACCTTCGTACCATAATTCTGATATGTCGCAAAATTCTAACAGAAAAACAGGAAGTTATTTTTTTTTGGAGTGGATATATCTGTTTTTGGTGAAGTACAATTTTGAGATAGGTATTTATTTAACAGTTTAGTAGTGTAACAATGAATTATATTTCAAATTCATTTTAATTGCATTTTTACTAGATCAGACAACTCAGTTTCGATATATACTACGAGGGTGAATCAAATATGAACCGGACTTTTGTTTTAAAAATTTTATTGGTGCGATCAATACAAATTTTAATACATATTATTTTTCTACATAGTCTCCTCTCTTATGTATACATTTTTCCCACCGAATCGGAAGTTTTTTAATACCTTTCTCAAAGAATGAAACTGGTCGTGACGATAACCAATTGCGCACAAACGTTTCTGCACCTTCGTTGTCCTCAAAGTGGTGGCCTCCCAGTTCTTCTTTAAGTGGCCCAAACATGTGGTAGTCACATGGCGACAAATCAGGATTGTAAGGCGGGTGTTCAAGGGTTTCCCAATGCATTTTGTTCAATTTTCCTCGAGTCAATGCAGCTGTATGTGGCCGAGCGTTGTCATGCAACAGAATCACACTTCGGATAGACATATCCCGCCTCTTTTGCCGATAGGCAAGTTTCACTTATTGGAGAAGTTCGCAGTAATACTCAGCATTAATTGTGCAGCGTTCGTGCAGAAAATCGATCAGCAGTACGCCTTTCGAATCCCAAAAAACTGTTGCAAGAATTTTCCCTGCAGAAAGACGGGTCTTGGCTTTCCGCGGTGCTGCCTCTCCAGGTTTTCGCAACTCCATGCTTGCACGTTTGGACTCCGGGGTATAATGATGCACCCATGTCTCATCACAGGTGACAATATGTCTCAAAAACTCATCCCCCTCTGCTCGATATCTTGCTAACAAACAGCCTTTCACATACGGCAAGACGGTTTGCTTTCTGATCTTCCCTTAGAAGGCGAGGAACCCATCTTGCACACACTTTTCGGTAACCCAACTCATCTGAAATGGTTGATTGAGCACTCCCGTATGATATTCCAACGTGTTCAGCAATTGCCAATACTGTAAGATGGCGGTCACCTTCAATCAGCCCACGAATTGCGTAGATATTCGCCTCATTGATGCTTGTCGTGGGACGGCGTGCATGAGGCTGATTTTCCACTGTCTCTCGTCCATCTGAAAGCTTTTTGTGCCAGTCGTACACTTGGGTCCTTGAAAGTGTTTCATTGCCGAACTGTGCAGATAGTCAGACGGTCTAACGCCCTCCCGCGCCAAAAATTTGATAATAACACGTTGCGCAACAGACGTATGCACCTCTTGCTCTGACATGATGCTACTAACAGCGCATCGACTACGCCTCGCCAAACCGACGAACTCCCCTCTTCTTAACACCTCTACCTAACATATATCGAGACGTCACGCCACTGGAATTACCTACAAGGCGAGAAACAGAAAAGTCCGGTTCATATTTGATTCACCCTCGTATTTGTTATACAGTCGCTTTTCTTGGTCGGATTGTAAAATAACGGTTTACATTGTAAACTCGTGAATCTTTATATATATATATATATATATATATATATATATATATATATATATATATATATATTAATTTACTTTGTATCTAATATGAATATGGATTTGAACGCATCGACATCCAATACAAAAATAACTCAACGACTGCTAAAATTAATACTTAATAATACAAAATATGAAGCAATATATACTTAAAAAAAATAAAAACCGACTTCAAAAAAGGACTTGCCAAAAAAAAATATTTTTTGCCTTCATGAATTAAGTACAGCTTCTTCTAATTCGGGTGTTCTAATATACCGGTAGCCCGTGGCGACCACAATCATGTTTTCTAGGTTTGAATCAACTTGTTTCTCTTCGTCGTTGATGAAGCAGTCCAAACAAAGTGTGATGAGGGGCTACAACGGTGTAAGATTAGAAGGTGGTCCGACTCGACTATCGAAACCTGACAATTTAATGAGGTTTTCATTTAACAAGCACCGAGGACGCCACTATAACACGTTTACCAGTTATTTGTTCAAAAGACTTAATAAAATGGAAATAACGTAAGAACTTAATCTGTGTTAATTTCTTAGATAAGGACATATTACCTCGAAGTTTCTTTGGACTTCCATTTTGTATCTGCTATCGTCATCAGGTGAATGATGGGAAATTCAGTTTATGGCTGGTATTTATACTTTTAATCGCTCATGCGTCGCCGGTCATGGTCATTGGGTCTCATCCGGTCCAATCAGGGTCCTGGCGGTTGGTTGCCGGTGATGCGTAGCGGCAGAGGCCCAAAAAGAGCTGGCAAAATATTTTTAAATTGGACGCTGGGCTCGCTAATTGTATTTTCGTTCCAGATTATATATGCTGTCTCTATGAATTTTCTTTTGTACCAATGCCCTTCCTTGTGAATTGTTCTGGCCTGATCCCAGTTGATATTATGGTGTTCCATGCGTGATTAGCCAGTCCAGACTTCGTTACCTCCGTCCTTGGAGTAACTGTGCGGTGTTACTTAACACTGGTGTCCTGCGGTCGCTTTGTCTCTCCGATGAAACGATTGCCACATTCACACGGTATGCTGTATATACAGTTATTTGGTATTGCTGATAAGACCCAATGACCATAACCGGCGACGCATGACCAGTTAAAGGTATAATATAAATACCACGGATAATCTGAATTTCCTATCATTCACCTGATGACGTTAGCAGATACACAGCTGTTGAAACGTTCACGACGATGGAAGTCCAAAAAAACTTCGAGTTATATTGTCTACCAACTTCCAATATTACCCACAGTCACTATTTAGCGTATTATTTCCAAAGATTGACATGTACACGCCTTCAAAGTCCAATTGACTGAACTTCTGTCAACAGTCCTAGCCAAGAAAACAGGGTTTAACAACTTGGGTCACTGAGCAAATGGTAGTCAATGTTGATTTTACGAATAAAATCACCTCCATGGCTTCGTCAATCGACAAAATTGCCGCATTGGGACTAAAAAAATAACGTTCATCAAAAGTGTTTCATCACACCGGTGCCACATATCATATCACTCGTTAAACATTGTCTTGCACGAGTTTGCTCGTGGTCTTATAATTTCCCTGTTTGGTGACAGGAATAGGCCTTCACGGTCTTGTGATCTATCACCTTTGGACTTCTGGCTGAGAGGTCATCTGAAGTCACAGGTTATAAACCTGTGACAAGAGCTTGCGGGTGCCAAAGCACTGAAGACCGAAATCATATGTTGTATCAATGACATAGATCACATGTTCATATAATAATGTTAACACAAATTTTGTTAACATTATGTTATTATTTGTTTGTATCTGGTTTCAGCCACAATTCCTAAATAGCTACATTATAAACTAATAAATAGTTCAATACTTTGTTACAGACAACCACGTTAACTGACTCTTAAAAACGTTAGTTCTTTTTGCAACAGGAACGTTTTATTCCATTTATTTCTTTATGTATTTATTGATATTGAGAATGGGGTCTGACTTAGAAACTGCAATTTTGACAAGTGTGATGATATTGCCAATAAAATCAAAAATTCAATGTTTTTTTCTTCACAAATTGTGTCGCTTTTTATTTTTTTTTCCATATCTAGGAATTCTTGGCCTATAAAAAGTGTGTTAATTTTTCAACTAATCTATAAGTAATTATATTTCATCTGTACTGATGACCCGAGGCTAATATTTTAATAATCATCATAATTGCACATCATAATAAATAAATTGCTATAAGAATATGCCGTAGAGTGAGAATGTGAAAATCGTATAGAAAAAAAAACAGTTGTAATTTATGGCGAATTAAACACAAGGAAGCGTTTTGAAGCGCTCAAGGAAATTACTGGGTATTTGCATATACAGTTGTTTGTTAGGTATTTTATATAATCGTTATTTATACGAGGGTGAATCAAATATGAACCGGACTTTTGTTTTAAAAATTTTATTGGTACGATCAATACAAATTTTAATACATATTATTTTTCTACATAGTCTCCTTTCTTATGAATACATTTTTCCCACCGAATCGGAAGTTTTTTAATACCTTTCTCAAAGAATGAAACTGGTCGTGTCGATAACCAATTGCGCACAAACGTTTCTACACCTTCGTTGTCCTCAAAGTGGTGGCCTCCCAGTTCTTCTTTAAGTGGCCCAAACATGTGGTAGTCACATGGCGACAAATCAGGACTTTAAGGCGGGTGTTTAAGGGTTTCCCAATGCATTTTCTTCAATTTTCCTTGAGTCAATGCAGCTGTATGTGGCCGAGCGTTGTCATGCAACAGAATCACACTTCGGATAGACATATCCCGCCTCTTTTGCCGATAGGCAAGTTTCACTTGTTAGAGTAGTTCGCAGTAATACTCAGCATTACTTGTACGGCGTTCATGCAGAAAATCGATCAGCAGTACGCCTTCAATCAGCTCACGAATTGCGTAAATATTCGCCTCATTGATGCTTGTCGTGGGACGGCGTGCATGAGGCTCATTTTCCACTTTCTCTCGGGCATCTGAAAACTTTTTGTGCCAGTCGTACATATGGGTCCTTGAAAGTGTTTCATTGCCGAACTGTGCAGATAGTCGACGCAAAATTTCAGACGGTCTAACGCTCTCCCGCGCCAAAAATTTGACAACAACACGTTGCACAACAGACGTATGCACCTCTTGCTCTGACATGATGCTACTAACAGCGCATCGGCTACGCCTCGCCAAACCGACGAACTCCCCTCTTCTTAACATCCCTACCTAACATATATCGAGACGTCACGCCACTCGAATTACCTACAGGGCGAGAAACAGAAAAGTCCGGTTCATATTTGATTCACCCTCGTATAAAAGAGTAATCGATCGCTTATTTTTTATGGTTGTAAAGGTAAATAGTTGATGTGGTTATTTATTAAGATTTATTTAGTGTAGTTTCTCATAAATTCATTGTTGTTCATAAGTTTTCTTATTTATGCGCCAACAAAAATGTCTTTTAAATTGAGCACCACTTAATATAACAAAAATACCTTCGGGCTATGTGAACATAATATTATATTAATGAAATAATGATAATCACAACAAAAAAAAATCAAAAGGAAATATTTATCGAATAAAAATTTATTTTACTTTTTAATAAATGTACCTAACCAAAACTAATAAATAGGTAGGTGCATTGATATTTTTTATATATTAAAATGTCAATGATATGTTTACTTTAAGTGAAAGTTAGTCACTTTGTATTAAAAGGCAGAACTTTGCAGCAATGGGACAATGTAGTGTGAAATAAATTAACCATAAGGGTACATTCTGAGAAAACAGTATCTGACTGGTAGATTAAGTACCTAGAAATAATTAAAATCTGCCTTTTAAATGTATTTACACATATAGTTATAATTCTCAATATGGCTGTCAGTAAAAAAAACTCAAATTCAGTTAGAAATGTTGACAATGTATTCGTAATATTTTTTATTTGAGACGAAAATTTCAAGAGTCTTAAAGTGTATGTACATGAGTAATTGAACGAAATTAAATTGTTTATTCAGAGTATTTACACTTACGATTTCAACTCGTAAGAACAAATAAACACACTTACCTAGTAACCCATGACGATTACTGTTTTATATCGAACACATACAGAAATACGAAGCATCCACTGTTAATTAATATCAAATAACTTAATTTGGTTCACAATTGTTTTAAATGAACTGATATTGAATGCTTGATAATAATACATTGACCACTTTTCTGGATGAATTGAAAAATTTTAACCTAATGGCTAAAAAAATAAAAATTCTAATCAAATTCGATAAAACGACGATAGCCATGAATATCAAGGTTGCCAAATCTAAATATTTATCTTGAATCTTACAATGTATTCATAATTTTACGATTTTTGTAATTTTGGTCAAATTTTATGAAACATATCCGGTAAAAATAAAAGGAAGAAAATTATAAAATTAAACTTCATAAAATAACATACGAAATCAATTGATACGTTGCAATATTGTTCTGATATTAGTTGACAAACCATATTTACAACGCAATTAAAGTTGCGAACTTGCCAGAATTTAAGAAACGGCGATTATTATGTAATATAAATTATCGTGGGTTATATTTCAAGAGCATGATTATGAAGAATAACCTTAGGGGTTGGTCAAAATTTGTTAGTTTCGAGTCAATCCATCGTTACGATTTTCTGGCAACGCAATCTGGCGACACTGTTATTACAATATGTTTGGCATTGGCTGTATGGAAGCAAACAATGATTTTATATAATTTAGTAAGTGAACATATAGTATAACTGAATTTTAGCTTTCAACACTAAAGCTCGTCAATAGCTACTAAACAAAACAACAAATACGGAAGTCTGCCTATTTATATACAGTGATGGGCAAATGTGTGGAACCAAGTAAATATCTCTGGAATTATTAGAGATATCAAAATGAAATTTGGAAGGTGGATACTGCAGTAGATTGCCTATTTGTTTCCAATTTTTTTTACAATTTTGAACTTCCTGTCTTACCGGAAGTAATGTCGATTTTAAATATTGCAATGAAACACCCTGTATAATATTTTAGTTTTTGATGAAACATTTTATTGCGAATACAAAAATATCGGGTTTGATATTGTTTACTTCAATACCTACCGAGAAATTAACAGAAAAGTAACTAAGGAAAGGAAAAATTCGATGGTAGCTATACTCGGTTCAGATTTCATTTACGCCCGATATAAACAAAGCGTTCGGTAAGGATTTGTATTTCTATTGGCCAACCGGTGGCATTATACAGTCACAGCCAACAGCACTGCTTGTTCCATAGTCGAACCACGTGCGTTTGTTTAAATCAGGCGCAAATTAAATCTGAATCAAGCTTAGCAGTCCATGAAATTCATTGCAGAAGTGACAGTAGTTGTTAAAATAAGTTATTAGTTTTTTTATTTGAATGTAAAAAGATTGTATTGTTTTAATTTGATCGTAAAATGGCCGAATTAAGTGAAAGAGAAAGAATAGAAATATTAATAATGATTGGGTATGGAGAGAGGAAAACCTTTTTAACATTGGTCATCCGAATACCCAAATATCCCGTTCAGTAGTGACGAAAACTTTGCGAAGGTACGACACAAGTGGAACAGTTAGCAATTTACCAAAAAGTGGACGGTTAAAAAGTGCAAGTAATGAAGGTGTAGCTCAAAATGTTGCTATATCTTTGGAAGAAAATCCTCACTTATCCACTACCGACCTCGCCAATATGCATGGAATTAGCCGTCGTTCAGTAGGAAGGATATTAAGGCGAGACAAATATCATCGATACAAAATTCGGATCGTTCAAGAACTCTCCGAAGACGATTTCGACAGACGTTTGCAATTTTGTGAAACGATAATGGATATTTGTAACCGTGATAATAATTTTATAAGAAATGTGGTGTTTTCAGACGAGGCTACATTTTATTTAAATGGTACGGTTAATCGACATAACTGCCGCTACTGGTAGCAAAGTAATCCTAATTGGGTACAAGAGGCTCATACACAACATCCCCAAAAATTGAACGTTTGGGCCGGCATTTATAACAACAGAATCGTGGGATCCTTCTTCCTACAAGAAACTTTAAACGGCGATAGGCATTTACAGCTCTTGGAGACACAAGTTGTTCCGGCATTGGGGGTAAATGTACAATTACCAAATAGTATCTAGTTTCAGCAGGATGGAGCACCACCCCATTACGCCCGCATTGTTCAAGATCATTTAGATAGGACATTTCATCATAGACTATGTTTTGTGGGGTTACTTAAAGTCTAAGGTTTATGTTGATAGACCAAATAATTTGCAAAAATTAGCTGCAAGAAGAATTCAAGACATCCAGAGAATTACACCAGAAGTATTAGCTAATGTTACTAGAGAATTTAAAAACCGACTTGCTTATTGTCAAGAAGTAAACGGTGCTCAGTCTGAACATCTAATACATTAAGTTTAGTTAAGTTTCAATGTTTTGAAAATCACTTAGGTTTAGTTAATAATTATGATTATGTATTTCTTTAATGGATTTTTCCTTTCCTGAATTACTTTTCTGTTAATATCTCGGTAGGTATTGAAGTAAACAATATCAAACCCACTATTTTTGTATTCGCAATAAAATGTTTCATCAGAAACTAAAATACTATACAGGGTGTTTCATTGCAAATTATAAAATCGACATTACTTCCGGTAGAACAAGACGTTCAAAATTGTAAAAAATTTTTGAAACAAATACGCAATCTACTGCAGTATCCACCTTCCAAATTTCATTGATATCTCTAATAATTCCAGAGATATTTGCTTGGTTCCACACATTTGCCCATCACTGTATAGATATTATCAGTCATTCGTTAGCAGATCGGTCGGTTATTTGTTCCACAGTGCTCTAGAATTAATTTTTAAAGTGATAATTTTTATAATTGATTAATAATAAGGGAAATTTAATTTTATACAGAGTTTACGGAGAGGTCATAATTTATTAGTTGTAGTGTAATTTATTTTTTTTAATTACATGGCAGGCCAAACATAATTTAATATATAACGTTATTGACTGACCTTATAATAAAGTTCTTTGGTCAGTTTACAGATAAGATTTGAGCCATGATGATTATTTTATTATTTTTGAGTAATTTGGACGCCCGAGAGAGAGAGAGAGAGAGAGAGAGAGAGAGAGAGAGAGAGAGAGAGAGAGAGATTATATAATCTAATGTACTGTTTAGCATAAAAAATTAAAGAGCCAATTTTATGTTATTATTTATTTGAAATTATTTAGTAATAAGTCTTAAGTTTCCTTTCACCTTATTCATTTTACAAAAGCTTTAAATATTTCCAGCTTAACAATTTTTCTTCAGGACACGTATTGACTTGTTTTGGGTACATTATAAGAAAAATTTGCTACAATGTCGTTTCAAATGTATCGATCAACTATTTATGACGGAAATTAGAAATGAGTAATTAAATTGGAAACTTAATGTAATCGTTCTCGTGCAAATTGTGTGAACAATTCGAATAAAATTGATGTGAATTAGAAACAGATGATTATCAATGTTATAATAAAAGTTAAATGAGTCGTAGTGGTTTTAATGTACCACAAACTTCAATCGAAATCGAATCACTCACTATTGATGGCATAAAAACATCATCAACTTGTAATTAAAGTGAATTCATCGAGTTGATTTATAACTGTTACACTTTGATGAGCTTTGGATTATTACATCATAATAGTATGAGGAATTAATAATGTTATACAAATGGTTGTTGTTGATTTTTAGATGTTTTGTTGAAACATTTGAAAACATACAAACAGGTTTTGTGAAGTCTCTATATTGTACTGTTTAAGTTGAGACTTAGACAGTAAATGTTATATTGCTTGATATTTGAAGGTAATATCGTAAGGCTTCTCCGATGAAGAACTGTTTCATACAAGGACTGACCTTTTTAGACAATAAAATAAGAAATGACTTACTTTACTTTACAGTTTTTTTGAAGTTTTCTTTTTAAAGATTAATGCTCGCAACACCTGTGGGTCAAATGCGAATTCAAAGGAGGGGGGATGGGGATGATTTGAGGCAAAATCTTAAATCAAGAGCCTAGGGAAGTAATTTATATGATTAAGTACAAGGAAGAAGGAAGATCACGAAATATATAAAAAGAAAAGAGAAACTACGACTGCAAAACGAAGACGATAATCGGAGAACAAAAAATGTTAAAAGATAGAAATGTACATGGCGGGAGATAGTGTAGCGAAACATGGAAATTCCATAGTAAATTTAATAACATCAAAAAAATCAATACCACCACAATTAACATCTTCACATGAATGGACTTAAAATAACATAACTTTAGACAGATATAAAAATTTGAAAAAGAAAAAGGAGAACCAGATATGCTCTACTAAAATCTATATATAAATAGGCAAAGACAAAAGGAATAGGTACCATTTTCTCCTCTATCTCTCTATCCGATTTTCTTCATTTTTTTTTTAGTAGCTACTGACGACCCTCAGTGCAGAATGCTAATATTAATTTATAATTCTGGTTCATTCATTAAATAAAATATAATAAAAATTCATTATTTACGTCCATAATGTCAATGCCAAACAACTGAATGTGCCGCCGCCGCCACACTCAAAACATTGAGTAATCATATATAGAAAGACCAATGCTGTTATATACTTAGAGCATGTACTTTTGGAAGTGGCATGCAAGCGTTGTTATTGTTTAGTGGTAAATTAATCGTTGTATATTATAATTATACAGGGCGATTTCAGATATGTTAGAAATCATTTTTTTCGTGGGTGGCACATAAGCCGTTGTATATATAGGGTATTTAAAATATAGAGTAGTGTGCAATTATAACTAATAAAATAATTATATAGGAAGCCCGTTAGTGTTGAATTTACAGGGTTCTTGAAATAGAAGGTGCAATAGAATTACAGTTATTCAAGGTGGTGCAAAAAATATTATACATAGATGCATATACAGGGTGACGGAAATGGAAATGCAGCATTTCGTAACCCATAAGCAGTTGTACATATAAGGAAGATGAAATATAGGGTGAGAGGAATTATAGATATACAGAATGATGATAAAAAATGTTAGAAAAGAAAATGATTTATAGAGTAGCCCACGAAGGTTCCATATATATAATGATTGAAATATAGGTCGGAGTAGAATTATAGTTACAGAAGATAATTAAAAATTTCATAAAGAAAAAGAGTGAATACAGTGGCACATAGACAGTGTCATATACAGAATGGTTTACCGGGTGGTTCAAAAATGTTAATAAATATTATGCGTGGTCCTTGAGCAGTTGCATATACAGGGTGGTGAAAATATATAATGAGATGGAATTATTATAATGAGGATTTTAATTAATGTTAGGGAATTGAGTGCAATTATAGCTATACAGGGAGGTTAGAAAAAAAAAGGAATTTACAAATTACAACTATGGGTGACAGAAATCAAAGACTGAAAACAGTAGTATATTATTAATACATAAATAAGGACAACAAATTAGAATAGAGCAACTATCGTGGGATATTCCCATAGATGACAGAACGAACATACATGATCATTTCAATCTAGCTTTAGATTACTCCAGTTTTTCTACCATTTCAATAAGGAACGATTTGAAGTCTCGCAGAAAGCACGTGGTTACGGGATACCTATAATATCAACGTTAACTGCCATGGCAGATGAAGAAACCAGAAAAATCCGCTAGTGGAGCACAGAGGGAGCCACCAGAAGCCACCATGACAGGTGGAGGCACCAGAAGCCTCCGCTAGTCGATGACAGAGGGAGCCACTGAGTAGTGTAGTTACTGTCATGAACTGAAAATTCGTGTTGTTGATAAAATAACCAATCAAACTTTTTAACAAGCAGTTGTTCATATCTTTAAACGGTGATCAAACTTATTTGAACTGACGTACTAAAAAAGCTGAATTTTGTCAGATTCCCAAATCTAAAGATTAACACCATCAAATTATAGACCCATTACACTTATTTCTAATCTGGCAAAAATTTCGAAAAAGCAATTCATAAAATATTTATTACAAACACTAAGATCTCATCAAAAGTATTTTTTTCGTGAGGATCTAGGTACAAAAGATGCCGTACACAACATTCCTAGTCTAATATATAGTGAACTGGGCAAAAGCCGCCTACTGCCATTACATTTCTTGATTTACCGAAAGCATTCGACACTGTTGACCATAAAACTGTACTAGATTATCGGTACAAAAATGGAATAAGACAAACTGCATATGACCTGATGACTAGTTACTTAAATAATAGGTGTCAGTGAGTGAAAGTAAATGGATGTCTGAATAAATACATGTAGGTGAAAACTGGTGTACCCCAAGGAACAATTCTGGGTCTACTATTATTCATCCTATATGTTAATGACCTCTTCATAGATTTACCAGTTGATCCTATTATTTTATTTGCTGCCGATATGGCTGTCAAGTCTTTACTGTAAATGTTTTACCGGCTGGTAAATAAATAAATGATATACGGATTTAGAAAACTTTATCTATGTGAATCGAATTTGGAACAAATTAGGAAATGTTTGTTGACATTTCCTACAATAAACATTCAGGTTTCCCTACGAGGGGAATATATATTTCGGGATTGGATAGTGTTGCAATCTGACAACTGACAGCTCTATCGTAAAGTATGACATTTTTGAGCTTATACGTACTCAGAACGTTTTGACATACGAGCGCTATGTGTTGTTTGCAGTAACTTAAAGGATTCATCTCGGCCAAACAATGGAATCCAAGACGATTTTCGTGAAGGTCGTCCAAAAACAGAACTGATATTGCAAGATCGTCATGTGGCCTATCGAGAGATTGAGTCAACCTTACACATTAGTGGGACCAGCATACATTAAATCTTGCATAAACATTTGAATGTCAAAAAAATTTGTTCTCGTTGGATCCCACACAATTTGTCAATCGTTCAAGAAAAGGCTCGTGTCGATTGGTCGAAAGTAAAGCTCAAAAAATACGATCGCGGTGCTTCAAAACACGTTTATGACATAGTAACAGATGATGAATCGTGGATTTACGCGTATGAGCCCGAAAGTAAACAGCAGTCGACTGTATGGGTGTTTCAAGGTGAGCCGAATCTAACAAAAGTTGTTCGCGCACGAAGCACTTCCAAGGAAATGATCGCTTGTTTTTTTCAGAAAAACTGGACATGTCGCAACCGTACCACTAGAACAACGCAGAACAGTCAATTCTGAGTGGTACACAACCATTTGTTTGCCGGTTGTCTTCCAAGAAATGAGGAAAACCAACCGCCGAAGACGGATCACTCTTCACTACGACAATGCGAGCTCTCACACATCGGCTCAAACAACTGCAGTTTTGACCACTCAAAACATCGATTTGATGAGTCATCCGCCGTATAGTCCTGACTTGTCACCAAATGACTTCTTTTTATTCCCTTTTTATTCATGGGGAATATTTTGAAAAACAATAAAGCGATTTTCGATGATTAATATTTGTTTTTGTTCTCTAAACCCGAAATATAAAAGGCAGCCCTCGTATTATTTACAAAAAATTGGAACTAATCGAGTTCAACATAATCAATCAAATTGAAAATAATGCTGTCTGCGGTAGATTTCTAATACTGTCAAAATATCTGCTATTATTATCGGGTTAATATTGCTTTTACCTAATTGGTGAGAAATTACAGCGATGGTGTCTGAGGTGAGTACAATAGGAAATAAAATTTAAACTATATTGAAGTGATAGTATGTGAAATATTGAAAGGATATATTCCACATACAAAAGCATTAATTATTATTGCCTATTACTAGCAAATTTCTCTTCGGTAATGACACGAACCATAAATACTTATTGTAGTCAATAATTGAACTGAAATAGCTTCCCACATATCATTATCGAAAAAAAAAACATGAACCGCTCTGAGACTTTCACTTTCTCTGAACACAAATAGTTCTAGACCAAAAAAGAATACGCTTGAAAGCCGATATAAACAACATTTTGAACTGTACTGTAAATAGCCATTAAATTGATTAAAAAACAGTTCATTATTGAAGGTTCGTTTACTTCATATCCTTGTAACAGAATCATGAATAATGTTCGGTTGGAACGATTACAAATTACAGTCTGGCTGACTTAATAATATTTATTGATTCACTGACTGAAAGCGTTCTAGCGGAATTGCGATTATAATTATGTAAATATGGTTTTGTTTTATTATTGGCATCACGTCATTCTATGAGTGTGCACGGTCGTTGTATCATAGTGTACCCTGGATGATGGTCAAATGTTTTCTAAACTGCTAGGATCAGTGAAGAATTAAATATAACAGTCACTTAATAGAACATACCATATCTTGTCGAACATTGCTGGGTCTACCTAACGATTACCCTTAGATCCAGGATCCACCCTTGGGATAGGAGGACGCAATCGATGACGAATTTTGCTATGAAACCGAATATTAAATATAAATGGAAGAAACACAATAAGAATGACCTGGTAAAATATTGTAACGAAATTACCTAAGGCGAACCTGTTTCATTTCAGTACGACAACGATCGCTTCTAGGACAAAAAATGTTCTCGAAATGGCTCGGCGGCTGTGAAGTTGATGATTTATTATACTAGAATTTTCGATGCTGGTTTTAAAAGAAAGCAGCCCACGATTGCAAGTCAGTTAGACAGCGACAACTAGCGTATATTGTAATGTTATTGTGAATCAGCTGTTCTGTATAATTTGATGTAAATAAAAGTTCTAGAAAAGTGAAAGTGAATATTAGTTTTATGAATTTTAAATTGAACCCACGGACTATATAACAATATCATATGAAACTTAAAATACAATGAAGAAAACCAAACATAAATGCAAAATATTCAGCAAACTACCCGGTTATTGCACCTCTATATACACACGGATTTCCAAAGTATCAAGAAGACACATTTGGAGGGGAATTTGTGACATACACTATGTAAACAACAGAATGACCAAATTAAGTCCAAAAGTTCAATAAAGTCTAAGAGCTGTCCTTTCTGTCCATTCTACAAGACTTTAGAGCCAGCAACTGAAAACGTACCAAATTCTCCAAATTCTTTATAATGGGAACTTCAAACCACTGAAACCAAATTAATACTGGTATTAAAAGACAATTTGACAAAAGTAGTGATTTTTGTTCTCCATTCTCTTCCTGGATTTAGTTCACTGAGCAGTGGCACCTCAACTTTTAGAGATCAACATGCGTCAGAAGTTTTTGAACACTATTAGAACTTTAGCCTAGTATGCATACAGTGTGGAACAGCCAAATGGAATAAATTCGATAACGAATAAAGGAGAGCGGTAGTCTGAAGTTGGTAGATCACATCGTTATGGACTACACAAGATACACAAGGCTGGATTACCTCTCAGACCGATTACAAGTTCGCTTAACTCACCAACGGCAGCACTACCGAAATCCCTTCTACCAATCATCCAACCTTTGGAGGGCAAAACATCATTGCACGTCAAGGACTCAAAGCACTTTGTCGAAATCATTGGGCCAGAACATCGCTTAGTAAGTTTCGACATTGAAAACCTTTTCACGAACGTACCACTAGACGAATCTCTCAACATAGTGAGAAAGAAACTTTCTGAAGACGAAATCCTGATGGAGAGGACGGAGCTGCCAATAGACTCAATCATGGACTTGCTTGAATGTTGCCTCAAGAACTGCTACTTGCAAGAGAAGGACCGGTTCTTCATGCAAGAAGATGGATGGCCTATGGGTTCCCCGTTATCACCAACCATCGCCAAATCTACATGGAATGGTTCGAAGAAAATGTAGTGAGTAGTTACGAGAAGCAGCCTACTCTATGGTTGAGGTATATCGATGACACCTTTATTATTTGGCAACATGGAGAGGCAGAACTACAGGCATTCCTCGGGCACCTGAACCAATCCCAACCATCCATTAGCTTCACCATGGACATGGAAGAGAGTAGGTGCCTACCATTTCTTGATGTAAAGTGTCAAAGAACTAGAACCGAAATCCAAACAACACTCTACAGAAAGGTTATGCATACAGGATTATAATTTCACTACAATTCCAACCACCCAACAGGAACGAAAACTGGCATCATCAAAACACTAATCCATAGAGCCAAAAATATCTGCAGCACACCAGAAGCCCTCAAAGAAGAACAAGTGAAACTTAAGGAAGACCTTTTGGCGAATGGATATCCGGAAACGATCATTACCAAGGCGTTTGAAGAACTGGACAAACCACCTAGGCAGGAAGAGGATATCACGGTAGCAACTCTAATATTACCGTATACTGAAGGCTTGTCGGAGAAACTTAGAAGAATTGCATACAGCTATGGAATCAGAATGATCTTCAAAAGCAACAACACCTTGAGGAGCATGATAACAAGAACGAGGCCCGATGCACCAGCAATACCAAAGAACTGCATATACAGCATACCGTGTGAATGGACAATCTTTACATTGGAGAGACAAAGCGACCGCTGGACACCAGGATTAAGGAGCACCGCACAGCTACTCAAAGGGCGGAGGTAACGAAGTCTGAGCTAGCTAATCACGCATGGACCGAACACCATAATATCAACTGGGACCAGGCCAGAGCAATTCACAAGGAAGAGCACTGGTACAAAAGAAAATTCATAGAGACAGCATATATAATCTCGAACGAAAATATAATTAGCCAGCCTAGTGTCCAAATTAAAAATATTTGGACAGCTCTTCTTCTTTTTTGATTCTCCAGAAAATTCTAGACATTATTCATGTACAATGTCCTATACCTATCTTCAACTGTTTCTACATCTCAGGCGTGACTGACCTAATCGTAAGCGTGATTCGTCTTTTTAGGTCATCTAATTTAAGGGGTTTGGTATACAGTACTTTTGACATTTCCCCACAAAAAGTAGTCCAATGGCGTCAAATCAGGAGATCGTGCTGGCCATTCTATCGAACCGACCCTCCCAATCCGCCGATTTGGAAAAATTTGCTTCAGGTTCTGCTGGACATTGATTTCGTAATGGGGTGGTGCTCCATCTTGCTAAAACCATATTGTATTGGCAGGAACTTTTGGGTGTACTGGATCAGGATATAAGTTTTTTAAAGTTGGCACGACATTATTTTGGAGAATATTTCCGAAACAATTGAAGATAGGTGTAGGACATTGCACATGAATTATGTCTAGAATTTTCTTGAGAATCAAAAAAATAAATAATACACAGAGGATTGGATTAAAAATAAGACAGTTGGTATTGGCCATCCCCACACGACACCCCTATATATATTTTTTGTTGGAAAAATACAAATCGACATGTCCAAGCAGTTTTCCCTACCAGCCCTCCATTATTAGTTATCGATTATATTCCATTTAGCGTCCCACATGTTTCACTTAAAATACAGGCTTCATTTAATAGTGCCCGGATCTCACTTTTCTTACTGAATTTAATGCTAAATTAACGGAATTTGTAGAAATTAGCACCATACTCGCATAAACATAAGTGATACCCAAAAAAATATACAAAGAAGGCGATTTTTATCATTTTAAACTCTAAACGACCAACAAAAACGTATCACCTAAAGCTAGGCGCCAGTACTTTAAAGAAACATTAACTCTCTTCATCAAAAGCATTTCTGAAACAGCCTTAATTTTCACGCTTGTAACTCGAACAAACAATCAATTTGTTGGAACAAATTGATTGCCATACAATCTAATTGTTTTGACAAACCGATAAATTTATTCTAGGAAATCCAGTAAGTCTTGTGTTAATAGATTCACCTGAGTTTCGGTGAATGTGCAGTGAAACAGAAATACTGTGTGTATCCTTGACAAAAAACAAATTACGTTTATGCTGATATGCAAATTTGGATGGCAAATAACGCAAAAAAGAAGTCGAATATTTTGTTTAACAATGTGCTTATCGCAACGCATGAATTTGCGATAAGCTTAAATACCAGCATTAAAATTTCAACTGTATATATTTATAAGAACATTAGAAAAAAGTATAATGGCGTATAATTATTACTGTAGTGCGCTTTTTCCTCTAATAAGCCATAAAAAGATTAGCCACCACTTGTGATAGTGGGGACCCCATTTCTGATCAGTCGGGTTGTTTATACATGCGGTTGTCAAACATAAAATAGGCACTTTTAAGACAGTGTTTTGATAAGTCTATTCTGAATAGTGGGGGTCTCCATTCTCAGATATGTGCTGAAGAGCATATAAACTGCACCAGACTATAGGAACAAATCTACGAAATCCTAAACCAAAGGCTAAGGTAGAAAACCAAGCGGTATAAAGGATGAGTTTTTTTTTATGATCAGCATGGGGATCTCGGAAACTAGCGGAGGTAGAGCACTGGTTAAATTGGGAAAGATTTGCAGTTTTACTGGCCCAATTTAATGAGACTTTCGAATTTTTGTAAAAAGTCATGGCTTACTAGATATTTTGAAAAAACGAAATTCTGTCGATTTAGTCAAATCCCTCTAGCTCCTTTGTTTTTGATTTTATAAAAAAAGTGTAGAAATCAAAATTGTAGGGAATTGTATCCCGAATATGATTGTCATGTCCTCGATTGCGTGACAGCTCTCGTTTTCGAGATATGACACAAACCTATCTTTTTTTGAATGGAAACCATAGTTGGCTATGATCTCAAAAAATCGGACATTTTTAGAGCGTTTCAACGATATAATACTCGATGTACTAATTCATAAAAATAACGGAGTTATGGATGCTTTTCTCTCTTATTTTCACTTTTAACGAAGGTAGCCATGAAATAGATTGATTTATTAATAACTATTCCAAAACACATTGAACGATTTTTTTATTAGGTATATCAGATATAAAGAAAAAACTAAATAAGTAGGTACTTACTTAAAACTTAAGAAATTAAAGTACATAATAATGGTTACAATTTTTGTTCGAAAAGTTGTTATTTAGACAAAAATTGCATCTTTTTAAAATTGACATTACCGCTTTCCTCACAGACCGCCTATCAATTTCTTCAATTGCTTGTAATACCGCCTCCCTTAGGTCATCAACTGTCTCGCACTCTCTTTTGTATACTTTGTTTGTTAGCGCACCCCATAAATAGAAGTCTATAACTGCCAAATCGGGAGACCGGGGTGGCTATTCGCGTGGGTCATTGCTTCCTATCCAAGAGTTTGGATAGATATTATCTAAGTGTTGTCTTACTAATGACGAGTTATGAGCAGGTGCTCCAACATATTGGAACCACTCAATTTCTAAACGAGTTCTCAAATTCAAATTATGCAACATGTCTTGAAAAGTGTATTGCAAGAAATGCAAGTAGCGCTCCCCTGTAAGTGATTCGTCATAGACAAAAGGCCCCAGAATAGTAGACCCTATGATACCACACCAAATATTAAAACCAAATTTTATCTGGGGTCGTCTTTATTCTACATAGGAAGGGTTTTTTTAGTCCAGATATGCTCATTGTGTCTACTGAACATACCGCAGATAGTAAATCTAGTTTCATCTGACCATAACACCTTTAATGGAAACTGTGGATTGTCAAGGCACATGTCTCTAAACCATGTACAAAACAAAATACGTCGATGTTCGTCACCAGCATGCAAAGTTTGAGAAACTGAAAGTTTGTACGGGTGGAACTTGTGCGCGTTCAGTACCTTAACTACAGTTCGTTGAGATGTGCCAGCTTCTGCCGCAATCTCACGAGTTGATGTAGATGGATTTTGATTTACCATTGCCAAAACATTTATTTGTGCTGCTTCGTTAATTTGATTACGTTCCTTTGGTAGTTTAGTAAAAAATCCACATCTGCGTAAACTATCGTAAAGCCTCTTAAATGTACATAGAGCAGGTTGAAATATCTATGAAAGTATTCCTCAGCTGCACGAACTGATTTTTTATGGCATATGATATAACATTCCACCATATTCAGTTTTTCTTCGTTAGGATATTCCATTTTATCACGAAAATTTGTCAATATCGACTGTCAGTTCAGCATTACTAATGGAATTACTCTCATATGAGGAAACGGCAAAGTGAAAAAAATCTTTTTCATGTCTACCTACGTTAAAAGTGAATAAAAAAGAGAGAAAAGCATCCATAACTCCGTTATTTTTATGAATAACTATATCGAGTATTATATCGTTGAAAAGCTCTAAAAATGTCCGATTTTTTGAGGTCATAGCCAACTATGGTTTCCATTAAAACAAAAGATAAGTTTGTGTCATATCTCGAAAACGAGAGCTGTCACGCAAACGATGACATGACAAGCATATTCGGGATACAATTTCCTTCAATTTTGATATTTACACTTTTTTTATGAATTCAAAAACAAAGCTAGAGGGATTTGACTAAATCGACAGAATTTCGTTTTTTCAAAATATCTAGTAAGCCATGACTTTTTACAAAAATCCGAAAGTGTCATTAAATTGGGCCAGTAAAACTGCAAATATTTCCCAATTTAACCATTGCTCTATCTCCGCTAGTTTCCGAGATTCCCATACTGATCATCAACAAAAACTCACCCTGTATAGTATATTCAAAAACAATCAAACGTCATCGGCTCTGCTTCAATATCAAAACAATCGGGTCATAAAATCAATTTCGATAGTTGTAAACAAATCGAACATCCAACCCTCTACAAAACAAGACTAATCCGAGAAGTAATTAATATCGAGAAAAGTGGACAACTAAACAAAAAACACGATAACCTGCACCTCCCTAGTACATGGAAACAGTTATTCAACAACGAAGGAAAACAGAATTAGTCACACACAAAACAAACCCGTCAACAAGCTACCCACTCGACATGACAGCGAAGGGGGCGGACCAATCAGTCGCGCTAAAACTTCCAAGGAGGCATATAAATATACAGTCCATATAAATTGCCTCTTAGCTCACCGTGACAACGCATTGAGAGTACCAAGTGAGACCTTGGCGAAACGTCTGCGAGTTTCAACGGATGTATTCCCGGATAAATATTTCTTTATATTTATCAGAAGGTTTACAGGAATTCGTTCGCATAGTTAATATCTGATCCCTTCTGACGACAACGTTTCGGCAGAGTTACATATGGCCTGATCATGTTGGTTTGCAATAGTTCACGTCTACGTGTGCTCAGGCTTCTGGTTACTCGAAAATTATGAATTATGGACAAAATTTATCATAACGCTTTATATGTTGCTTCAAGTATTAGAAAACATTTTTTGCCAGTTGTTTATTATAGTTATACCTATGGTAAGTGGAATATTGTTCTTTCACGCATTTGGGATTACATTCGTTGATGTTTGATCACAATTTTGGATAGTTCTCTAAAAACTACTGCAAAGTTCTACATTTTATCTCCCGACTTGACCATACAATGTATGGCATTACACTCCCTCTAAGGCACGCTATGAGTGCCTTTAGGAGAAAATTCACTAAACCCCAGATATCCTAGATATCAAAAGGGTTTAGCTCTGTGGGAGCCCTTGCCAGGTTTTCACGCCCGTGGTTAGAGTCGTGGCGGCAGTTTCCCATGAATTTCCTGACCGTCCGGGCTGTCCCTAACAAGACGGCTTTTTTCATTTGTTTGTAAAGATGTTCGTCGAGGTATTTTAAATTGTTTAATAGATGTTTTGGGACTAGTCCTGTCGTTGACATAACAATTGGTACAGTTCGTGTGTTGTTCATGTTCCACTGAGTCTTTATTATTCCAAATCTCTATATTGGGTAATTTTCTCAGCCTGCTTGATATTTATATTATTGTTGTTAGGAATTGCTAAGTCAATTAAAGTTGTTTTCCGAGAGACTTTATCTACCAAAACTATATGTGGTGTATTGTGAGCAACAGACCGTTCGGTCAGTATCGTGCGGTCCCAGTACAGCTTGTAGTTGTTATTTTCTAAAACAGATTCTGGTTTATATTTATAGTATGGTAATCTTACCGACTGTGACAATTCATGTTTCAGTGCGAGTTCCTGGTGAAGTATTTTTGCCACAGCATCGGGTCGTTCTTTGGATTCAGTTGCAGCGAACGCTTGACAACCTCCTGTGATATGCTGGATAGATTCAGATGTGAATCATTACTAGAATTGGAATTACTTGATCTTGGATTGCCAATATAAAGCCTTCCGATTCAGGGGACATATGACCAGAGATCAACCAATAGTTCGACGCTGCACTGTCGACATAATCTTGGTTGTCGTCATTTATATGTCTTCCATGAAGGGGCTTCTCTGTCTGATCTGTGGTTTGGTGGTGTAATTGGACATGTTATTGTGTCAGTCGCAGTGGTGTTGAGGCATCAACCTGGCACTTGACTCTATGTAGATCAGAAAATTAGAGTTTTTGAGCTTTTGTTAGTAAAACTCGAACGTTTCGTTGTTATTGTTCAATGTACATGTTATTATTATTACTGTCACTTACATTAGTTGTGCCAGTTCAAATTCAGACAAAATGAATTACTGCCAAATATTAAATGATTTCTTCCCAGTTATAAAATGGTTGTTAGATATATGTTGGAAATGTGACAGCTTTTTAAATGGATTGAAAGCCATAACAAGTTAATTAGGTATTAATACAATATATTTAATAATGAATTTTAAACACAATACCATTTCCTTCTTGGCAATCAACTCATCAAAATCAGTTAATCTCATAATAAACATTTATTTTAATTAAAATCATTATTTTCCACTTGTGTGGTAATGTCAAAATTTATGTTTTCTAATTATAGTGTAGGTACATCGATCATCGTTTGAGAACATAAATATTAAAAAAATACAATTGCTATTCATCAGTAACGAAAATCCAATTATGTATTTGAAGGTCAACAAAAAAATTGCGAAATCTATCATTAATCCAAGAACGACATAAAATAATTACAGAACTTTGTACGTTTTAGCTACAAATCATCTATTGGGTATATGAAAGGTTTTGTGATTCGACATTCCATTTGATTAAACATATTAAAATTACGAGAACAAGTAACAATTATTTACTTAAATCTCAATAGGTTATTTATTTTGACAGTTACTTAAAAGAAAACACATACATCTTAAAAATTACATACCAAAAGTACTTTCTCAAAGTTTCCTTGGACTTTCTTGAATCTGGTATCGTCACTCAGGTTAATGATGGGAAGCTCAGATTATCCCTGGTATTTATACTTTTAATCGGTCCTGCGTCGATGGTCATGCTCCCTTAATGCCTTATCTGGTCCAATAAGAGCCGCCATACATGGCTGTCGTTAACTCCCCCCCTTTAAGTAGCCATGCTGTGCACAGGGTATGCTGGTTATACTGTTATTTTGTATTGCAGGATTATCCGGCTTTGATTTTGTAATTATGCTTCTCAATGTGTTACTGCTTTCTAAAATCTTAGTGAATCCATAGCTGTGTCCAAAAGTCTAAGTTTTTCCGACAAGCCGTAGCGCATAGGATTAATAGGGTTGTTATCTTGGTTTGCGCTTTGCGCCTAGGTAGTTATCCAGTTCATCAAACGCCTTGTTAATTATGGTTCCGGGTGTTCATTCGCCAAAAGGTCTTATCTATGTTTCACTTTGAGGGCCTTTGGTGTGCTGCAGATATTTTTGGCTCTAAGAAACAATGTTTTCATCGTGCTAGTTTTGGTAACCAATGGGTGGTTAGAATTGTAATGTAGGTATAACTCGATGCGTGTAGCCTTGCTGTAGACTGTTGTTTGGATTCAGGTCCTATTTCTTTGGCACTTCACCTCAATGCAGGTAGGTACCCAATTTAATGGATGGAATGGCTATAGGTGCTCCAGGAATGCCTGTAGTTATCTTTCTCCATGTTGCCAAATAATGAAGATATCGTTGAGATACCTCAACAAGAACTTAGGTGGTTTCTCGTACATCTTCAGTGTATGTTCTTTGAGCCAATCAACCTTCTTGCATAAAGAACCGGTCCTTCTCTTGAAAGTAGCAGTTCATAAGGCAATAGTATAGTAAGTCCATGATTGAATATATTGGCAGTTCTGTCTTCTCTATCGGCAGTTCATCCTCAGTAAATTCCTTTCTTACTATGTCTATTAAACGTCGAAACTTACTAAGTGAGGTTCTGACCCAAGTTCCATGGATTAAATGATTTTGACCATTTTTAAATCCTTGATGTGCGATTATGTGCCCTCCAAAGGTGGGCTGATTAGCAGAAGGAATTTGGTTAGTTCGCCTGTTGGTGGTGAGCTTGTAGTCCATCTGAGAGGTACTCCAATCTTGTGTACCTTCGATAGTCCATGAAGATGGGTTTGCTGTGATGTAGCGTAAGTTTTCCCCTTGTCTCAAGGGGGAGTGTATTCAGCATGATCTCTGAGAGTGTTGTAAGTTTTTTCTTGTATTTCGGATGTTGAATCAGTTAGTAATGACTTATATTTTCCCTTCGAGGATATGTCCTTAATTTTCTGTTGTATTTTGTTGTGACCATCAGAGTGGTAGCTTTTGGTTTGTCATTTGCCAGAATGATGCTAGATTTATAGAGATCGTAGATTCAAAGCCATTGAATCATTGTGAATTCAACTATTTCAAGACGATGGAGTTTTAAGGAAACCTCGAGGATTCCTCCGCTTATCATTGAAACTGTAATTCCAAAATTTTTGAAAAATCTGGAACATAATTTAAAATTGAGTTTTTTAGATATGCCCTATAGCATTTTAATATTTTGTAAAGTTTGATCGTTTGATAACTTTCAATAATATCTAATGTCGCATGAATTTATTACTTGAATTTTTTTGAGATATTTTTTCAGATTTAATTTTAATTAACTCATAAACTAATGAGAAATATTCGACAATTTAGGATATTGGATAAAGGCGTAACATTACATACAAGGGTTCACACAGTATTTTTAAAACTGATTATGTCTTATTTAAAATAATTTTTGGCATTTATTTTCTTATAGTTGTCTATGGCTGAGTTGAAGTGCCAAATACAGGATGAATTATTATTTTAAACTTAATTTTAGACTTAATTTTAGTATGTAAATCTTAAAGCTAAATTTTAATATGTAAACTAGATAAAACATTTAAAAAAATATATAACCGACTTCTACCTATAACTAAAAAGCTGAAAATAATTATAACAAGATACAACTCTAGCAAATAAATAACACATTCAATGTTATTAGGTACCTACCCAGGAAATAAAATATGTAAACATTAAAAGGTGTTCATTCTGTACAAATTAATTACCTACCAATCTAGTATATTTTGAAGCCGGTGCCAAGCAAATCTAAAATCCTTCATTGCGTAATTGTCTACTAATTCATCAAACTTGATTGTTGCTTGGCACCGACTTCAAAAATATACTGGATTGGTAGGTAATTAATTTGTACAGAATGAGCACCTTTTAATGCTTACATTTTTTACTTCCTGGGTAGGTACCTAACAACATTAAATGTGTTATTTATTTGCTAGAGTTGAATTTTGTTATAATTATTTTTAGCTTTTTAGTTATAGGTAGAAGTCGGTTATATATTTTTTAATATTTTATTTTCAACTTTTTAGTTTTTTGAACTCAGGTAGTTTTCCTTATTTATTTTTTATTTTATATGTATAACCTAAATAGACAGAACCAGGTAATACCGAAAGCCTCAACATTACACAATGATAGTTTGTCATTTAAATTGACAGGTAAATCTTTACGAACAAAATGTACTAGTACGCGTTGACTTAATAAGCCCAAAATATATTTATGCCTTATGGACTACGCCATGTAACCTTTTTTCAACTTTTTTTGACAACCCTGTATAACTATAGCTAATTCAACTCCAACCGATGTACCAACCATCCTGTACATACGACTGCCCACAGACAAGCATAAATTTGTTAGCTGCCTTCTGTAAACTATAGGACGGTGTAGAATCCATCCCATATTTACGGAGTCAAATCCGTCCTATATTTCAACCATAGTATATAACTCCTTGTGGGCTACTCCATAGATTATTTCATTTTTAACATTTTATATTATCGCCCTGTGTAACATTAATTCCTCTCCACACTTTATGCAATTTCTTATGGGCTATAAAAGAAATAATTTTTTATCACACTGTATAAATATAATTTAACTCTAGCATATATTTCAACCATTCTGAATTAGATTTGCTTATGTCCACATCATATAACAGTTTTTTATTCACCCTATATAATTTTAATTTCACATTTTTTCCAACATTTTTATACCACCATACGTCCAGTCCACCCTATATTCCAACCATCCTGTATATACAGCTGCTTACGGACCACTATCATTCTAGTCCGTCCTATATTTCAATCTTCATATAAATGCAACTCCTTCTATCACTTTACTTTGTGATTTTGTTTGCTATAATTAAACACCCTGTCTATAAACGCACCAAATACCAGTTTAAAGTTTGACATGTGTTGTCACTGAATTTTCTATTAGGCCAGGAGCATGTGACAACCAAAAGCACCGTCTTCGCAAAATGGAAAAATTTGTATTTAAATAGGTATTTGCCTGGTATACAAACAAAACGAGCTTGGTACTCATTGATTTAAGGAGCCGAAAATACTATGCTTTGCTACCTAAATGCTTGAGATGTACATAGAAAATTTTCAAATTCGCAATTAAAACTTCCAGTGCCTAAAATTTCTCTAGGATTACGTTGGAATTAAAATATTTATGAGGAAATATTCGTTATGTCATTTCGATGAAATTTTTGATAAGAATTTTGGAATTTTCGGCGATTTTCTGCAAAACTGCAAGTTGCACGTCGCAGAAAAGTATATGAGATTACCTAAGGATCTTCCTTAATAGATTAAACGTTAAGAAACTATACACATCCATAAGGAGTTATCGAAAAATCGACTAAAATATTAGAAATATTGGTCGATTTCAATGCACGCATGTGTTCATTCACAAATTTCATCACTTTACCAATAAAATTCCCAAATTTTAAGTTTCACCAATCCGGATATATACTCTATTAAACAAGACCATATTCATTCAAAACGGTGCACCACAGGAGAAGAATTCAGGTAACAATACCAAAAAAAAAGCGAAAAAAAATACACGACGAATTGATAACCTCCTCCTTTTTGGAAGTCGGTTAAAAAGAAGAATTTCCGTCGATAATAAAGAACCTTGAAGTAGTATGCTACTTCAACTCTAATTTGGGCAAATTATTTTTCAATCTCAACCCAAACTTTGGGAACACTACATTCTATGCAACATCTACCCAATCAATGATATTGACAATAGGCTAATTTCATCAATTAATATTGTAAAAACTGCTAGTATATTATTTATGATGCTAATTTGATTCAGTTGTGGACACGATTTGTTCCCACTTAATTTTTTTAAAGCATGCTGGCATTATATCAGGCTGATTATTCGAATCATAAAACTGATTCGACAATAAAATAACAAATTGCTGGTGATCGACAACAATTGTGAAATTGATAACTATTTGCTGCACGCGATTGCTGAAATAAAAAATGCATATGAATTTACCTTGGTTATTGTCATTTTCTCGTGTAATGATATGAGAAGTGAGTTTTTTAAATAAATATAAATTAACTGAATAGCTAATGTTGTTTCGCTTAATTTTTAAAATGCCATTTACTCTAAACAGTTAAAGTGCAATTTTCAGATAAATGAGTTATTACACAAAACGTTAGACTCTTGACATTGGTATATTTTATGTTTAAGAATTATTTTACATACAGTCTCAGTACAGTACCCCTTGTGTTTTATTAGACGAAAGAATAAAATATGTTCTAATTTAAAAAATTTGAATCATTTATTGGTGACTAAATGAAATCAATGTCTTCGTTTCTGTCACTAATAAGTAGTATTGGATTGTTGTGGCTGATACTTGATATAAATCCTTAATGAGAAACACAAAAACGAAAATACGCTTCGAGATTTACACTTTATTTTGACAACGACAAGTGTTCGAATTCTGTCGCCATATCCTACCATCGTCAAAATTTCTATTCGCTGCTTTTCAGTTAAACGCGCCACACTTTGGAACTTTGCAACAGCACTTGACAGCTACTTATTTGAAGTGAAATTATAGTACAGTTTCTATGAAAAAAAAACAAGTGTTAAAAACTCCAGCATTAAAAAAGGGGTTTCCATTCATGCGACTAAAATACCGCCAACAATCATAAAAACCAGACGTAAATAAATAGGTTCAAACCAACAAACACCTTATTTTACCGTTGTTTTCTTAACTTTAGAAAGAAATTTATTTTTTTAATAACTGTTAGTTTTCGCTATAGGACATTGTACACGAACAAAACATTAAAAAAATATAACCGACTTCCACCTATAACTAAAAAGCTGAAAATAATTATAACAAAATACAACTCAAACAAATAAATAACACATTCAATGTTGTTAGGTACCTAACCAGGAAGTAAAAAATGTAAACATTAAAAGGTGCTCATTCTGTGCAAATTAATAACCTACCAATCTACTATATTTTTGAAGTCGGTGCCAAGCAAATCTAAAATCCTGCATTGCGTACTTATCTACTACTTCATCAAACTTAATTGTTGATTAATTAATATAATTAGGTTGCTTAATAATTATTTACAGCAGAATAGAAACTTTTCTTGGGTACATTACATTATAAATTCAATACTTAAGGGACAAATTTTATTGTCTCTAAATACCAATGTTTTAAAAATTTTGTCTGCATTTGTACATCTGGAGAACTACTTTGTTTTTTCTTGTATTTGTTCTTGTAAAGATGTGAACAATTATTGCACACATCTGTGGAAGTATATATTGTTATAATCTCCGTGGTTCATTAATTAATTAAAAAAATACTCATATACACTTCACTTTCTAGAACTGTTATTCACACGTAAACATCAAATATTCTCAACAGCTGATTCTAATTCGGCGAATTTCTGCAAAACTGCAAGTTGCACGTCGCAGAAAAGTATATGAGATCACCTAAGAATCTTCCTTAATAGATTAAACGTTAAAAAACTATAAACAATGGATGTTTATAGTTTTCGAAAAATCGACCAATATGTTAGGGATATTGGTCGACTTCCATGCACGCATATGTTCATTCACAAATTTCATCATTTTACCAACAGAATTATTTTCCAAAATTTGACGTTTCACCAATCCCGGTATATACTCTATTAAACAAGACCATATTCATTCAAAACGGTTCACCACAGGAGAAGAAATCAGGTAACATACATACAAAAAAAAGCAAAAAAAAACGCGACGAATTGGTAACCTCCTCCTTTTTGGAAGTCGGTTAAAAACTATTAATTATTAACTATTATTGAGTTTATATAATATTTATTATCATTATATAAAGTTAAACGAGACGAGACAAGACAACTGGCAACGAAATGAGACCGAGAATTGAACGAGACCGAATTTTTTAGAAATTGACGAGACCGAGATGAAGCCCTAATAAACCCTACATATATGGAGGTTAAAACAAAAAACTGTGAAAAGATAACATTTTCCATTTCATAATATCGCCAGTTACGTAAGCTATGGCATAACAAATTGTACCGATTTGCTCTACTCAATTTACAGTAATGTTGTGGAAATCGTACACGAATTTCCTTTTTGTACCGTTAAGACAGACAATGCCCAAATCATGTCACCGCACAAAGAATGTTAAAAGGGGTTTCAACAGAAAAATTTACATTTTGTTTTAATCGTATGACATCGAAATCAATTGAATCGTGATAATCAAATTACCATTTGGGAATTAGCGAACACGAAATTCAATTATTGTTACTAAGTAGACGTATTTGTTTCGCAAAACTAGTCTGTACTAGATTTTTGGCGAAATATACTTTTTATAAAGCAAGTCGTTTCAGAAATTTACGTGGAAAATCAGCGATACCTTTGGAGAATCAATTAATTAAATAGCGACATTTTTGACTAATGAATTGTACTGAAATTATCAAGAACGAGGTTTTACCATACGCGAAAGTGCGTGTTAAGAAATCTAACTCAACAATAATTTGAAATTTGTATTCGAAATGTGCTTTGATACGTCAATATTTACAAAGAACAGTGGATACGTTAGCCAAGAGCCTTGCCCGAAGTTAAGTTTTTAAGTGAACTCAAGTAAAACTGCTGAGCCGAAGTGTGATATTGACATGATCGATTTTGGATGACTAGTTCCTAAATTGTATAGGGCTTATATTACAGAGGGTGTCCAGAAATATGTGGACAATCTTTAGGTTCGGTCGGGCATCAAATAATACACCAGTTTATAGAGCAAAATTGAACTCATTTTCGGATATAAAAATCAACAGCATTTCGCAAAAAAAAAGAAATTATTTTGCTTATATAATGAAAAGTAATGAATGATACGTAATGACGTCTATAGGTTAGAATAAGGAATCCTTCTTAATGAGTATTTATACATCCTGATTGGACTATTTTTTACCGAGTAATCTCAGAAAAACTGGTAAAAACTATCGTAAAAGCTCTTAAATGTACATAGAGCAGGTTGACGACGATTAAAATATCTAAGGAAGTATTCCTCAGCTGCACGATTTGAATTTTTATGGCATATGATACAACATCCCACCATATTCAGTTTTTCTTCGTTAGAGTATTCCATTTTATCACGAAAACTTGTCAATATCGACTGTCAGTTCAGCACTACTAATGGAATTACTCTCAAATGAGGAAACGTCAAAGTGAAAACAATCTTTTTCATGGCTACCTACGTTAAAAATAAAAATAAGAGAGAAAAGCATCCATAATTCCGTTATTTTTATGAATAATTATATCGAGTAGTATATCGTTGAAAAGCTCTAAAAATGTCCGATTTTTTGAGGTCATAGCCAACTATGGTTTCCCTTCAAAAAAAGATAAGTTTGTGTCATATCTCGAGAGCTGTCACGCAAACGAGGACATGACAATCATATTCGGGACACAATTCCCTTCAATTTTGATTTTACACTTTTTTTATAAAATCAAAAACAAAGGAGCTAGAGGGATTTGACTAAATGGACAGAATTTCGTTTTTTCAAAATATCTAGTAAGCCATGACTTTTTACAAAAATCCGAAAGTGTCATTAAATTGGGCCAGTGAAACTGCAAATATTTCCCAATTTAACCATTGCTCTATCTCCGCTAGTTTCCGAGATGCCCATACTAATCTTAAAAAAAACTCACCCTGTATAACTATTGCCTGCTTATATTGGTATATTTTTTTCACTGGATGCATTATTTGTCCCGAATCAATGTTTTAAAACGCTTTACATCATCAATGACAGAATTACAGCTTTATGTGCATCAACTATCATTCTAGGCACATATAAACATATTTCCATCGAGACAACGCCCTCTGTGTAATTATTTAGCAGTTACATGTGTCTTTAATATCGTGGTGATGAATCAGCTGTTTGTCAGTTTTTAGGTATATTTCGTTACATTTTTAAGTTCATCCACGTAACTTTGTGCTTGATATAAATTGTCTTTTGTAAAAAATATTATTTTATCAACTGCATCTTAGTAGTAGGTTTAAATAATTGATATTTTTTATCTAATGATTAATTTGTGCTACATATGGAGCATTATACCGTTCAACTAAGTATATATGACTTGGCTATATCTGGCACAGCATGGATTTGGAGTAAAATTTGACATAGTCATATTGTGAATCTCAAGAATCACAAAAAACTCACAAGTGGGGTTATAAGGCATAGTGTCGTAAATGGATTTTCTTATTAATATCGAATGATCTGTAGAAAACAGATTGCCCTAGAAAATACTCCTTTCTTAGAGGTTAGCTCTAATTTGGTAGTTAGAGTAAGAAAAACGGAATTTGGGATACAAACTATTTTATGATAATTTATTTTTTTAAATATTTTTGTGATTAAACATATGCCGTGTGCCAGCTGTACAATTACATGCATCAAGGGGTTAACTTTTGCTTCATAAAAATTTATCGATATTGTGATTTGACGATTGACAAAGTGACATGTGATGATTTATTGATACCCAGATACATGGTTACATATTGATGTATTAAAGTAATATAGCTAATGCTGTATGAAGTTGAAGGTAAAAACAATATAAGTTAAAGTTAAACATCACATTACATTAGTACGAACATAAATAAATAGAATAGAAATAAAATTAGAATTTTGAATTAGGAGGATACCAAAATCCATTGATTTAGTTTATTTTTGATAACGTTTTTCTTTCCATTTAAATTTTTGAGGCAATGTAGTAGTTTGTTAAAATAGTCGATAGCATTAAATAGATGATTTCTTTTACCGACTTCTAATGTACGTTTAGAATTAATTACACTTTTATTTTTAGTTATACTTGTAGAATTAAGGTACTGTCTCTTTAACATATCATAGTTATTCAACAAAATTTTCAATTTGTATGTTTGCTTAACAGCCGTTATTTTATCCTCATCTTCAATCACATTTTTTACAATTAGTAGGAGTATTCCTATCAACATTTTTCATTTTTACAAAAATAAACAGCAATTATCGCAATTTACTTACAATTTTGATTATGTGAACATTCCATTTTAGGTTTTGGTCCAATATTATTCCTAAATATTTTGTGTTATCAACTCTTTCTAATAATTCTTTACCAATTTTAACTTCAATATTATTAGGAATCATGTCGTTGTAATTGACAAAAGTGATATATTTTATTTATTAATATTTGAGGTAAGCTGATTTGATTAAAGCCAAAAAGTAACTCTATCTAGATATAGATTAATTGATTTGATAGTCTCATTCCAAGACAGCCCCGACGTAAACAAGGAAGTCTCGTCAGCAAACATTATAATATTATTAGACGGGATAATATTTAATAAGTCATTGATGTAAATTAGAAATAATAACAGGCCAGGAGTAGTACCTTGAGGAATTCCACATTTTACGTCTAAACTGTCACTACTATCCTTAATATGAACAAATTGCTTTCTATTTTCCAAATAACTACTGAAAAAAACATGTGGTAAACCTCGCAAACCATATTTTTGTAATGTCTTTAGTACGATATCGTGATTAACTGTGTCAAATGCCTTTGACAAATCCAGAAAAAAAGCAATAGTAGTCTTGTCAAGTTTTCCAGAAATAAAGTCAATTAAGTAGAAGATGGCATCTTTAGTGGAATGACCTCCCCTAAATCCGAACTGATTATTAGCAATGCTATTATGTTTGCCAAGGAAACTGAGCAGCCTATTATAAACAATTCTTTCAAGAATTTTTGTAAAATTCGACACCAACGAAATAGGGCGATAGTTATTAGGTTCATGTTTTCAACCATTTTTGTAAACAGGGGCAATTTCAGCAACTTTTAAAATTGATGGCCAAATTCCTTTTTCAAAACATATACTTATAGCTTTAGTAAGTGGTTTTAATATAAATTTACTAATTATTTTTAGAGTACTAGTATGTATTTTATCAACACCGCCATTTCATTTTCCTTAATATTAATAATAAGAAAGTTTTCCACATGATTCATATTTGTTTTAAGTTTATTTATTCCTTGAATTAAAACAACCACAACTACATTCATTTAATACTTTCTCCTCCACCAAATTTTATTGTAAATGAAAGACTACTATTCTTTTAAGCAGAATTCGATTTTTGACAAACCGTGTAAACAAAAGGGACATATGGTGATTACATTTTAGGTTTCAGACCATTCAATTTTTTTTATGGAGAATACCTTTCTTCTAATTATTATTAATTATAAATTATTCAATATGATTCTAACATTTCAAATATCCCTGATCATAAATTATTACATTTACAAAATATGTAACACGATAAATTAGCTATCAAATAAAGAATAATAATTTATCAAACAGATGTTGGTCTATGTTCTCTGGAATATGAAATCTGTATTGCAATAAATCATTCTGGTACTGTATAGAAAAAAATTGCTGCTGTCTTATTTTAAAACATTGATCCTAATTACCTAGAATAAGACACCTCATAAGGAGGGAAACTGAAAGTTTTAACTCGTCGTACTGTCTAATTAATCAACTAATATAAACACTACAAATTAGATCAATTAGTTGACAAGATGCAACACTATCGATTTGCTCACATAAAAAAAGTAGAAAATCAAACCATGTCGCGGAATTGTGAGACGATACGTATAAATATTTCATGACATAATACGATATATTTTATAGCAGATTATTAAAAACTAGTTAGCCTACAATAACCATTAGAAACCATTGATAATTGTCACAAAAAATTAGCACAATTCACAATGAAATTCATATATACGTAACAGGTTCGTACAAATTAAATTAAATCTCGTAAAATTAACGTAAAATTCCATGATGTCTGCTCGGGGCCGCTGATAACCATTTAAATTGCATTATACACACATATGTGCCTTTACATTGAACATAACGGTGATTCCTGAGTCAGCCTTGGCTAAAATAATTACAATATCGATATATGTAGGGAACGGCAACCATTATAATGTTTCATTCACTTGTTATTGAACTGGCTTTGCTTAAAATATTCAAGTCCCTGTACTGTTAATCGTTATCAGAACTGTTGATTAACTGATGTTATACCTAAGTGTAAACAAAACTTGTTTTCAAGAATTTACAATTCATTGAACTCAAGACATTATATTGTTTCTAGTCAAGAATTGATTAAAATCTCGAATTTATACATTCATCTTCAAAGACAGGCCAGTACCATTTTCTCCACTCCTGTATCGATTATCTTTATTTTTTGTTTGTTTAGTAGCTATAGACCACTTTTTGTGTACAAAGCTAAAATTCAGTTACAATAAAAATTGACTATTTTTGTTCATACTGCCAATGCGAAAGATATGATAGTAGCAGTGCCGCCAGATTGCTTGGACAAAAAATCGTAAAGGTGGATTGACTTAAATGAGAAACATAAACTAAATTAAACGTCAAAAATGTTGACCCTGTCCTTAAGTTATTCTACATTGTCATGCTATCGAAATACAACCCACGTAAATTTATTTTATACAATACTCGCCGTTTATTTAGCTCTTGCAACTTTGCAACTTTCATTGCGTTATAAATATGGTTTTCGAACTAAGATCATCATCATGCACAGATCGTAAGATTCAAGACAAAGAGTTAGATCTGGCAACACTGTTATTCATGGTCATCGTTGTTATAGCGAATTTCTTTTGAATTTTGACATTTAATTACTTTTAGGTCAGAAATTTTGTCAATGTGTTCTTTGAATTCCAATTCACTAAAATTCACTAACATAAAACGGTCAATAAAAATTGGTGTATTTAATATTGATTAGCTGCTGGAGCTTCGTACCTAGGAATTATGTGACAAAAGTAATGACATGGAACGGCTCCAGATTTGGAATCTCAGTGTGCTAGTTTCCCCGAAAGTCCTAAATGTCGAACGTTACTTCTCATATCAACATGTTCAACGATACGTATCAAATACATAAAGAAATGTTCGTGATGGCTTTCTCTTATGGAAAGCGCAGCTGATGAAGGTTCCTCAGTGGAAACAATAAATATTACATAGTCTTAGGTACAAACGAAGGACACCTGGTAGATATTTCTTTACATTTCGGAGTTACCTATATATAATTATAACTACATGCAAATCGAGCAATTATGTCCAATTATGTTGAATACCGAATACATTTTCAGTTTACATATTTTGCTGACCCTTTGCGCAGAGAGTAATAACTTTTGATCAACAAAAAAATCTATATTATTTCTATACTAGTTTCAGGCGGTTACTATTTTCTACATGTGATCAATCACTGAGTTATTTTCTGACATTTGACAGTAATGATCTATTCATCTCCTGAGTAATCCTTGAAATTTTAACTACTATTGTCCTCTAGTGGTGATCTTTATAACTTAGGGTTACTAATTGCTAGAACAATTATAAAGGTAGATTGATTTTAGTGCACACCAAAATAAATACTACTAGATACCTTTATGAAAAATATTCCTTGTTTAAATAAAGGATTCCCGCTTTATCTAATCTAAATATAACCGATAAACTTACGCTATCACATTATATTGATATGAAATCAGCTTCACTATTTATATACGATATAATGAATAAAAATAAACAGTTGCTAAAACAATTCACTTTCATCTTAAACCGATAATTCAGTATCGAATTCCCGTAAAACGGAAACGTAAAAATCTAGTGTATAGTATTTCTTCCTAGACTATTTGCTTACAAAAAAAAAAACAATATAATAATAACAAATTTGTCTTCGTTTTAGAATTTGATTGAAAAAAAAACCAGGGTCTTTGTAATGAGCAATATATGCTCACTGGCAGAATGTCGCAACATCTAGGAGATATTTAAATTTAGTATTTTTAAAAATTTACTAAAAAACTCCGTGTTATTTTTTAACACGTAAAACATACCATTTTTCTGAAAACCGGAAAAATATATGCAAAAAACTGTAAACATCATGGTAAATGTCAAATTTTCATCATAAACATCTAGTTTAAATGTGAAGATATGCCGTGAAAGTATATCGTAAAAGGGTTCTTAATGGTTTTCATTTTGATTCGTTTGAAGCAAGTTTCTTTTAGAGACGAAGTTAAGTTAGATATGATATACGGAAAGTATACGCTTTTGTGCTGCTTACTTGTGTTTTGATAGCGTTAGAGAGAGGATTCGTCAAAGCAGACAAGCTGCAAATCGCCTGGCGTAAAGCAGTGTCAGTCGCTTAGCTGCATTTGTAGATTGAAAGGTAATATTTTTACGAAAAAATGGCAGATAAAATCACGAAATTTGTGCAGTTAATTGAAAATCACTAGTGTTTGTACAATAAACCTTACAGGACTATTCCAGAAAGGATGCAACAGAAAATACATAAATATCATGAACTATGGATTGGACAGATAATAAAATCTAAAATAAATTGTGATATATTTCTATTGTACAATATTGCCAAGGTAAAGTAACATGTGGGATTAAAAAATAATTAGCCAGGAGTGGCGTAATTCCTGAGTTAACGATGGTTCATCTGTGGATATAGCGATGCACCCAGAATTTTATATTTTTCTTTTTATTTCGAAGACATAAAAACCAGAGGAGTAATAGACCTTCTTCGCCGCTAGACATGGTTTGAGCTGTCATTCAGTTTGAATTTTGTCTATACCCGTACGTTTAATGTACACTCAGTGTACAATCTTATCTGCAAGACTATTCTTTTACGTGTCTATGACGAGAAGCTACGTGTGCAGTCAGCCTTAGTGTATCAAAAAGAAAAAATGTTATGTCGGTGAACTGTTCCATACGGTTATAGGGGTGTGCGAGTGTGCATATGATATAAGGTGGTACGTAAGCAAATGTATACATAGGATGGTTGACATATAAGTTGGAATTCAATTAGTTATACAGGGTGGATCTAAAAATATTGCATTGGGTGGCACATAAGTAGATGCGTACATAAGGTGGTTGAAATAAGAGTGGAGCAAAACTATAGTCATACAGAGTGGATATTTGCGTTATAGTACAAAGAATAAGTACAGTTATACAAAAGGCTTTAAAAATTGTCAGAAGCAGTTGAATATACTGGATGGTCGAAATATAAGGTGGAGTAGAATTACAGTTATACAGGGCGGTTTAAAAAAGTTATATAGTTTGGAACATAGAATAGAATAGATTTATTCAATACATAGCCACAGAATGGATGTACCCGTCAATACATTAAACAGTATAATTTTATAGATTAAAATATTTAAATGATTATTACATGCTATAGTTATCTCTATATTGTATCTATGATGGTACAGAATTCTAATATGTCTTCCATAAATTCATTTATTGAATAATAACATTTTTTTAATAGTAGGTCTTTAACACATAATTTGAATTTACTATATGTTAGGTTTTTTATATTTTGTGGTAACTTGTTGAAAAGTTTTTTTCCTGTGTACATGGGTATTTCAGGTGTCATTCCTTTTTACGCAAAGGAATGACACCTCGAAGAGAGTATTCAATATCTCTGACAGGTGAAGTAACCTGAAAATTTTATCGTGACATTCTGTCCTAGGAGTTAAGGAAGAACAGCAATTACACGGAACGGCTCCAGATTCGGAACCTCTGTGTACTGATTCTCTTGAAAATCCTAGATGTCGGTCTTACATCTCGCGTCTTCAAATTTAACGAAATGCATCAAATGCATAACGAAGTGTTCGAGAGGACATTCAATTGTGGGAAGCGCAACTGATGAAGGTTCCCGACCAGAAACAATATATATTATATTTATATATAACGTAAATTGTCTTGCGTACAAAGGAATGACACCTCGAAGAGAGTATTCAATATCTCTGACAGGTGAAGTAACCTGAAAATTTTATCGTGACATTCTGTTCTAGGAGTTAAGGGAGAACAGCAATTACACGGAACGGCTCCAGATTCGGAACCTCTGTGTACTGATTCTCTTGAAAATCCTAGATGTCGGTCTTACATCTCGCGTCTTCAAATTTAACGAAATGCATCAAATGCATAACGAAGTGTTCGAGAGGACATTCAATTGTGGGAAGCGCAACTGATGAAGGTTCCCGACCAGAAACAATATATATTATATTTATATATAACGTAAATTGTCTTGCGTACAAAGGAATGACACCTCGAAGAGAGTATTCAATATCTCTGACAGGTGAAGTAACCTGAAAATTTTATCGTGACATTCTGTTCTAGGAGTTAAGGGAGAACAGCAATTACACGGAACGGCTCCAGATTCGGAACCTCTGTGTACTGATTCTCTTGAAAATCCTAGATGTCGGTCTTACATCTCGCGTCTTCAAATTTAACGAAATGCATCAAATGCATAACGAAGTGTTCGAGAGGACATTCAATTGTGGGAAGCGCAACTGATGAAGGTTCCCGACCAGAAACAATATATATTATATTTATATATAACGTAAATTGTCTTGCATACAAAGGAATGACACCTCGAAGAGAGTATTCAATATCTCTGACAGGTGAAGTAACCTGAAAATTTTATCGTGACATTCTGTTCTAGGAGTTAAGGGAGAACAGCAATTACACGGAACGTCTCCAGATTCGGAACCTCTGTGTACTGATTCTCTTGAAAATCCTAGATGTCGGTCTTACATCTCGCGTCTTCAAATTTAACGAAATGCATCAAATGCATAACGAAGTGTTCGAGAGGACATTCAATTGTGGGAAGCGCAACTGATGAAGGTTCCCGACCAGAAACAATATATATTATATTTATATATAATGTATATTGTCTTGCGTACAAAGGAATGACACCTCGAAGAGAGTATACATTATTTAGATATAACAAATTAATAGCTCCAGATCGGATATAACATTTTAGAGAAACTAAAATCCAGTCAACCAGTATTACCTTAATATGAAGTTAAAACTCAATTTATTACTTAAATAAACATTCTATTATATATTCCATTCTCAGTGGCATACAATAATATTAATGAATCATTCTGCTGCACAAGAATTGGAAATAATTCCTAAAATTTACATACACTTTATTTTCATTATAAAATTTTCCAGGTACTACGTCTTACTTTAACCTGAATCTATTGAAGGCAACTCAATACATTTAGGTCAATGCTTTAACATATTTCTATGTGGGTTAGATTTACAATTCTTGTAGAAAATACGTCGTAAATTTGTTACTTTAATAATGACACTGTTTGGGTCGATTACATAGTCTGAATTAAGAGTATTAAAAGTGATTAGTTGTTCAAATGGATTTTAATTATTATTTTTTAGTTTGTGAAAAACGCCATAAAAATCGTCCTCAAACATTTAATGGTGTACCAATTTTACAGCCTTTAAATTTTATGCAGTGTAATAATTGTGAAATAAAAGTTTCAACGTTTAGTAGTGTAACTACTATTAGCAGTTGAATAGGTTAATTTTAATTAAAAATAATAGTAATGTTAAGTGAATTACTTTGTTGTATGACGAAAATAATGTTACACCTTATCAGCTTGATTATGAACTGAGATAAATGGAAATTTCTAAATACTTTGTATTAATAAATTCGTAGTTTACAGAAAAATATTAGCTTGCATTGAAAATTAGTTTTAATTTTTAGTTAATACTTTAAAAGTGACTATAGTTTATTTTTCGCAGAAACAGCATCAGAATCTTTTTTGTTATATATGATCTTCGAGTTGTTCAAAATCGTTTAACCAATTTCTATAATTTAAACTTCATGGTGTAAAGAAATATCATAAAAAGGTACCATAAAATTTATATAAAGTGAGATTAATAGGTTTTTCAGAAAATCGGAAAACTTGTGACTTTTCAAGAGGTTCCCACTGATTTCCCTAAAACAACTTATTTTCAGTCATTGGGAGTTATTTTTAATCAACTTCCAAAAATGACGAGGTTATCAATTGGTCGGCATCTTTTTAGGGTTCCGTATATACAATATAGGGATAACCTTATATGAGGGTGAATCAAATATGAACCGGACTTTTCTGTTTCTCGCCCTGTAGGTAATTCGAGTGGCATGACGTCTCCATATATGTTAGGTAGGGATGTTAAGAAGAGGGGAGTTCGTCGGTTTGGCGGGGCGTAGTCGATGCGCTGTTAGTAGCATCATGTCAGAGCAAGAGGTGCATACGTCTGTTGCGCAACGTGTTGTTATCAAATTTTTGGCGCGGGAGGGCGTTAGACCGTCTGAAATTTTGCGTCGACTATCTGCACAGTTCGGCAATGAAACACTTTCAAGGACCCAATTGTACGACTGGCACAAAAAGTTTTCAGATGGCCGAGAGACAGTGGAAAATGAGCCTCATGCACGCCGTCCCACGACAAGCATCAATGAGGCGAATATCTACGCAATTCGTGAGCTGATTGAAGGCGTACTGCTGATCGATTTTCTGCACGAACGCCGTACAATTAATGCTGAGTATTACTGCGAACTACTCCAACAACTGAAACTTGCCTATCATCAAAAGAGGCGGGATATGTCTATCCGAAGTGTGATTCTGTTGCATGACAACGCTCGGCCACATACAGCTGCACTGGGGGGCCAAATTATAGAATTAAATGAAAATTTAAAAATATATTTTTTTAAACGCATCATGTAATACATCAAATGAAAGGTCCAATTCTGAAGAACACAAATTTATTATTTCATATTTGAAAAAAAAAGTGAAAAAGATGTTAACGAAAATATACCAAAACTTACCCATAAAACGTAAAAAATTGATATAGGGTCTGACCTGAAGTTTACTAGAAAAAAAGGAGAAGCCTCTCCTTTGCCCGCTTAGGACGTTTATCAGCACTAATTATGATTTCCAGAAACTCAGATTCGACGCTGTAGATTGGTTGCCGAATTTAAATGAGGATCTGAGAAGGAACATACACGTTTACATCATCAATTAATTAGTATTTTTCTGATTCCTTTGAAAAGTCTGCATATTTTAAATAGTACAAACCTTTCAGGGTCTAAATCAGACCTCGACTCTAATACTGAATATTACTATGCTACTTTATAAAGAGCCCGTCCTGTCCTAAAAATAATAAATAGGGTGTGTCATGTGACAGTGGCCAATACCAACTTTCTTATTTTAAATGCAAGCCCCTGTATATTATTTATTTATTAATTTATGTACAGTGTCCTACACTTATCTTCAACTGCTTCGGAAATATTAAGTGTGATCTAATCGCAAGAGTGATTCATTGTTTTAAGTCATTTAAGTTGAGGGGTTTGGTTTTTTGTACAGTACTTTTGTCATATCCCCACAAAAAGTAGTGTAATAGCATCAAATCAAGGGAATCATGCTGGCCATTCTATCGATCCGCGCCTCCCAATCCACCAATTCTAAAAATTTGGTTCAGGTACATTGATTTCGTAATGGGGTGATGCTCCATCTTGCTGAAACCATATTGTATTGGCAGGAACTTGTGGTTTTACTGGATCAGGATATAAGTTTGTCAAAGTAGACACGACATTATTTGGGAGCAGTTCCAAATTTAAATTTATCTCCTTTTAAGTTGCCATCAATGAAAAAGGGACCTATGATATGATTTCCAACAATTCCTTTCCAAACATTAACTTTTTCAGGATATTGCGTACATTTCTCTGTCATCCAGTGAGGAGTCTCATTAGACCAATAGCAGCAATTGACGATTGACATGACCGTGAAATGTAAATGTGCTGTCATCAGAAAACAAAACATCTTCTAATTGGATTTCATTGTTATCTAACCTTACCATCATTTGTTCACAGAAATACGTTCTCCTATCGAAATCGTCTGCCATGAGCTCCTGAGCAGGCATCATTTTATAGGGATGCATTTTAATACTATAAAAATTGATGTGTGGCTAACGTTGAACAGTGGGGCTGCATTTTGAATAGAATTATGTGGGTTTTCTTGAAACTCAAGCATAATATCCAATTTCGTATTATCACTTATCTTACATGACCAAGCTCGCGAAACTGCTTTTCTATTTTGCTAATTGTTCCTTGGGATACAGGCGGCAAATTTCGAAAATTTTCGTACAATACGCCAGACATTGTTTTTCCCTACAAGCCCTTCTTTATTCGTTGTCGAATTTATTCCATTTGGCTGTTCCACACTGTATAGTCAATTGCAGAGCAAATCATTAGCTTGGAAAAAAAATTCCATATGTAACATTGTTAACTCATAAAACCAATTTTTTAAAAAATGCTTAAAATAAGTCTTGTTAGTTGTCAGTTTCAACCTTTTCTATCAATACTGAAAAAAAACCGTTAATTATCACTAAAACACTGTCTTTGGAAGCATTTCTCGAAAATTTCAATGTTCTGCGTTGACTTTGAGGAAAAAATACAATTTTGCTTGTTCATGGTGTTTCTTAATTCCCGTCAAAAGTTTAAATTAGATAATGCCTGAAGAAATTCACAACACACTATAGTTTATATGGCAAAATTAGCATATCCAACAATAAAATATGCAAATTAATAATATTAAAAGAAAATTGCTAGTTTTTATAAACGTATCTGTCAATTTGATAATACATTGACTATTATGTATATTTTAAAATACATGTAAAAGTTGTAAAATCCTAACTATAAATAATATCCCAGCATATAACCAAACAGGTTTTAGATTTAATGAAAATTGTAAAGTTCGCAAGTCTGTTATATTGTTTTGATAAACAATATAGCTATCCTACAAATATTTACATATTGTCACAAAAATCCATGCGTTTATTGAAGACGGTTTCATTAATTCCATGTCTAAGTGTAATTTTTAACCGACTCCCAAAAAGGAGGAGGTTATCAATTCGTCGCGTATTTTTTTCCTTTTTTTGTATGTATGTTACCTGATTTCTTCTCCTGTGGTGCACCGTTTTGAATGAATAAGATCATATTCATTATTAATAGAGTATTTATCCGGATTGGTCAAACTTAAAATTTTGGAACAGAATTCTATTTGTAAAGTGATAAAATTTGTGAATCAACACATGCGTGCATGGAAATCGACCAATATCTCTAATATTTTAGCCGATTTTTCGATAAATCCTTATGGATGTGTATAGTTTTTTAACGTTTAATTTATTAAGGAAGATCCTTAGGTGATCTCATATACTTTTCTGTGACGTGCAATTTTGTCTTGCAGTTTTGCACATTCTATCCTAGAAAATCGCGAATTCGATTCGGAACCTCTGTGTGATTCCAAAATTAGATGTAGGTCTTATCTCGCTTCTAAAAATAACGAAATTCATTTTTTTAGATATAATTCGAATTTGTGTTCATGACATAATATGACAACAATTCAACCGGACATTTCCTCGCTGTATAAATATTTTAATTTATTAAAATCCAACGTAATAGTGCGGTAATTTTAGGCACTGGAAGTTTTAATTGCGAATTTGAAAATTTTCTATGTACATCTCAATATTTCAATCATATATATATGGTAGTCAAGCATATCCTGTATTTTCGGCTCCTTAATCTTCCCTATCAATGAGTACCAAGCTCCATTTCCGCCACCCCGTTTTGTTTGTATACCAGGCCCTGTAAATACCTATTTAAAGAACCCTGTAAATTCAATCGCTATTTTTATATAATTATGTTATTAGTAATAATTACCATTTTTTTAAACAACCTATATATGAGAAGACGAAAAAAATATTTCTAACATATCTGTGCTTTTATATTACGGTTGTCACATTCTCCAATGAAGGTCGTCAGCCTAAACAAAACAAAAGTAGAAAATCGGTTGAGAGACAGAGGAGAAAATCAATCTTTTTGTCTTTCCCTATTCCCTAGACTGTTTGAACACATGTCAAATTTTAAACTGATATTTGGTACTCTAATGTTTATAGACAGGGTGTTTAGGAAACAACCCCACCTTATAACACATTTATTGCAGGTCTTTTGTTAACAAAATGTTGATTGGCATGGTTCAAGTTGAGTAAATATTTAGTAATAGAAGCTTCAAACTTACATTGAGTTACATATTGCCCTTTATTTATATGGGCTCTAAAATTGAAATATAGGACGGACCCGCATAGAATATTAAATATAAAAGACACCATAGTACTATATTTTAGGTCCGTATCCTAAAATGGCAGCCGAAGGTATTCCTTTGATTCCGTCCGGTCCTTGGAAGTTATTATGAGAATATATACAGTGTCAACCAAAATGGCAAAAAGTTGGAATATACTATAGGGTGATTTTAGACTGTAAATACTTTAGATTTGAAAATACGTGAAGGCATTGGTGGTATGCATATAAAACAACTGTTTTTCATTAGGAAAAAATGTACATACATTTTTGAAATTAAAATTAAACATAAGACAAATTTGTAGGGTGATTAAAAAATCTGGGATTTTCGGGAACCAACAATATTATATGATGTTGACATAAGCAAATCATATACAGGATGGTTGAAATATATGCTGGAGTTGAATTATATTTATAGATAATTAAACAGTGTGGGCGCTGATTCCGGCTTTAAAAAAACATATTTGAAGAAACTTTTATAGCCCACAAAGGACACTAAGAATGCGACAGCTCCTTGAACGAAAATGAATTCAATAAGAATAATAATTACGTCAGGTCCTGAATTATAAACAAACACAACGAAGATATGATGATAATATATAAGACAGTATCAACCAAAATGAACAAAAAGTAACGGCAAGAGTAAATGCTACATTTATGGCTCTAGAGGGAACCTTCATCAGTTGCGCTTCCCACAATTGAATGTCCCTGACCAGAAACAATATATATTACATATAATATATATTGTCTTGCATACAGAGGAATGACACCTCGAAGAGAGTATTCAATATCTCTAACAGGTGAAGTAACCTGAAAAGTTTATCGTGACATTCTGTCCTAGGAGTTAAGGGAGAACAGCAATTACACGGAACGGCTCCAGATTTGGAACCTCTGTGTGCTAATTCTCTCGAAAATCCTAGATCTCGATCTTACATCTCGCGTCTTCAAATTTAACGAAATGTATCAAATACATAAAGAAGTGTTCGAGAGGACATTCAATTGTGGGAAGCGCAACTGATGAAGGTTCCCTGACCAGAAACAATATGTATTACATATAATATATATTGTCTTGCGTACAAAGGAATGACACCTCGAAGAGAGTATAGACATATAGACCTAGAGGGATCACTACAATTTAGGCGTATTAGCCATTTTGAGGTAGACACACATTATTTGTATAACTACCTTAAAGTATGATATAGTACGAAAGTTAGTAATATCTCTGCCTAAACCAAATACTTAGTGGCCAAGCGTGAGTGTGATCTTCTATTGCAGTGTATATAGACATTCGTTTAAAACAAGTTTGTTTGCCTCAAAGTAGTTTCTAAACTGTTAGAGGAACTGACAAATTTCTTTTTGTAATGGCTCAGATTTCCGCACTGAGATAGCGCTAGAAATTGCAACTGCCAAAAAGCATAATCTTTACGTCTTTTAAGTTCCTATTGAGGGGTATATCATAACATACATAAAAGGGGTCTCAGCATTGAACCCTATGGAACACCCATTATTAGCTAATTTTGTATATTTGGAATAAATATTGCTGAAGCATTTTTTGAGTAAATTCGTCTCCTAAAAGAATGAAAGGGGAAGAGATGGGGAGTCAAAGGTAGATTAAATATCGAAGTTTAAATATTTGTCTATAAACAATAGGGGAAGAAGGGTTGTAAAAGCTGTTACGAATAATCTGAACGTAACTATTGAGCGCAGGATGGTGTAGTTTTGCTTAACTATAAAGTAATTATTTTTAATTTCTTCATGTATACCACAATGATAATTTATTTTGACCGAAGATCATATTTGCCCAGGGTCATAATTAAAAATGTCTCACATTTGACCCAAGCATCATTGACTCCAACGTAAACTAAAATCCCAGGGTACCTATTTTTGTGATTTTGCGTAATATAACAATGATAATAGACGACCTACAAATTTTATTATTTCTACATTTTTCACGAAAAACAAAACTTTTTAACAAAAAAATGTCGTCAAAACATTATTAGAAAATAATGTCATTTATTTGTCACTAGCCTAATAGACTTATTTTTATTATTATTTATATTATATATTTTTTGGAAAAATGCCAAAAAATTCAATATTCATGGGGAAATGTCACCTGGGGCAAGTTGTTTAAGTGAGATCTGATTCAACTTTCCCCCCTTAGTTTGAAAATGCAGTAACAGTTTAATTACAATTAATTTTATTTTAATTATTTCAATTTTAATAGAAAATCACGCTGTGAAGTGTTTACGGTGTTTTGAAACAACAAGTATATTTGCATGATAAAATTACTAGAAGGGATACATTAGTAAAAATTATTAGATAATAAATCATATCTAAGGTACTCCGAAAAAGTTTTATATTACTTGAAGTCGATAATTCAACATTGTACAAAATTTTCGATTTAATAAATTTTGTAAAATCGTAAAATAATTTTTGAACAGACTTACTTGATAACGGTTTGCTTGACTCCGGACGTCATGTTTTTTTTTGAAAAACAACCTAAATCACTATTATAAAAAAATCACTTGGCGCAAAAAAACCAAAACACTTTCACTAAAACTTCATGACGAACTTGCTCCCGAAAAATCGTAACGCGCAAATGAATTATTGATAAATTTTTTCGAATCTACCTTAGAGAAAAAAATCAGTTTGTTTATTTTTGTTATTACGGTAAACGGTGTTGTTTTAAGTGATAAAATATCAAGGATAGAGATTGTCAGTGTATCAACTCGATGTCTACGGGTGCTCCACCGAGTCAAAACGCGGTATAAAACGCCGGTTAGACGGCGTTAAGTGCTTTATAACATTTCACACGATGATACCCCACCACGTGTACCGTTCTGGAAAGTAGCAAGTGGCCGCTACAGCTGGGAGCCCCATTTCACCACATTATTTTGAAATTATTCCACGATCAATTTGACAATTTTATCCACTTTTCATGGCGGTGAAAAGGGAATAAATTATGCATATGAGTGGATTGGTAGGAGTTTTTTTCTTTGCTTTCAGCAGCGAGAGTCCCTTCGAGTTGACAGAAAACAACCCTTCTGGGGGTTGAGGGATCCGATTTCATAAGGATAAGTGCAAGTATGGAGTATTACAATGAATTTTATAGTAGTTTATAGTAATAAAAGTGGTGTTAATGTTTATTTATAATTTTTAACCGATTTCAAAACGAAGGGGGTATGTTATTTCGTCTGTACTTATTTTTTAGGGTTCCGTATATACAATATACCCTTATAATTTCTGCCTCTGTCACATCACAGCAATTTTCTCCTAAACTATTGGACGGAAGAGGTTGAAATTTGGTATCAATGTATAGTTTGGTGACCCGATCAGAAGTACATACCGTAAAAGAACAAATTTTGATTTTATGGGTACTTCTGGGGGGTAAAACTAAAAAAATCGACCGTTCCCCCCCTGATCTCCGAAACTACTGAGCCTAAAATTTTGAAATAAAAAGGAAATATAGAACGTTGCCCGAACTTTACAGGAAAAATAAGGGAAACCATTAATATTAATTTTGGGGGGCAAATTATAGAATTAAATGAAAATTTAAAAATAAAAAAAAATTCAAACGCATCATGTAATACATCAAATCATAGGTCCCATTCTGAGGAACACAAATATATTTTTTTCATATTTAAAAAAAATAGTTAAAACGATATTAACGAAAATATACCAAAATTTACCCCCCCCCCTTATCCCCGAAACTATAGAACGTAAAGTTCTGAAAAAAATTAGAGGTATAATGTCTGACCTGCAAAAATAAGGAGAAACCTGTACTTTTAATTTTGGGGGGCAAATTACAAAATTAAATGGAAAATATATAATTAAAATTGTTTCTAACCCATCATGTTATTTATCAAGTGAAAGGGCTTATTATGACGAAAACAAATATATTTTTTTCTTATTTTTAAAATAAATTAATTAAAATATATTAACAAATATATAAAAAAATTTACACATCCCCTCCTTATCACCAAAACCATAAGCTAGAAAATTTTGAAAAAACAATGGAGGTATAGCCCCTCACCTGAACTTTACTGGAAAAATAAGGAGAAACCCCTAATATTCATTTTGGGGGGCAAATTATAGAATTAAATGGAAAATAAAAAATTATAATTGTTTCTAACGGATCGTGTAATATATCAAATCACCCATTATGACGAATACAAATATATTATGTTAATTTTTTTAAAATGAGTATTTTAAAATACATTTTAAAAAAATCCCATTCCTCCCGTTATTCTCCAAACTATAAGATCCACATTTTTTTGTTTACAGAAAAAATATGAAGAAATCCCTAATATTAATATTGGGAGCCAAATTATAGAATTAAACGGAAAATAAAAAAAATTAAGGCATCATGCAATACATCAAATGAAAGGGCTCATTATGAGGAATACAAATACATATTTTTCATATTTTTAAAAATTAATTGTTTATAAGATATTAACATAAAGATATAAGAAATTTTCATTTCTCGCTTTATTTTCGAAACCATTCTACCTAAAATTTTGAAAATAATTGGGGGTATTGGGGCTCACTTGAAATTTATAAGAAAAATTATTAGAAAACCCCCATAGTAATTTTAGGGACAAATTCTACAGTTAAATGGAAAATAAAAATTCAATTTTCAAAAGCATCATGTAATATATCAGATAAAAGGCTCATTATGTGAATTATAAATGGGTAATTCTCATGAAATCTGGAAATTACCTATCAATAAATTAATGAAAAATATTTTAATTAATTTATCTCCATTTGCTCATAAATGTTTCCTATTTATCTTACTAGAAGTGAAAAATACCGTGGTCCCCAGAATCAATGAGTTTGCCGCTGACATCTCTTCCGAAATTTCTCTTTTTTTCGAGTTTCTTCTTTTAGTTTTTTTCTAATTTTGCAATTTTAGCATATTGTATTGCTCGACGCTTTCTTAGTTGCTTCCTTCTCTGAATAGCTACCATACTTTGACGCTGAGTATTGTGTCGATGAACAGGTTCTGTCAAATTCTCACGTATTTTAGCTTTTCGGTCTCTATAGTTTTGACTATTTTTTTTCCAATTTTTTCTTTTTAGTTTTTTTCTTTGGAACTCATTGTAGCTATAGATTTAACTTGGCCTTTCTGTTTTTTCTTCAGGTATTTAGCTCTTTCTTTCTCACGAAGTTTTTCTAACTTTGCTGGATCAGACTTCATTTTCTCTCGACGCTTTTTATCGTATTCTTTTTTTCTCAATTTCGCTTCAGCAACAGACAACTTTTTACTTTTTGGCATTGTATATGGCTCTGAAATAAGGCAAATTGGTAATTAGAAAGTTTCTATAAGTAAAGATGTATGAAAACCGACTCGATCTAGTCTGAAAGGCATTACGTCATAACTTATCATTCCCTCACTTTTACTCAAAATGAGGGAATGACAGTGAGGGAATGACAAAACAAATCGTAACCTAAAAAATCTCGCAACACAACCTTTCATTACCAGCTAGCTTTTCGCTACGTTTTCTACCTCTAAAAACATACTTTATTACGTCATCGAAATTGAAATACTATAATTACCTTTTTTATTTTTCACTGTGAGGGAATGATTGCATAAAATGTAATCTTTGAAATATTAAAATGAAATCTTCTTCCAACGATTACTCCAACAAACTTTAAGTTAATTCGCTATTCCAATCAAGTTACCATACTACCAACTCCTGTAAAGGAATGATTATTTTTCATGGGACAAATATAACTCAATATTTAGAACATTAGAAAAGTTGTTGATGACTTATGATCCTAAATTCAGAGAAATTGTAAAAATTTGTTGTATTTACAATAGACAAGTCATAGTTACAAACAAATTTTTTGAGAACTTCTCAATTAAAAGTTTAGACAATGTTCTAATCTGGAGTTTGGGACATAGTGAGGGAATGATTTTCAGAGTATTATATATTTATTATTCCTTACAAATGCCCGTACAATCCCAAAGTTATTACCAATATTTTTAGCCTTGATGATGTTCTTTTGAAAAAAAACTTCCTAAGTCGGTTAGGATTATTCTAAAAACTGCTAGGACAGGAGTTTCAGGATTTCATGAGAATTACCCAAATATATCGTATTATTAAATCTGTTTAATATAACACATTTAACAATTTATAATTTAAAACTTGACCTATTTTCCTCTTTTTCTTCCAATCTACAGAGCTCAAAATTCAGACTGTAGAATATAGAAGGCTTCTCTGAAAGTTTATTACTAAAATAAAACTCTAATGTTAATTTTTGGGGGCCAAATCAGAAAATTAAATACATATATATTCTCATAAAAATCAAGCAAATCTTAAAGCAGATAAAATAAAAAGTCTATGTGTGGAAAATCAAAGGGTATGTTTTTTTATAAATTTAAATTATTATATTCGGTAAATATAAGGAAATGCACTGATTCCCTGCTTGTCTGAAACTGGAATATTAGAATCTTGAAGGTGGTACGGAACCCCTAGTTTGCGAGTCCTACTCGCACTTGACCAAATTATAATTTGAAATATGAATACTTAAAATTGTTTTTGAATTGATTCAGTTATTTGGATTTAATTTCACTAATCTGCAGAAGTCTATTTTATCGAATTCAACTTCGTTCACTGAAAATTGTGGTCAACGTGTTCAAGATTCGCAAAAAATAACAAAAGTAATAAATTCTGCAATAAAAAAAGAGGAGTGTGCTGTTTTTCAGGAATATCCTGAAAACAATTTATGTAGTCCTAGCTTAAGGAACACAACCGCCAATATTTGTAATTGTAAATTAGAGAATTAGAGGGGAAAATTAGGTTTAAAACGATGATCTAAATTCTGCGCGACAAGTGATTCACTCATTTAAACAAAAACGTTATGCATGACTATTAGGATATAAAAATAATTACAAACGATTTAGAAACATTAATAAAAAATTAAAAAATATCCCGCAAAGTTACAATCTCTCCCACTAACTTCAATGAAAAGTCAATCAGCTATGTGAACTCCTATGGACAATGCTTATTACGAGGGCTGCCTTTTATATTTCGGGATTAGAGAACAAAAACAAATATTAATCATCGAAAATCGCTTTATTGTTTCTCAAAATATTCCCCATGAAGATCTATATACACTTTTGCATGCGTTTGAAGCAATTGTCGAAGCACTTTTTCCATTCTGATTAAGGTAACTCCAAAACATGCATTCTGAATGCAGCCACCGCTTCTTCAGGTGTCGAAAAACGTTGACCTCTCAGTTTGTGTTTTACGTACAGGAATAAAAAGAAGTCATTTGGTGACAAGTCAGGACTATATGGCGGATGACTCATCAAATCGATGTTTTGAGTGGTCAAAAATGCAGTTGTTTGAGCCGATGTATGAGAGCTCGCATTATCGTGGTGAAGAGTGATCCGTCTTTGGCGGTTGGTTTTCCTCATTTCTTGCAAGACAACTGGCAAACAAATGGTTGTGTACCACTCAGAATTGACTGTTCTGTGTTGTTCTAGTGGTACGGTTGCGACATGTCCAGTTTTTCCGAAAAAACAGGCGATCATTTGCTTGGAAGTGCTTCGTGCGCGAACAACTTTTGTTGGATTCAATCTCAATCTCACCATAGGTCACATGACGATCTTGCAATATCAGTTCGCGCACAGCATCAATGGTTTCCGGAACAACAACTGTTTTTGGACGACCTTCAAGAAATTCGTCTTGGAGTGAACTACGACCTCGATTGAATTCACCATCCCATCGATAAACAGTGGTTCTTGATGGAATTTCATCGCCAAAAATTAAATTAAGTACATCCATGCACTCTTGCTGACTTAATCCACGTCGAAAGTTGTAAAAAATAATCGCACGAAAATGTTCACGATTTAATTCCGTTTTTTGGCCAAGATGAAGCCTTTAAGTTACTGTAAACAACTCATAGCACTCGTATGTCTAAAGGTTCTGAGTACGTATAACTTCAAAAATGACAAACTTTACGATAGAGCTGTCAGTTGTCAGATTGCAACACTAGGGTTCCGAATTGTTGCGGCTGATAATTGATGTAAATCCATAATGAGAAACACAAAAACGAAAATTATATTTCGAGATTTACTCTTTATTTTATAAACGACACGTGTTTCTGCATACAATGCCTTTATTAAGTTTCACAAAATACTAAAACTATTATTCTACCTACACCATTATATATACATATTACTTAACTAAACTAATTATACAGAGCCATTAAAAAGATTTAAAAGTGGGGATGGATTAAGATCTAATTGGTTATTTAATAGTCTACCTGAATATTTATACCTGTTAATTTCTAGGGATTCTAATAGATTAATTTTACTGGGGTTATTTTCCAAATGTAATATATTTACAGTATCGTTAAAGTTGTGATTATCCTCTACTAAATGACGTGCATAATTAGATTTCTTGTCTTGTGTGGAATAACTTCTTTTGTGCTCTCTAATATGAGTATTAAAATTTCTAAATGTCCTACCGATATATAGCTTATCACAATTGCCGCAGTTAATTCTGTATACCCCGGATATACAATTACTATCTACTCTTGATTTATTATTCTTAATATATCTGGATAAATTATTTGAAGTTTTATAACTGATATTTATGTCTTGTTGTCACTAGGGTTGTCCAATCCCGAGATATAAAAGGCAGCCCTCGTATCGGAGTGTATGCGCACACAACGCGTGTACTCCGAATATGCCAAACTAAATTAAAAATTAAATAATGAGACAACAGTTTGTTAACTTTGTATAAGTTGCTACACATTTTCGATTTAAATTTTTACGAGGAATACGATGACGAGGTGTTTTTTAAATTTGTTGTGGTTTTGAGTAAAATGCAAAAAACATTTTTTGGGGTTTTATGGAAATTTCTCCCTTATTGCACGTTTGCGGCAAAAACTAATTGCAAATTCGTAATCAGCACGGTCAAACACATAAATGTTCTGTGTTAGTTTGCTGCCACCTTATTTTGCAAATTCAGACAAAATTTCAATGGACTATTTCTAGAAAACCGACAGAATGTGCATATTTATAAACTGGTCAGACGAATTATTGAATCAAATGTAAGTGTAGATGTTATTCAAAATCAGTTTAATGTACCGAAATTCCTACATCAAAATCCAGTTTTATTCCACTTTTCATCTTCTATTGATAAATGAGTTAAGCTAGGAATCCAAATGTTTAACAAAATTCTCAGACATGGAAACGACTGAACGTCAAACGAGTGCCAAAATCAATTAGTTGCATTTCTAGCCGATTTGTTACCTTCACGTCTAACTGCGCAAATCGCATTGACAAATTTTTTATTTGGCACCAGCTTCATGGCGACGATCGCTAGACACCGCTATGAAAAATTAAAAAATAACGTAACACCGAATGACTGCTTTTTCCCTAAATTCTTAAAATATTTATACCTCAATTTATAGAACGGATGGATGTAATTAAACAAAGTTTGATCACATACCACCACGACTAATTTCCTTCGTGATGTCATCAAAATGATTCTATTGTTTAACAAATTTACATGACAAATTCACGTAGAATTAGATTTTATCAGGAATCCTTCAAATACCAAAAAAGTTTTCCCAACGTCTTCGAATGCTTGCGTGATTCAATAATGACTACGAAAAATTTTAACAACGCGCTTTGAATATTCAAGCAAAACCACAAAAAATATGTTTAATGGATGGCAAAGGAAATTAATGACATACATTATCTTTTGTATTTAAAATTATTGCCAAAGCATGTATTTTTTATTATTTAATTGGGAGCTATACTAAATTATACTAAAAATCATTTAAAACGTACTAAACTGATATTTGTAATGAAAAAATAATTGTCATTTTTTCTGAGTTCTTTGGGAATAGCACCAGATAAACTAAAATCTGTATATTTCAAATGAGGACAAATTACTAGTAAAGTCTAAAATCCTAGAGTCTTTAGAAAATAAGCTACAAACATTACAAGAAAATTCTAAAACCCTGGAACATAAACTCCCGGAAAATTCCAAGTCTTTAGAAAATAAGCTATAAACATTACAAGACAATTCTAAAACCCTAGAAGTTAAATGACTAGAAAACTCTAAATCCTTGAAAGAGTTTTTAGAAGCCCAACTACTAGGAAATTCTAAATCCCTTGAAGAAAATGTGAAAAGCGTGGTACACAAAAATTCAGAAATGCTAGAAGATAGAATAGTCGCGAATGAAGCTCAGATGGAAGAGCTAAAGCAGACAATGGTTGACGAGCTGAAGCAGACGATAGCCAAAATTCAAACGCTCATAGAAGAGCTAAAACAAACAATGAAGGATGATATAAAATAAAAAAAAATACATTAAGGGTGATATCTTCAAAATAAATGGTCCAAACGTTTCAAAGTCAAATTAGACCCCGTTTTCAATGGTATAACCAGGGGCGGATCCAGACACATTCATTAGGGGGGGCGATTTCATGTTCCAAGGGGGGGATTTCATGCTAACTAAAATTTTAAACCCAGGTACCTGGGGTTACTAAACAAATGAAGAAGATAATTAAAAATTAAAAGGATTCGTAATGACAAATTTAGCAAATCATAATTTGACATTAATATTTGACAATCAAACTGATTTTTCCAGTAGGAAATCTATATACAGGGTAGCACTGAAACTTCTAAAGATCATGTAAAATAACAAAGCTTCTTTCTAAATGGAAGAATTTGAAAGAGTAATCTTTAGAATTTCATGTGGCGTTCCTAGGTACGACTTTGTTATAAGAAATTCTGAAGTTTCAGAGATCTCATTAAAGTCATAAGGGAAAATCTATGAAAAACCTTATGTGTTATGTTATACCATTGAAAACGGGGTCTGATTTAGACCTTGAAACGTTTGGACTGTTTGAAATATACAAACTTTCAAGTTTATGTGGAGGTATGCCCAAAGAACTACAAAAAATACAAATGGCTACACATTTTCCTATCATTTCTAGTACATATATGCAAAAAATTATATTTCCATTAACAAGTCGGGCTCCAGGTTTAAAATTAATTCAGGTCTTAAACTTTAAACCTTTTTAGGGTTCCGTATATACAATATACAGATACCCTTACAATATCACTCCGGATTTCTGCCTCTGTCACATTACAGCAATTTTCTCCTAAACTACTGGACGGAAAAGGCTGAAATCTGGTATCAATGTATAGTTTGGTGACCCGATCAGGAGTACATATCGTAAAAGAAAAAAAATTGATTTTAGGGGTACTTCTGGGGAGAAAAACTAAAAAAATCGACCGTCCCCCCTGATCACCGAAACTACTGAGCCTAAAATTTTGAAAAAATAGGAAATATAGAGCGTTGCCCGAAATTTACAGGAAAATTAAGGAGAAACCATTAATATTAATTTTGGGGGGCAAATTATACAATTAAATAAAAATTTAAAAATAAAAAAATTTCAAAAGCGTCATGTAATATATCAAATGAAAGGTCTCATTCTGAGGAATACAAATATATTTTTTTCATATTAAAAAAAATTATTTAAAAAGATATTAACGAAAATATATCAAAATTTACCCATTCCCCCTCCCCCCTTATATCCGAAACTATAAAACGTAAAGTTTTGAAAAAAAAATAGATTTATAGATTCTGACCTGAAGTTTACTGGAAAAATAAGGAGAAACCTCTACTTTTAATTTTTTTGGGGGGGGGCAATTACAGAATTTAATGAAAAATATAAAATTAAAATTGTTTCTAACCCATCATGTTATATATCAAATGAAAGGAGTCATTACGACGAAAACAAATATATTTTTTTCATATTTTTAAAATAAATTAATTAAAACATATTAACAAAAATTGTCTTCTAAACGTGGTTTGTGGCATATTCTTGATTACTTTTATGTTTTTTTTTGGGCAATATGACCACAATAGAAATAAATAGACATATATTGCATGAATAGCAAACGTTTCAAAACTGTTCTGACTGCGTTGTCAATGGCTTTATATTTATTGATGTAGATTGCAATCTACATCAATAAATCATCAATCAATCAATAATCAAAAAAACATAAAAGTAATTAACAAAAATATAAAAAAATTACCCCTCCCTTATCTCCAAAACCAAAAGCTATAAAATTTTGAAAAAAAATGGAGGTATAGCCCCTCACCTGAACTTTACTGGAAAAATAAGGAGAAACCCCTAATATTTATTTGGGGGGGAATTATAGAATTAAATGTAAAATTAAAATTAAAATAAATTAATTAAAAGATATTAACAAAAATATAAAAAATTTTACCCATCCCCCCATCTCCAAATTTTCCACGTTATTCCCCAAACTCTAAGACTGCTTTTTTTTTGTTTATAGGAAAAATATGAAAAAATCCCTAATTCTATTATTTGGCCTCCAAATAATGGAATTAAACGGAAAATAAATTATTAGAAAACCCTCATAGTAATTTTAGGGACAAATTATAAAATTAAATAGAAAATAAATATTCTATTTTCAAACACATTATGTAATGTGTCAGATAAAAGGCTCATTATGTGAATTACAAATATATCATATTTTTAAATCATTTGTATAAAATATATTAACAAAAATATTAAACATCGACTTAATTCCCACATTATAAACAACACTATTTAAAATTTGAAAAATATATTTTAATTATATTTTTAAATAATTTGAATAACAGGTTTAATAATTTATAATTTAAACTTTGACCTATTTTGCTGTTTTTCTGCCAATCTACAGAGCTTCAAAACTCAGACCGTAGATTATAAAAGGCATCTCTGAATGTTTATTAGTAAAATAAAACCCTAATGTTACTTTTTGGGGGCCAAATTAGAAAATTAAATACACATATAATGTGATAAAAATCAAGCGAATCCTAAAGCAGATAAAATAAATCGTCTATGTGTGGAAAATCAAAGTGTATATTTTTTATAAATTTAAAACGCTTCCTTTAAGAGATATAAGGGTAAATATAAGAAAATGCACTCATTCCCTGCTTGTCTGAAACTGGAATATTCGAATCTTGAAGGTGGTACCGAACCCTAAGTATGCCAGTCCAACTCGCACTTGACCAAATTATTTTTCAGTAAATTAACATTAGTTTCCAATTAATTGGCAGTCAATCAGTTGTCAATTTCGCACTTAAAATCTCTACTATCATTGAACAAAAAAATGCATTACTGTAAAACAATAAAGTTGGCATTGCTGGCATTCATCTTTAACAAAGATCAATATTTATGACCAATAATACAATGTGAGGTTACAAACAAACGCTATTGCAGGAAAAAATACATTGTAATCTTTTTGCATAACAATTCAATGAGGGACACCAGAGGATTTAACAATGAATAATAAAAATAACATAAGAATGTAGGCATCGGTTATGGTTATTGGTTCGATTGATTGTTCAGCATTGAACAATGAATGCAGAATTTTTAAGTTGACATATTTACAGAATTGGTTACGGTGTAATTAGTATATTTAGATATATTTTGTTCGAAATAAAGTAATAGATTATTTTCTGAACGATAATTGTAGCATCTCTGTTTATAATTTTTTTTGAGTTTTTTGAGAAATAACACCACATAAAGTTGAAAATCAATTTCAATAAGTCCAAACGTTTCAAGGTCTAAATCAGACCCAGTTTTCAATGGTATTAACACAAATGAACAATAAATTAATAAACTAAAGGGATTCGTAATGACAAATTTTGTAAATCACAATTTGACATTGACGTCCATGGAAAATTAAATAGATCGAAAGGCTTTATTAAACAATTTAACACTGACAAACCAGTTTGCATAGATCTTATCTTAATATAAATCCATATCAATATATACAAAAATGTCATAAATGTCAAAATTAAAAAGTAAAAACTTTCAAAAATGTCTAAAATATCAATGTCAAAATTATCAGAAATTTCAAAAATGTCAAAATGTAAAACTGTCAAACATGTCAATAATGTCAAAATTGTCGAGTGTGAAAAATGTCAGAAATGTAAAAATGCCAAAACGTAAAAACTTTCAAAAATGTCCAAAATGTCTAAAATATTAATGTCAAAATTACCAGAAATTTCAAAAAAGTCAAAATGTAAAACTGTCAAAAATGTCCAACATGTTTCAAATGTCGACAATGTCAAAATTGTCAGAAACTTAAAAAAATCAAAAATGTAAAAACAGTCAAAAATGTCAAACAGGTCGAGAATGTCGAAAATAGCAAAAAATTAAAAACTGTCAAAATTGTCCAAGATGTCTAAAATGTGCCGACAATCTCAAATTTATCAGAAATGCCAAGAATGCCAAAAATGTGATAAATGTCAAAAGTGTCAAAAATGCAAAAAAATTAAAAACTGTTAAAAATGTCGAGGATGTGTTAAATGTCCACAATGTCAAAAATACTCTCTTCGAGGTGTCATTCCTTTGTACGCAAGACAATATACAGTGATGGGCAAATGTGTGGAACCAAGTAAATATCTCTGGAATTATTAGAGATATCAGAATGAAATTTGGAAGGTGGATATTGCAGTAGATTGCCTATTTGTTTCCAAATTTTTTTACAGTCCCGTTTTACCGGAAGTAATCTTGATTTTAAAATTTGCAATGAAACACCCTGTATAGTATTTTAGTTTCTTATGAAAAATTTTATTGTGAATACAAAAATATCGGGTTTGATATTGTTTACTTCAATACCTACCGAGATATTAACAGAAAAGTAACTAAGGAAAGGAAAAATTCGATGGTAGCTAAACTCGGTTCAGATTTCATTTACGCCCGATATAATCAAACCGCTCGGTAAGGATTTGTATTTCTATTGGCCAATCGGTGGCATTATACCGTCACAGCCAACAGCACTGCTTGTTCCACAGTCGAATACACGTGCGTTTAAATCAGGCGCAAATTAAATCTGAATCAAGTTTAGTAGTCCATGAAATTCATTGCAGAAGTGACAGTTGTTGTCAAAATAAGTTATTAGTTTTTTTTTATTTGAACGTAAAAAGATTGTATTGTTTTAATTTGATTGTAAAATGGCCGAATTAAGTGAAAGAGAAAGAATAGAAATATTAATGATGATTGGATATGGAGAGGAAAAGCAGTTTGTGACCTTTTTAACAGTGTTCATCTGAATACACAAATATCCCTTTCAGTAGTGACGAAAACTTTGCGAAGGTACGACACAAGTGGAACAGTTAGCAATTTACCAAAAAGTTAAAAAGTGCAAGTAATGAAGGTGTAGCTCAAAATGTTGGTATATATTTGGAAGAAAATCCTCACTTATCCACTATCGACCTCACCAATATGCATGGAATTAGCCGTCGTTCAGTAGGAAGGATATTAAGGCGAGAAAAATATCATCCATACAAAATTCGCCTCGTTCAAGAACTCTACGAAGACGATTTCGACAGACGTTTGCAATTTTGTGAAACGATGATGGATATTGGTAACTGTGATAATAATTTTATAAGAAATGTGGTGTTTTCAGACGAGGCTACATTTTGTTTAAATGGTAGGGTTAATCGATATAACTGCCGCTACTGGTCGCAAAGTAATCCTAATTGAGTACAAGAGGCTCATACACAACATCCCCAAAAATTGAACGTTTGGGCCGGCATTTATAACAACAGAATCGTGGGACCCTTCTTCCTACAAGAGACTTTAAACGGAGATAGGTATTTACAGCTCTTGGAGACACCAGTTATTCCGGCATTGGAGGTAAATGGACAATTACCAAATAATATATCGTTTCAGCAGGATGGAACACCACCCCATTACGCTCGCATTGTTCGAGATCATTTAGATAGGACATTTCATCACAGATGGATTGGAAGAAGGGGTACTTATGAATGGCCTGCACGAAGTCCCGACCTTAATCCACTAGACTATTTTCTGTGGGGTTACTTAATGTTTAAGGTTTATGTTGATAGACCTAATAATTTGCAAGAATTAGCTGCAAGAATAACTCAAGACATCCAGAGAATTACACCAGAAGTAATAGCTAATGTTACTAGAGAATTTAAAAACCGACTTGCTTATTGTCAAGAAGTAAACGGTGCTCAGTTTGAACATATAATACATTAAGTTTAGTTTAGTTAAGTTTCAATGTTTTGAAAATCACTTAGATTTAGTTAATAATTATGATTATGTATTTCTTTAATTGATATTAGATTTTTCTTTCCTTAATTACTTTTATGTTAACATCTCGGTAGGTATTGCAGTAAACAATATCAAACCCGATATTTTTGTATTCGCAATAAAATGTTTCATCAGAAACTAAAATACTATACAGGGTGTTTCATTGCAAATTTTAAACTCGACATTACTTCCGGTAAAACAGGAAGTTCAATATTGTAAAAAATCTTGGAAACAAATAGGCAATCTACTGCAGTATCCACCTTCCAAACTTCATTTTGATATCTCACATAATTCCAGAGATATTTGCTTGGTTCCACACATTTGCCCATCACTGTATATAATATATATTGTTTCTGGTTAGGGAACCTTCATTATTTGCGCTTCCCAAAATTGAAGGTCCTCTCTAACACCTCTTTATGTATTTGATACATTTCGCTAAATTTGAAGACGCGATATGTAAGACCGACATCTTACATATCGCGTCTTCAAATGTCAAAAATGTCAAAAATGTCAAACATGTCAAAATTGTCAAGAATGTCAAAAATGTCAAAGACGTGATAAATGTCAAGAATGTCAATAATGGCAAGGATGTCACAAATGCCAAAAATGTCAAAAATTACAAAGAAAATCTAAAAATGTTGATGTCAAAAATATCAAATGAAATTGTTTAAGACAAAATGTTAAGTACGTCCATTTGCCTATCCGACTCAGCAAGTACCAAACATTTCGTACGCTGATGAAGGAGCTAATATTGACAATTCATGGATCGCACTGATTCGCGTGTATCTTTTGGCGTAAATTAAGTTTATTCAATATTTGTGGGCATTGTTTTCGGCATTGATTCAAGTTCCCATTAGAAGGTATCACAAATTCTTTGGGAAAAGAATGAACTGTATATGAGAAGAGTTCTTTCTATTGAGAAATTATATACCTTTTATTTCCCACACCGTAGAAAATCTTACTTAATCAAATTTTGCACACCAGAAACAATAACACTGCTTTCCTACATGTTGTATACTTAAGTGCTTCATCCAACCTTAAATAAAAGATATGCGATATTGATAATATTCGCATATGTTGCGCCAAAAATAAAATCGTCGTATATCTCTGGAACTCACCAAATGCTTGTTTCACTTACATTCATCTCCCGTCATTATTTACTTATTTATTTTTAATGCTTTATGAAAGCTCATAAATAACAGCTGAGAGAGAGATACCATGTTGAACTTTGACGTACAAGATAAAAAATCCGGTTGTTTCCGTTAGTAATAAGCTCCCACGCAGAGATCTGACACTTCTTTATATAGGGTGTTACCTGTAAAATGTAAAATGTGCCAAATGTGTCAATAAATAACTTACAGAAATGATTAAGGAATATGCTGAATGTGTGCACTCTTGACAAAAATGGGTTACATTTCAATATTTCAGTTGATACTAGGGCTATGTCCAGACTTGTTGGGTTTTTTCAAAGAACACAGTCTATATTAAGGTATGTCTTCCATTTAAATAATGTCTCACAAAACAATCTAGTAGTAAACACAGTAAATAATAATATAATCAATAACTAGGTTAAAAAATAATCCCGCAGCATATTTTTTGAGTTAATAAGGGTAATGAGAAATATAAAAAACATATCCTAATTGTTATGTTTGATATGTTGAAAAGAGAATTTGCTGTATCGCATAATCTTTAATTCCGTGTCAATTGAAAGCTTGTGGTGAAAATTATGTGAATTTGTTGCCATGGCGCCCAGATCACTCGAATTTTCGCCACTTTAACATGTTTGGGATATCATGGATAGAAGGCTCGGAAATTTACCCCAACCCCTACGGACTTTGAAGCTTCTAAGATATGAAATGCAGATAGTTAGGGATAGTATTCCTCAATAAGAATGAATGCCATAAAGGTGTTGGGGAGTGTATGGATAACAGTGGTGGACAAACAACTTATTAACCAACTTTAATGAAAGAATTTTGGTTCCGTATATACCGGGTGCTTCAAAAAAATGTATACACACTTTAAACTATTGTAGTTTTCCCGCTCTACAAGACTAATGTTATATTTCTTCCCCAGGTGCCAGCATAATCGTCCCTCTATTTTATTTTATCAGTTGGAATTTGTAATATCAACATGGGGGACGTACGTTTGAGTTTTGAAGAACGTAAGCAGGTTATTAAGTGGTACTGGAAGTTTGAGAATGTAAATGAAGTTCAAAGACAGTGGAGAAGGGAGTATGATACAGAACCACCTTCAAGATTACCAATTACACGCATACGAGACAAATTCGAAGTTCATGGAACAGTGTGTGATGTGCATAAAGGTCATTCAGGTCGGCCTCGAACAGCTACAAGTGATGAGTCATCAACGGCAGTCTTGGAACTGTTTCAACGCTCTCCTAACAAATCTTCAAGGCAAGGGGCACGTGAAAGTGATGTAAGTGCTAGCAGCGTGCTACGCATTCTGAAGAGAGGCAAGTATCGTGTTTACATTCCAAGGCTGGTGCAACAGCTAAATGACGACGATCCAGATCGAAGGTTGCAATTTTGTGAATGGATTCAGGAGATGGTGATACGTGAACCGGGATTTATGGGTAGCATCATTTGGTCGGATGAAGCCCAATTCAAACTTAATGGAACTGTCAATAGGCACAATTGTGTTTACTGGTGTGAAGAAAATCCTCACATTACAATTAAAAAAGCTGTAAATTTGCCTGGTGTAAATGTGTGGTGCGGTTTGTCTTCAAGGGGACTCATTGGACCTTTTCGATTTGAAGGCACTGTAACTGGTATTAATTACCTAACAATGCTTGCTGATTCCATATTTCCTGCCATTCGTGCATTATACGGTAATGATGATTTTTATTTTCAACAAGATGGTGCTCCGCCGCACTATCACAGGGACGTACGAGCTTACCTGGAACAAAATTTGTCGGGCCAGTGGATAGGACGCAGGGGGCCAATCGAGTTTCCAGCACGCTCTCCAGACCTTACACCACTGGATTTCTTCTTGTGGGGCACAGTAAAAGATGAGGTGTACAAACGTAAACCACGTAACCTAGACATTCTTTGGAATGAGATTCAAGCCGTGTGTAGAGAAATCTCATTGGACGTTTTGATACGATGTACAGAATCTGTGGTGACTCGTACTCAGAATTGTATTGATGCTGCAGGTCACCAATTTGAACAGTATTAACATTTGTTATTTATGTTTCATTTACATTGGACTTTCAGCTTTCTATTTTCCTGAAATTTAACTTTGTAGAACGGTAAATAAATTTTCTATGGAAGTTCAAAGTGTGTATACATTTTTTTGAAGCACCCGGTACAATATACGGATACCCTTATAATATCACTCAGGTTTTCTGCCTCTGTCACATCACAGCAATTTTCTCCTAAACTACTGGACGGAAGAGGTTGAAATTTGGTATCAATGTATAGTTTGGTGACCCGTTCAGGAATACATATCGTAAGTGTAGAAATTTTGATTTTCGGGGTACTTTTGGGGGGGGGGAACTAAAAAAAATCGACCGTTCCCCCCCTCGAAACTACTGAGTCTAAAATTTTGAAAAAATTAGCAAATATAGAATGTTGCCCGAACTTTACAGGAAAAATAAGGAGAAATTATTAATATTAATTTGGGAGGGGGGAAATTATAGAATTAAATAAAAATTTAAAAATAAAAAGAATTCAAACGCATCATCAATATATCAAATGAAAGGTCTCATTCTGAGGAACACACATATATTTTTTCATATTTAAAAAAATATATTTAAGAAGATATTAACGAAATTATACCAAAATTTACCCATACCCCCCCTTATCTCCGAATCTATAAAACGTAAAGTTTTGAAAAAAATTAGAGGTATAGGCTCTGACCTGAACTTTACTGGAAAAATAAGGAGAAACCTCTACTTTTAATTTTAGGGGGCAAATTACAGAATTAAATGGAAAATATAAAATTAAAATTGTTTCTAACCCATCATGTTATATATGAAATGAAAGGACTCATTACGAGGAAAATAAATATATTTTTTTTCAAGTTTTTAAAATAAATAAATTAAAAGATATTAACAAAAATATAAAAAAATACGCATCCCCCCCCTTATCTCCGACACCATAAGTTGAAAAATTTTGAAAAAAAAATGGAGGTATAGCCCCTCACCTGAACCTTACTGGAAAAATAAGAAAAAACCCTTAATATTCATTTTGGGCGGCAAATTATAGTATTAAATGGAAACTATAAAATTAAAATTGTTTCTAACCCATCATGTTATATATCAAATGAAAGGGCTCATGATGAAGAAAACAAATATATTTTTTTTTTCATATTTTTAAAATAAATTAATTAAAAAATATTAACAAAAATATAAAAAATGTTACCCATTCCCCCCTTCTTATCTCCGAAACTATAAGCTGAAAAATTTTGAAAAAAATGGAAGTATAGCCCCTCACCTGAACTTTATTGGAAACATAAGGAGAAACCCCTAATATTCATTTTGGGGGGCAAATTATAGAATTTAATGGAAAATAAAAAATTATAATTGTTTCTAACGGGTCATGTAATATATCAAATCACAGGGCTCATTATGACGAATAAAAGTATATTTATTTAATTTTTTTTAAATGAATATTTTAAAATATATTAAAAAAAATAAACCATTATTATTATTAACCCCGTTATTCCCCAAGCTATAAGACCTCATTTTTTTTGTTTATAGGAAAAATATGAAAAAATCCCTAATTCTATTATTTGGCCCCCAAATAATGGAATTAAAGGGAAAATAAATTATTAGAAGATCCCCATAGTTATTATAGGGAAAAATTATACAATTAAATGGAAAATAAAGATTCAATTTTTAAACGCATCAAGTAATATATCAGATAAAAGGCTCATTATGTGAATTACAAATATATCATATTTTTAAATCATTTGTTTAAAAGATATTAACAAAGATGTAAAACATCTACATAATTCCCACTTTAGAAACTACATTATTTAAATTTTGAAAAATATATTTTGTTTGTATTTTTTAATAATTTGAATGACAAATTTAATAATTTATAATTTAAAACTTCACCTATTTTGCCCTTTATCTTCCAATCTACAGACCCTCAAAACTCAGACAGTAGATTATAAAAGACTTTTCTGAAAGTTTGTTAATAAAATAAAACTCTAATGTTAATTTTTGGGGGCCAAATTAAAAAATTAATACATATGTATTCTGATAAAAATCAAGCGAATCCTGAAGCAGATAAAATAAAAAGTGTATTCCCTGCTTGTCTGAAAAAATATTAGAATCTTGAAAGTGGTACGGAACCCTAAGTATCCGAGTCCAACTCGCACTTGAAGAATTATTTTTATTAAAATTTTAATCATTTACTCTTTGCTAAAGCATCTACATTTAACCGAAACAATATTAAATTTAAACATGTTGCTCTGGGTGTTTATTTCTTGTAAAACATTTTTTAGTGAAATAAATAATCTGCTAAATGAGAAAGGAATGAACGTTTAAAACAATCATGCATTAATTGGTCCTAAGCCAGGGAAGTTTCTTAGGCTATTACGTCTATTAAAGACAAAACACACGGTATACAATAAGAAATTGATAACAATCTCCTCATATAAAACTGAACGGCATTTACGAGACGAGCCTACTTCGCTCGGTAAGGTTCACTGGCCTAGTAACCGAGTAACTGATAGTGATCAGATCATACACATATTAATTATTCGTACTTTAGGCATTTGATCTATCGGTTTGATTGACTGTAAACGATTTGTTAGGACGACGTGTAAAAGCACTCGTCAGATTAAATATATGATTAATAAGTAAATGCATATAATTTCCTGTGTGGTAGATTCAATAATTAAGATTGTTGTATTATTAAAATTGTTACGTGGCCTTTTCCTTTCTTCGCTATCACTGTTTGAGATTCGAACGGTATTATTTCTGTTAGAAGTAACCTAAAATCGTTTGGAAAAAATTGCGTCTATTAAATTAATTTTGTATCGTTTTGACTTCAACTAAGTCAAACACACTGTATATACACACGTACTAAGAACCTCTATATTAAAGTTGTTTAGCTAACATTTATTTTGATTTAATTATAGTCTATTTTAAATCAATTATATGCCACGTTTTGAATAACGAAAATTGTTTCAGTTAATACTATCGCGTTGGCCAAAAGTTAGTATATAACAAAAAATCTTTTTCGATTTTCTAAAACTCGATATAAGCCATGTCATTTAAAAAATAGGGGGCCATTCGGGATTCTCCTTAACATAATATAGTTTAAACTATCCGAATTAGGTTCTGAGTAATCACAAACACGTCTTGGCATCGATTCAATAAGCTCGTTTATTTCTTCTTGAGCAATAATATCCTAAGCTACCTGTAATTCATGTCTTAGAATCTCCAAAATAATTTATGTCAGAGGTAAATATCATGTTCTATGAGCAAAAGATCGGGGGGCGGGGCAGCAGATTCACATGGGTCTCTTCAAAAAAGTTTAAACTAACTCGAGCATCATGAGACAGAGTTTATCTTCGGGTCATTTCTTCGAATTAATTTGTTTATATACCTAAACCGGCATATAAACAAAGTTTTCGGAAAGATGAACAAAAACAAAACAAATGTTACTTACCTTTCGGCGACTATATTCATTTAGACTTTTTCTCACAAACACACTTTGAAACTTCACTTTTATAAAACTTGTCACACTGACGTACAAATTTTAAATGACTAATAGGTACGAAGAAATAATAATTGGCCCCTCGAAATTTTCAGGTAAAAGAAGGGTAGGAGGCATTTCATAGGATTATTTTGGATTGTGTTATTATTGTGATGATATTTTTGTATACGTTCCTGGAATTTTATTAGTATGTAATGTAAGCGATTTATTTTGGTGATGAGATTTCTGTTGAAATTTTGATGTAGGGTTGCCAGATGGGCGAAAGCAAAACCTTTGTCTAGGTTGAAATTCTTGGGAGTTTTGGCGATTTCAACGGCCTCACGGAATTTTCTTGTGAAATAATACGGAGAGTTGGCCACGACAGAGGATCTGTCGAAGAGGATTTGGTGGCCGGTTTCGTGATGATGTTCAGCTACAGTAGAGTTTGAAAGTAGGCCCGTTTTTAAACAACGTTTATGCTCACCCAGACAAGTGTTTATTGATCGACCTGTCTACTGCCCCACACGAGTATGGAATGGAATAAACACCCTTAGATGTAAGAGGATTTTGTTTATCCTTTGGAGAGGGTAACATTTGTGGTTTGTAGACTGTTTTCCCCTCATGCTTATGGAGAAGTATAACCTTCATTTGTTTTTTACAACAATACTTATTTGCATTTATTGGAATATGTTTTACTTATTTAAATATTTTTTTACTAAGCACAAATCTGTTGTAGGATACTGACTATACACAAGCCATGCATGTATTACGTGTAATTGTCACTGTCTTTACAATATTTTATAATTATAATGTATGCAAGTTTTACATCCTATGTATGTTATATGTAACAGGTAATTTGTAATTAGTAATTTGTAATATGTGCTTCTGAGAATTGAATCAAATCAACAAAATCAAAATAATCAATAACACTATAAATGTTCCCAAAGAAGAGCTGTTGTTTCGCACATGGGAGCTGAACAACTTAGGTATTTATTTGAAAATATTTAAGTGTTTAGTTTTAATGATTATTAATTGAACGATGGAACACTTGAAGGTCGAAGAAAGTTAGGTAGAAATAAAGTTTCTTTCCTAAAAAATCGTAGAGATTGGACTGGCATACGACGGCTGCCTTTTATATTTCGAGATTGGACAACCCTAGTGTTGCAATCTGACAACTGACAGCTCTATCGTAAAGTTTGACATTTTTAAGGTTTATCGATGGTATGGTGAATTTAATCGAGGTCGTAGTTCACTCCAAGACGAATTTCGTGAAGGTCGTCAAAACAGTTGTTGTTCCGGAAACCATTGATGCTGTGCGCGAACTGATATTGCAAGATCGTCATGTGACCTATGGTGAGATTGAGTCAACCTTACACATTGACCAGCATACATTCAATATTGCATAAACATTTAAATGTCAAAAAAATTTGTTCGCTTTGGATCCCAAACAATTTGTCAATCGTTCAAAAAAAGGCTCGTGTCGATTGGTCGACAGAAAAGCTCAAAAAATACGATCGCGGTGCTTCAAAACACGTTTATGACATAGTGACAGGTGATGAATCATGGATTTACGCGTATGAGCCCGAAAGTAAACAGCAGTCGACTGAAAAACTGAACATGTCCCAACCATACCACTAGAACAACGCACAACAGTCAATTCTGAGTGGTACACAACTATTTGTTTGCCAGTTGTCTTCCAACAAATGAGGAAAACCAACCGCCGAAGACAGATCACTCTTCACCACTTCAATGCGAGCTTTCACACATCGGCTCAAACAACTGCATTTTTGACCACTCAAAACATCGATTTGATGAGTCTTCCGCCATATAGTCCTGACTTGTCACCAAATGACTTCTTTTCATTCCTGTACGTAAAAAACAAACTGAGATGTCAACGTTTTTCGACACCTGAAAAAACGGTTGCTGCGTTTATAATGCATGTTTTGGAGATACCTCATTCAGAGTGGAAAAAGTGCTTCGACAACTGGTTCAAACGCATGCAAAAGTGTATAGATCTTCATGGGAAATATTTTGAAAAACAATAAAGCGATTTTCGATGATTAATATTTGTTTTTGTTCTCTAATCCCGAAATATAAAAGGCAGCCCTCGTATAAGATGTGATGTGAAGTATTCGTTGAGTTGATCAGAGAATACTGACAAGGCACTTGGAGAGGGTTTAGAATCCTACTAGTAATTCGTAATATTTAGTTGTGATCCTCCAATTTTTTTGAATCATAAATTCATCTTTAAATAATCTAAAACGTTGTTGTTATGAAATGCAGGCGCGTCAAATTACTGAATGCCTAATTACACCACAATTTGGCAACACCATAATTACAAACTGGAAAAAACAATCTCACGGCCATCATTTTCGTCGGCATGGCCATCATTTTGTTGACCTTCACCTTTGATGAAATTTTCATCAGAGTTCGAAAAAGTTAGAGCAGTGAAAAAAAGCAATACATTCTCATCCTGGCCACGTAACTGTTTCTTTATTGTTTTGAAAAGTTATCTTCAAGGTAGTCCCCAGATGCCCCTCTCTTATAACGTCGTCGACGCTTGTTCGTGTTTTCAAGGCGTGTACCGTGACACGCGAAGCTTCCGTCGAAAAATTAAAAAGTTTTGCAACAGCTGGAAGTGTCGTGTGAGGCGACAAATTCGATTTTGTCACCGTGACGAATTTCTTTCGTTAACTATTATATAGAGTACGCATATATATACGGTTTGTGCTGTTTCTGAATTGTTTCGGATGGCTTTTGTCTGTTTCGTGCTGACGGATTGCGCAAAGTCTGTATTTTATAGACTGTTACTACTGAACTAAAACAATTAGTACATTAAAAAAACAGCGATAAAACATTAGTACACGCTGACAATGCAGTCGATCTTATTTATCAGTATTTATTAATCTATATATGAATAGGCAAAGACAAAACGGTTCGGTACCATTTTCTCCTCTGTTGTTTCACCGATTTTCTTTATTTTTGTTTTGTTTAGTAGCTATTGCCGACCTTCAGTTTAAAATGCTAAACTAACTTTATATAATTGGTTCATTCATTAAATAAAATATAGTTAAACATTCATTACGTCCAAACTGTCAATGTCAAACAAATAATACTGACAGTTCCCTCAAATTTGAAAGACTTAATTAATCGAAACACTAACAAATTTAGTATAGAGGGTGACTTTTTTTTATGATCAGTATGGGGATATCGGAAACTAGCGGAGATAGAGCAATGGTTAAATTGGAAAGATATGCAGTTTTACTGGCGCAATTTAATGACACTTTCGGATTTTTGTAAAAAGTCATGGCTTACTAGATATTTTGAAAAAACGAAATTCTGTGGATTTAGTCAAATCCCTCTATCTGTATCTCGAATATGATTGTCATGTCCTCGTTTGCGAGACAGCTCTCGTTTTCGAGATATAACAGAAACTTATCTTTTTTTGAATGGAAAACATAGTTGGCTATGACCTCAAAAAGCGGACATTTTTAGAGTTTTTCAACGATATAATACTCCATGTAGTTATTCATAAAAATAACGGAGTTATGGATGCTTTTCTCTCTTATTTTTACTTTTAACGTAGGTAGCCATGAAAAAGATTGTTTTCATCTTGACGTTTCCTCATTCGAGAGTAATTGCATTTGTAGTACTGACAGTCGATATTGACAAGTTTTCATGATAAAATGGAATATTCTAACGAAGAAAAATTGAATATTGTGGAATGTTATATCATATGCCATAAAAATCCAGTTCGTGCAGCTGAGGAATACCTTCATAAATATTTTAATCGTCAACCTGCTCTATGTACATTTAAGAGGCTTTACGATCTTGGTCCATAGGCAGCGTAAATACAGCATGGCTGGAATGTAGGGTGGAGTGGACGTTTGGTGGTATAAAAATGTTGGAAAAAATGTGAAACTAAAATTATATAAAGTGATTAAAAAACTGTTATACGATGTGGACGTAAAAAAATCATATACAAGATGGTTGAAATATATGCTGGAGTTGAATTATATTTATACAGTGTGATTAAAAAATTATTTATTTTATAGCCCATAAGAAGTTGCATAAAGTGTGGAGAGGAATTAATGTTTTAGAGAGCATTAATATAAAATGATAAAAAATAAATAATTTATGGGGTAGCCCACACGGAGTTATATACTATGGTTGAAATATAGGATGGATTTGACTCCGTAAATATGGGATGTTTTCTACTCCGTCCTATAGTTTACAGAAAGCAGCTAACAAATTTATGTTTGTACGTGGGCAGTCGTAGATACAGGATGGTTGGTACATGGGGTGGAGTGAAATTATCTATTGTTATAGAGAGTTGTCAAAAAAAGTTGAAAAAAAGGTTACATGGCGTGGTCCATAAGGCATAAATATATTTTGGGCTTATTAGTCAACGCCTACTAATACATTTTGTTCGTAAACATTTACCTGTCAATTTAAATGAAAATGTATCATTGTGTAATGTTGAAGCTTTCGATGTTACCTTGTCATGTCTATTAAAGTTATACATACAAAATAAAAAATAAAGAATGAAAACTATCTGAGTTCAAAAAAACTAAAAAATGAAAATAAAACATTTAAAACAAAATACCACCGACTTCCACCTATAACTAAAAAGCTAAAAATAATTATAACAAAATACAACTCTAGCAAATAAATAACACATATAATGTTGTTAGGTACCTACCCAGAAAGTAAGAATTGTAAACATTAAAAGGTGCTCATTCTGTACAAATTAATTAAATACCAGTCTAACTGAATTGAACCAATTTTTTCCAAATCAGTGGATTGGGAGGCGCGGATAGATGAAATTGCCAGCACGATCTCCTGATTTGACGGCATTGGACTACTTTTTGTGAGGATATGTCAAAAGTACTGTATACAAAACTAAACCCCTCAACTTAAATGACCTAAAAAGACGAATTTTAGCTTGCGATTAGATCAGTCACGCCTGAGATGTTGACTAACGTTAGAAGACATTTCTATACCAGATTAACATATTGCCAAGACGTTCGCATCGAGCATTTTTAACAGTTCCTACATTGACATTAATGGTTTTTTGTTTTTGTTTTATATTATTAAGAAATAATCAGTATTACTTATTAGATTTATTGTATAATGTAGCGAATTTGTGAAATATAATAATTAATTTTCTTTTTTTAATGTTGATTTTTGTAATAAATCTGAAAACACCTATTATTTCCGAAACACTTGAAGACAGGTGTAGGAAATTGTACATGAATTATATCTAAAATTTTCTGGACAATCTTAAAAATAAATAATATACAGGGTATTGCATTTAAGATAAGAAATTTAGTATTGGCCACTGCCACATGACACACCCTTTATAATTTTTTTGTTGAAAAAATTCGCATTTAAAAAAACAAACCGACGAGACTAAAGGTTTTTCCCAACACGCGTTTGATTTCATAAAATCTCGAGATTATCAAGTTTATCTTTATTTTCTCCCATCAACTTCTTTTATGTTGTATTGGTTCTGTACACAGTTGTTATACGAAGCTCCTTAAAGACTATTTTTATAAATCACTACGGATTTCTTCCTCTGTTACATCAAAGCAATTTTCTCCTAAACTACTGGACGGAAGAGGTTGAAATTTGGTAACAATGTATAGTTTGGTGACCCGATCAGGAGTATATATCTTAAAAGAAGAAATTTGGATGTTAGGGGTACTTCTGGGGGGAAAAACTAAAAAAAATCGACCGTTTCCCCCTCTGATCTCCGAAACTACTGAGCCTAAAATTTTGAAAAAAAAATGGAAATATAGAATGTTGCCCCAACATTACAGGAAAAATAAGGAGAAAACATTAATATTAATTTTGAGGGTCAAATTATAGAATTAAATGAAAATTTAAAAATTAAAAATTTTTCAAACGCATCATGTAATACATCAAATGAAAGATCCCATTCTGAGGAACACAAATATATTTTTTTTGATATTTGACAAAATAATAATTTAACAGATATTAACGATACCACGATAATATACCAAAATTTACCCATCCCGCTTTATCAACGAATCTATAAAACCTTAAGTTTTAAAAAAAATCAGAGGTATAGAAGTTTACTGGAAAAATAAAGAGAAACCTCTACTTTTAATTTTGGGGGGCAAATTACAGAATTAAATCACATTATATATCAAATGAAAGGGCTTATTATGACAAAAACAAATACATTTTTTCATATTTTTAAAATAAATTAGTTAAAAGACATTAACAAAAATATATAAAATTTTACCCATCCCCCCTCCCCTTAACTCAGAAACCATACGCTGTAAAATTTTGAAAAAAATAGAGGTATAGCGCCTCACCTGAACTTTACTGAAAAAAATAAGGAGAAACCCCTAATATTCATTTTGGGAGGAGAAATAATAGAATTAAATGGAAATAAAAAAATTAAACTTGTCTCTAACGGATCATGTAATATTTCAAATAACAGGGCTCATTATGACCAATACAAATATATTTTTTTATTTTTTTTAATGAATATTTTAAAACATTAAAAAAATAGCCATTCCCCCCTTTAAAAAATAAGACATAATTTTTTGTTACCAAAGAAATCCATTATTAATATTGGGGACCCCCTTTATCGGTCCAGTGAAACAAACAATTGTTTGTATCTAGACGCCTGCCGGTTTTCGGCCTACACCAGTGGGCGTGTAACTTATCATTGACGTACTAAGCGACGCCTTACCATTGTTACCTACAGTTGTTTAAATGTGGTCAATCCGAATAAAGTGAACTTACAGATCCCTAAATAAGTTAATATTGTAGGGGTTCCACGGTGAAACCGGTAAATTATAGAAAAGACCTACCTAAACATAAAGGAAATCTATAAAAAATATTTTTTTAACGCACAAACTCCCATCTGCAGTATATTACGATGAAGGGGCTCAATAGTATGGGTCAAGGATTCATACTGCCCTCCCTATATATACTGTTTACGACTTGTCGTCGCTACCGAAAATAATTAAAAAAGGAAGACTTTAATGGCTTGTTAATTAATTTTTTAATTCTTCCCCCAAGCCATACAGCACTTCAAAAAGATGTGCATAAAATTCAATAACCCGAACAGATATAAAAGTTCCTCAATTATTGAGAGAGGTAATTACTCATTTTTTTTTCAGATCGCTATACAAGCAAAACTTTCTTTCATAAGAAACTTTCATAGATAAAAATAAAATTAATTTTTCCTAGAGTAAACCGGTTTCACACTGAAAGGGCAAAAAAACCAAAAATGCAATTATAACTTTGTTTAGGCTTTTTTTTAGTATTCTGAATACACGAATATATATTTTGTCTCTCTTCAAGATAAAAAGCCGGACACAAAGGGTTAAACACTTGAGTATATTAAATGAAGGGCATAAGAAAAATTATGTTTTTCATATTTTTAAAATTAATTTTTTACAAGAAAACAGAAAGATATAAAAAATTCCCCGTTTTATTTCCGAAACCATACTACCGTAATAATGGGGTAGGGACAAATTATGAAAAATTATTAGAAAACAATTAAATGCAATTAAATGGAAAAATCAATTTTCAAACGCATCATGTAATATATCAAATAAAAGGCTCATTATGTGAATTGCAAATATATCATATTTTTAAATCATTTGTTTAAAAGATATTAGCAAAAATATTAAATATCGACCTAATTCCCATTTTAGAAACTACACTATTTAAATTTTGAAAAATAGGTTTTATTTGTATTTTTTATATAATTTGAATAACTGATTTAATAATTTATAATTTAAAACTGGACCTATTTTGCCCTTAATCTTCCAATCTACAGAGCCTCAATATTCAGACAGTAGTTTATAAAAGGCTTCCCTGAAAGTTTATTAATAAAATAAAATTCTAATGTTAATTTTTGGGGGCCAAATTAGAAAACTAAATACATATGTATTCTTATAAAAATCAAGCGAATCCTGAAACAGATACAATAAAAATTCTATGTGTGGAAAATGAAACTGTATTTTTTTTTCAATTTAAAACGCTTCCTTTAAAAGATATTAGGGTTAATATAAGAAAATGCGCTCATTCCCTTCCTGTCTGAAACTGGAATATTCGAATCTTGAAGGTGGCACGGAACCCTTAGTATGCGGGTCCAACTCGCACTTAACCAAATTATTTCTTAATACTAACATCCAAAAATTAAAAAGTCCTATATTGCTAAAAAGAAAATTGACAATTATTTTAAGAGCCCTATCACAGGCTATCCCTTTGCAGTTAAAATTCTTTTTAGGACCTCACTTTACACCAAATTCCATTATTGTATCCTTTATTATTTCAGAGGGATATTGAATTATTTTTTATTTTTTGTTAAAGCCCGAATTTTTCAACTCATCAAGTTACCTTTAAATGAAAATCGATTCTTACAGAGTAAACACCACTAAAATCCAACTATAACAACAAATGTTTATTATCTGTCGCAAAATAATCGTACCCATAATAATAACAAAAACATTGTCGCAAAATTAGTGCGTGATAAATAATTTCGTACAGTGCGAAATATCAATTGGGTTTAACATGAATTTAAAGTGGGTTATGCCCTCTAAAAATAGCAGAGACTTCGAGTACAGAATATGAATATTTATATCCCATCCTGTCTCTAATTAAGGAGGATTGATTGTTCATGGTTATGTTTCGTATGACCAGTCAAAATATGAGTTAATGAGTACTATATATCAAACCAAATGAGACAGTCACGCTTAGCAGAAATTTTCGGTGAAATATGTGAGCGTTCAACAACAATATTATTTGCCAGATGGCAAGTTACCATCTCGTGTTTACTACATGAATAGCATGAGGTTTTGAGATGCATCTGTAACTGAACGTAACCGGAAACAACATGTAATCACTAAGATGTAAATTATGGGGTAAAGCAGGGTGATTTACATTGTAAGATACACATTTTTCTTAGTCATATTCTCATGTCTGAGAAATCGTGATCTCGTTAGATTAGGTACATCTATTTAATTTAGTTTTCCGTGTTTGTCAGTCCATTGTGACAGTTAGTAGCGTTTGGAGTAGTGTATTTGTGAATTTCTTTACTTGGTCCATCCTTAGAGCATGTACTTTCTGGAGGTAGCATGGAATACACAAATATCGTGTCAAGAGTGAAAAGAGAGGGCAATAGAGAGAGCAAGAGGGTGTTTCACTCGATTTGGAGGTGCAGACAAAGAACTACTTACTGCAAATAGGTCTCTGATTCTAGCATTGTGCATTGATAGCTACCTCCAGAAGTTCAAGCTCTAAGGGTCTATCCATCTAAGAGGAGAACTCTCCTCTCGGACGTATACCTTTTACCTTTACCTGGACTATTATTTAGGTTGTTTGGCATAGAGGGTCCAAAACATTTTCGGATTCATTGCCGACTTATTGTCGAAAATCGGTCTTCGACCTCTATCTCCTTTAATATACAGTGTGGAACTGCCAAATGGAATAAATTCGATAACGAATAAAGGAGGGCTTGTAGGGAAAAACGCTTTCCAAGGGTGTGTCATGTGACAGAGATCAATACCAATTTTCTTATTTTAAATGCAAGCCCCTGTATATTATTTATTTTTTGGATTCTCCAGAAAATTCAACTGTTTCAGTAATTTTATTTATTTATTTACAATTTGGGTTTCCAACAGGTAGCCTGGACTACCCAAATATAGGAAACCACATGTTACACAATTAGTCACAGTCACACAAATATTTAACGCAATTACAATAAAAAAGAAAGAGAACAATAAAGATACGAAAAACTACTACTAAGAAGCTACTTACATACATGTGTGCTTAAATTTTGAAAACTAAAAGTCCGCTTTTTTAGTGCATATAGGGAAATGCTGAAATTGTCAATATGCAAGAAATGTAAGTTGTACGTTCTCAGCATCCTGTACAAACAGGAGTTGTAGGAGGAATTAGTATCACACCTACGACTGTAAAATAAATATTTAGTTCTTAAAGTATACCTAATGCCACAGTTAAAATTGAAGTTATTTATCATATCAATACAGTCTATTTTATTTTGAACTAATTTATATAGAAATATTACATAAAATATATCACGACGAGTGGGAAGTTTAGACAATTTGTATTTTGGCAAATTACATTCATGTGTTATAACAATATTCTCTGTGAAACCGATAACTTAAATTATTAATGAATTTAATTTGTATTCTTTCTATCCTTTCCACGTATTTTACGTATTGTGGATTCCAGACCAAGGAAGCATATTCTAGTGTACTCCTAACGAAAGAGTTATAAAGAATAATAAGGCTTTCTTCAGATGACAAAATCTTTAGTGATTCTTAAAAAAAATCCTAGGTTGCGAAAGGTCCTGTTAACAATATTCTTAACATGCAAATCAAATAAAAATTTGGAATCCAATATTATACCAAGGTCTTTGATGTTTCTTACATGCTATACAATATGAGTGCCAAGTGAGTAATCAAAAGGGATATTATATCTTAATCTTGAAAATGTGATATGTTTACATTTTTCCAGATTTAATACTAATCTATTACAGGCACAATAATGCTCAAGTCTAGTTAAATCAACTTGCAAGTTATGACAATCATCTACACTAACTACAGTATGATATACCTTAAGATGATCGGCATATAGTCTATATTTAGAGTACATAAAACATTGGCCTATATCATTAATGAGGATGGAGAAAAGTAGTGGTCAGAGGTGGGACCCTTGGGGAACACCAGACGTAACTTTAATGCAATTTGATTGTACATTCCCGACCTGCACGTATTGTATCCTACTGTGTAAGTATGATTTAATGAAAGATAAAAGGGTGCCTTGCACACCGAAATCCCCAAGCTTCCGCATCACAGTAGCATGATGCACTTTATCGAACGCCTTGGAGAAATCAGTATACACAACATCCATTTGACAATGATTGTCCATTGCATTGTCTATATCTTGTACATATGGAACCAAGTTAGTAACAACAGAACGACCTCGAAAGAAACCATGTTGACATGGGTCTAATACATTCTTTATTTTAAAAAATAGTTCATTGATTATAATAGCTTCCAACAGCTTTCCAAATATGCATACTAGAGAAATGGGACAATAATTTTTAACTAATTTTTTGTCGCCACTTTTAAAAACTGGGGTTACTAATGCCCTTTTCCAGTAGGCAGGAAAAGTCCCAGTTAGTAATGATTTGTTAAAGATTAAAAAAAGGGGTAAGACCAAGAATTTTTGCATTTTTTTATAAATGACACTAGGATACCGTCTGGACCAGAGCTTTTATTTACATCTAGACAGTTAATTTGGTTTAAAACCTCTTCCAGTGAGATCACTAGTAGAATCAATTAAGGTCGGTAAAGTTTCAGTTTCATATACAGACGAGAAATAACTAGAAAATGCATTACATATATCGAAGTCATTGGTAAACTCCTATACTTGTTTTTGCTAGCAACATATGACATATTTTTCAATGCAACCCTTAATGTTACTTTCAACATTATTGAGTAGTTTTTATAATCAATTTTTAAATTATTTTTAACACATTTTCTTAGATTTGAAAAATTTAGATAATCAGAATCATTTTTATATTTTTTCCATTATTTATGCATCTTCGCCTTTTCCTTAATTAAACCTATAGTATCTCGAGAATACCAGATTGGATATTGCCTTTTTATATTTATTTCAGTAATGTTGCTGTTAATTATTCCCCTTAGATTATCATACAGAATTTGAACGCAGCTGTCAACATTATTATTTGAAAAAAGATAAACCCAATCGATAGCCTCAATAGCAGCATTAATTACATTGTAATCAGCAGATTCAATTTTATATCTTTTATATGGTGATCTTTTTTTAAACAATAAATCGTTTCCTAAATTAATCAAGATCTCAATTGCCTTGTGGTGTCTATCTTCATCTACAAGAGGATGGTTACTTGACAAAACCTTAATGTTCGGTAAAAAAAAAAACTTAGCATGCATATTTGGAACGTCGTTGTACTGGTATAAATTTAAATAGTTAAATGAGTCAACTATAATTTCAGAGGTCGCATTACAAACATTAGCTGGCATTTGAGATGTAGAATCATAAGACCACAATATTTCAGATGCATTAAAATCACCAATCACCAAAACAGAGTCATTAGAATTATTTGCCACAATTTTAGAAACATTATTGTACGTGGCATATGGGGGCACCTAAACACAACAGAGCAACAACTTATTGTATCCCTCGCATTGAACAGATATCCACAGGTCTTCACACAAGCCATCACTTGACCACTCAGGATGCACATCACAATATGTTTTAACTGCAACCATTACGCCACCACCATCTTCTTTTAGTCTACCACGGCGATCATTCCTAAACACATTATAAATTTGGGGATCGCATACTTCTACTGAATTTATGTTATCATTGAGTCGAGATTCCGTTATGCATATTAGATCTAAGAAGGACGCAGCTGATGAAATGAAAAAAAGTTTAAGTTTAGTTCTGAGACCGTTCACATTTTGATAATAGATAGAGAGAACCATAAACGAAAAAAATGGGAGATAACTTGTGAGATTTTTAAAAACTGAGGGTTTCAGATTTATTACAAAAAACATTAAAAAAATGTTTTTTTAACACATACGCTACATTACACTCAATACTTAATTCCCTTTTAGCTCTTGATATTGAGATAGTAAGCAAAAACCATTTCTACTGATTTGAAACAGTCTTGTCCATTTTCGAAAAACTTATAGCCTTAACATCTCATTGTCTACCTGCATGGCAGTGATGATCAGTATCAGTGCTAATGTCTTTTGAATTTCGTTAATTGTACGTAATAATATCAGAAAAATGGGTCATTTAACAGAAATGCACAAAATAACCATTCTACAAATAATTGATTACAGAGAAAACTCACGGGCACAAATGGAGTTTCATGCATATTTCACGAAAATTTTCCAAATTTGCCGCCTGTATCCCAAGGAACAGTTAGCAAAATAGAAAAGCAGTTTCGCGAGCTTGGTCACGAAAGACAAATAAAAAAAGTAGCTGCCATGGTGTAAGTGATAATTCGAAATTGGATATTATGCTTGAATTTCAAGAAAACCCACATAAATCTGTTCAGCGTTAATCACACGTCAATTTTTCGAGTATTAAAGGAAAGTAAAATGCCTCCCTATGAAATGATGCCGACTCAGGAACTCATGGAAGGCGATTTCGATAGGAGAACGAATTTCTGTGAACAAATGATGGTAAGGTTAGCTAACAATGTGATCCAATTAGAAGTGGTTTTGTTTTCTGATGAGAGCACATTTGCACTTCACGGTCATATTAATCGTCAAAATTGCCCCTATTGGTCTAAAGAGAATCCACACTGGATGACAGAGAAACATACGCAATATCCTAGAAAAGTTAAGGTTTGGACAGGGATTGTTGGAAATCATATCCTAGGTCCCTTTTTCATCGATGGCAACTTGAACAGAGATAAATATTTAGAACTGCTCCAAAATAATGTCGTGCCACCTTTGACAAACTTATATCGTGATCCAGTAAACCCACAAGTTTCTGCCAAGTCAATATAGTTTTAACAAGATGGAGCCCTGCCTCATTACGAAATAAATGTGCCGCAGTACCTGAACCAAATTTTTCCAAATCGGTGGATTAGGAGGCGTGGATCGATAGAATGGCCAGCACGATCTGCTGATTTGATGCCATTGGACTACTTTTTGTGGTTATATGTCAAAAGTACTGTATACGAAACTAAACCCCTCAACTTAGATGATCTAAAAAGAGGAATCACGCTTGTGATTAGATCCCTGAGATGTTGAGTAATGTTAGAAGACATTTCTATACCAGATTAGCATGTTGCCAAAACGTTTGCGGCGGACATTTTGAACATTTCCTACATTTAGATTAATGGTTTTTCGTTTTTTATATATTATTAAGAAATCATCAGTATTACTTATTAGGTTTTTAGTACAATGTAGCGAATTGTGTAATAAAATGATTTTCTTTTTTTAATGTTAATTTTTATAATAAATCTGAAAACAATTAAATTTGGGAAACAATTGAAGATGTCTAGAATTTTCTGGAAAGTCCAAAAAATAAATAATATACAGGGGCTTGTGTTTAAAATAAGAAAGTTGGAATTGGCCACTGTCACATGACATACCCTATATATTTAAATACACAAATCAACGAGTCCAAACGTTTTTTTCCTACAAGCCCTTCGTTATCGAATTTACTCCATTTGGCTGTTCCACACTGTATATATAGGCTGATGATATTAAACTATATATTGTAATAGAAAATGTAATTGACTGTTTTAGGCTTGGCCATATGAATGCCTGGTGTAAAAAAAATAATCTGCCTTTAAAGGCATCAAAGTGTCACGCCATGACTTTTACCAGAGAGCAAACGCCTATTTTGTTTGATTTGTTTGATTACAATATAGATGGTGACACTTTGTCAAGAACAATATTAGAGATCTTGGTGTTAGTTTTGATAGCAAACTAAATTTTAATTTGGATGTTGAAAATACTGTACAAGCAGCTTATTAAAGCCTTAGTTTTATAATTCGAAACTCTGGCGGCTTCTCAGATCCAAGCACTCTGATTTTACTTTACAACGCCTTTGTGAAATCTCGGCTTGAATACGCTGCTTTGGTTTGGCACTCAGGCTATAGTAAGAACAGTGACATGGTCGAAAATATTCAGAGGCCATTTTTGATATTTCTAGCTTTTGAAATTCACGGTTTATATACGCCCTTAGGATTTCCTCAAGCTGAGCTACTGAAGAAATTCTAGCTTCTTAGTCTGCACGATCGGAGGAGAGTTCATTCAGTTGTCTTTCTAAGTAAGTTGTTGGGAAGCTAAATAGATTGCAGTGACATCTTACATCAATTACCTCTGCATGTTCCTCGACCTAGCTCGCGTTCTGATAATATATTTTATTTACCTAAACCAAAAACTAATATTTTAAAGTTTTCACCTCTTTATTTTATGTGCGACAGTTATAACTCCGTGAAATTCGACATTTTTAACTTCTCTATAATTGTATTTAAAAAAATGTAATCATCGTTTCTATTAATCTGATGTACAAGCTTTAGTAACGAATTGTCTTTAGTTTCGATATCGCTATGTTTGTCCCTTTCCTATAATTGGTCTTTGCACTGTTGGATACTGTAACAATAAATAAATAAATTAATTAGTTAATAAAATATTTTTTATGTAATTGATCAAGTAAGGCGATAACTTTCAAATTCGTATCATACTGTATTTCGAAATGAAAATCAAACCAGCTTGTTTAAACTGTCAATTGACTTCTTAAGTCATTCAAAATTCCTTCAAAATCCACTGTAAAAATTCCAAAATGAAAAAACAGAGTGTCGAACGAAAACGAGTTTCTCCAAAGGTGTCCAAGAACATATACAGACAATCCAGGTCTAGAAGACGAAATCCCCATAAAGATGTCAGAACAGCAAAAGCGCTAATCAAAGCAGTAGGATTCCTACAGAGTTGTCGCATACCGGGCACACCAGAAAACATCAAGCTCTTCATGCGCCAAAGATCCATCAAACCTTTCTCCAATTTGAACGCTAAGCTACCAATTTATTTATCCAAAGCTATAGAACTTGGAATCATAAAGAGATACAAGAGCACGTACAAGTTGGAACCGTTGAGATACAAACGTAAAGGAAAGGCGGTATCAATAAAAGGACGTAAAACCGTTAAACAGGACAAAGATGCAACTGCCAGGAAACAAAGACATTCTCCACAAAAGAGGGTTGAACCGTCTCCAGCGAAATGTATAAAACAAGCAAAGAAGCCATCGAAAACGAACTCAGTTTCAAAACCGGTGACAGAACGGCCCTGTCAGCATACTGTGAAGTCACTGAACACAACTGAAAAAATGGTTGTAGCTGTTAATTGATTGTTTTTCTAATTACTGAATGTTTCCCCCACTTTTTGAATGTTCCGTTCCAAAAATAATAAAATGTACAAAAGCTGTATGATTAAAAATTAACTATACTAACGTTTCGAGATTCTTCAATCCATTGAAAACAAGACAATATATTGTTTCTGGTAGAGAACCTTCATCAGTTGCGCTCCCCTCAACGGCTGTTATACGTTGAATGATATAGTTCTAAATATGTGGATATATATCTGTGTATATATTTACTTTTGTGTTTTTATATAAAACACTCGAACCATCTGTCAAGAGTATGGTATATGTTATAGCATAGTATGCTTCCATATACTTAAATTACTCAGTAGACAGTAGATGTCACCGACATCTATTAGGTTCAATACACTGACCATAAATCTGGTTGTTGAACTGTGATGGTTAAATTTGTATTTTTTGGATGTGAATTCTTCAAATTAATCTAATTTTATTCACGTAGGTTTGTTCGTACAAAACTGATTTTTACGACAAATTATTCGGTCGGTACTAGTGGCTCCCCCAAATTGAAACCATTTGTGGACACTTTCTTACTCGAGAGTGTGTCCTCCTTTTGCTCAAACCTCCATAATTTAAAATAATATTATAAAGCAGTACGTATAAAAGATGTCACAGGGAGATTTGAAACATTATATCTATCGTATTGATTATCTGTTTGGTCATATAACTTTATGTAATTCGGGCTGGCTTCTGGGAACCCAAAAAAACTAACATTTATTAAATTGGCAATTTACACGGAAATCGTTGACTGATATTAACTTAGTAGTAAACTTAAGCCACGCCGGTAATGAGCTCATAAATTTAACTCCATTCATTCACTAGAAAATATTGCATCTGTGTGTTCAAGTGAATTATTATTAAACAAGCTTTATTTATTGTTTTAAACAAATCGCGGACAATTATAATGACTGTATTGGTAGCAGAGAAAATATTGGCAATTACAACATTTTGAGAATCAAATTGTCACAATGACTTTTCACGTTAATATTATTGGACGTATTTGGTCAGGCAGTTTATACAGGGTGTTTTGTAGAAAGTTCGTCAAACTTGGAGGGCAGATAGGTGGGCTCATGTGCTATACTATGTAGCCCATATAACATCTAGATATCTTACAGTTTTTTTTTAATTTACTTTTTTTCTTAATTCTCAGATGTTTACATTGTTGTTGTAACTTTTTTTTATTTTCCACTGCATCTTCAACAATTAAACTTAAATCTAATCTATGATGTTTGTTTGTTCATCTGCATTTGATATTTGACACGACACAAATAATTTGTTGAAAAAATTTGACCACAAATGGTGAGGTTCCATAAAAAAGTAATTAAGTTAAACACTTTATCACATTCCAAAAAAAAAAATAAATAAATAAGAAGCACATCGAAAACTTGAATGCTTACAAAAACTTTTCTAATTCAACTCCTTTCTAACCACATAATTATGGAATGTGTTCGATGGCACATTCCATAGAGAATATCCAAAAAAAATGTATGAATTAGATGTTGCGGTTTTAGTTCAATGCTGGTTCAATGCAAGTATATAATTGACGAAGGACCTTTAGCGGAACAATCAATAAACACGTGCCGTCACATAAACGAACCACCAAATAAAAGTTATCACTAACCTTTTATGTCGAAGCTCTGGTGTTTTCTTGGGTCTTGTTTCTTTAGAGGCTAGCCCCGTAACAGCAGGAACAGTTTCTTAGAGCTTCGTCTGGACAACACGTTACACAAAAAATAGCGACGTAATGTTCATTGATTGAGCAAACAAAAATGCGGGTTTAACAACAAATGATGCGCTTTTGTAAACACAAAAGAAACAAAATGAAAGCGGTTTAGCAGTCGTTACGAACGAAGCTACTAACTCGCGAAATCGTAACGCAAAAAACAACAATAAGCGTCGTCTCTTCAGACGGAATCAAAGCGACCGAAAAGTTCGGAGAACGGAGAACAATACACGAACCTCCTAAGCGTCCTAATAGCTAGGGAACCGAAAAAGCTTTAATTGACATAGCAATTCCTAACAACAATAATATAAATATCAAGCAGGCTGAGAAAATAACCAAATATAGAGATTTGGAATTTCAAATAAAGACTCAGTGGAACATGAACAACACACGAACTGTACCAATTGTTATGTCAACGACAGGACTAGTTCCAAAACATCTATTAAACAATCTGAAGTACCTCGGTCTGGACGAACATCTTTACAAACAAATGCAAAAAGCCGTCTTGTTAGGGACAGCCCGGACGGTCAGGAAATTAATGGGAACCTGCCGCCACGACTCCAATCACGCGCTTGAAAACCTGGCAAGGGCTCCCACAGAGCTAAACCCTTTTGATATCTAGGATATCTGGGGTTTAGTGAATTTTTTACATACATTGTATGGTCAAGTCGGGATAAAGGTCTTTTATTGCGATAGTACAACAGATTTTTTTTTAATAAATTGTACATTTTCGTGGAAAGCAAGGCGCAGTCTAGCTTATATAGCTACTCTACTGAACCTTGTTAACACCGTTGACGAAATTTAAACACTAAACACTAAATTAAACACTAATACAGCAGATGACAAAAGTCTTAAAAATAGTTCTAATAAAAATATGGAATTTACAAAGAAAAAAAGAAATGACATGTGTTAAGCATTAGTCTATAATTTATATAATAATTATTTGAATTTTCTCTTAAAGTTTTTTTCATTAAGTGATGTTAATTCTGCTGGTAAGGAGTTGTAAATTTTAATTGCATTGTAACTAAATGATCTCTGAAACGTAGCAGTCCGATGGTGTGGAATCGTTATTTTGTCAGGAAATCTTATAACTCTAGAATGAATATTTAATCGAGCAATAAATTTACTCTTCAAGGCTAATAGAATGGAGACGTTTGACAAAATCTTAAAGAAAAAACTAGCCTAATGCAACTCCCTCCGTACATCCATCCTTAGCCAATTAAGTTCTTTAAAAGTATGCGAGATATGGTCATATTTACGCAATCCGAATATAAATCTGCAGCAGGTATTCTGAACTTTTGGTATACGGATTCTGTGACAGTAATTAAAATTTGACAGGACAAGAGATTCACAAAGCATTTTACGCATGGAAAAACTTAAAATTTGTCTGTGGTTATACAATATCTTTAACGACAAAAAACAAGTTGTTAAAAAAGTTTCGAGACATTTTAATTTTTAAAATGTCCGACGTCCGCTAACTTCAGGGTCATCAATTGATAACTTCCTCCTTTTTGGAAGTCGTTTAAAAAACTGATACAAAGGTCCACGCAAGCAGATAGAAATTCAATTTTATTCAATTCCGATAACAATACATGATGATGGTGACAATGTAATAACAAACACAATTTTTCACGCGATCCCATCAGACTCAATGACTGCTCTTTCATGTTCACTTAATCTCTCCCCTACGGAATTCTTTCCAACGCTTTGGTGACTATGTCTGCTGAGAACTTTTGAATGAATAGAACTGGTCTTGGAAGGTTTTTCTGTTGCCTCTTCGAATGGAGTGGGGGACGGCTCTTTTCCAATGCTGGTTTTCGACGCTACAGGTCTCTGATGTTTCTGACTAATCAGCTTTTTGTGGTACGATGGCAGAGGTTTCCATTTAGACTTCGTATAAGGCCGTCGTCTGCGTTTCAGTTCAAAATTTCCCAGTTTATAAGTGCCGTTTTGCCTGCGTAAGATTCCTAATTCGATCCCTCTTGACAGATACAATGGCAGTTTAGCGTTTAGATTGTCAAAGCGTTTCCTGCTTCTTTCTAGCATGCAAATCTTGATGTTTTTTGGGGTGCAAGCTATGCTGCTCTTTTGTAAGAATACAACTGCTCCTACCACAGCGTTTGCGGTTCTGATGTCGGGCTTGAATTTTCTTCGTTTACGGCGTACCTGTCTGGGTTCCGTAGAGCTTCTGTCGTTGGAAGACGATGCCTTCAAATCTTCCACGTTTTCCTTCATTTCAAAAATTTTTGGTTTATGTTTGAGAAATAATCACTTGACAGTTTCACTTATTTGACATAATTTTGTTTTCAGGGTACTGGATGATTTTTTAGTTATCCAATGGGGTGTTCATTACATCATTCAATAGAACAAAATTGAAGGCAATTTATGATATAAAATTCAAAAGCAAACCGCCGATGCCTTCTCTTCAGGAGTAGTGCATAGCTGATATCTCACATGATTTTAACAGTAAATTCGTATAAATAATTTACTTAAACAACAAAAACTAGCATAAATGTTTTTTTTTTGGTTTTGGGCTTATATTGAGGAAAACAATAAAGGAATCGTGATCTTGTCAAAAAATTGGACTCCTCATAGGAGTATTTTCCGTTGGGAACACCGGAGAAAATCAGTTTATTTTCAAACATTCATAAATGATTCTAATGAAAATATTTTTTTCCGCAAAAAATAACAGTTTATGATAGTCTGAAGTTGGCAGACAATGTAACAGGTTCCTCGAAGTCTCCTTGGACTTCCATCGTCTTGAAGTGGTTGATCTCACAACGTTTCAATAGCTGTGTATCGGTCATATTTATATTATACCCTTAACCGGTCATGGTTGAGGTATGTCGATGACACCTTTATTATTTGGCAACATGGAGAGACAGAACTACAGGCATTCCTGGAGCACCTAAACCAATCCCAACCATCCATTAGACTCAAAATAGAGATGGAAGAGAGTGGGTGCCTACCATTCCTTGATGTAAACTGTGAAAGAACTAGGACCGGAATCCAAACAACAATCTACAGGAAGGCTTCGCATACAGGATTATACCTTCACTACAATTCCAACCACCCATCTGCAGTACACCAGAAGCCCTCAAAGAAGAACAAGTAAAACTTAGAGAGGACCTTTTGGCGAATGGATATCCGGAAACGATCATTACCAAGGTGCTGGACAAACTAAATAGGCAAGAAGAGGACACTACTAGTAGCAACTCTACTATTACCGTATACTAAAGGCCTGTCGGAGAAACTTAGAAGAATTGCACACAGCTATGGAATCAGAATTGTCTTCAAAAGCAACGACACCTTGAGGAGCATGATAACAAGAACGAGGCCCGACGCACCAGCAATACCAAATAACTGTATATACAGCATACCGTGTGAATATGGCAATATTTACATTGAAGAGACAAAGCGACCGCTGGACACCAGGATTAAGGAATACCGCACAGCTACTCAAAGGGCAGATGTAATCACGCATGGACCGAACACCATAATATCAACTGGGACTAGACTAGAGCAATTCACAAGGAAGAACACTGGTACAAAAGAAAATTCATAGAGACGGCATATATAATCTCGAACGTTGGATACTCTGAATTTCCTATCATTCACCTGATGACGATAGCAGATACACAGCCATTGAAACGTTGTGAGATCAACCACTTTAAGAGGATGGAAGTCCAAGGAAACCTCGAGGGACAGTTTATGATATTACGATTAGCTATTTTCAAGATGGGTATTGTGAAATAAATGGTTTTTGCACAATTGCAATTTAAACAATTCAGATGGATATCTTTCAAACTGTTTCATATTAACCACTCAAAAGTCCCTAAAATGAATTTCAATCTTAGATTTTCGTAAAAATGGTTTAAAACGATTGCGAAAATTGCTTTATACGCACAAGTACTTGAAAGGTGGGGATCAAAGCATTAGTAGACAGCCAAGCTATTTAAAAGGGTAATTTGTGTAAGCCTGGTTCAGAGGCCGATCCAGACACGTGCTTCCCGGGGGACGATGTAATTCTTCAGGGGGGAGGGCAATCCTGTACTAACTTACCTAAATAAAATTTGAAACCTAGATTTCTTGGGTTATTACATTAAAAATAGTCGTTCTGACGCTTAAACCCATAGAAGTTATCTTCTTGTAACCTCTTAGAGTTAAGATTACCTCGTTTTAATATTAAATTTACTAATTTTGATGCTCTCCCTTGGATCCGCCTATGGCCTGATTGCTCGCTATTAGGGGTATGTCAACTTAAATGTCATAAATCAAACTTTCAATTTGCAATTTACATTTTCATTAGATATTTTAAAGCCATTCAAAACGAACTCAGAATCGACTTTGAAACGTTTGGTATTTTCCTTCAATATAAAGCTTTTTAATTCAATCATGGTGTTATTCCCAAGAAAACTTAAAAATAATCAAGAACATGCCAAATAACATTTAGAACACAAGGAGAAGCTTATTTTTAACATAATAGAATGCTCATTTAACCCATTGTTGGACATATTTTTTACCTTGACGGAAAAAGTGCCGCTTTGACCAATATAGACTTTAGGGCATTACCCACATGATAATTTATAGACTCCAGATTTATTTTTTGGATCAATTTTTGATTTGTTATTTTTGATAAATTTTCCAAAACTATTGTTTGTTTTGAATGTAACGTTAATATTCTGTTTTCTTAAACAGGATGCTATTTTTAAACTTGGTTTGCCAAAATAGGTTATACTATTGTATGAATCATTATTGGTTTTGCTGTCTGGGTAAACTTCTCTTAATGCCTTTTTGTGTTTTTGATTTCCAAGAATATTTTCTATTAATTCGGCTTCAAACCGGTTATTTATTGCTATCTGTTTGAATATGTTTAATGCTTTCTGAAAATTATCTGGTGATTGTTTTATGGAAAGTAATCTATTAACCATACTATTGTAAGCGGAAAGTTTTTGTTGATATGGGTGTATAGAAGTGCGGTGAATCGTTAGATCGGTTTGAGATGGCTTGTGAAATTTTGAAAACTCGTGTTTGCCATTTACCTTGTTAACTGTTAGATCTAGGAAATTGATTTTATCATCTTGTTCACACTCTATCGTAAATTTAATATTTGGATGGATATTGTTTATAAAATTGAGAAACGTTTCTAATTGTCTATTCGTCCCTACGAAACAAGCTAAAATATCGTCTACATATCTATACCAATAAATAATTTTTTTAGCCAATACGTTTTGGTGAACCTTGTTTTCAATATTAGGGATGAAGATTTCTGCGAGTATGGAACTCATAGGGTTCCCCATAATCAATCCTTCGTGACTTGTGTAAAAAACATCATTGAATTGAATATAATTTTGTTTAAGGCATGTTTCTAATGCTGTTAATATATCTGTTTTTATTATTGGGTTAATGTTGTTTTTATCTAATATGTCGGAAATTATAGAAATAGTGTCTGATGGAGGTATACTGGGGAATAAATTCTGAACGTCAAAAGAAATTAATTTGGCATTAGACGGTAGACTAACATTTTTAATTTTCTCTACAAGTTCTAAAGAATTTTTAGCACTAAATTTTGAATGAAAGTTGCAGGAATCTTTAATAACTATTATAAAACTTTTGAAATTTTATAAGCTGGAGCTGTCATATATGATATCACTGGACGGATAGGGTAATTTTGTTTATGGAGTTTGATTAATGAATACAGTTGTGGTGGTTGTGGGTTCATCTGAATCAGTTTAAATTTTGAGATATCTTTGAGCAATCTTGTATTTGGATTAAATTTTATTTGCCTTTGAAAAAATTCTGTGGGGTCTTTAATAAGGACCTGATATATACCTGAATTCAAAAATTCAGTATATAACTAAACACCTTGAGTATTAACGCACCAAATAGCAGTTTAGGATTTGACATGTGTGGTCACTGAATTTTCTATTAGGCCGGGAGAATATGACAACCAAAAGCACCGTCTTCGCAAAATGGAAAAATTTTCATTTAAATAAGTATTTTCCTGGTATACAAACAAAACGAGCTAGGTACTCATTGATTTAAGGAGCCAAAAATACTATGCTTTATTACCTATATGCTTGAGATGTAAATAGAAAATTTTCAAATTTCCAATTATAACTTCCAGTGCCTACAATTCCCGCACTATTACGTTGTTATTAAAATATTTATTAGGAATTGTCCGTTACGTCACTTTTTATTGCTAAGAATATTGGAATTTTCCGTGATTTTCTGCAAAACTGTAAGTTGCACGTCGCAGAAAAGTATATGAGATCACCTAAGGATCTTCTTTAATATATTAAACGTTAAAAAAACTATACACGTCCATAACGAGTTTTCGAAAAATCCACCAATATGTTAGGCAGTGTTCTATAAAATGATATATTTTATCAGTCCCTATCCTAAAATATGCTTTTTGTAAGCTACTATTTACTATGCTTGTATTGTAGTGCCGATAACTCCTTTTTCTGATGTCCGGGTTTCTTATTCTTTTCAGAAACACAAAAACGAAAATTATATTTCGAGATTTACACTTTATTTTATAAACGACACGTGTTTCGGCATACAATGCCTTTATCAAGTTTCACAAAATACTAAAACTATTATTCTAACTACACCATTATATATACATATTACTTAACTAAACTAATTATACAGAGCCATTAACAAGATTTAAAAGTGGGGATGGATTAAGATCTAATTGGTTATTTAATAGTCTACCTGGATATTTATACCTGTTAATTTCTAGGGATTCTAATAGATTAATTTTACTGGGGTTATTTTCTAAATGTAATATATTTACAGTATCGTTAAAGTTGTGATTATCCTCCACTAAATGACGTGCACAATTAGATTTATTGTCTTGTGTGGAATAAGTTCTTTTGTGCTCTTTAATACGAGTATTAAAATTTCTAAATGTCCTACCGATATATAGCTTGTCACAATTACCGCAGTTAAGTTTATATACCCTTGATTAATTATTATTAATATATCTGGATAAATTATTTGAAGTTTTATAACTGATATTTATGTCTTGTTTTTCTAAAAATGATTTAACTTTATTACTTGTTTCGCCCAGGTAAGTTAAAGTTTTGAAAAAATCATAAGGTTTTTGATCAATAGGATAAACTAAATTTAGAGCCTTATGCAACATTTTCATTTATACCAAGTTTTCGATGAGTTGGTGATCAAAACCGTTGTTTACTGATATCTGTTTAATGATGTTTAATTCTTTTTTGAAATTTAACGGCGTCGGTCAACGTCAGGTAGACTATTAAATAACCAATTAGATCTTAATCCATCCCCACTTTTAAATCTTTTTAATGGCTCTGTATAATTTGTTTAATTAAGTAATATGTATATATAATGATGTAGTTAGAATAATAGTTTTAGTATTTTGTGAAAGTTGATAAAGGCATTGTATGCCGAAACACGTGTCGTTTATAAAATAAAGTGTAAATCTCGAAATATAATTTTCGTTTTTGTGTTTCTCATTATGGATTTACATCAAGTATCAGCCGCAACAATTCAGTATTATTCTTTTCACACTAATTAACAAACTAAAACTATAAGTGCGCTAAAAACTGACATTAATGAATTTGAAATTGATATAACAAAACTGTATTTTGTCAGCACCTACATTTTGCATCGTTTCAATCAAGAAACCGCTCATGGACTCTTCACCAGGTCAAGGTACTGGTTAAAATTCAGTCGGCTACTATACGATACATTAAAAAGTCACCTACAAGTTTCAGTATGCCCACGCACGTTTCGGACCCCAAAAATGTAATGTCTCAGCGACCAATGGATAACAAGTCCAAATGTAAAAAAAATTATAAATTCCAAGCGTCAAATTTATCGCGTGGCCACGACTGACGTGTAGTTTTATTTTGAATTTTTGTTGATGGTTCTCGTTTTCGGTTCTTTGACTTTTTAAGACGTTTTGGTGGTCAAGGTTAAAGACCTTCAGAGACGCCTTCGATGTCGCGTTAAACTCGAAAGAAGTGTACCTAAAACGCTTTATGTTTATTTATCGAGGTTTTATGATAGAATGTAGGTTACGTAATCTGGGTTACAATGACAATTGCATCGTTTAGGTGATTGTGGGATTTTACGGATTTTACGGGCATAAAAATTTGGAAAATCATGATTAAGGGAAATATGTCAATATGTAAAGAAATGATAGTTCTTAAGTGAACTGTATAAAAAGCAATTTGGTAGCAAATGACATGCCATCTTTAATTGTCAAGGGGGGACAGCATGGATTGGGTTATTAGGTCAGCAAATATTAAATGAAATGAAAATAAAATAATTTGGTCAAGTACGAGTTGGACTCGCATACTTAGGGTTCCGTACCACCTTCAAGATTCTAATATTCCAGTTTCAGACAAGCAGGAAATGAGTGCATTTTCTTATATTTACCCTTATATCTTTTAAAGGAAGCGTTTTAAATTTATAAAAAATATACACTTTCATTTTCCCCACATAGACTTTTTAATTTATCTGCTTCAGGATTCGCTTGATTTTTATCAGAATACTTATGTATTTAGTTTTCTAATTTGGCCCCCTAAAATTAACATTAGAGTTTTATTTTACTAATAAACTTTCAGAGAAATCTTTTATAATCTACTGTCGGAGTTTTGAGGCTCTGTAGATTGGAAGATAAAGGGCAAAATAGATCAAGTTTTAAATTATAAATTATTAAATCTGTTATTCCAATTGTAAGTGTATTGAACCTAATAGATGTCGGTGACATCTACCGTCTATTGAGTAATTTAAGTATATGAAGGCATACTATGCTATAACATATACCATACTCTTGACAGATGGTTCGAGTGTTTTATATAAAAACACATAAGTAAATATATATACAGATATATATCCACATGTTTAGAACTATATCATTCAACGTATGACAGCCGTTTCGAACCAGGAGTTCTCGTCAGATACGCTTCCTTGAATGACAAGTTCTAAAGTGAAAAACATCAGTAAGACAACTTTATACTTAAATTACTCAATAGACGGTAGATGTGACCGACATCTATTAGGTTCAATACACTGACTGTTGTCTTACTGATGTGTATAACATCCAAGTATTTCACTTTAGAACTTGTCATTAAGGAAGCATATCTGACGAGAACTCCTGGTTCGAAACGGCTGTCATACGTTGAATGATATAGTTCTAAATATGTGGATATATAACTGTATATATATTTACTTATGTGTTTTTATATAAAACACTCGAACCATCTGTCAAGAGTATGGTATATGTTATAGCATAGTATGCCTTCATATATTTAAATTACTCAATAGACGGTAGATGTCACCGACATCTATTAGGTTCAATACACTGACTGTTGTCTTACTGGTGTGTATTATATCCAAGTATTTCACTTTAGAACTTGTCATTCAAGGAAGCGTATCTGACGAGAACTCCTGGTTCGAAACGGCTGTCATACGTTGAATGATATAGTTCTATACATGTGGATATATATCTGTATATATATTATTCCAATTATTTAAAAATACATATAAAATATATTTTTCAAAATTTAAATAGTTTAGTTTCTAAAGTGGGAATTAAGTCGATGTTCAATATTTTTGTTAATATCTTTTATACAAATGATTTAAAAATATGATATATTTCTAATTCACATAATAAGCCTTTTATCTGATATATTACATGATGCTTTTGAAAATTGAATCTTTATTTTCCATTTAATTGTATAATTTGTCCCTAAAATTACTTTGGAGGTTTTCTAATAATTTATTTTCCGTTTAATTCTATTATTTGGGGGCCAAATAATAGAATTAGGGATTTTTTCATATTTTTCAAATAAACAAAAAAATTTAGGTTTTATAGTTTGGCGAATAACGGTGGGAATGGGAATTTTTTTTAAATATTTTTTTAATATATTTTAAAATATTCATTTTAAAAAAATTAAAAAAATATATTTGTATTCGTCATAATGAGCCCTGTGATTTGATATATTACATGATTCGTTAGAAATAATTATAATTTTTTATTTTCCATTTAATTCTATAATTTGCCCCCCAAAATGAATATTTGGGGTTTCTCCTTATTTTTTCAGTAAAGTTCAGGTAAGGGGCTATACTTCAATTTTTTTCAAAATTTTTCAGCTTATTTTTTCGGAGATAAGAGGCGGAATGGGTATTTTTTTATTTTTGTTAATATCTTTTAATTAATTTATTTTAAAAATATGAAAAAAATATATTTGTTTTCGTCAAAATGAGCCCTTTCATTTGATACATAACATGATGGGTTAGAAACAATTTTAGTTTTATATTTTCCATTTAATTCTATAATTTGCCTCCCAAAATGAATATTAGGGGTTTTTCCTTATTTTTCCAGTAAAGTTCAGGAAAAGGGCTATATCTCCATTTTTTTTCAAAATTTTGCAGCTTATGGTTTCGGAGATGGGGGAGATAGGTAAAAATTTTTATATTTTTGTTAATCTCTTTTAATTAATTTATTTTAAAAATATGAAAAAAATATATTTGTTTTCGTCGTAATGAGCCTTTTCATTTGATATATAACATGATGGGTTAGAAACAATATTAATTTTATATTTTCCATTTAATTCTGTAATTTGCCCCCCAAAATTAAAAGTAGAGGTTTCCCCTAACTTTTCCAGTAAACTTCAACTTTCAAAACTATAGGTTTTATAGTTTCGGAGATAAGGGGAGGGAATGGGTAAATTTTGGTATAATTCCATTAATATCTTATTAACAATTTTTTTTAAATATGAAAAAAATATATTTGTGTTCCTCAGAATGAGACCTTTCATTTGATATATTACATGATGCATTTGAAATTTTTTTTATTTTTAAATTTTTATTTAATTCTATAATTTTCCCACCAAAATTATAATTAATCGTTTCTCCTTATTTTTCCTGTAAAGTTTGGGCACCGTTCTATTTTTCCTATTTTTCTCAAAATTTTAGGCTAAGAAGTTGCGGAGATCAGGGGGGGAACCGTCGATTTTTTTAGTTTTCCCCCCAGAAGTACCCCTAAAATCAAAATTTTTTCTTTTACGATATGTTCTCCTGATCGGGTCACCAAAGTATCCATTGATACCAAATTTCAACCTCTTCCGTCGAGTAGTTTAGGAGAAAATTGCTGTGATGTGACAGAGGTAGAAATCCTGAGTGATATTTTAAGGCTATACGTATATTGTATATACGGAACCCTAAAAAATAATACATTTATTGAAAATAAAAATAAAGCTAAAGATGGTGCACTATAGATACTACAGCAAACAAAAACAGAGGTCTGGAACTAAGAAGAAAAGTTACTGCCGTGATTACTAGTGGATTTAAAATTTAATTTATCGTAACCCAAGAGTAATTCACTTTATTTATGTGGGGGCTTGAACCTGATGGCGTTATTTGCACTGGCGAATCCAGAAGGGAGCTAAGGGTCTCAAGCCCCCCCCCAAAACAATGGAGCTGTATGCTTTTTTAGTGTTTATTTTGCTAAAACATAAGTATTTTTCTTCGGGGGAGGGGCAGCTGTTGGTTGTATTAATCATGGGATGTTCGCCAGATATTTCGGGAGCGCAGTACTCACCTTCATTCCCCTAGATTTCGAATAAAGTTATTTCAAGAAATCTATTTTTAGGGTTCTGTATATACAATATACGGATACCCTTATAATATCACTCCGGATTTCGGTCTCTGTCACATCAAAGCAATTTCTCCTAAACTACTGGACAGAAGAGGTTGAAATTTGCCATCAATATATAGTTTGGTGACGCGATCAAAAGGACATATCCTAAAAGAAGAAAATTTGATTTTAGGGGTACTAGGGGGTGACTAAAAATCCGGCCGTTCCCCCCCTGATCTCTGAAACTACTGGGCCTAAAATTTTGAAAAAAATAGGAAGTACAGAACGTTGCCCGAGCTTTATAGGAAAAATAAGGATAATTTCAATTGGGGGGGATGGATTATAGAAATAAATGAAAATTTAACACTAATTTTTTTTTCAAACGCATCATGTAATACATCAAATGAAAGATCCCATTCTGAGCGACATAAATATATTTTTTTCATATTTAAAAATAATTGTCAAAAAGATATTACGAAAATATACCAAAATTTACCCATTCCCCCTTATCTCTGAAACTATAAATCGTAAAGTTTTGCAAAAAATTAGAGGTATAGGGTCCGACCTGAAGTTTACTGGAAAATAACCTCTACTTTTCGTTTTTGGGTGCAAATTATATAATTAAACGGAAAATAAAAAATATATATTTTTTTAACGTATCATGCAATACATCAAATGAAAGGGCTATTATGAGAAATACAAATATATAATTTTCATATTTTTTAAATTAATTTCTTACACAATATTAACATAAAGATATAAAAAATTCTCATTTCTCGCTTTATTTTCGAAACCATACTACCTAAAATTTTGAAAATAATTAGCTGTCCTGGGGCTCACTTGAAATTTATAAGAAAAAATATTAGAAAACCCCCGTAGTAATTTTAGAGACAAATTATAACAAATTATACAATTAAATGGAAAATAAAAATTCAATTTTCAAACGTATCATGTAATATATCAGATAAAACGCTCATTATGTGAATTACAAATACATCATATTTTAAAATCATTTATTTGAAAGATATTAACAAAAATATTAAACATCGACTTAATGTCCACTTTAGAAACTACACTATTTAAATTTTGAAAAGTATACTTTATTTGTATTTTTAAATAATTTGAATAACAGATTTAATAATTTATACTTTAAAACTTGATCTATTTTGCCTTTATCTTCCAAACTGCAAAGCTTTAAAATTCAGACAGTAGATTATAAAAGGCTTCCCTGAAAGTTTATTAGTAAAATAAAACTGTAATGTTAATTTTTGGGGACCAAATTAGAAAATTAAATGCATGTTTATTCCTATAAAAATCAAGAGAATCCTGAAGCAGATAAAATAACAAATGTATGTGTGGAAAATGACAGTGTATATTTTGTATAAATTTAAAAGGCTTCCTTTAAAAGATATTACGGTAAATATAAGAAAATGCACTCATTACCTGCTTGTCTGAAAGTGGCATATTAGAATCTTGACGGTGGTACGGAACCCTTAGTATGCGAGTCCAACTGGCACTTGACCAAATTATTTTTTCTTAAAAGCTTATCTTTTATAAAAATATTTTCAGAACAATGAAAATAATAAAAAAATATTCTTAACCAAAATTTAGCTATTTTTACTTTCAGTTTGTATAAATCGATAATATTTAGTTTAATACTAAAATTCACTTAGTTTTACTTACGTTTTATTTTCACATGTATATTCCAGGTTTTATTCCAAGGGTTGGTTATTGAGGGGGAGTTTTACTATATGATTAACATGAAAGGAATTATTATTAAATGACTTGATTAGTTTGTAAGGCTAGCAAAATGCTTAATTCTATATTTTTTCAATTTTGAATGTAATTTATCTAAAACAGAGAGTTTGATGTTAATGATTTTTTCAGTCTTCATTTGAAGAAATTTCATTTTTAAGATTAATTAAAAACAACAAACACTTCGTTAAATTTTAATTTTTTATTTATTTTTAATTTGACAAATGTTTCGCCAATTCTGGCTTCATCTGAAATTGGAAATACAATGAATGCTAAAATTATATTTCTAATAAATAAACTACCGAGGAAGTAGGCGGGGTGTAGGTCAGGTAAATTATACATTTATGAAATATATATTCTTGACAGATGAGGATAATATAAAATATGTAATATTATTTAGAAATGCATGTTGAGAATAAGCAAGGAAGATGAATACAATATCCAAAGATTGCTTTGGGGTTACAAAAATCGAGACTTATGGAAACAAAGTTTTCTAAATAATTTTGGGGATAATGACTTTTTTTGCATAAAGCCAACTTCTAAACTTGATTCTACACCTGTTAATTTTTTTGACATTGCTGGAATATACCAGGAAAGTGTTTTAAGCGATCTACCTGGTGCAGGATCATCTGTTAGAATTTTTAGAAATTAACAAACAACTTTTAATTTTTTATGGTTCACAGAATTACGTAAAAGCAAGTTTTTGCCACAAACCGCCTCTTACTACGTTTTAACATTTGAAACTTGTTTTTCTCATCAACGTTGATTATGAAAATATTATGTACGTATGTGCCTGACCATATATCATTCTGAATCACGAAATCGTTTGCATCGTCATGGTTCCTTTTAATAAATAATAATATCTTAACCACATTGCATGTATTATACGAAGGATACAATCAAATTGGATTTTTTATACGTTCCCAATATCTAAATTAGTATTATGTTGGGTGAAACAATACGTGTATTTTTTTAAGGCATTAAAATGTAAATGTTGATTCATATGCTAATAATCTTTTCTTGGAACTCTTCAGCAGATCAAGTTTTAACATGTGGGTTATAGTTATTTGTCTTTATATAAGCGGCTTTCTTTGGGGATTGTTTCTTCAGCTCAAGCTGACAATATTACTATGAATAACCTAGTATTTAATGTTTCATATAAATTCCTCGTTAAATTTTTACGGATAGATTGTTGTTGATAAAAGTGAATTATATTCTAGGTAAAGGGTCAGGCTGGTACCGAGTTATTTGTTTTTACGTTGTGCTATGATCCTAGTTTCTTGTATTGTCTAGCACTGTTTTATTTTTCATTTAAGTATATTGTTACAAATTTTGTCTGGGTTCAAAACCAATTTTTACACTGATGAGTCAAACGTACATCAGCAGTTCCACTATTGCCTTCCTCTTCCTGTGCGGCCGCATTTATACCCTATCTTAGTTACTCTCCATTTTTCTCGTAGTATCCTTTTCTGTCTAACGTACATGGAGCTTTCGAAAGGTAAAGACTAGAAATGCGTTTTTGCTAAACGTTTTGTTTGTTCGGTGGATTAGTTTTTACTACTGTGATTTATTTTGAGAGAATTCCTCTATTAGTAAAGTTAATTTAAAGTTTGTAACAATCTAAGGAGTATAATAAAAATGTCTTTGTCAGTCATATACTTTGGTAAAAGAGTATTCATAGACTAAAAATTAGTGTTGTGTCAAGTAAAAAAATATATAAAATGTTAGCAGAAAAAATTGTGACTTTACAAGTACTAACGCTGTAGATTTGAAAAAGGCCAAAAATATGGCCGAAACGTCATCATTAAAACATAAGAAATAAACAGTCTTATGATTTGTAACGACCTAAAATCAAGAAAATATACAATCAACTAATTTATATAATATAAATAAGGTCGAAGAAAACAGCATAGAATACTATTTATATATATATATATATATATATATATATATATATATATATATATATATATAGAGCATATGAACAAGGCTAGGTTCCGGGTGAGAACCGCGTCTAAATTTATTATATACTCGACGTTTCGACTCCTGCTTTGGAGACATTATCAAGAGACAAAAGTGAAAAAGAGTTTCAGAGTCTAGATCGAACTCGGGACCTCAATCTGCCTACTCCCCAAGAGCCACTAGGTAACTGAACTGAATTTGAGTCTGCTCTGCTTCTTTTATTTATAGTTAGCGCTGGGTTAGAAGGGAATGTCACGTGATGAGGTTGTGTTGTGATTGGTTGGGTGTTGGTGGGCGTGTCTGCTTTGTTTAATAATAAACTAAAACATCACACCTTTTCGCGTTCAATTTCCAGTATTCTTAACAAAGCAAGTTTCGCCCTATTACGAAATTCCATCCATTCAATCAGACATCAACTTGACCTAACCAACCGAAATTTGTATCATTGTTACTCGTCATTACATACTTTCAACCCTCATCCAATTCTGTGGGACAATTTTGATGGCATTTCGAGCAATAAAGCGGCACACTTGGCTCAAAAGAAAACATTCACTCAAAAACATAAACTAACAGGACTTATTACAAATCAAAAACCTGCTCTCACCTCACTCCCTCAGACGACTGTCCACAACTTTTCTAACTTCTCCTTAGACTCTACCAGTTTACACGTCCTATTCAAAGGTTTCAATTTTGCAGTGACGCCAAAAACTATCCCAATTGAAAGAATCATTTCTCAAGTTAAGGTAGCTTTGGTTGAACTAGCAGATATTGAGGCTGAAGATACTCGTCAAGACATTGCTAGAGTACTCCGCACATCAAAGCCACCAAAATCAAACCTAACTTCCAACGAAAGACATGCATTAAAACAACTACGTGACAACGGTGACATAACTATTCTTCCTGCCGACAAAGGTAACGCGACTGTTCTTCACAACACTAAGGACTATATTCACAAGATGAAGTCTCTCCTCCACACTCCAGACTACGAAATAATTAACAATAATCCCACTACTTACTTAGAGAAAAAGACCAAGGAAATCATCAACACAACACATCTTCCTCTTGACGTCAAAAAGGCCATCATTCCCTGTGAAAAATTTTCTAAAATTCCCAAAATTTATGGACTACCCAAGATTCATAAGCTGGACAGTCTCCTTAGGCCCTTTGCCAGTTTGGTACAATCCCCGACTCAAGAATTAGTCCGGTACTTAGCCAAAACCCTTCAACCTCTAGCCGAACAAGCATTCTCGTACGTAAAGAACTCTTCTTCCTTTCTAGATATATTAGGCGCTTATAGAATTTCAGAAAATGACATCCTGGTTAGCTTCGATGTTGTATCTCTTTTCACCAATGTCCCCATTTCAGAAACGTTAGATATTCTAAAAACTAAACACAATATCTCTTCTGACATCATCAAACTGGTACAGCACTGTTGTTCTAACACATATTTTTCATTTCAAGACACTCTGTTCAAACAAGTCCGTGGGGCCCCGATGGGTTCACCTCTTTCTCCAGTGCTTGCTAACATTTTCATGGAACAAATAGGAACCCAGGCCCTAAACTCGTCTAATTTAAAACCTTCCTGCTGGCTTAGATATGTTGATGATACTATTGTTATTTGGCCTCATTGTGGGGATTCATTAGACCTCTTTCAACAACACCTTTATGGTATACATTCTAACATTGAATTTACAATGGAAATCCGATTCTTCGCTCCCGGTTCTTGATGTCCTCATAACAAAAACCAGCCATGACACATTCTCACATATACAGTCTATAGGAAACCAACCCACACCAATCGATACTTAAATGGCCAATCACATCATCACCCTGTCCAATTAAGTTCTGTAATGAAATCTTTGGCCCTTAGATCTATTCGCCTAACAGACATTGACAAAAGGCAAAACGAACTTAATAAACTTCAACAAATCCTTCGACAAAACGGTTAGGTCATCCAGACCACATTGCACGCATATTTCGTCAATCGCAACAACCCTCGAGTACACCAACCCCAGCAGAAACAGACCAACAACACCCCCCGAAAGCCTTCCTTCCGTACATTCGAGGAGTCACTGACAAAATAGCACGAATCCTACACCGACATCAAATAAAGACGGTCTTCAACACTAGTCAAACTATAACTTAACCGGGAACTCTAAGGATAAAGTACCTAACAATAATCGGGGAGTTTACGAAATTCCATGTCGTGATTGCCCACAAAGCTACATCGGTCGTACAAATAGGCGCGTCAACCATCGAGTATATGAACATTCTTTGTCAGTTCGCAAAAAAGATCAGACTTCCGCTCTAGCGCATCATAATATCCAAACAGGACACTCTATCAACTTCGAGGCCAGTAGGACTATCGTATCTCTTAACTCCCTTAGGGCATCTACTATTCGCGAAGCAATAGAAATAGAGAAAAGACCCCTTTGTCTAAACCGACGCGATGACACCCAACCAATCACAACACAGCCTCATCACGTGACATCCCCTTCTAGCCCAGCGCTAACTATAAATAAAAGAAGCAGAGCAGACTCAAATTCAAGTACTTCATTCATTCAGACTTAGTCGTCGTCGTCGAGTACAGTTGGTTCTCCCTTGCTGAAACGCAAGAGATAGGGAACCCTTGCTCGAGAGGGCGATTACCTGAAACGACTACCTGCCAGAGACCTTTCGAGGTACCGAGGCGGAAAAATAAAAACAAGGGATTAAGTTATAATACCTAGTATTATAGCATAACAGATTCCCTTAATCCTAGGCCGTTCACGGTTTAGGATTTAAAATTGCACTAATAAAAAGTTTATTTTACAGATTAGCAAGATGATATTAATAGAAGATCTCAACGTAGAGGAACTAAAGGGATTAGTAGTGGCAATAAACGAGAGGATCATCGAACTTTCCAGCAGAAAAGAAGATAAGGCAAATAAGGAGGATCAAACGGTAGACATGGAAAGTGACTTTCAAACAGGGACCAGGAGAAAGAGGAAAACAAAATCCAGGGCAAGTGACTCCTCATCGTCTAGTGAGACGGAAAACGAACAAGTCCAGCAGAAAAAACCCAAGGGGAAGAAGAGGGAATATGCCGACGCCAGCATACCTATACAGAAGACTGACATCCCAGCACACACAAGGACTGATGCCCCCACAGAGACACAACCCGAGAAGGAAAAAAGACGAAGAATACCACCCATTGTCATACGCGAAAAACAGAAGTGGACTGAGGTGACCAGGCTCATGAGAGAACGGAAGATAAACGTGCCAAAAGCAACTAACACACAGGATGGCGTAAGGATGTACCTGAGCACAGAAGAGGACTTTAGGACAACTACAAGAATGTTAAACGCGAAGAAGATACCATACCACACGTACGCGCTAGAAGAGGAGAAGACGGCTAGAGTGGTGATAAAGGGCATCCCCGAATTTATCACAGAAGAAGAGATAAAGAAGGAACTCCAGGAGAAAAACATCCAACCCATCAAGGTCACCAGGATGATCAGAACAACCAGGACAGAGAAGGGTGTAACAAAAAAGACGCCGATGGCCATGGTCATCGTCCAACTGGAAAAAACAACAGAAAATAAACAAGTTTTTCAATTACAGGATATCGGAAACTGCAAAGTCAGAGTGGAGACACAAAGACCCAGAGCATCTATCGGGCAATGCTACAATTGCCAAAAGTTCGGCCATGGACAAGGCAGATGTACAGCGCCCCCAAAATGCGTAAAATGCGGAGGATCACATGAATCCAGGGAATGCAGAAGACCGAGAGAACAGCCACCAAAATGCGCCAATTGCGGAGGGCCACACCCAGCGAGCTATAGGGAATGCGAGAAGTTCCCAAAGAAGAGAAACAACGATGATGAACCAAGAACAAGGACCGGAATAAGCTACGCAGCCGCAGCTAGACCAACCGTAGAAGAATCAAGGGAAACACGAACAAATGGACAAGACGTACTCACAATGATGGAAGAAATGAAGAAAATTTTCCAGTCCTTCATGGGGCTGGCAACAAGACTAAACCTCGTGCATGGATAAGACGACCCCAACAACTTTGAAAATCATGACGTGGAACGCCAACGGGCTCAAGAATAAGAAAAACGAATTGGAATTACACCTAGAGGAGAACAACATCGACATAGCAGCAATACAGGAGACCTGGCTCAAAGAAGAGGACAATTTTAGGATCAGAAACTACACAGTACACAGGGCGGACAGGCCAGGAAGGAAACCAGGAGGAGGAGTCATAATCGCCGTGAAGAACCGACTAAAACACCAGCAGGACGACCCATACCAAACAGAGAACATCGAAAACGTAACTGTAGAAGTAGAAATGAAGGACGGAAGGAAGATACAGATAATTAGCGCGTATCGACCACCAAATAAAGAACTTACAAATAATGACTTAAATCTTATTTTTAGGGACAACGTAAAGCCGAAAATACTAGGAGGAGACCTAAACGCCAAACATCGAGACTGGAACTCGAGAGTCAGCACACCGAGCGGAAAGAAACTACAGGAACACGCAGAAAGAGGGAGATACGACGTAATGGGACCAACGGAACCAACCCATCATCCAACAAGAGGCCAAGGAGACGTACTGGACATCTTTATCCTGCAGAACACGGACATGGATTACGACATAGAAACAACGGAGGAACTATCATCGGACCACAACCCAGTGACGATAACAGCTGCTAGATGGACAGATAAGCCACAAACCAAGGCGGAGACAAGGACTAGCTGGGAGGGATTCAAAACTACTTTGACATCGAGGACGGAAGAAGAAGAGGAAACAATAACAAGTATAGATGAGGAAGCAAGAAGAATCAGGGAGCAGATCATAGAAGCACACCGAATCAACACAACAACAACAAAATGCAGAATCTACACAGGAGACATACCAAGAGGGCTAAAGGACAAAATACGGGAGAGAAACAGACAAAAGAGAAGGTACAGAATAAACTACGACCCAGGGGTAAAAAGGACGATCAACAGGTTAAGCAAAGAAATAAAAGAAGAATTGACGGAACACCGGAGCGAAAAGTGGAACAATTACCTGCAAGGATTAGACATCGACAAGAACACACACTGGCACATAATGAGAAGAATGAAAAGGAACACAGAAGGGAATAAAGCGGCACCGCTACAAGGAAGAAACGGACTAAAACACAGAACAGAGGACAAGGTGGAAATATTCGCGGATGCTATGGAGGAACAATTCACACTCAATGTAGACCCAGGAGACGATAGAGAATTTGAAGAAGAAATCAAGAAATTAGGGCAAGAAGTACGAAGACCACAACCAACCGAAGAGCAAATGAGGGAAACCACGACAGAAGAAATAATGGATATCATAGGAAGACTGAATACGAAGAAAGCACCAGGATGGGACAGGATCACGAACAGGATGTTAAAGGAGCTGCCAGAGGAGTACATAGACAAAAGAATGAAGAGCCTATTCAACAACATTCTAAAGGACCAAAGATACCCGAGGGAATGGAAGAAAGCAGAGATCATATTATTACCAAAGCAAGGAAAGAACAGGAAACTCCCACAAAACTACAGGCCAATAAGCCTACTGAGCAACACAAGCAAAATCATGGACAGAATCATTTTGAAAAGGATCAAGGAAGAAGAGGAACAACTAAGGATCATACCACACGAACAATGCGGATTCAGAGAGGGACACTCGACGGAGGATCAAGTAATGAGGATGGTGGAGGACGCGATGGATGACACGGAGAACAAAAGGTCGACGTGCATAATATTTTTCGACGTAGAAAAGGCATTCGACAGGATCTGGCAGGACGGGCTTATAGCAAAAATGGACGAAAAAGGATTCAGAAGAACCACCACAAGGATAACCCAGGACTACCTCACAGGAAGGACATACAGGATCAGGATCGACGGAACCACATCAACGGAGAGACGCATCAGGGCAGGAGTACCACAGGGATCAGCACTATCACCGGCATTATACAACATCTACACCAGCGACATACCAAAAGGGACGAGACACTCAAGGACTTACGTATACGCAGACGACACAGCAAAAGCAGCAACATCAGCAAGGGCAGACCAGGCAACAATCTACTTACAACAGGACATAGATGAGATGGAAAAATGGGCCAAGAAATGGAAGATCAGGATCAACACAGAAAAGACACAAGCAATAGCAATAGGAAGGAGAAAAAAGGACAAGCCAACCAGGAGACTAACTGTAGGAGGAACACCCATCAACTGGCAGGAAAACGTAAAATACCTAGGGATCCACATCGACAGGAAGCTAACATGGGGGAAACACATAGAGGAAACAGCGAAGAGAGCCAAACAGCGCATCAGCATGATAAACGCATTAATAGGACGGAGGAGCAGGCTACACCTGAGGATAAAGAAGACGATCTACGAAGCAGCAGTAAAACCATTGATGATGTACGGAGCAAGCATATGGGGACAAGCAGCGGACACACACACCAAGAAATTAGAAAGGATTCAGCACAACGCCCTGAGAAGAATGACGGACGCACCATGGTACATGAGAAACGAGCAGCTAAGAAGAGATCTAGGGATACGCACTATAAAAGGGGAAATAATAAGGAGGACTAAGAAGGAGATAGCAAGAATGGAAAACCACAGGAACCCACTACTACGAGAGGTCACAAACTACGACGAAAGCAAGAAACACAGGACGAAGAGACCCAGGATGGCGCTACTGCAGACAGAAGAGGAAGTAACAGGTAACTTGAATATCTTAGGGAATGAAATATCTTAGTGAATAAAATATCTTAAGGGATAGCGTAGGGAAAACATTGTAACAGCGTAGGGAAAAGTATATGAAACATGTAAAACAAATTAGGGAAATAGGTATAAAAATATGGACTAGGAGTAAGAAATTTGTAAAAATTTAACTCTGACAATAAAGACATGAAACTGAAAAAAAAAAAAAAACTCAAATTCAGTTACCTAGTGACTCTTGGGGAGTAGGCAGATTGAGGCCCCGAGTTCGATCTAGACTCTGAAACTCTTTCTCACTTTTGTCTCTTGATAATGGCTCCAAAGCAGAAGTCGAAACTTCGAGTATATAGTAAATTCAGACGCGGTTCTCTCCCGGAACCTAGCCTTGATCATAGTAATAACCGCGGAAGCCTCTCAGAACATATATATATATATATATATATATATATATATATATATATATATATATATACTGAGATAATATACTGAAAGCACAAGCCATTCCTACAGCTCCAATACCAACAACTGTCACCTTGTTACCAGCGTCTGTAGCTGGTTCAGACACCAAAGACAGAAGAGCCTCTTTAGTCGACATTTTAAATTTCACGTATGATCTGCAAAAAAAGCGGAGAATTTAGAATTTGAATTTTTGAAAAATCTCGAAAATGTTGATGGATTTTTTGACGTAACTCTCAAATAACTTAGTCCTTGTAGACGTCATGGCTGACAAAGTCAAGGGTGAAATGATATATATATATATATATATATATATATATATATTAGAAGGGGATGTGTTGTGATTGGTTGGGTGTTGGAGGGCGTGTCTGCTTTGTTTAATCTGGCAATTACGGAGGTCCATGCTGTGGGAAGGCGAGAGCTGTCACCGCGTCGGTTTAGACAGAGGGGTCTTTTCTCTATTTCTATAGCTTCACGAATAGTAGATGCCCTAAGGGAGTTAAGAGATACGACTGTCCTACTGTCCTCGAAGTTGATGGAGTGTCCTGTTTGGATATCATGATGCGCGAGAGCTGACCTCGGATCTTTTTTGCGAACTGACAAAGAATGTTCATATACTCGATGCTGTGACGCACCGGTTGGTACGACCGATTTAGCTTTGTGGGCAATCGCGACATGGAATTTCGTAAACTCCTTGATCCTCGTTAGGTACTTTCCTGTTACAGAAAACGGGGCTCTATAGTTACGACAAGATGATTAGCGTTGTTCCTGTTGTCTCTTACTAACTGAATTCCCACTGGAAGGGAAGTAACTTGAGTACTCCATAAGTTAGACAGAGACAAAACGAATGAACCACAGATCATACAGCAATGAACCCTGTGAACAAATTGACATCACTTGTGGCAATGAGTGCATTTAGGTAGCGCTGAAGCGCTTTGTTAAAGCGGTGTACTAAACAGTGTCTGCTTTACTCGCAGTGCTGCAGAGCTCTAGTAAAGCGTTAAAGCATATAATTTCTCCCCTTTAGCGCTTTATAACTAAAACAAACGTCACATTCTGTGCTGAACTACTTATGCAAATATGCTACCAATAGAGAAACATAAAAAATGAAAATAAGTAGAAACGAAAATCTCCAGTCAGCGAGAGCAAACCGCTGCAACGGTTCAGTGCTTTAATGCTACAATTCCCTTAGTGCATCCAATATCAGTGTGTAAGATTTGAAAGTTTAAGCAGTCACAAGCTTTGTGTATACAACACTTAATACAGCAGCAACGTTTATTGGCTGTAGACTGTGCACTGTCAACTAAAATTTAATAAATGTATGTTTATTTCACATTTTCTTATAATTTTAAATTTATGCGCGTTTAGTAGGAATTACATTCTATATGGGAAACCATTAACTTGTATAACTGAACAAGGCGTTCGAAACTGACATAACACATAACAAAACGAAATTTGGTATATATAGTATCATGCGACATCTAGGAGTTGATAGAATAGTCTTATACTAAAACGAAATAAACATAGAAGTAGTCAGTTTGTGTTTTTTCATTCAATCTCTAGTACTTATTGGAAAAGCTGAATAACCTTTGGTATGGCACAGATCTATAAACTCATAGTTATGGAATTATGTACCGTAAAACCAAATCTTTATTTTTTACACTCAGAACCGTATCAAAAACTAAGTAAATAGAATAAATCAAAACTGATTAAATATTTCTGATTCTTATAACAAGTGAAACATATTGATCATTACAGTTAATCCCGTCATTAAAGTCTTAGTTTATTTAATTATTTATTTAATCTCTAACACTTTTACCAACGTATTTATTGATTACCTATATGATAATAGAGTAGTTAAAAATCTAAAAACCTTGACATCTGGAGCACGAGGTAGTCAAGTTTATGCAACTTTTAATACACTGGCAAACCCGAATTACTGGTTGCCTACAAATTAACAATTTATGAAATTTTTTCATATCTATTAAATAAAAATAAACTAAAACAATACGTTTGTACAGTTACTTTAATATTATAACAAAAAATATAATTAAATTGTAGAAGTCATAGCTTGATTAATTTCGTTAGAACATTGGTGGGACGAAATTTAATCTGCTGTTGTGAAGGCTTTCCAGGTAGGTATATAAATATATATGAATCAGCATTACCACAGTTCGACGCCTCATCGCCCAACCTGTAAATGTTTTGTAACAAATGAAAAAGAAATAGCGTCAAATCTTTGATGTTTGATGTCAGATAAGCAGGTTTTTGGGTACAATATCCATTCAGCACTTTACATTTCTACTTAACAGGCTCTAGCTTGGGATGAATCATCCAGTTAGCACAAATTTAAGATCCAGATCCATAACAGAAATGCTTGCTTCCGATATCTGGTTTTCTATGTACGTTTCTTATATCAACAGCTAATAACAGCTCCTATCCTATTAACCCAACACTGTGTTCTGCAATATACGTAACTTCTATTAAGTCAATTACAAATATTCTGCAACCAACATAGCATATATGGAAACATATTGCTTCAGCCCAACCTTCATAACATGTAAAATATAACCCACAATTATTTATTTTAGTTAATACCTACTATATTAAACGCGACTGATTTTTTGTCGACACTTGTTGCATTCGGAAGGATAGTTTTTTTTACCCTTATAAGTGACCAACTTCTAGGCTCTTCGAGTTAAGAATATCTCTTTTTAATATTAAATTTACTAACGTTGACTCTCTAGGGGGGGGGAGGTAGAGGGAAGCTGAAAATTGTAACAAAATTGAAATCAAAAAAAGTACTGAAAACCCCCGGCACGAATCTTAATAGGACGCTTATGATTTGTATGTAGCAAACCGGAGTAGCACATGTTATTTAAGTTAAAAAGTTATGTAAGACCTATATATATATATATATATATATATATATATATATATATATATATATATATATATATTTTCTACTTATTTTCTACCGTCTTGTATCTCCGTTTAAAGTTTCTTGTAGGAAGAAGGGTCCCACCATTCTGTTATGATAAATGCTGGCCCAAACGTTCAATTTTTGGGGATGTTGTGTATGAGCCTCTTGTACCCAATTAGGATTACTTTGCGACCAGTAGCGGCAGTTATGTCGATTAACCGTACCATTTAAACAAAATGTAGCGTCGTCTAAAAACACCACATTTCTTATAAAATTATTATCACGGTTACAAATATCCATCATCGTTTCACAAAATTGCAAACGTCTGTCGAAATCGTCTTCGGAGAGTTCTTGAACGAGACGAATTTTGTATGGATGATATTTTTCTCGCCTTAATATCCTTCCTACTGAACGACGGCTAATTCCATGCATATTGGCGAGGTCGGTAGTGGATAAGTGAGAATTTTCTTCCAAAGATATATCAACATTTTTAGCTACACCTTCATTACTTGCCCTCTTAACCGTCCATTTTTTGGTAAATTGGTTCACTCGTGTCGTACCTTCGCAAAGTTTTCGTCACTACTGAACGGGATATTTGTGTATTCAAATGAACAATGTTAAAAAGGTCACAAACTTCTTGATGCGTCCTTTTCCTCTCCCATACCCAATCATCATTAATATTTCTATTCTTTCTTTTTCACTTAATTCGGCCATTTTACGATCAAATTAAACCAATACAATCTTTTTACGTTTAAATAAAAAAAAATAATAACATATTTTGACAACTACTGTCACTTCTGCAATGAATTTCATGGACTACTAAACTTTATTCAGATTTAATTTGCGCCGGATTTAAACAAACGCACCTGTATTCGACTATGGAACAAGCAGTGCTGTTGGCTGTGACGGTATAATGCCACCGATTGGCCAATAGAAATACAAACCTTACCGAGCGGTTTGTTTATATCGGGCGTAAATGAAATCTGAACCGAGTTTAGCTACCATCGACTTTTTCCTTTCCTTCGGTAATTTTCTGTTAATATCTCGGTAGATATTGAAGTAAACAATATCAAACCCGATATTTTTGTATTCGCAATAAAATGTTTCATCAGAAACTAAAGTACTATAAGTTCAAAATTGTAAAAATCAAAAATCACTGTATATTTATTATTATGGACCAAAGAAATTTATTACTGACTCTTCCAAAGTTTTTTTTTGTTTTGATCGAATTTTCTGATCTTATTGACGAAAAATAAAAATTATAAAATTAGTTACCAATCTTCAAGTACCCATTTTTGCCCAGGTTCTCCATTTGCCAGTTTAGATCTAGATATTCTTATTGTTACAAAACAAAACACCAGATTATCATTAAATAATTTATTAATAATTTTTCAATATGACAAGTAAAGATGAGTATATAACAAATAATAATAAATACATAATAATAATAATCCTCAATACCTTTGGTTTACCCTATAATCTTGCACAGAACAGTTAGATATACACAAACCAGCAAGATTTATTTATAGTATGTATAGACAATTTGGTATTAGTTCACCAACTATCTTAGAAAAGAAAAATAATGAGCGAAACAATGACTTCATGTAAAACACTAAACAAAAAAGAAGATATTAACGGAATTTATTCACAACACTTATCTAGAAACGAAATTGAGCATACATGTAGAAATACATGACAGAACTCTGTGATTATTTACAATTCTATTAATACAAAATACATTCCTATGAGCTGAAGTTAAAGCAAAATACCAGCTAGACCTTCCATATGTATAAACCTGATGACTTAGTTGAATTAACCTAAAGTTTATCTCCTATTTAGACTTTTACTGCCTTTAAACCTTTTTTACCACCAAAATTCCTGATAGCAGACAGGAGTTGGTCCCTTTGATCGACGACAGGTTCAATTTGTTTTCGTGACACTGGAACTTTTGGCATCGCAGGGGGTGGGGGTGCCTTGGGTTCCGTTTTCTGCACACTGGGAAGGGAGTTGAAGGAATTAACGACACCTTTTGGTTCCTGGTTCGTCAAACCTTTATCTACAGTCTTGCTAGACTCAGTTCGCCGTAAAGTTGATTGTGAAAAAGGCACTTGACTATTTATTTCAGATTCCTTGGGTTTGGGGGGTAAGGTGTTGTAGCTGTTCATTCCGTTCCAAGTCATTCTATTCTTATTAATATCGTTATTCTGTTTGAAGCCTCTGACAACTGGAGCTGCACCAACCGGTTTAAAGCTGCTGACTCTAAAGACTGGTTTGGGGTCTTTCGAGTCTTGTCCATTGGTGCTGGCGTAAGAATTCCTGTTGTTCATTATTGCGAACTTTTTTGCCAGTTCAGAGGACTCTGGTGGTTCACTGTACCTGTTTTGAACACTGGAGTACCTTGAATCCAGGTGAGAAACTGGTTCTGGCTTTCTCAGAGTACTAGACGGTACCTTATCGTCTTGATGGTAGATCTGAGTTACGGAAGTATTTCCCAAATCTTTGTAAGGCTTTTTCAGTTCGAAAGATCTCACCACTGGTATCCTGGAGATATCAAAATCTGAATCGAAAGCTATGGAATGCGGCCTTTGATTGCTGTTGATTGTTGAAAACGGTTTTCTGTAGCCTGCTGCAGTTGTGTGACTGATAAATCTCTGATTATCAATTGTTTTGGGTCGAGCATCACCATTGATTTTTATAACTACGTTACCTCCTTGTGGATAGTGATTTCCGTTGATGGGTTCACTACCGTTTACTTTAATGCTTACACCTCTTGAGTCGTTTGCCTGTTGAGTGTTGAAATTGTTTTTAATCTCAATTGTGTTGTTGCTAGTGACATCGTTGTTAGTTGTGTTCACTATCAACTTTGAGCTAACGTTGTGATTGCTCAGCTTGTAATCTGAATCCTCTTTGATGTTGACTGGTACTTTGGGTCGTTCTGACCACGTAGTCATGCTAATCGATGGTGGGCCGCGGTACTTGTACACCTTCTCGGCAGGTTTCTGTTGTTCTTCCTTCTGCTGACCATTAGTGGGTAAGGATTCAATAAATGAAGTAACAGTACTGCTAGATTTAGGTAGTACTGAATCTTGTACTGTGGTTTCGGTGTTAGCAATCCTAGAAGAAACAGTTTCTTGTGACGAAATGTGTTCTTTTAGGAGTGAACTCCTTGGGGAGGTATTGTTTTGTGAAGTTACAAGTTTTTTACTTGCTATGGCATCTTGTTTGGGTTCTGGGATCGCGTAAGAGTTGTTTTGGTACTTATTGTACTGATTGATGTTTTCCATGGAGGAAGTAGGGGTGCTGAGCTTATTTTGAATAAGGCGCATAACCTGAAACGAAGAAGAACAATATTTAAAAATTATAGATCTAAGATGTGTGTAATATTAATATACCGAAAGTACATGTTGATTATCTCGGTCTTTGCTGAACGTTAAATCATTTTAATTTTTATAAAACAAAACAAGTTTGTAATTTTCACTTATGCATAAACAAGGGCAATTCTAACACTAGAATCAATTAAAAGGAAATTAAGGTAAGTAGATCATTCAGGGTATACAGAGCTTTCATTTCAAAACTAGCCACCCAAATAATTTTTAAAATATCTTTAAAAGAAAATGGCAAAAAAAAACAACTTAATATACAGTGATGGGAAAATGTGTGGAAACAAGTAAATATCTCTGGAATTATTAGAGATATCAAAATGAAATTTGGAAGGTGGATACTGCAGTAGATTGCCCATTTGTTTCCACATTTTTTTACAATTTAGAACTTTCTGTTTTACCGGAAGTAATTTCGATTTTAAAATTTGCAATGAAACACTCTGTATAGTATTTTAGTTTCTGATGAAACATTTTATGGCGAATACAAAAATATCGGGTTTGATATTGTTTACTTCAATACCTACCGAGATATTAACAGAAAAGTAACTAAGGAAAGGAAAAATTCGTTGGTAGCTAAACTCGGTTCAGATTTCATTTATGCCCGATATAAACAAACCGCTCGGTAAGGATTTGTATTTCTATTGGCCAATCGGTGGCATTATACCGTCACAGCCAACAGCACTGCTTTTTCCATAGTCGAATACACGTGAGTGTGTTTAAATCAGGCGCAAATTAAATGTGAATCAAGTTTAGTAGTCCATGAAATTCATTGCAGAAGTGACAGTAGTTGTCAAAATAAGTTATTAGTTTTTTTTTATTTGAACGTAAAAAGATTGTATTGTTTTAATTTGATCGTAAAATGGCCGAATTAAGTGAAAGAGAAAGAATAGAAATAATAATGATGATTGGGTATGGGGAGAGGAAAAGGACGCATCAAGAAGTTTGTGATCTTTTTAACAATGTTCATCCGAATACACAAATATCCCGTTCAGTAGTGACGAAAACTTTGCGAAGGTACAACACAAGTGGAACAGTTAGCAATTTACCAAAAAGTGGACGGTTAAAAAGTGCAAGTAATGAAGGCGTAGCTCAAAATGTTGCTATATGTTTGGAAGAAAATCCTCACTTATCCACTACCGACCTCGCCAATATGCATGGAATTAGCCGTCGTTCAGTAGGAAGGATATTAAGGGGAGAAATATATCATCCACACAAAATTCGCCTTGTTCAAGGACTCTCCGAAGAGGATTTCGACAGACGTTAGCAATTTTGTGAAACGATGGTGGATATTTGTAACCGTGATAATAATTTTATAAGAAATGTGGTGTTTTCAGATGAGGCTACATTTTGTTGAAATGGTACGGTTAATCGACATAACTGCCGCTACTAATCGCAAAGTAATCCTAATTGGGTACAAGAGGCTCATACACAACATCCCCAAAAATTGAACGTTTGGGCCGGCATTTATAACAACAGAATCGTGGGACCCTTCTTCCTACAAGAAACTTTAAACGGAGATAGGTATTTACAGCTCTTGGAGACACAAGTTACTCCGGCATTGGAGGTAAATGGACAATTACCAAATAATATCTGGTTTCAGCAGGATGGAGCACCACCATTATTACGCTCGCATTGTTCGAGATCATTTAGATAGAACATTTCATCACAGATGGATTGGAAGAAGGCCTGCAGGAAGTCGCGACCTTAATCCACTAGACTGTCTTCTGTGGGGTTACTTAAAGTCTAAGGTTTATGTTGATAGACCAAATAATTTGCAAGAATTAGCTGCAAGAATAACTCAAGACATCCAGAGAATTACACCAGAAGTAATAGTTAATGTTATTAGAGAATTTAAAAACCGACTTGCTTATTGTCAAGAAGTAAACGGTGCTCAGTCTGAACATCTAATACATTAAGTTTAGTTAAGTTAAGTTTCAATGTTTTGAAAATCACTTAGATTTAGTTAATAATTATGATTATGTATTTCTTTAATGGATATTAGATTTTTCCTTTCCTTAATTAATTTTCTGTTAATATCTCGGTAGGTATTAAAGTAAACACTATCAAACCCGATATTTTTGTATTCGCAATAAAATGTTTCATCAGAAACTAAAATACTATACAGGGTGTTTCATTGCAAATTTTAAAATCGACATTACTTCCGGTAAAACAGGAATTTCAAAATTATAAAAAAATTTTGGAAACAAATAGGCAAATACTGCAGTATCCACCTTTCAAATTTCATTTTGATATCACTAATAATTCCAGAGGTATTTGCTTGGTTCCACACATTTGCCCATCACTGTATATAAACTTTTGTTTCAATTTACTTAAATGTGTACATTCTAGCAAAATAATGCTTATCACTGTCAATAGAAACCCATTATGTTTGTAATAACTGAAGTCCACATAAGCTGCCCCAAATAAATCAAAAATTATTCAATAAAAGAACCTTCCAAACACATAACTTAATCCAAAACGTGAACCAGGTTATTAATGTGCTCAAAATCCCCAAACCTGAACAACTTTAGTATATATTATCCCATTTTCCAATAAATAATAAAAATAAATAGGTAAAGTAAATTTTGACAGCAGCACTTACCCCTAAGCTTTGAAGTCCATCATACAAACTGTTACTCCTGGAAATATTGCTTTCGGTACTTTGAATTTGCTTCTCTTTGTGTTTGTTCGCGTTCAAAGATAGTTGAGACTTGGACCTAGATACAGGCCTTGAGGGACTCCAATTAGAATCTGATGAAAACGACTCCGACCTAAAAACGCTCGACATTGGACCGAAATTCTTGGAAATAGAAGATTCCGTTCTGAGGTATTTGTATGCCTTTTCTTCCTTGTTATAGTTCGATGATGTATCACGTGGAGGTTTGAATGCGATATTCTCCATGGATCTACCGAGGAAGGATCTAGTTAGTAATGGAGCAGTTTTCGTTGCCACTTGATCGAAATTAGATTTTGTGAAGTTTTCCGTATTGCTTCTGACAGTATCATCTTCAAAAACTTTGATTTTCTGTTTCGGTCTATCGTACGTGGAGATTTTGAAGTTGGGTAAAGTACTGGTGCTGTGGGTCACCGACTTTTGGATATATTTCGAGTCTTGAGCGTTTTTATTATGACTAGATTTTTGTATTTCAATGAAAGTCGATTCAAATTTACTTAAAGAGCTAGAGAAGGAATCAAAAGGTTCGTGCCTCTTGTGAATCAGTTCACTGTCCATTCTGAGACTAGTTGTTAGCTCCCGATTGTAGACCAAAGATTTTCGTTTTTCCAAGTTTTCCAAAGATAAATTATTGCACAAAGGTTTCTCTTCTTCGCTGACTATACTAGAAACGTCGCTGATGATTGTTTCCTTGTCAAACTGACTGTCTTCGATTGTTTTCAACTTCTCGAACAGTTCTGGAGAAGTCACAACCGAATCTTTGCAGTCAGATTTAGGAGTCTCGTTGAAGTAGCTAGGGGAGGAGTCCCTAAATGCTTTCGGTGGTGATGGTATTTGGTATTGCCAGTCTATATCGTCGGTCTCTTCGATTTGCTTTGCATCTGTGAACTCCTTCGGAACTATAATAGGTGTTATCAGTCTTTCTTCTGGTTCAATATCTTCCTTAGAAGGAATAACATCTAGTTTTTCTGCATCCACCTCTGAATGTAGACTCGTGATGTTTTCTCCTGGTAAATCTTCACCTTGTGGTAGATCTTCCAAGATCGGTGGAGGAGGTGGTGTTGCAGGGTGTACCTCGTCGGTCTCTGATAGCTTTTCGACGGTTTCTTGGGCAATACCGCTATCAGTCGAACCGAAATATTTATCTTCTTTTTTCACCTCGGCTATATTGATGCTTGGGCTTGAGGTGATCGAGACCAAGCTATCGAGAGCTTGTTGAGATGAAAAAGATTCTGGAAAAAACAAAAACACATATTTATAGCACTTGACGACTACACAGGACACATCATTGACACGAGTACGAAAACTGTGTAAGTGTGTGGTCAAATGATTTCTAGAATTACACAGATGAGAACACAATGAATATACTAACATCTACTAACATTAACACATAGTATTATTAGACTTATGATTAGTTAGAAACTACTATACTACGTCTACAGATTTATTTATATCAATAAAATTTGGTGGTCTGATTTTATTTTGAGTTTGTTCCAAATATTAACTATAATTATAATTTAAGTAAATACATCGGAAAGTTCTAAGTTCCAGTTTTACTAACAAAAGCGCAATATCACCATACAAAGCGCTTTATCGATTTCTAATTTCCAGAAACTATACGCAGAATTTTCTGATCTACAGAGAGTCATATGCCAGGTTGATAACACGACTGCGACTGACACAAAAACACGTCCAATTACACCACCTGACTACTGATCAGAAATTACTCAAATGAAAAGAGAAGTCTCTTCATGAAAGACATTTGTTTCCTGAAATGGAAGGCTTTATATTGACAATCCCAGATCAAATAATTCCAACTAAGAACTTTCTAAAGAATCTATCCAGCATATCACAGGAGGTTGTCAAGCGTTCGCTGCAACTGAATGCAAACAATGACACGATGCTGTGGCAAAAATACTGCAGTAGGAACTAGCACTGAAATTTAAGCTATCACAGTCGGTAAGAATACCATAATATACAGGGTTAGTTTTTTTTATGATCAGTATGGGGATCTTGGAAACTAGAGAGATAGAGCAATGGTTAAATTGGGAAAGATTTGCAGATTTACTGGCCCAATTTAATGATACTTTCGGATTTTTGTAAAAAGTCATGGCTTACTAGATATTTTGAAAAAACGAAATTCTGTCGATTTATTCAAATCCCTCTAGCTCCTTTGTTTTTGATTTTATAAAAAAAGTGTAAATATCAAAATTGTATCCCAAATATGATTGTCATGTCCTCGTTTGCGTGACAGCTCTCATTTTCGAGATATGACACAAACTTATCTTTTTTTGAATGGAAACCATAGTTGGTTATGACCTCAAAAAATCGGACATTTTTAGAGCTTCTCAACGATTTAATACTCGATATAGTTATTCATAAAAATAACGGAGTTATGGATGCTTTTCTCTCTTATTTTCACTTTTAACGTAGGTATCTATGAAAAAGATTGTTTTCACTTTGACGTTTCCTCATTTGAGAGTAATTCCATTAGTAGTGCTGAACTGACAGTCGATATTGACAAGTTTTTGTGATAAAATGGAATATTCTAACGAAGAAAAACTGAATATGGTGGAATGTTATATCATATGCCAAAAAAATTCAATTCGCGCAGCTGCGGAATACTTTCATAGATATTTTAATCGTCGTCAACCTGCTCTATGTACATTTAAGAGGTTTTACGATTGTTTACGCAGCCATGGATCTTTTACTAAACCACCAAAGGAACGTAATTAAATTAACGATGCAGCACAAATAAATGTTTTGGCAATGGTAAATCTAAATCCAGCTACATCAACTCGTGAGATTGCGGTAGAAGCCGGTACATCTCAACGAACTGTAGTTAAGGTACTGAAAGCGCACAAGTTCCACCCGTACAATCTTTCACTTTCTCAAACTTTGCATGCTGGTGACGAACATCGACGTATTTTGTTTTGTACATGGTTTAGAGACATGCGCCTTGACAATCCACAGTTTCCATTAAAGGTGTTACTAACTGTGGTATGTTCAACAGACACAATGAGCATATCTGGGCTAAAGAAAACCTTTTCCATGTAGAACAAAGACGACCCCAGAAAAAATTTGGTTTTAATGTTTGGTATACTATCATAGGGTCTATTCTATTCTATTCTGGGGCCGTTTATCTATGACAAATCACTTACTGGGGAGGGCTACTTGCATTTCTTGCAATACACTTTTCAAGACATGTTGCATAATTTGAATTTGAGAACTCGGTTAGAAATTGAGTGGTTCCAACATGATGGAGCACCTGCTCATAACTCGTTAATTGTAAGACAACATTTAGATAATATCTATCCAAACTTTTGGATAGGAAGAAATGGCCCACGCGATTGGCCACTCCGGCCTCCCGATTTGGCAGTTATAAATTTCTATTTATGGGGTGTGCTAAAAAACAAAGTATTCAAAAGAAAGTATGAGACAGTTGGTGACCTAAGGGAGGAGGTATTACAAGCAATTGAAGAAATTGATAGGCGGTCTGTGAAGAAAGCGGTAATGTCAATCTTAAAAAGATGCAATTTTGGTCCAAATAACAATGGTGAACTTTTCGAACATAAATTGTAACCATTATTATCTATTTTAATTTCTTAAGTTTTTATTAAGTACCTACTTATTTAGTTTTTTCGTTATATCTGATATAGCTAATAAAAAAATCGTTTAATGTGTTTTGGAATAGTTATTAATAAATCAATCTATTTCATGGCTACGTGAAAAGTGAAAATAAGAGAGAAAAGCATCCATAACTCCGTTATTTTTATGAATAACTAAATCGAGTATTATATCGTTGAAAAGCTCTAAAAACGTCCGATTTTGAGGTCATAGCCAACTATGGTTTCTATTTAAAAAAAGTTAAGTTTGTGTCATAGCTCGAAAACGAGACCTATCACGCAAACGAGGACATGACAATCATATTCGGGTTACAATTCCCTTCAATTTTGATATTTATACTTTTTTTATAAAATCAAAAACAAAGGAGCTAGAGGGATTTGATTAAATCGACAGGATTTCGTTTTTTTTTTTCAAAAATATCTAGTAAGCCAGTAAGTGTTATTAAATTGGGCCCGTAAAACTGCAAATCTTTCCCAATTTAACCATTGCTCTATCTCCGCTAGTTTCCGAGATCCCCATACTGATCATCCAAAAAAAACTCACCCTGTATATACAAAAATATAGAAAATAACAACTACAAGCTAAACTAGGAGCGCACGATACTGACTGGTCGGACTATTGCTCACAAAGAACAGATATAGTTTTGGTAGATAAAGTCTCTAGGAAAACAATTTAAACTGACAAAGCAATCCCTATAAATGTTATGGTCAAACAGGTAGATGTATCAGAACTCGATTTAAAGAACATTTGGCACATATTAAATACGGGAGATCTGATAAATCTTGTGTAACACATCATGTTTTGGAAAATAGTCACTCCATACATTTAAATTTGTTATGATTAGTTGGACAAGTCAAAAAATTGTAAGGAATTGGACTCGAGCGAATGTTATATAAAAATAATAACATTATGAATTTCTAAAAAGGACCAATTCCAAATAGCCCATTGTATAATTTATTGTATAAGTCTTCGTAGAAATTTGTATCTTAAGAATTTAAGTCATTTAATAAATCAATTACCATAATTTTGTTGAACCGTACTTGGGGATTAGTGGGAAACATGGGAAGACAAAAAACATCTTAGAATAAGGAACCAAGAGGCCTATAGTAGATAACTGAATAAACAACATTTAGTTATAGGGACAGTTTTGTACTGGAAAATCTGTTGAGTTTTTGATCTGTCACAGATGTATAAACACAAAATTTTGTAGCCTAACTCCAAATCTTTATTTTGGTTTACTCAATGAAGATGACAGCTCAGGTCGTGAAATGATACAAACTTTGTGTTTAGGCACTTAAATTATCATTTATTACAATTGGAAGTAATGCCATACTTTTAGCATAAATTACATTTTTATTATTTAATTGACTTCGACCAAGAAGGTTTATTCTACTACGCCACTGGTGAGGAAGGTCTCTCTTTTTTCTAACGGGGGAAAATAATAAAATATATAAATATTTCTGACTTTCTAAAAAAAATTATTTTGCTGTGTTGAAAGAGCAACATTTCAACAATTGTACCAAATACTTAATTTTACTATTGAATTATACCAACCACCAAATTTCATTGAACTGTCTAAAAGCTTTAACTATTTTCTACTTGACACAGAAATGAAGAGAAATATAAACATGCCTGTTTCAGATTGATCCCCAATCACCCAAGAATTACTATTAGGACCCATACTCGAAGCCAAAGACAAATCATCTAGTTCTTCTATATTGTCCCACTTGCGCATACCTCCTGTAAATCCCACAACGCTCTGAAGACTTTTAATACTATTAATAGAGTCCTGCCTCTCTATTTGGCTATCATCTGCGTCATAAATACCGTAGATTTGATTCAGGAGGCTTCTTCTTGGTTCAGCGCTGCTTGGTGGTTTGCTTTCCAAACTTTTTCCCTGTGTTGGTGTTTTGGGAATAAGCCCCACGATTTCCGGAGGTTTATTTTTGGCAGCGGATTTCGACTCAGTAGATTTTGGAATTGCTCCTGTTTTATGGAGCAGCTCCTCCTTATACTCTTGTTGAACACACTTATCAATGATATTGCTTGTTTGCGCTACCTCAGAGTCTTGAACTAAAGGAACTTTTTCGATTTGAAGCTCCTCTTTTGGTTCTTTATTTTTGACAGAAACTTCTACAGATTGTTCTGTGTTTGTGACATCTGAGCTGTGAGTTCGTTCAGGTTTGGGGGGATGAGTTCTCTTAGGGATCTCAGGAGTAACGCTTTTATGAGTATTCAACCTACTTCTTAACTTAGGTATCGGGATAGGGGGCGCCACTACCAAAGGTTCTGGAGTATTGCCATGCTTATCTAAAGTAGCGTGCAAAATAGAAAGCGGTTTTAGTATATTAAGACGTGCATGTCCAAAGATATACATGAGTTATTTAAATGTATGAGATAAAATTTCTTAACTTGTTAGTTTACTTTTTAAGCAGATTTTTGTAAAGTGAGAACGGAGGTTTTCGCGGCCAGAGTCACAGCCGATTCTGTTTTTTCCGGATTTGTTCCGCGTAATTTTTCGAATTAGTTTATTTATATACCTAAACCGGGATATAAACAAGGTTTTCCGACGTTTCGCCCACACTTATAAGGGGCTTTTTCAAGGCTGAGACAAAAAACAAAACACATGTTACTTACCTTGCGGCTACTCCATTCATTTCATCTTTTTCTCACGAACACTTCAAAACTTCACTTTTTATTCAACTTGTCACAATGATGTACAAATTCTATGATGAGTATGAGGTATGAAGAAATAATAATTGGCCTCCCGAAATTTCCAGGTAAAAGAAGGGTAGGAGGCACTTAAAGGGATTATTTTATGATATTGATGAAATTTCGTATACGTTCCTGGAATTTTATTAGTGGATAATGTAAGTGATTTATTTTGTGGAAATGTCGATGAAAGATTGCCAGATGGACGAAAGTTCAAAACCTTTGTCTCGGTTGAAATTCTTCGGATTTTTGGCGATTTCAACGGCCTCACGGAATTTTCTGGTGAAATAATACGGATATTTGGCCAAGACAGTGGAGCTGTCGAAGAGGATTTGGTGCCCGTTTCGTGATGATGTTCAGCTACAGTAGAGTTTGAAAGCAGGGCCCTTTATAAACAACGTTTGTGCTCACCCAGACGAGTGTTTATACAGGGTGTTCCTAAATTGGAGGTACAAACGAAAAGGGTAGATTCCTTGAGTAGTTCTAGGAAGAAAAAGTTCCATAAACATGGGTCCGCAAAAGTTTCGTTTTCAAGATACAGAGTGTTAAAGTTTGAATTGTTTTCAAGTTTTTTTCTCATAGTATCTGCACTTCACAAGACATTCAAATGAAATTTGGCATAGATATTACAATTAAGAGTTTACTCCTTGTGACATGCCAATTTCGATTGCAAATCTACGGGGTGATATTTTTTCGGGAATATTGTCCACTGTTGTCCTTCAGAACTTTTATTTGGTGAGCCACTGGTACTTTGAAAAATTGTAAAGAAAAGCTTTGTTGTTATACCAAACTTTATGTTCTCTTGTAGTTTTGTCGTATCTACTACCGGTTTCGAGAAAAAAAATTTGAATGATTCTCTTGAAATCCTCAGAAAATTCCGAATTGTCATAGAAATCTAGTTACCTACCTAGTAGGCTGTGGTGAATGAATAAATTTATTGTTAGTTTTGACACATCAAATGAAACTCCTGTGTTTTGAAAATTAAAGATGGTTGCATTTTAATATCAAAACATGCCGAATTTTACAAATTCCGAAATGGCTGACATGCATTTCATGTATGGTCTTGCAAATGGTAATTCAAGAGAAGCTAAGCGTCTTTACATGGAACGCTATCCCAATAGAGTGATGCCTGGTCATCGGATGTTCTCTAATATTCACAGGCGTCTTTCAAAAACTGGATCTTTTTCTGCGAAAAATATTAATGCAGGTAGACCACGAAGTGTGAGAACACCAGGACTCGAAGAGGCAGTGCTGAACGAAATAGAAGAACATCCAGGAACTAGTACAAGAAAAATTAGTGTTACCTTAAATACAAGTCATCAAGTTGTTTGGCGGATCTTGCGGGATTCTTTGTTCTATACTTATCACATTCAGAGGGTGCAGGCGCTCTTGCCTCGAAATTGTCATCCAAGAATTATTTTTTGTCAGTGGTATCTCAACAGACTATTGAACAATCCTCATTTTGATTGCTAAATCCTATTCACTGATGAAGCCTGTTTCTCAAGGACTTCAATCATAAATTTTCATAATGAACACATATGGGCTGAGGAGAATCCACATGTAATTGCAGAAGCTTATTTTCAAGAGGAATTTTCATTAAATGTGTGGGGTGGTAATATTAGCGATTATTTAATTGGTCCTTTCTTCTTGCCAAGGCGACTTACTGACATTTTTTAGAGAACGATTTGCCCTTGTTATTGGATGATATACCTCTTATGATGCGACGTGAAATGTGGTACATGCACGGCGGTGCTCCTGCTCATTTTTCACTTTTGGCTAGGGAGTCTTTGAACGAAAATTATGCAAACAGGTGGATTGGACGAGGTGGACATCAGCCATGGCCCGCCAGATCCCCAGATTTAAATAGTTTAGATTTCTTTCTATGGGGCCATCTGAAATCTCTAGTGTACATAACGCCAGTGAATACCGTAGACGAACTGAGAAATCGTATAATAGGCGCGTTTGATACAATTAGGAATACTCCAGGAGTGTTTGAAAGAGTTCGATCGTCTATGAGAAGAAGAACAGAAGCTTGTATAAGGGTTGGGGGAGGACATTTTCAACAATTGCTGTAGTTTAGTTCCTTTGTTGTTATTTAGTTTTTTTATTATGATTAATTTTTGAGTTGTACGTTTCTTGCAGTAATACATTTTTATTGATGATTATACCAGTTTATCGAATCTTTAAGAAGCATTGCTAGTTTAATAATTCAATTTTTTGTCTCGAAACCGGTAGAAGATACGACAAAACTACAAGAGAACATAAAGTTTGGTATAACAATAAAGCTTTTCTTTACAATTTTTGAAAGTACCAGAGGCTTACCAAAAAAAAAAAAGTTCTGAAGGACAACAGTGGACAGTGTTCTCGAAAAAATATCACCCTGTAGATTTGCAATCGAAATTGGCATGTCACAAGGTGTAAACTCTTAATTGTAATATCTATGCCAAATTTCATTTGAATATCTAGTAAAGTGCAGATACTATGAGAAAAAAACTTGAAAAAAATAAAGTTTAACACTCTGTATCTTGAAAACGTGCTTATGGAGAAGCTTCCCAATCCTATCCGTGACCTTGCTGATGTATGGCAAATATGCTACTGATTTATTAGGTGACAATTCTTTCTTAGGACAACCAACATCCCTTTCCTAAGAAAGAATTGTCACCTAATAAATCAGTAGCATATTTGCCATACATCAGCAAGGTCACGGTTAAATCTAAATGTGTTTATTCCATTTCATGCTCATGTGGGGCAGCATACATCGATGAAACAGGTCAATCTATAAACACTCGTCTGGGTGAGCACAAACGTTGTTTGAAAACGGGCCTGATTTCAAACTCTGCTATAGCTGAACATCATCACGAAACGGGCCACCAAACCCTCTTCGACAGCTCCTCCAATTTAGGAACACCCTGTATAAACACTCGTATGGGTGAGCACAAACGTTGATTATAAAGGGCCCTGCTTTCAAACTCTACTGTAGCTGAACATCATCACGAAAGGGGCCACCAAATCCTCTTCGACAGCTCCTCTGTCGTGGCCAAATCTCCGTATTATTTCACGAGAAAATTCCGTGAGGCCGTTGAAATCGCCAAAAATCCGAAGAATTTCAACCGAGACAAAGGTTTTGAACTTTCGTCCATCTGGCAATATTGCGTCAACATTTCCACAAAATAAATCATTTACATTATCCACTAATAAAATTCCAGGACCGTATACGAAATTTCATCAATATCATAAAATAATCCATTTAAGTGTCTCCTACCCTTCTTTTATCTGAAAATGTTGGGGGGCCAATTATTATTTCTTCGTACCTATTAGTCATTTAGAATTTGTACATCATTGTGACACGTTGAATAAAAAGTGAAGTTTTGAAGTGTTCGTGGGAAAAAGATGAAATGAATGGAGTAGCCGCAAGGTAAGTAACATTTGTTTTGTTTTTTTGTCTCAGTCTTGAAAAAGCCCCTTTTAAGTGTTGGGGAAACGTCGGAAAACTTTGTTTATATCCCGGTTTAGGTATATAAATAAACTAATTCGAAAAATTACGCCGTCCAAATTCAGAAAAAGCAGAATAAGCTAAAAGTGCTACAATATTCAAAAGCTGGGATTTGATATATTGATTTTTAATATTCTCTCGTCAAATGCAAGATTTTTACTTAATAAAATAAAAATTGTTTTGTATCAGGGCCAAATCGCTAAAAATCAATGCATGGTCTTTGGTTAAAACAATTAGATGGTTAATTTGTGATAGTCAATCACGATGATCAAACAAAAAAAACTTACTTTGTTTTCAATTATTCACTTGATTATGGCTTTAAATGAACGTTAAGGACCATCTACGGTATTAATAAATCGAAAAAAATACTTCTATTAGAATTTTGTTAGTCACTTAGGATAAAGAATATGTTTTTTTAGCAAACGTGATATTTTCAAGTCAGGTTTCGACTTTTCAGTAGAACTCTAACCAGAAATCAGATGTTCATACACTTTTCCCACACTGTATACCCAAAATTTTACATAAAGTTTATGCCGGTATGATTTTGAAAGTGTTTTATTTAAAAAAAAAATTGGAGTCGACCCTACATAATAGGTATCATAGTACTCGTTTTAAGTTAGCTGCTCACTAAGTTATTATTTTATTTCATACATTAGAATAACTCAATATGCAGGTTTAGTATGTACCTTAATCATATTTACAGAAGGATAACACAAAAAATAAAAAAAATCAGTTGCCTTAACTGAATAATTTCATTAAACGAACTCAATAGATCTATGGGTCATAATCTGGTCAAGTTTATCCAGAAAAATGTTCCACTGTGGATCGTCCTTGATGCTACTTACAGAATTCCTAGTCACAAATCTGGAATGCGAATATTCAGGAACCACCGGTAGATCATCGGATGAACAATTCAAATTATTGTTTCTAGTTTCAACCAGCTTAGAATTCAGGGCATGGTCATCAATTTTTCTAATGTCACTATCAACAGACGACGAAGATGAAAGAATTTGCTTATTTTTGGGGCTGAAGTAAACCGATTCTGTAGTGTAATCAACAGACAGTTCAGACCCGACACTCTTTGCTAGACTCACATCTATATTGGCATTGTCCTCATCGTAATTATCGGTTTCAGAATTTAGAGACAGTTCAGAGAAAATGCTTTTGGTGGGGCTGACCTCGGTTATGGAATCGATATCGTCATTTTCATTGTCAACACCGGTTACTTCAACAACATTGTTGTTGATAGAATTAACGTCAGGTATATTTTTTGGCGAGTTTGATTTTTTTCCGAATGTTGTTAACAATTTTGGTGAATTTAAAATCTTTTTTAGAACCCCTTCACAAGGACTGGAGCCTCTGCTGAAGATGCTAATAGAGTTTGAAGTTCCTGGGATATTTAGTGTATTATTATCAATTATTTCAGAACTATCCCAATCATTCATTAACTCGTTGGGATTTTGTACACAAGGTGGTGGAGCTACAGGTAAGGATTTCTTCACACATTTTCGTCTAGAAAACCCTTGTTTGGAATTTGTTTTTGGAAATTTCAAAGGTATAAAGTATTTGTTTTGTCCATAATCATGATTTTCTCTTTTCATAGCAGATTTAACAAATTCTTCTTTATCATTGGGTGCTGGTTTATTAATTTCGGACGTGGTTTCTACTTGATAAGCATCATAATCTTCGTAAGATTTTTCAAGCACACCTTCTATATTGCTTCTCTTATCATCATGTATGACTTCATCAGTCATATTTAACCTTCTATTAAAAAATGTGTATTTGCTTATTTGTTTTTCGTCAACGGCGACGGATATGAGATCACAACTGGCATCCAAAACAATCGAATCTACACCTTTTTCGTTATCATTTTTCAATGAATCACTAGCCGAATATATCTGACCCAATGTGACAGCCTTTCTGTAGTGACCCTCGATTTTTGGGGATTTAACTCCTTTGAAGCATTTGTTAAAAACCGATAAATTTTTGTTTAATATGACCGAGATTTTTTTATCTTTTGTGTTATATTTTGCAGGCAGTTTTTTTAGATCCTTGCCGAATCTTGGTAAGGTGTGATTAGAAGTAGCTAGCGTGGAAGAGATCTTCAGTTTTGACTTACCTTGTTGATATACAGGGGGTTGACTAGCGACAACTACAGGACTAGGAATTTCTACTACGTTTATAGCGGGGTTTGAGGCTCTAATTGCGGGCGGTGGTGGCGGGGCTGACTTTTTTTTGCGACCTGTAAAAAAATTACTTAATTAGATTCTTCATTGCAATATGTATCCAACAGTACAAAGACCAATTACAGTACAGGGACAAACATAAAAATCAAAAATAAAGGCAATTCGTTATTATTAAACATTATACAACAGATTAATAGATACGTCAAAAATAAAGGTAATTCGTTGCTAAACATTAAACATCAGATTAACAGAAAAGGTGATTACTTTTTCATTACAAGTATGGAGGAATTACAAATGTTTAATTTTACAGAGTTACAACTTTCGCACAAAAAACAGAGTTGAAAACTTTAAAATATTAATTGTTGGTTTTGGTACTTTGTTGTTGTTTCTTGTACCGATTTGCAGCATGCAAATTAAAATTTAATTTCCTATAAAAACTAACACCACGATCTCTAAAATTGTTCGGTCTTGACAAAGTATCACCCTATATCTTGTTATCAAACAAAATAAGAGTTTGCCGTCTGGTAAAAGTCATAGTGTGACACTTTGATGCATTTAATGGCGGATCGTTGTTTTGCACAATTGTCAAGACTTACATTTTCGATCACAGTATATATGTATTAATATCATCAGCATAGAGAAGATATTGAATATCAACACCAACAATGTCATTTATTAACAAGACAAATAATAGTGGCTCCAATACGGAACCTTGCGGAACCCCCGAAGTGGACACAATTTCTGATGACTTGAATCAAGGCAGTCAACATATTGCCTTCTGTTCGTAAAATATGATTCTAGCAATATAATAACTGAGGAAGATAAACTAAAATCTTTTAGGTTGGTTAGCAGAATTCCCTGATATAAAGGGTGAGTTTTTTTGATGATCAGTATGGGGATCTCGGAAACTAGAGGAGATAGAGCAATGGTTAAATTGGGAAAGATTTGCAGTTTTACTGGCCCAACTTAATGACACTTTCGGATTTTTGTAAAAAGTCATGGCTTACTAGATATTTTGAAAAAACGAAATTCTGTCGATTTAGTCAAATCCCTCTAGCTCCTTTGTTTTTGATTTTATAAAAAAGTGTAAATATCAAAATTGAAGGGAATTGTATCCCGAATATGATTGTCATGTCTTCGTTTGCGTGACAGCTCTCGTTTACGAGATATGACACAAACTTTTCTTTTTTTGAATTGAAATCATAGTTGACATAGTTATTCATAAAAATAATGGAGTTATGGATGCTTTTCTCTCTTATTTTCACTTTAACGTAGTTAGCCATGAAATAGATTGATTTATTAATAACTATTCCAAAAAACATTGAACGATTTTTTTATTAGGCATATCAGATATAACGAAAAAACTAAATAAGTAGGTACTTACTAAAAAATGAAGAAATTAAAGTAGATAATAATGTTTATAATTTGTTCGAAAAGTCGACCATTGTTATTTAGACAAAAATTGAATCTTTTAAGATTGACATTATCGCTTTCCTCACAGACCGCCTATCAATTTCTTCAATTGCTTGTAATACCGCTTCCCTTAGGTCACAAACGGTCTCATACTGTCTTTTGTATACTTTGTGTTTTAGCGCACCCCATAAATAGAAGTCTATAAATGGCCATTCGCGTGGGCCATTTCTTCCTATCCAAGAGTTTGGATAGATATTATCTAAGTGTTGTCTTACTAATAACGAGTTATGAGCAGGTGCTCGATCATGTTGGAACCACTCAATTTCTAAACGAGTTCTCAAATTCAAATTATGCAACGTCTTGAAAAGTGTATTTCAAGAAATGCAAGTAGCGCTCCCCAGTAAGTGATTCGTCATAGATAAAAGGCCCCAGAATAGTAGACCCTATGATATCATACCAAACACTAAAACCAAATTTTATCTGGGGTCGTCTTTGTTCTACATGGAAAGGGTTTTCTTTAGCCCAGATATACTCATTCTGTCTATTGAACATACTGCAGTTAGTAAATCTAGTTTCATCTGACCATAACACCTTTAATGGAAACTGTGGATTGTCAAGGCACATGTCTCTAAACCATGTACAAAACAAAATACGTCGATGTTCCTCACCAGCATGCAAAGGTTGAAAAACTGAAAGTTTTTACGGGTGGAACTTGTGTGCTTTCAGTATCTTAACTACAGTTCGTTGAGATGTGCCTGCATCTGCCGCAATCTCACGAGTTGATATAATGGATTTTGATTAACCATTGCCAAAACATTTATTTGTGCTACATCGTTAATTTAATTACGTTCCTTTGGTGGTTTAGTAAAAGATTCATATCTGCGTAAACTATCGTAAAGCCTCTTAAATGTACATAGAGCAGGTTGACGACGATTAAAATATCTATGAAAGTATTCCGCAGCTGCACGAACTGAATTTTTATGGCATATGATATAACATTTCACCATATTCAGTTTTTCTTCGTTAGAATATTCCATTTTATCACGAAAGCTTGTCAATATCGACTGTCAGTTCAGCACTACTAATGGAATTACTTTCAAATGAGGAAACGTCAAAGTGAAAACAATCTTTTTCCTGGCTACCTAAGTTAAAAGTGAAAATAAGAGAGAAAAGCATCTATAACGCCTTTATTTTTATGAATAACTATATCGAGTATTATATCGTTGAAAAGCTCTAAAAATGTCCGATTTTTGAGGTCATAGCCAACTATGGTTTCCATTCAATAAAAGATAAGTTTGTGTCATATCTCGAAAACGAGAGCTGTCACGCAAACGACGACATGACAATCATATTCGGGATACAATTCCCCTCAATTTTGATATTTACACTTTTTTATAAAATCAAAAACAAAGGAGCTAGAGGGATTTGATTAAATCGACAGAATTTAGTTTTTTCAAATTATATAGTAAGTCATGACTTTTTACAAAAATCCGAAAGTGTCATTAAATTGGCCCAGTAAAACTGCAAGTCTTTCCCAATTTAACCATTGCTCTATCTCCGCTAGTTTCCGAGATCACCATAATGATCATCAAAAAAAAACTCACCCTGTATAGGACGGTTGAAATATAAAGTGTAAAGTAAAATTATAGTTATACAAAGTGAATCAAAAAACTTTAAAAAAATTGGTTAAATGAGCGTATACAATAAGGATATTCGAGTCATAGGGCGAAGGTTTCAAAAAATGTTACAAGCAATTGCATATACTGGAAGATTGAAATATAAGGTGAACTGTAATTATAGTATACAGGGTGATTTAAAGTTCTTATTTAGTGTGTATACTTGACATTTGGGGTAAAGTAAAATTAAAGGTATACAGGGTAATTTAAACAATAGAAAAATATAAACAGTCAATAGGGTGGAGAGCGGTTGCAACATCGTGTAGAGTTGAATTATAGTTGTACAGGGTGAATTAAAAAATGATAGACAAATAATTTATATTGGGTGACCAGTAAACAGAAACGTATACAGGGTGGTTGCAGTATAGGGTGAATTAGAGTTACACTTACAGTCAGTGGTCCAAGTAATAAAACAAATAAAAATATGTGGATAATATAGAAAACAAAATGCAAATTATAGAGAAAGAGAGAGAGAGAGAGAGAGAGATAGAGAGAGAGAGACAAGAAACAGTAAAATAATCAATAAAATTGTACCTTAAATCAGATAAAAAAAAAATAAATGCCAGAAAATAGTTGCTTGCCCACGGTTTCTAAACTGTTTTTAGTTTAAGCCAGTCAAATTCGGATCTTTTTTAAATATAAATTCTTTAAAAAGCTTTTTATAAGAACTTACGTATGGTAACCAGTCGATTCCAAACAAACCACCATAACAAACGATTTAACGAAAATGAAACAATGACAACAGAACGATGTGCATTATCAACACAATATTGTACACTGAACAGCGTACAAATACAACAACACCTAAAAGATCAATTTATTTTCACTCTCGTAAAACGTTATCTTCGAATGCCACTCCTTTTAGCAAACAGCCTACGCTTCGTGTTTCCGACCTCTCAAAATTTTTTTTCAACATGTAATCTTCCGTCATACAAGCAGATTGGATAATTGCTGCCGGTGAAAGTTATATAAAATTTCTTCTTGAAGTGTAATCATGAATCGAGAGACAATCATCGGATACATTGTTGTGTTATTGAAATTGATACATGATGAAATAACCTGTACAGTGTACATCAAGGAGCAGCCAGAGTATCAATTATAACAAAGAGGATCAAACATCTGGTGTGCAGGAAGTAGAAATTTTAATTGGTGGCACTCAGGGCGTTCATGATGCATTCGGGATATACAGTTGGGGTAATTTTATAATAGATTTCCTAAGTTCTTTGGGAATAACAGCACATAAACGTGAAAGTCTGTATATTTCAAAAGGTCTAAACGTTTCAAGGCTAAATCAGACCCCGTTTTCAATGGTATTAACACAAATGAACAAGCAATTAAAAAATTTAAAGGATTCGTAATGACAAATTTCGTAATCAGAATTTGACATTAATGTTTGACAATCAACCCGATATAACTAACGGAGTTTACTGAAAATTTGATATATACAGGGTGGCACTAAAATTCTAAATATCATGTGAAAAAACAAAGCTTCTTTCAAATTGGCAGAATTTGAAAGAGTTATCTTTAGAATTTCCTGTGGCATTCCTAAGTAGGACTTTGTTATAAGATAATGCATTGGCCAAAACTGAGACTCACTACAGTCATAAGGGAAAACCTAGGGAAAACCTTATGAACTTCTAAAGATAACTCTTCTAAGTTCTTCCAATTTGAAAGAAGCTTTGTTATTTCAGATGATCTTTAGAATTTTTAGTGCTAAATTCCCCTAGTCACTTCGGTTTGATTGTCAAACATCTATATATAAATAGGCAAAGACAAAACGGTTAGGTACCATTTTCTCCACCGATTTTCTTTATTTTTGATTTGTTTAGTAGCTATTGACGACCTTCAGTGCAGAATATATAAAGAATCTTTATTTATAATAATAATATAAATAATTAATTCAAAGATAAATTATTAATGAAATTCAAGTGAGTGGCGCCCACAATGAACAAGTAGCTTAATCTAATATTCGAATTTTGACAGTCGTCAATAGTAAAAATCCAATCGTGGACAATCATAGCGAGGTACAAAAAATAGTAGCAAATTAATCGACTTTTACTTACAAAGATGTATGCTGTGAAACCCTTCTTTTCTATTCATTTATGACGATGACAGCTATTACTGAAGTGATGAAAGCGAATGTGAGTGTTTACGTATACGAAATTTGCGCATTTACAGAAGAATCCAAATGAAAAGTTTTATATAAGTTCACAATTTAGAGATTCTAAAGCTAATTGATACATTTGATTTCCGAACCTGAAGAGTAGAGTATCTTTAAGTCATGAATGTCTCACAAATTTAATAACAATTTGCATATGCATCAATTATCAAAAGCTACGAAAACACTCAGGAGATGTGATATGCAAATATATTTTTAATTATTTATATTTATGCCATGTGCAAATAAAACTTGAATAAATATAACAGTATTAGCAATAAAATAAGACGAATCAATTTGCAGTTTCATTTGATATAAAGTAATCTTATGATTTAATTTTAACATCTCATCTAAAAATTAGCAGTCAGTCAGAAATTGTTTAGTTCTTTTAACAAGATGTGATATACTGCAAATATATTTTTTCTTATTTATCTAATAATATAATACCTATAATGTTTGTTTATTTACATGCATCTTATTTATATGTAATTTTCGCAAACGGCACTACGATTTTGTCGAAATTCCATTTCGGGGTTTTGGTAAGTACAAATCGGGATCAATCGTATTACCGAGAAAGAACGAGATTGTGACTATTAAAACTGCTCTAGAAAAAATCATTCAATACAAAATGATGTGTAGAATCTTATAAGAATTGTATCACTACTTGATATTTTTCTAACATTACATTTTTACAGTTAAACCTTTCACGATTTTAAATTAAAATGTGCTAGTTAGAGGATTTTTTGATGGGTAAAAAGTTGTGTTCTTATGTTAAATTGTCGCTCTCAATGAAGTTGCCATGAGCAGTTACATATGCATATATAAACTGACTGAGATATAAGGCGCTGTAGGTTCTAATTATACAGGGTGATTCTAGAAACCAAATGTTTTATTGGGTGGCCCATAAACAGTTGCATACACACATATATTGGGTAGTCCATAGACAGTTACATATACAGGGTGGTGGAAATATATTATAAAGTGGAATAATTGTAATGAACATTAGTGTTAGAGAGTTGAAACTAAACTGAATCACTTCATCTTGAGAAAAATTAGACCAAATATCCGAATATATGTATATATGTATGTACCTACCAACATTTTTGATGAACCTTTGCATTTACGATTAATTAACCATACAAATGGAAACTGAATAAGTATTAGTAGTAAAATGAAACAGATTATTTTGAAATTTCGATTCGAATAGAATTGTCATTTACATTTAATTGTTAGGCAACTGAATTATTTAATTTTAAAAAGTTTAATGTTAACTAGATTTTTGTTTTTAATTTCCACTTACTGCCACACCTTATATCATTAATAAATCAAATTTAATTTTTCAATTTACATCAATAAATATAAGGTCATTGACAACGAAGTCAGAACAGACTTTGAAACTTTTGGTTTTCCTTCAATATAGATTGTTTTATTGTGGTGTTATTGCCCAAAAAACATAAAAGTAATTAGGATACAACATTGCGAGGCTACCCAGAATAGCTAAGAAACCTTGTGAAGCTACCCTGAACATCTAGAAAGAACATGAAGAAGTTACAACTAAACAAGTCCTGAATACGTACATACTTGGTACTACCTGCGTGAAAAAGCAAAGGGCTAGAACAGAAAGGCTGCAGAAAACACGTGAAGTTGTTGCCCAGTGTCAAAAATACTTATATTTCAAACGTAAATAGACACTGTATAGATAGATAAATCGAAAACTTCTTTTTGAAGTAGCTTGGATTTTTTTCCATTTGCTTTCGTCTCATTATCAATTAAGTTCGTCCTAGAATTCAAATAACGTGAACTACGTTCAACGCTGTTTCGCCAAATTATATCGTTATATTGTTATTTTCTAATAAAATTTTCACACGAGGTACCGTTCGTATCGTACAAAAGTTTTGCAGCAATCTGGAATTATATTCTTTCAAATACAGAAAGTATTATCCAAATGACATAATTGTGGAGTTTTGAGATAACAAATGTAATAACTACTTGTTAACTTTAGACATATGTGTTGTTCTTATGGCCGATCCCTAACAGACTCCTTATGCCAGAAAGTTCGGATAATACACAGTGAAAGAAACATGAAGTAATTTATTGATCTACATTATAATTAATTAGTTTTTCGAAAAAAAAATAAAATGGATTCAAAACCCGCGTTGACGTGTTTTATCGTCGCTTCCTTGTAAAATAATGTCTATTACAGTTCAACTTAACACAATGATTAATCTAAATGGATTTTTCTACACAACGCACAGTGGGAAATATCGGAAAAAATTCTACACATGCGCCGATTTAAGTCGTACCTTCGTAATTTTTTTTTGATATTCTTTAAATATCCTCAACTTTACTATTCAGATGCAAAAATTACACTTTTCTGTGAACAAAGTTTCACATCGACTTATATAAACCATTTGCCTCAATATTAAATAATTGTGTAGGAACTAATTTGATGTAAAATGGTCTGAAAAATCTGAAAAATTGTATTCATATGTTTTTTGGGTGCCTAAGTTCACAGCCACTCTTATTTTTACCATTCAAGGACATTTAAAGGTCGCACCAAGGTCAATTGAAGGTCAAATCGAGAAATAAGACCTAACAAATCTGAAAAAGTTTATAAATTTATTTTTGGGTTCCGTGAATTAAAATAAGCTGTTAGTTTCACAACTGAAGAATATCTGAGGTCCTATCAAGGTCGTATAAAGGTCATTTAAAGGTCAATTCGATAAAAACGCTCCGAAAAATTAAAAAGAAAATTATACGTTTGATTTTGGGTTCGTTGAAAGAAAAGCTGCTGTAAGTTTCAACACTGAAGGACCGCTAAGGTTGTATCAAGGTCATACATTTGAAGGTCATTTGAAGGTCATATCGATAAAATCACTACGAAAAATTAAAAAAAATCGAATATTTAAACATTTGAGATTAATTTCGAAAATCTGAGGTTATATTTTTTAAATACCAAAGTATTATAAAGCTACATGATTAATTCAAGTCGCACAGTCCTAATTTTTTATTATTTTTCACATATTATTTACTTTACTAATCAGAAAAAAAAGTGTCACTTTTCTTAAGGTTATAGAACATTAGAGATTTTGAGATTGTTGAATATTTCAATAAATACATTAAAAAAATAATATTGAGAGAAAGTTTTTAGTTCATAGTGTTCAGGTTATTTAAAGAACATCTGAGTTTATAATGTGTCCTTTCAAATATTATGAATGCTGAATGTTGAGCATAGAAGATAAAATTATCGATTTGATACAATTTATCGATTTGACCTTCAATTGACCTTGGCACGACCTTTAAATGTCCTTAAATGGTAAAAATAAGAGTGATTGTGAACTTAGGCACCCAAAAAACATATGAATACATTTTTTCAGATTTTTCAGACCATTTTACTTCAAATTCCTATACAATTATTTAATATTGAGGCGAATGGTTCATATAAGTCGATGTGAAACTTTGTTTACAGAAAAGTGTAATTTTTGCATCTGAATAGTAAAGTTGAGGATATTTAAAGAATATCAAACAAAAAATTACGATGGTACGACTTAAATCGATGCGTGCATAGATTTTTTTCCGATATTTCCCACTGTGCAACGTACAAAGGCGATTACTAACAACAGTAAGAAAAGCTATTTATAGACATACATTTTAAATGCGTCACCGTAAAAGGAAGAAAAACAAGAGTAATCCAAAACAAATTCTACCTACGTTCACAATGCCAGTTGAAAGATATGGACTTTAATACTGAGAAAGCGATATTAAGGACAGAATTAAATGGGGGAGACATAAATGGCTATAGGAAATAGCCAACCACTTAGATACGAAACCAGATTTATCTCTATAATCGAAATAGGAAAATATTAAAAAATTGTATTTGTGTAAATGTGTAAACATATGAACTTGCAGGGAAAATAAAAGCAGTTAAATCAAAGGGAAGAAACATCAAACGCTATATATAACGTTTAAGAAGTTTGTTAACAGATAATTTCGGAGCACTAAAGTTTAATAAATTAAACGCGAAGAAATGGTTCTTCTTCCTATAACATTGGAGTAATTCATCAGTTATAACGCTGAATTATTTCCGGTCTACAACTACGAAATATTTCTTCAAGTGAGCATAACAAAAGATCAATATAACCTTCCGGGAAGACATATTGACAAAGTTGGCTACTCATGTTCCATTAGAGGTGGAGTGGAGTGGGGTACTAATGTTGTTAAACAATATATTAAAGTAGGGAAACTCGCTCAAGCAAGGATACCGGATTGGGTGGTTGGTGGTGCATGGCCGTTCTTAGTTTTTGGAGCGATTTGTTTATTAATTCTGACAACGAAGGAGATTATAGCCTGCTATTCATATTTTGATACCCCAAAGGCTCGCTGGTGTTGGTTTCGGCCTCTGCCGACTGTCTGTGTATACAAAATTCACATCAGAGGCATAGACCAGCCGCACCAGATTGTCTAGTAACAGAACTGACATAGACTGGAGATATGCTCTGCAGCACATTTGCTGTACTGAAGAGATCAGCACGTCCCTCCAAGCCGAGTGCTCGGTATAACCTGCTGAACCTCCTACGTGCTAAGGGTTGGACCTTGCAACTGTTTCTCAAGAACAAGGGCTTTCTCTACTTCTATTTTAGGGAGGCTTTCAGCGATATTTCCGTAAAGATGCCCCAACCCGATCATTTGGAGAAAGTAGAAGTCGAAACAAAATACTTAAAGAGATACAAAGACGTATATGTCTTGTAAATAAATTGTCTCGAACACACATTAAAAGCTAAATTTCTTACTGATCTAATATTTAAGATTGTCAGATACATTGTCAGTACAAAAAATTTCGGCTACAGATAAATGCAGAATTCTTTTGAGAAAACATGCTAAGAGAACTCAACATCTGTTTTAAACATCAAGTAACATAGATACTCACTCATTAATTTAATTAAAATAAATAACTAATGAAAAACTTTAGATTTTTAATGTTTCATTATGTTATTCGAAAACTCGACATATGTTTCGACTTTTGAGGCTTTTTTCTTAGAGTACATTCAAGGTTTGGCCCCTCATCACCCTTTGTTTGGACGGCTGTATCAACGACTTAGAGAAACAGGTAGCTTTAAACCTAGAAAACATGATTGTGGTCGTCATGGGGATATTAGAACACTAGACTTAGAAGAAGCTGTACTTCATTTAATTGACGAGCAACCCGATACCATGACTAGAAAAACTGATTTACGGCAACATGTTATATCGATATTACGTACAAGGTGTCCCATGCACTGTTACCTCATGAATTTCCTAACCGTCTCACATTTTCATTTTGGATGCTAGAACGAACGAAGCAAGTTTTCAAAGGAAGCCATTGTTAATTACCACCTCAACCACATATGGGCGGAAGAAAATCCTCATGTAATCGTTGAACCTTACCACCAGGAACTATTGGAGATCACCTTAATGGACCACATTTTCTTCCACCTATATTAAACGGAGATACATACACTCAGTTTGTAAACAAAGAGCTGCTAGTTCTATTTGATCCAATTCCTTTAGGTGTCAGAGCGGAAATGTGGTTTGGGCACGATGGTGCTCCTGTCCATTTTAGTATGAGAGCACGTCAATATTGAACAACACGTATCCAGATCGCTGGATAGGTCGAGGTGGATTTCAATCTTTGCCAGCTCGTTCACCTGATTTAAATCCGATAGACTTTTCAACTTGGGGACATTTAAAAACGTTGCTAAACTTGTTGTTTTAAAGATTTTGGAATAATAATAGCAAATTGCATCACAGAAGGATATTTGTTTTTACGGTACACATAAAATTGATCATTTTTTACACAAAACTAATGTAGCCAGAAGATTCAACACCTTGTACATTGGTAAAGAAGCGTTTGCGGATATGTTCATAGGAATTTTTAGTCAAAAAATGACTCCAGGAAACACTTTTTTTTACTTATTCATTTACAGCCTGAATTGCAGTAAAGCATAACAGCCTTAGAATTTCTGATTAAAAAAAAAAATTTAAATCAAACATCCGGGATCTAATTTGGGGGGGGGGCTTGACCTCGTTTGGGGGGAGAGCCTTGAAGGTAGATTTTAGCACTATAAACACTAAAAAAGCATATCACTCAGATGATTTCCTAACTGTTTTTGTTTATATAACAAATATTTGATATACCCTAAATAACAGTAATTTTACCCTTACTTCAAACACCTTGTATAAGCAACTACTTATGTTCCAAAATATAACTTTTTTAATCCGCCTTATATAACTGTAATTCTACTCCAATTTATTTTTGAACGATCCTGTGTATTCAACTACTTCTGACAATTTTAAAAGTCTTTTGTATATCTGTAATTATTTTCCGTCTCATAACGCAAATATCCGCTCTGTATAAATCTAGTTCCACTCTTATATCAACCACCTTGTACACGCAACTACTTATGTGCCACCCAATACAATATTTTTAAAAACATCCTGTATAACTAATTCAATTCCAACTTATATTTCAACCATCCTATGCATACAACTGCTTATGTACCACCTAATATCACATGCTTGCTCGCACACACCTACAACTGTATACCATAAAGAAGAGTTCGCCGACATATCTAACCAATTTTCGTTTCGATAAACTAACGGAATATTTTCTGTCATTTTACGCAACTATAACTTCGTCTCTAACAGAAAGTGACTTTCCAGTGCATCAAATTGATAACCATTAAAAACACCCTGTAGGATATATTTTCATGGCATAGCATGATATTTATTTATGATAAAAATTTGACATTTACCAAGTTGTTTACAGTTTATTTGCATATATTTTTCCGATTTTCAGAAAAATGGTATGTTTTGCGTTATAGAAAAATGTACGGAATCAAGCTGCAACATATCTTTGTATAATACAACTTATAATATTCAAATTGCGTGAGCACTTTTAGAGAGAAGAGTGAAGATTCATTGAAAATCGCAAAAAAGTTGCATACGAATTAATAACCTCCTCTTTCTTGGAAGTCTGTTAAAAAGGGCATTAAAGAATACAAATCGGCAACATGTGCAATCCAGGCAACTTACTAAATATAAACAAATTTAAATAGAGGGAAAACGAAACACAAGTAACAAACGATGTTTACAAATGTGATGTTTATAACTATTTCTTTGACAGAATATTCATTTATCGAAGTTATGTACAACGCTTCACTTTGAAATGGGTAAATTTATCATTTCTATTATCTCGCTCTTAAAAATGCCATTTTTGTCACTCTTATACAATATAAGTATAGTACAAGGTAGACTTTTTAGGTATTGTAGAGTGGTACTTACACAAAAACGGTTTCTGTGAGTGGACGTTTCAACCTCAGTCAAAAACAAAAAAAATCCACATACACAAAACACAAAAATCGCGAACCATCTGCTAATAAAACGAAACCAGCAAGTAAATACCAAACAAAATGAACACAATAACTGAGAGTGAAAATCTCTACGCGTACCTTGCAAGCATTGGAAGCCGACGACGATGTCTTGTGCAAGTCGTTCTGTAATTCAACGTGGACCAGTTTCAGATTATGCGGTGGTCTGCCTACGATGATCTGCCTACGAGGGATATTTTCTAATAATTTATGATTATTATGATAGAGAAAATCAAGTGTGGCGATTTGGTATCGATGGTTATCGTTACACGCTACGGGAAGATTAACCTTCGGAGTGCATGTGGGAATAGACGGCTTTTTTTTAATTGGCAAAAACTAAATTGATTTCGAGGCGAATGTTGGTACAGAAACGGAAAGAAATGACAGTGCACTTATGGAAAGACGTCAATCGTTTGTTCTTGGTTATGGAGTGACTGGTTGTCATGTGTGAGATTTTGGCGTCGGTGAGATTGGGGAAGGTTAAACCAATTTGGATAAATTTACACGCTTGGTAATTAAATTAATAGTTTTGCTGTAACGAATCAATATTGCAAAGTGTTTGTTTGCTTTGGTCATTTCAAAACGTTTCTCGGAACTATAATCTGTTTATGTAATAATGCGACATCTCAATTTTAAATCTTTAATAAGTGACATTTTTAGAAAGTGGATGACTAAAATTATATTTGAACTGTTAGACAGGAAGTTCTCGTTTGTTAAGGATATATATATATATATATATATGTTACAGCTAATAGTCACTTCTAATAATAGTGGTTTCGGTTTAAGGGATATTGACTACTGTCTTGTTATTGTTTTGTACTCTTTATTTACAAGCCTAGCTTTCGAAACAGTTTGTTTCTTCTTCAGGGCGGCAAAATTCTTGAGTTAAGACTGAAGGTCCATTGGTATTAAATTACAATAAAATAATGAATAAAATACAGAAATAATTCAGCACCATAACGTTGTGAGTTTATCTGAGTAAATAAAGAGTACAAAACAAGAACAAGACAGTAGTCAATATCCCTTAAACCTTATATATATATATATATATATATATATATATATATATAGGGCTTTCTTTTAAACATTAGCAATCCAAAATATTTTTAAAAGAAAAAGCCAAAAAACACCTTAATTTAAATTCACGGTGGGACACATTTTACAAGTATCGGTGACCCTGTAGTTTCAACCCGTAAGGTGGGGGTGAATATCATTTTTACAAGTTTAAATACAAAGGGATATCATGTATCTTTTTAAAGGTTTCTTTTTTGCAAATCTTTTGACAAATCATTTTTTTAACTCAGACTATTTTTTACAGAGTTATGACCTAGAAACCGTAAAAAACATGTTAATTATATATACAGGGTCTCTCTGAAAGATTGAAACTAGTGCGTACAGGTTTAATGTCAAAACAGCATTGAAAACAAGAAATACACTGAAATCAGTAATATCGAAAACAAAAACAACCAAAAAACTCAGCACTCAAAAAACTGCATAAACAAGATTTCCTGAGAATGCAATAAATTTTATATTGGAGACCATTAAACGTACGAATTAATGAACAAAAGAATTAAGTATATAAAGCTGTCAATCGAAAATTTGTGAACATGCTTGAAACCTAGTCCATATAATAATAGTAGAATTCAATCGTATCTGGTTACCGACAATTCAGGAAGAAATTAGTAATTGTCATCTCCTTTTGTACAACAAAGTATCGGGATAGTTCATAAGGTTTTTCCTAGGTTTTCCTTTATTCTTTAATCACATTTTTTGGCGAATGCGCTATCTTACATCAAAGTAGTACCTAGGAGCCCCACTTATATATTCTAAAGACAACTCTTTCAAGTTCTTCCTACTTGAAAGCTGTTTAACTGTAATACATGATATTCAGAAATTGTTGTGTCACCTGTATATGTGGAAACAACAAATTTTCTTATGTCAACTTAAATGTCATATCTCAAACTTTCATTTTGAATTTTATATGTTCAATACATGTTTAAAGTCATTGAAAACGAGGTCAAAAATAAATCTGGACATGTTTGGTCCTTGAATGTACAGATTTTTGTTTCGATTGTGGTGTTATTTTCATAAAAATAATCAAGAATATGTCACATTTTGAAGACCATCAATGCAGCTTACAGGCCCCGCCCCTTGATTGACACTGCCAATGTGGAGCCTTTTGGTTCGAGATACGAGAATAGACACAAGTTCCCCACAGTTCGATAGTCGAGGCGAGCAGTGTACGAGATATCACCGTCGCCCGAAGTGCTGAAGATGTCGGAAGTAATTGCAGAAGAAACGTTGGGAAGAAATTTGAGAAAAAGACATAAAACAACCTCGAAAACTATAATAACATGAAATATGCCATTTTCTTCAATTAAATATTTCTTCAACCAAGTTCTTCAATGTATGGACGCCTTCAATGTCGATATCAATAATTCACAATATTTTTCCCGGCTGTTTTGCATGTCCTTGTAGAATTTCTTCCTACAGTTTCATCTGCAGCTGCGGAAGACATCTGCTGCGCCGCAGCCGCACGTTTATCCTCGTAAAAATAGCATACTTGGCACTCACAAAAACCTATTACGCAATACCAACACACCGAAGTTGTGTCAAATACATCCCACTATCATTCCCGTGTCCAACTCCCACTCACTTTCCTCTGGCCAATTAGCGCAAACTACGCGTCCATGGTTGGAAGAAATTCCCACTAGGCCACGGTGAAGCAACCCAGATAACTACAGTTCATCTAGCAATGCTGTTCTGTAGGAAACTCGGTGTAAACTTGGAGACATTAATGAATCATCTTGTGATTGGTTAACGAAATGAAAGGGGAGAAAGAGTAAAACAAATGGAATTCAACGCTGCAGACAAGAAACCTACCTGTGGTCAATGCTTTCGTTGTATGAAACCATGGTAGGGAAGAACTAAATGACTTCAAGAACAGACTAAACTTGACTTTATCTCAAAATCAAGTTGACGATTGTGGTGCAAAACAATATAGTTATCCCCTTTGTAGACGTAGTCTATAGAAAACCTACCCATACCGACTGATGTCTCCATAAACTGTTGAATCATCATCCTAAACAGAAAAGAGATATAATAAAAACTTTAAAGGATGAGTCGAAACGCACATGTGGACCCCAATACCTACCGGAAGAAATCAGTCAGTGAATACTGTGTTAAGAAACAACGGGTATTCACGCGAGGAAATCAAGGGGATTAAAAGACCAGAGACGGTCAGGCCAAACGATACACTAAAAAAGGCCTATCTCCCTTACGTAAAACGAGTCACCGACAGTATAGGGAAGATTATGAAAAAACAACATAACGATTGTACATAAACAATCCCTAGGGGCAATCAAACTTGCTCAAGAACCCCTAACAGCTCCGGAAATAATCTCATTACCCTGCAGTTGTAGTGTACTACTACAAAGAGAAGTATCAACACATTTATCTGAACACAAACTTATTTGCAGTGGGACATTCTATCCGGTTCAATCAAATTCTACCCCAGCATTTATAGGGAAGCAATTGAGATACGGAAACATCCTAATAATTTCAACAGAAAAGAAGAAACAATGAAATTCAACAGAGTCTGGTCGATTGCGATGAAAAACACAAATTGCAAAGAGCGTATAGTCATCAGCCAATCAAATCACACTATCAAGGCCACGCCCCCTACTGCAAGTATATATAAACGGAGCCTCAATGCGGAGAACATAGTCAGTAACCAGCTTGCACTGCGATTACATAGAGGAAAATGCCATTGAAAAGATATTTCAACAGACCACGGTTCAATAACCCGGAAAACAAAATCACTCAGTAAGAGTAAAACACAAGTGAACCTTGGAAACTCAAATCGTTTGAGTCAAAAATAAAATGGACTTTGACTAGCACCATCATACATGGATAATGCTAAGTACATTCAAGACAGGACGCTATTATAGGCTTGTTAGAGCAAGAATTGTCTCTAATGCAGAACTGGAAAGACTGCAACTCACCAGGAAAATTACCACCAATAGCAAAAATAATAAAAGTCTGAAGAGTATCAAGCCTACTAGCTACTACCAGAATACTGACACCACAAATTAAGCTTTGAAAAAAAGGTAATGGAAGAGGACAACGGACAAGCAACATATACTGTTAGCAAGAAAATTGACTCTCCAAAATCAGAATGCACTAAAATCGAGAAAAGGCAAGTAACAACATTAGCAGAAGGAAATATCAAAACTACGGAAAGAATAATGGAGTTTGCAACCAAACTCTACAAGGATTCTGAAACTCATGAAAATGAGGATAGAAGAAATACGAAAAGTGGAGGAAGTCAAGTCAGCGGTCTTGAATAAGAAAAATTCGCTTGTTGCGAAACCTGAAGACACCTGGTCAGAGATTCCAGTCTAGAAATCAGATAGTAGATACTAGAACAACGGACAGACGCTTTTATAGTTTTCACATCAGAAAGAAGAGGATGAGGTGGTTTTTGGTATAAAACCAACTCGTATCTGAGCTTGTTGAGCTCCAGAGCTCGTATGTATACTCCTATTAAGCTATGAAGACGCTTATACAGAATATACATACTGGATAAATGAAGATGAAGTAAATGGCATACAAAGAAGAAGATACTGCAATGCCTGTTGTAGATAATTTTGAGCTTTTAAAGTATACTTAGATTTGCAATAACTAACAAATCATTTGATTGTAAGTACTGGTGTTTTCTTGGTTATTTACATTTAGTTATTAAGAAAATAATTTACTAAAAAGCAATATATTGAAAAATTCATATTTATATCACATTAATACTAAGTGCATTCATTAGTTTCAGAATTTTATTGGCGGTTTTATAACAGGTTACAAAAAAGTACAGTAATTTAAAATATTTTTCGATGAATTCGATAAGTATCTCGTTTCAAATTTGTTTACTTTATTCAAATCAATTTCAGTATCTATCATCACCGCTTCAATAAATTTTCATCCAAACTAAAATCACAAATTTATTCACAATAAAATTACAATTTCAAATTTTATTAAACAACAGTTGTGGGTGCACGTTAAATAATAACAAATTCTAAGGTTATTCAAAACAAATTTTGTTATTTAGAGAATAATAAATTTCATAGGAATCCAATTATTCAATTTTTATGTGATCGGTTTGACCCAGTTGTTTACGGTACATAAAAAATGGTAATTTGGTAAAGTAGAAAATTAATGTTTTCACAGGTTTCATGAATACTAATTTGCTAATTGCATTTGACATTATAAAGAATTTTATTGTGGGCGGTATAATTATGGCCACGTGGCTGTGAAATTGATAAATATGTTTGTGGTAAACAATAGATGTTATAGTCAAGGAGTTGGAGATATAATTATTGATTGAATAGTTAGTAAGCCCCCTTGACATCGCTAGTGTAGATGGTTCTTTTTCTTCGTCTGTTAGTTCTGTTAGTACTTGACAATTTCGATCCTTCTTAACCAAAAAAAGTTTTTACCAAACTTTGGTTGGTGTCATCGAGTAAATTTTATACTTTTCACTAAAGATGTAACGAATGTTTGATTTTCGATATTCTCGAATACGAATGCGAATGCGAATTTTCTCTTCCAATATTCGCGAATACGAATGCAAATGCGAAAATTAGATTTTTAAATATGCTGCCAAAAGTAAGCAATCACAAACACACATTTGATCGCCCATTTACAACCATTCATTTTAAAAGACAAGTAATAAAATTTACTTATTATAATTTAAACAAAAATTATACCACAAATTGTATTGTATATAATTATATAAAGAAGTTCTATTTTTAATACATAAACTGAAATATCTGCGGAACCTTTGTTGTGTCACATATGCATAAACATAAAATTTTGTATCCTAACACCAAACCCTTACACTCAAAGCTGCTTCAACAGTTAAGCTGTCATCATATTGGAGTGAGCCAAAAAAGTTTGATATGTATATAATATTTTGGTTTATGAGACAACTTATAAGAAGTTTGTAAAGCTCGTTTATGTGGAACACACCCTTAGGAACATATTCTGCATATTTCCAATTTAGCAGTTTGCCCTGACAAACGGTCTGGAGCTAGTCTGAGCGTTCCAGAAACTGTTAAACTTAAACTTGGCCCTGAAGTTAAAGCTAAGAATTCTATTAAGTGTCGAAATATTTTAAAAAGTTTAGAAGTAGGAGATTTCTTTTAAAGAAACAGTTTACTGGCGAAAAATGCTTTATTACAAATTCCTTAACAACAGCACAAAACGATAGGTTGAATACATCCATCAACAAAAAACAACAAGTGAAACACCATAAACCGTTTGTTTGTTTAGGGAAAGGGATAACTTCAGTAACTATGTAATGGTTTCTGAGGAACAAAATTAAGGTTTTACTAAAAATTTTATCTTCATTAGGTTGCACCATTGTCGCACGGCTGTCAATAATCCCAACGAAGCAAATTTGTCATCAGAAGATTAAAACATATGTACATATAGTGTAAAGAGGAAAGTTATTTTTTACAGATTCGTAAGGTCAACCTCCCGTTGTATTTATAAATATTCAAGCTTTCAGAATCTGAAACTTTCAGGATTTTATTGTTATAGCTAAAAGTGACTCAAGAAAGTACCAGCTTGTTTCAAAGTTTGCCAAAGTTTAGATGCGTCCGCAATTTGGTTTTAAAACTGATTTGGCACTCTGACACCATCAATTGTCTTTTAAACAAGCCATAATTTAAAATCAGTACACAGATAAAAATGTTATAAAACGAAAATAGTTTTTTTCTTGGACAACCTTATATAATACTATCTTTTCGAAATTTTACAATCCATTGAACGGAAGGCAATATATTGCTTCTAGTCGAGAACCTTTATCAACCCTCCCCTCAACTGATTGAATCTCTAAAAGATTGTATCAAAATTTCTTTGACAGGTTTTAGTTAACCTACGAATTCTTTGTTCTAGATATCACAAGGAAACGGCATTACATACAGTACGACTCCCGATTTCGAGTCTCTGTGAAACTCCTAGATCTCGAATTTTATTTTGCCATAAAACCCTATATCATGTCATGAAACTGACATAACTTGCTTAATTTGATTTAGCAATTAAATAGATCCTTAATTACATCTACATGTGCGGATTCCAGAAGAAATGTAAATATGTAGTTGACACACAACTAGTGTATTTTGTATTAAAGTTATAAAGAAATTTATATAATCATAGAATTGTTATTTCACATTCCAAATACAAGTAAATGCCTACCTGTAGTTAACTTTTGAATTGACAAGATTTAAAACTATTTTCGCTTTTCATTATCAAACACATTCACCAGAAATTCGCATATATAACCGCAAATACGAATGCAGCTGTGAATATTAAAAAAGACGCGAATATTCGCACATGCGAATGCGAATATTCGTTACATCCCTACTTTACACTACTATCTCTTGGTGTTTTTTATTTGTGTATTTTTCAGTGTGTAACGTAACTTCGAAATGTTTGTTTGAAAAATCCTCGAGTAGTTGATAGTGATCTAGTATGGAAAACCTCCCTTCCCCTCCCACACTTTTGGACAACTTTTGATTGGGTTTAGCAGTCTGTGAGTTAAAAAGGTATGAAATTTGTAAAGGATCCATCGGAAATAAACATCATAGAAATAACGCATTCATTGTGTCGGGGCTAGGATTGGATTATATAGCACAAATGGCAGCTGTCAGCACTGTGAGTTGTAAGGGGGAATATTCTTGACTTGTTGGGCAGAGCTCTTAAACAAAAATGTTGTATGGGTCAATTTTATTTACAGAAAATTATAAAATTTGGTCACAAAATTGGTTCGCTCACTGAACAGCTTAACCTTTCGGACAAAAAGTAGAAATGAGACAACAGATTTGCCATCAAAAGAGTCACGCTACCACAGTTTGTATAAAAATACGCTGAGATTTAGCATTCAACACAATTGCCGAAACCCAATATAATTCCACCAAAATATAGTCAGCTTTTCGAGAAATTCATTTATTGGTATCCCGTACTTTGTAATCTTCTTCTTCTGTTGCAAATTGTTGAGTGAAAATCATCCGGTCTTTTATGTGAGGTTAAAACTGTTAACGTACCTATATTCAGATGGTTGGAAAAGCTGCGGAACTTTTGATGTTTTATACCTTAACACCAAACTTTTACATTTGTATTAAACGCCGTCATTTTCACGGAGTACCCGAAATTAAGTTCTCTGTCTCCATTAGTTATAACTGTAGCATTACCTGTAAGTTAGTGGAAAAAATATATCTATGACAGTCTTAAGAATTTTAACTATAATGGTAAATTCTGTTCCCCGAGTACGATTTTAAATAGTACTATATCCAATCATAGTGCTTTAATCTAAACTTTGCTAATTTGATGAATCACAACACAGAAAATGAAAACTACCAAATGTCCCATAAAACGCAATTTGATCATATAGTTCATAGAAAACATTTCACCCAGAAAACCAATACAGCTAAGCTCAAAAGTAAAGGTAGACGATGTAGAAGCCAGTTAAACAACGCTTCACATCAGCATCAACGAGCCAATTATGGAAACTATTGGAGGAAAGGGTAACAAACATACATCTATAGTATCCTCGAGGACTAGTGAGTAAGATCACAAAGAATAAAGCCCCTGTAACCCGCATAACAATACTTGACAATTTTAAATTTTTGAAACATTTGCGAATGCTCGTACTAAATTTTGAATCGATGGCCCAAATTATTTTGAGCGACAGAAATCTCCGAAGCCTCCCTCCATAGCGGCATCTGAGGGTCTTTATGGTTAAACAGGAGCTGAATTTTGCGTCAATTTACGTTATTTGCAAATTTTTGGCAAATGTGAATTCTTTCGGCTCAAAAATCAAAATTTTCTACGAATCCGTCATAAAATTCATATTCAGAATACTTTTTTTGTAACGCCCAAACAATTTTAAAGAATAGTCATAAAAATTGTGCGTTGTCAAGTTTGTTTGGTATGCGACAGCCTACTCCGACCTTGAAAAGGCAGAAGCATTCTCCAAGTCGAAAGACAAGCCAGAAGGAACAGGCACCAAGATCACCGATCAGGATTACGACCCCGGAAGAGGTACGAAACCACATCAGATAAATTAAGCAAAGAAGAGTCCCTCGAAATGATTGTAAATCCAAAAGATTATCAAACGGTTCACCAGGAAGGCCGTGGTTTCCTTGACAAATATCATCAATGACATGCTTAGACTTAGATACTACCCGAAGAGATGGAAGTATGTCGACGTTATCATGCTGCCAAAGGCCAATAAGGACTGTATTTTTCCACACAACTATCGCCCTATTAGACTACTACCAGCCTTGTAGCAGAAAGGATCTTCGCAAATCGACACCACAAACAAATGGATTAACAGTGGTGGCCTGCTTACGTGGCGTGTTTGATCTCCAGATGTAACTTCATTTGACTTTTACCTTAGGAGATATTTGAAAAACTTCGTATATCAGCAGCAGTCAACGACAAGATTTACTATATACTGTAAAACATTTCTTGAAGAGAGTATTTATAGATAAAAACGGTGGTCATATAGAACCTATCAACAATGGTTAGGTGGATGAATAAATTTGTTTTTGAAATATGTCCTATATATGGGGCAAAATTTGACCTAAACACTCATTATGGTCCATTTAGAGCCCAAGTATCACCCAAAATTAAATGAATGTTTTAAATCAACTTGACCTTCAAGGTTATAGGCATGGCCATGGTCATCAACAACATCGGATGACGCCTTTTACTATTCTACAACTCTTCTCTGAAACTTTTCTCCTTGGAGGCATAATTTTCAGATAGATTAAAACGTTCCAGCCTGTATAGCAATAAAGCCCAATAATATCAAAAAAATACTTAGATATAAATTATAAGCAGAGTTTACTTACTTGCCAGTCCCAAGCTGGTAGTTGACTTAGAGTGACATGCCATTTTGGACAGATTCGTAGTACTTTGACTGTGCAACTTAGAACCTTTGTCTAAATCCCCGGCAGTGACAAAAGCCGATTTTGGCCTTCTTGGCAACGAAGTGTTACCGTTCTCGCTCAATACAGAGGCCTCGTGGTATCCGGAACTGTCGGAACTGTTCCTCGAATGACAGATCGTCAAACCGTTCTCGGTTTGTCTGTTTCGCACTTCTGACACCTCTGGCACGGTACCCAGAGGTGGTTCTTCGGAGGTTTTTCGAGTTTCCTCGGATTGTACTCGTGATTCTTCGAGCTTCGTTCGGGTATCTCCTGAATTTCTTCTGGAGTCTTCGGAAATTCTGGAAGCTTCTTCTGAACTTCGTCGGTTATCTTCACTCGATGGTCCGGGTGGTCTCGGAGCTGGTCTTCGCTTCCTTTGTGGAGGTTTAGGGCGTTCGGGAGGCGGTGGTTCCTTTTTCAGGGAAGTTATTATCTTTTGCTGGACGGCCGGTGGAGTGACCGATCTTGAGTCGTCGCTGTGTGTTGGTGAGACAGAACGAGTGTCACTCGAAATTGAACCAGAACCCATACTCTGCAAAAACGTAAAATCAGTAAAAAACTTAAATATCAGATTTATATCATATCTAGCAGACAAATTTTCCGAATGTTACAAGAGTTTGAGTAATTTAAGATGGTCCTGTGTGAAGTTTTTGAAGTTTGCTAGATTAACATTAAATGTTCTAAGAAGAACGAAGGGGTAGATTACTCTCGTGGTTGTATTCTATGGTTTTTTTCCAATAGTAACATGTCCTCACAAAAAATTAAATTTTCAAACCCACGGATAAGATCATACAGCTATATGTTTTAAAGGCCCTAAAGCTATTTCCCCAATCATATATTTGCAATATTTTTTTGTCAAATGCCAAAAACAATGGCTTCATGGGAATGAACTAACTCCGGATGTGGACGAAAACCTATTATAGAGTCACTGGCCTGGACTGTGAGATTTGCCACAGATCAGCTCACACCCTATTTTGAAAGTCACTGAATCCATTTCAAAGGTAAGTTTACATATAAATACTGCTAGTAATGGAAGATGCTAGAATAGACTCGCAATATATTATTTTAATTAGAAATTTTTAAAATACGGAAATAGAGGGAAGTCCTCTTGCTAACGAAGTTAGGCAGGGTGACAAAATTTCACCCATCTGCTCACTTTGGCTCTGGAAAATGTATTTAAATAGATGGTTTAGGAAAATATGGATTTAAATGTGAATGGTGTACCTTGGAGACATTTGGGGTTCGGAGAAGATATAGTCCTTGTCAGTACAGATATAGAGAAAGTAAAAATAGGGCTCAAGATGAACATACATTGAACTAAAATACAGTACAACACGTAAAATGTCAGTACCATTGACCGTTGACAACGCCTTCCTAGAAAACGTAAGCCATCTAAATTGGCAGAGCCGAAATAAACCGAAGTATTCAACTGTCATTGGCAGCCCTTGGAATAATAAAAACCAGAATATACCTATGAGCATAAAACGTACATTAATATTACTTTAAAACACTAAAACCTTGGTTAAATTTTCACTATTTATTTAAGTTTATTTGACATATTTTTCGCCAAATCTAGCTTCTTCAGAAATTGTAAATACAATAAATTCATTGTATTTACAATTATTGAAGAAGCCAGTCTTGGCGAAACAGATGCCAAATAAAAATAAATAAATAATAAAAATTTAACCAAGTGTCTAGTGTTTTTAAGTAATCTTAAAAATGAATTTTTATCAAGTGAAGACTGAAATAATCATCAAACGTACACTATATGACAGTTGCATATTCCCTGATAAAGATAACAACAGAACAACTAGGTGTAACCAAAAGAGTGATGGAATAGTTTATGCCGGAAAACACCCTGAAACACAAGGTGCAAAATAGCTACCTTCGCAATAGAAAGAAAGTCATAAGTGCTGTGGCAAGCCTCAAAAGGCAATGAGTCGTACATGTTGCTAGAGAAAGCACAGGAAAATGGAGACGTAGATTAATAAATTGGCAATCACGCGAAACTTAAAAAGGTATCGAGTGGCCGTAAAAGAGGTGGATCAACGATATGAAGAACATAGAGGGAATTCGCAGTAGACAAATACAGGCTAGGAACGAAGAACGAAAAATATGAAATCACCAACCGGAATTAGATAGGCAGACTCTCAAAGTCTTCAGTATTGTATTCAACGGAATCATAACCTAGTTGATAAAAAATAATAGCAAGTGAAAATCAAACTGGTTCTTATGCTGATCAAAATGACCTATAGAAACTATATACATGAAACTAAAGCAAATATCACCACAAACGAATTAGTCAAACTCGATGTAGAAGACTTTGTAGGACAAGTAAATCAACACTTCAGCCTAGTTGAACAGCAAATCAAAAATTATTCTAGCAACAAGACAAACAAAGTAGGCGTGGCACTGGGTGTTGTTAGAGGACTCAACAAAACAATAAATAATTACTCAAAAAGCAAAATACCTAAAAACTGTGAACTGTCTAAAGCAACTATGACCTACGCCATAGAAAATATAGCAAAAATTATAAAAGGACCCTGACAGAAGTCAGTAAGCTAAACCAGATTCATTAATAGAAATCGAAGCTATAATCATGGATCGACTACAAACGGTATTTCAAAAACATAATCAAAAATATAACAGATAAATTAGAAAAGGATGCAGTTTTAGTAATATTGGGATGTATAAGAATAAAAGATTGGAACTTCAAATGAGGGTATATCAAAGAAGTCTAATGATGGAACGTGTCTATAATCTTATCTATTTTGTCCCTATTTGAACACTTACCGATTTGGCTTTTTTGAATATCAAATTGAACACTCCACCGCCCGTCTTGTTGTGCATTTGTTTGCGTTCCTCTTCCTTCCTTAAAGCCATGATATCGTTGGATGAGAACGCTTGCGTCAAACTGGCGCTGCCTTTGGCGACGACGTAGATTTCGGTGATCTGATAATCGCTGAGCGTCAATTTTGAGTCTAAGACCTGGTCCAGATTACCTGTCAACAAAAAAAGTTGCGTTAAAGGAGGTCCTCAAGATATGTTAAACATTTTTGGTCTGTGTTATTTTAAGACCATCTCAACTACAACCGAATGATTATTTAAAAGTTTTATTCAACTGCTTTGGTCAATAGTATTAGTTTAGTATGTCACACTAGTTCTTTCACATATAATGCACACCTCTGAACTAACTAAAATAACTAAAAAAATGCCTAATAGTTATTTTAAAAAATTCGCACACCCAGTGAAACTAACAGTGGTTTACAAGAATTTACACTGAAGCTTGTAATGTATGAAAATGCTATTGTAATAAATTGTTTGTTATCAGATAAGGTGATGAAGTAAATGATAAACTAGGTCGTACACGATAACAAAGAATTTAAGGTAAGAATATATTTTTTAGTTCATTATCCAAGGCAATTTAATTTTGAATGAAAATACAGATTAGATGTACAAGGTTAGGATGAGAGTTGAAAAAAAGCCAACAACTTCAAAGCCTTCACAATGGCTTAATGTTTTCAGGTAGATTCAACTAACAGAAAAAATTCGAGGGTCTAAGGTCTGGGGAACTAGGAGGCTAATCGATGAATTATCAATGTGTAGTCTTTGAAACCTTCTGCATGAACCCCAAAATTGTGTGTTAGTTTTCTTTGCCCTAAGGTGTGCAAATAATGTGGTTTTTGAGTACATCCTGATACTAGCCACTGTGCCAGTTTTTGCGTTTCAAAAATCGGAGTTTAGAACAGTTCGCGTCAATCACTAACTTTTATGGATAGATAATGTATATGACTATGTTAGATATAATGCTTTTGCTGGCACTTTGACAATTTTGCGAACCGACCAACTTTACAGGTTCCCTTATCTGTAGGGCTTGCGGGGCAAAAAATTAGGTAGGAAGCCAAATCTAAATGGCTACTGCTGCTTCTCCCGCTAAATTATTATGAACGCCTTCTTTTGATACCGGTATCGATACCCTTATTTCGATACCAAGTGGTATCGCAACACAAGGGCGCACCCAGAGGGAGAGACGATGGGGGCGATCTCCCCTTCCAAGAGCTTAAAGATGATAGGTTCGCCCCTATCGCAACGTTCGTATGAATATATGCAGACCACAAATGAAAAAAATTAGCTACTGTATTAAGTCGTTGAACATTCACCCATATTGAGTGTCAAAAGAGTCAAATTTTTGAGAATATCTTGTACAAAGTCATACGACTTTTGTCGCAGATTTTTTTTTGTTTATATAACTAAAACCTATTCGCCGAAACAAATGATGAGTTACTCCTACACACCCACACCTTTGTCCCTATTACATTTGAGTCAATGAAATCGGCTAAGGTTTGGTTGAGAACTCCCTCTAAAATCTAAACACTTCAGTTCCTTTTTTTGGACCCATTTGGAAGAGTCAAGCTTCTTAGTATTCCCCATTTATCAGACGACTGACTTAAAATGGCTCCAGGATAGCTAGATCGAAGTGGGGCCTCAATATCCTAATTCCCAAGTTTGAGTAGACTACTTACTGCTGAGAAGAGTATGTTACTTAATTATGAAGTTGAGTACTGTCCACTAGTGATGCGACTTAGTTTCTTTGGTTTCACCATTGTTGATTTTCATGCTATCGTTGCCTCGATTTAGACAAAAGTCTTTGCCATAGCTTCACGCATGGCTAAAGTGAGTGGTTTTTTGAGAAACTATAAAGGGGTGTTTATATATTCTATGGTCAGTGTGCAAGTTAGTATGACACATGTAACTTTTTGGGCAATCACAACATGGTATCGATTTAGACCTCGTTAGATCCTTCAAGTCTCTGGCTAATCCAACTGTCATTTGGTTGCTGCTGAAAAGTGTCTTTATGCGCTTTCGGATTAGAATCACTGTCTCCTCAAATGTAACGCAAGGCCGCTTTCTACTGTTGATTTCGTTTTGAAAAATTGACAAGTTGCAGACTCATTGTAGGCCAGATAATTGACAGCCTGTGAAAATCTACGAGCCAAAGACGTGAAAGTGTTAAAGTTTTCATGAGAGAGTTAATTTGGACAGGATGAGATTGTTATTGATTAGTTGGGGACCTATTTCAAAATAGAGGCACCTTTCATTTGTTGAAACGAATTAACAAATCAGGGATAGGTTTGCAGAGATACTTACATTATCAATGATTACACCTTTGGTACCCAAGGTGACGAAGAAACACTTTCACCACTTTAAAAACAGATTTTTTTTAATTACCAGGAGATGTATTTTTCAGATAAATCTCGTATGTACTGAACACACTAAATCTAGATTACTAGTTATCAGTATTACGAAAAACATATAAAGATCCAGTATTTTGATAGTGATGTGTTTAGCTCCAAACGTCAATTCATTATGGGCTGACTTTTTTAGTATATAATAGATACATTTTCAAAACCGTTATCGACTACTGTTATCTACTTATTATCGGTTGCAATTACAACAAACAAACTTTTAGAAATCACTTAGTCACATGTTTGAATCGTAGAACTGCTTAACGATTTCCAAGATATTCCGTGTAATTAAATGGTGGAATTTTACACAACAATTTTATGGATAAAAACATGTTTGCTGCAAACATTGTTTAAAAATGAGACTCTTTATATACACGAGATTATTATTTTTCAAAGCTGGAAATTTTTATGGATATAAATCATCAAAATAAATATAGAATAGTTGTGTGACATACCTGGATGTTTGAACTCGTATTTATTCGGATCCAAATTTTTTTCATCACACACTCTCTTCATGATATCCTCTAGAAGAACTTTGCTGCTAACTCTGGTAACGTACAGCTGGTTTCTTGGAAGGTATACTTTCAGTCTAAAAAACAATAACACGTATCAATAAAAATTTGAGATAAAACGATCAAATTGGAGTTTAGGGAAATTGTAGTCAATATATGAGTAGCATTTATTTTATCATTTAAGAATTAACAATATTTTCGAAAAATATACCACCTGAGTTTATTTTCGAATTTGGTTTATTGAAAACTTATGGAGGTAACAACATACAGGGTGAGTCTTTTTTATGATCAGTATGGGGATCTCAGAGACTAGCGGAGATAGAGCAATGGTTAAATTGGGAAAGATTTGGAGTATTACTGGCCCAAATGAATGACACTTTCGGATTTTTGTAAAAAGTCATGGCTTACTAGATATTTTGAAAAAACGAAGTTCTGTCGATTTAGTCTAATACCTCTAGCTCCTTTGTTTTTGATTTTATAAAAAAAGTGTAAATATCAAAATTGAAGGGAATTGTTTCCCGAATATGACTGTCATGTCCTCGTTTGCGTGACAGCTCTCGTTTTCGAGATATGACACAAAATTATGTTTTTTGAATGGAAACCATAGTTGGCTATGACTTCAAAAAATCGGACATTTTTAGAGCTTTTCAACTATATAATACTCGATAAAGTTCTTCATAAAAATAACGGAGTTATGGATGTTTTCTCTCTTATTTTCACTTTTAACGTAGGTAGCCATGAAAAAGATTGTTTTTACTTTGACGTTTCCTCATTTGAGAGTAATTCCATTAGTAGTGCTGAACTGACATATGGTGGAATGCTATATTATATGCCATAAAAATTCAGTTCGTGCAGCTGAGGAATACTTTCATAGATTAAGAGGCTTTACGATATTTTACTACGCAGATATGGATCTTTTACTAAACCACCAAAGGGACGTAATCAAATTAACGAAGCAGCACAAATAAATGTTTTGGCAACGGTAAATCAAAATCCATCTACATCAACTTGTAAGATTGAGGCAGAAGCTGGCACATCTCAACGAACTGTAGTTAAGGTACTGAAAGCGCACAAGTTCCACTCTTACAAACTTTCAGTTTCTCAAACTTTGCATGCTAGTGACGAACATCGACGTATTTTGTTTTGTACATGGTTTAGAGACATGTGCCTTGACAATCCACAGTTTCCATTAACCCTTTAGTAGGAAACGTACGGTCTCTGACTCCGATGGCTTCGTTTTCCGCAAATTTCTAACGCAGTCTTTATTTGTACTGCCTCGCGCATAGAGAAATTCCTTAAGAATCATGATGCACATTAGTGATCTTGAAATCATCAAGAGTTCTGGAAAATGGTATAATTATGAACAGGAACAAGCACGGCTTCAAGCTCTTTATAAGAAAGTGTTGTCGTCCGAATCTGAACCTGAAACTGACGACGATGCCGATAGTTTTACCGAAGATAATGTTGAACGTTTTGAAGAGGAAAGTGATACAAAAATCGAAAAACGAAAAACAGCTGCTTCCGTTGCGGTCGATTCCTGTGTTTGGAATATCTTCAAGGTTTGTGCTGTGATTGTTTGGATGTAGAAGATTTCGAACCATAGATAACATTTATTTTTCGATTAAATACTTATATGTCCAATTAACTGGTAACAATAAAGAACAATGCATAAATATATATCTAGTTAATTACTGGCTTTTTATACCAACAACATTGACTTTGACTGGTTCCAACATGACTGAGCACCTGCTCATAACTCGTTTTTAGTAAGACAACACTTAGATAATATCTATCCAAACTCTTGGATAGGAAGATATGGCCCACCCGAATGGCCACCCCGGTCTCCCGATTTGGCACTTATTGACTTCTATTTATGGGGTGCGCTAAAAAACAAAGTGTATAAAAGAAAGTATGAGACAGTTGGTGACCTAAGGGAGGCGGTATTACAATAAATTAAAGAAATTGATAGGCCGTCTGTGAGGAAAGCGGTAATGTCAATATTAAAAAGATGCAATTTTTGTGTAAATAACAATGGTGGACTTTTCCAACATAAATTGTAACCATGTAGTTTAATTTCTTAAGTTTTTAGTAAGTACCTACTTCAGTTTTTTCGTTATATCTGATATACCTAATAAAAAAATCGTTCAATGTTTTTTGGAATAGGTTTTAATAAATCAATCTATTTCATGGCTAACTAAGTTAAAAGTGAAAATAAGAGAGAAAAGCATCCATAACTCCGTTATTCAAAAACAAAGGAGCTACTGGGATTTGACTAAATCGACAGAATTTCGGTTTTTCAAAATATCTAGTAAGACATGACTTTTTACAAAAATCCGGGTGTGTCATTAAATTGGGCTAGTAAAACCTGCAAATCTTTCCCAATTTAACAATTGCTCTATCTCCGCTAGTTTCCGAGATTCCCATACTGATCATAAAAAGAACTCACCCTGTATAAATACAGTCAAACATTGTACTGCTGGAGCTAATTCAATTAAGTTATTGTGTTTTCCGATTATTGTCGGTTGACAGTCTGCCATAGGATGAGTTCTGATTTGTTCATGAGTTGAAAAAAGTGCCAGTTAAAATAAAAATACATTAATCATGCCTCTATTGCGGACGCAGTAGTGTAATAATTAGTTCCTAATACTGTTTATTCAAGCTTCGTTTACATACCTGAAAGTACTTTCGAACGGTTGGTGGCCTGGGGGTACGTTCTTCGGTACTGGTAGTGTTCTCGCCTTCGGTACTACTTTGATGTGCTGTGTATCCAAAGTACCGATCGGCGTGTTGGGTTTATAAGGAAGAATTTTGTCGCTATGTTCAGATGAAGGAGCCATTCCCAAGGCCTGCAAAGTATAGTTCGATAGCTGCAGCTGGTGATTCGTTGTTATTTGGACTAAAAGATCCATCATAGGAGTGCTGAAAAAGTTTGTTAGAAATAAATATAATATTCATGTAAAAAATGAATAGTATAAAAGTAAAGTTCCAGTCCTTTTTTCTATAAACAAAATGTATATCAAGGACTTGAGAGGCTACGCTAAACATAAATTTGGTCGGCCGAGGGAGGACCCTGTATATACCACCAAGTTTAACTATCAGTTCGGGAACGATGTACATATTTCAATATTGGCGCCATACAGTAATCTGGAGGACTCTCAGATGAAAAAATTGTATATAAATAGGTTCTGTGAGCGTTAGTTTAGTCCATAGATCATGTACCTTCTAGATATAGCCTGTCATGCACAAATGTCGTGGTAAGACTAAAGAGAGAGAGGGCAATAGTGAGGGCAAGAAGCTATTACACTCGTATGGGAGCTACTTCCAATCAAATATGTTCAGCATGTTGTTCATTAACTGCTTCCACCCACTAAATGAAATAGCCTGTTACTGTCTCTATAGCCCTCTCTTTCTAGCGTTGCCACGATTTTGTGCATGACAGGCTATATCTAGAAGGTCCATGATCTATATGGTATATATGCTCTAAGCAAACTGTCAGTGTCAATTGTGTTTTGTGTCGTATATGTCAAGAAATTTGTATTATTTGTATTGAAGTTTGAAGGTTAAGGATTTGTTTTCACTGTTAAATAAAATAGTATCTATTGGACAGCAGGTGTCTAATTGAACCCATGGGACCTGTAGCAATATTACCATATGTAGCCAATTTTTTTAAAATCACGTGGTTTATGAACAATCTTTTTGCTTTTTCACACAGTCAAAGTTTAGAGTAGAATCTCAAATTTTGCGGTTGTGAAGGTGCTACATGTTTCACAAGAAGCAAAACCTAAAATTAGCTTTTCATATTGACAACTTTGCTAATTTAAAATTTATAAACGATTTCACGTTTTTTATCGAAACTTGTATTCAGTGGTCTAAGGAAGAATTCCAGATGAAACGTATTATTAGTGGTAGTTAATCGATCGGTAATTTTTTTTATACATAAATAATGGTTTCCACATACCAACAAGCAGGAAATCGGTACCACTTCAAACACCGTTAACTAATCATTTAAGAACAATTAGTAATTGGTTTCGTTCCTATCGTATGCATTCATCAGAATCTCATTTGTATTTATACGACATAACTGTGTTAATATTCTGCATTTTGAATGCTTATTATTGCCTGTTTTATCAAACATGTTTCCGGTACGACAACTTTGGAAGTAATTGTTTAACGATTTCAATCCGTTTGTGCCATGAAAGAAATTAACGCAATTTAAACGATTTAGGAATAAAGAAATGAATACTCTCTTCGAGGTGTCATTCCTTTGTACGCAAGACAATATATATTATATATTATATATAACATATATTGTTTCTGGTCACGGAACCTTCATCAGTTGCGCTTCCCACAATTGAATGTCGTCTCGAACACTTTTTTATGTATTTGCTACATTTCGTTAAATTTGAAGACGAAAGAAGTCAGCCAATTGACATTGGCAAAAAAAGTCACGCGACGAATATATTGCAAAACATTCAAACAAACATTGTTCGACAACGATTCCTGATAAGGAATCGAAACGTCACAAAAAACAGATAGGTACAACACAAAATACATCCCAACATATTATACTGGAATACTAGTTGACAAATCTGTAAACCTACTTTCTCACAGTTGATCCTGGGGGAGAGTTTTTTCTATAAGAGGGCAACTAGTGTTCCGGGCAGTTTCCACAAACTGCCCTTAGATACTACACCTTGATATTCAAGTACTTAAATTATCTGTATTTTTCAGAAACCATTGCGAGGAGAGAAAATCCCAGATGAACATTCAAAATAAGTGAGATATGACCGTTTAAAGTTTGTAGATGTTCGTAAGTAATACTATTAGGCCTTGCAGCTCAAGCCTTTTCAAAAATAAGGCTTAAATACATACATGAGCTTTTAGCTTATGAAATAATCTACAGATTCGTGATTTGTGAAGTTGGTAGCAATTAATTTCAACTGGTCTGGTGTTTAGGGGGTACTTTGTAATTTTTTTTTGTCAGAAGAACAAAACAAGTTTATTTATGTCATAACGCGCTTAATTTTCATGCTATAAAAAACTTCTATAAAAAACAAATTAAATGATTTTTTTAAGCACTTTAAGAAAGTGTGTATAAACTTTTCCCGGAAAATGAATTGTTTTTCAGTTATTTTTTGTTTTGACAAATAAAATGTTACTTCAAAGGTTCAGTTGTTATTGCAAGGATGGATACGATCTTCCGTAATCAAAAGGTAGGGCGTGCCGAGCCGCACTGTACCCCGATCGCTTTGCTTAAGGGTGTTATATCCTAATATCCTATCATCTGTTTAATCCAATTTGATAAGCAATCGCAAAATTGTGCCCTACCCCATAGGGTACCTTCTGTAATACATTACATTGCCTAGTCTCCATAGCATCTGAGTATTCAAATGAATGACACGAACATAGCCGAGCATAGCAAAACATAACCTCGCTAAAGTTATACAAGAGAAGTTTATATTGGCATATTTTTCAGCTTTTTCTGTAGTTTATAATAGAATTATAGAATTTGTTGCAGCCGGATTTCGATTGTGGCAGATCTGTTTTCAGATCTTCCAAGAAACTATAGGGAATACTTATATCCGCTACCCTAAGGGGGTAAAAATTTGACAGTTTCTTCTATTATTTTGCGCTTACCTCCTTTCAACCGACATTTTGACAGCTCTTCCGGTTGGCAGATGTACCGTGAGGTCCATCGCTCCGGCCAACATGTCAGGAGGCGTGTCTTCGGTGATCTGCAGCATAGCCGTTGGCTTCGCTGAGTTTGTCGTAGAGAGGGCGCCACCGCTGCTACTGCCGTTTTCGTTACACCTGAAATCGAAGAAAAAAATTATTATTTAGAGTTGGAAATTGAGTTTAAAAAAATTTTGAACTGAGTTTGACATTTAACTGAAATATATTTTGATTAGTAAAATTTCTGACACTAGATTTTTTTGTTTTTTTTTTTGTGCTAAAATATTATTGTAATGAAATTTACAGATTTTGATATTCAAAATAAAAATTTAAAATAATTGGATACAAAAATGTCAATATCAGTAGTCGTTAAATGGAATGTAAGCTATATGTCTATTGTTTACATTTATGCGTTGATAAAGTTAAGAACAATGTTAATACTAATAATTTATGGGGTGACAATTTTATCTTTAAATCATATTTATGAGAGTAATAAATCTATTCTTAGAAGACTGTATGTAGCGAAATACATTATGAACATTTGATGGTGATATGTTTTACACAACACTCAATGAGATAGTTTAGAACTTAAATATTCAAAATATCGGAATAAAAATACAATACAAACAATGAAATTATTTAAAACCATCATATCTATCAAGCAGTTTCATAAATTATTAGCTACACAAGAGAATTAGCTAAGAAACATAACAACTGCAATAGATAACCAACAATATGCAACAGACAATAAAACTCTATGGAATTAACCACTTGGAATAATAATAATAAATTATAATAATAATAAATAATAATAAATTATACCGTATAAGCTTGCATCTCACTAATAATAAATATACACTTCGAAACATAAAATGTATAACTTGAATTTAGCATTAATTAGTTACAATAAAATGAATTCCGTACTTTTCGGGTATAGTTATAAATTATTAAAGTGCTTAACAAATCCTTTAATTGCTTATCTATAATGTTTCTATAAAAAAAAAACAATCTTTTTAGGGTTCCGTATATACAATATACGGATACCTTTATAATATCACTCCGGATTTCTGTATCTGTCCCATCACAACAATTTTCTCCTAAACTACTGGACCGAAGAGGTTAAAATTTGACATCAATGTATAGTTTGGTGACCCGATCAGGAGTACTTATCGTAAATGAAGAAATTTCGATTTTAGGGGTACTTCTGGAGGAAAAACTAACAAAAACGAGCCTAAAATTTAAAAAAATAGGAAATATAGAACGTTGCCCGAACTTTAGAGGAAAAATAAGGAGAAACTATTAATAATAATTTTGGGGGGCAAATTATAGAATTAAATAAAATTTTAAAAATATAAAAATTTCAAACGCATCATGTAATATATCAAATGAAAGTTCTCATTCTGAGGACCACAAATATATTTTTTTCATATTTTTAAAATAAATTAATTAAAAGATATTAACAAAAATATAAGAAAATTACCCATTCCCCCTCTTATCTCCGAAACCATAAGCTGGAAATTTTTGAAAAAAGTTGGAGGTATAGCCCCTCACCTGAACTTTACTGGAAAAATAAGGAGAAACTCCTACTATTTGTTTTGGGGGGCAGATTATAGAATTAAATGGAAAATACAAAATTAAAATTGTTTCTAATGTTATATATCAAATGAAATTTTTAAAATAAATTAATTAAAATATATTAACAAAAATATTTAAAAAAATACCCATTCCCCCCTTATCTCCGAAACCATAAGCTGAAAAATTTTGAAAAAAAACGGAAGTATAGCCCCTCACCTAAACTTTACTGGAAAAATAAGGAGAAACCCCTAATATTCATTTTGGGGGGCAAATTATAGAATTAAATAGAAAATCAAAAATTGTAATTGTTTCTAACGGGTCATGTAATATATCAAATCACAGGGCTCATTATGACGAATACAAATACATTTTTTGAATTTTTTTTAAAATGAATATTTTAAAGTATATTAAAAAAATATTTGAAAAAAATGACCTATTCCATTATTCCCCTAACTATAAGACCTAATTTTTTTTGTTTATAGGAAAAATATGAAAAAATGCCTAATTCTATTATTTGGTCCCCAAATAATAGAATTAAACGGAAAATAAATTATTACAAAACCCCCATAGTAATTTTAGGGACAAATTATTGTGTAAATATGGAAAATAAAGATTCAAATTCAAAATGTTATATATGAAATAAAAGGCTCATTATGTGAATTACAAGTATATCTTTTTTTTAATAATTTGTTTAAAAAATATTAACAAAAATATTAAACATTGACTTAAATCTCACTTTAGAAACTATACTATTTAAATTTTGAAAAATATATTATATTAGTATTTTTTAATAATTTGAATAAGAGGTTTAATAATTTATAATTTAAAACTTGATCTATTTTGCCCTTTATCTTCCAATCTGCAGAGCCTCAGAACTCAGACAGTAGATTATAAAAGACTTCTCTGAAAGTTTATTAGTAAAATAAAACTCTAATGTTAATTTTTGGGGGCCAAATTAGAAAATTAAATACATATGTATTCTGATAAAAATCAAGCGAATCCTGAAGCAGATAAAATAAAGGTCTATGTGTGGAAAATCAAAGTGTATATTTTTTATAAATTTAAAACGCTTCCTTTAAAAGATATTAGGGCAAATATAAGACAATGCACTCATTCCATGCTTGTCTGAAACTGGAATATTAGAATCTTGAAGGTGGTACGGAACCCTAAGTATGCGAGTCCAACTCGCACTTGACCAAATTATTTATGTCATAATTCGCTTAATTTTCATGCTATAGACTTTTATAAAGGGTTTTTTTAAACACTTTAAAAAAGTATTTATAAACTTTTTCCGAAGAATGCATTATTTTTCAGTTTCAATTTCTTTTTGACAAATACAAACAAAATTTTCAACAAGCTATTACTTCGTTTGTATTGGTTCTACAGAAACAATAAACATTTTTTAGTGTTTTTATAAGCTACATTTTTGATCCAAATGATTTTTTCTTAAAGTTCATATTTTAAAGTTGTTTACGAAAAACCGTATGTAAACATTTTTTTTTGGTTGAAAAACCGATAATTTGACTTGTGATTAACTCTAAAAGAACTGACTTTTAGAAAAAACTTTATGGAACAAAAGTTGCCTCAAATTAGTTAATTTATTCATTCCCGGACTTTTTTCATATACAATTTTTCACCCCCGAGAAAGGGTAGCAGATGTGTTTTATTCGTCCTGAATGACCACAAAAGGATGAATTTGAATGTTCTGTTAAATATATCTCAAAGCATTTTAAAACCATTAAAGTTCCAATCGTCCTACACGTTGAAGATGCCCTCGAGGCAACTGGTACCAGCAGTGCAACGCCGAGTACCACTGATGATACTGGTGTAGCGGTAATTAACGATTATTAACGCATATGACTACCGCGGTAGATGATAACCTTGAAGTGACATTGCTCGAATGCACGCAATGCACTTCTCACTTATAGTCTTGTTTGGCTGCTGCTGAAAAACTACGACTCGTTCCTAGCATTGCAAGTAATCATTGATAGCGGTTGAATTTATAGTCGAGGGGTACTTTGACGTCTAAAATCTTCATACAGTGTGGAACAGCCACATAGAATAAATTCGATCACAAATAAAGAAGGGTTTGTTTGGGAAAAACTCTTGGACACGTCGATTTGTATTTTTAAATGTGCATTTTTCAACAAAAAAGTATATAGGATGTGTCATTTTAAATGCAAGCCCCTGTATATTATTTATTTTGTGGATTGTCCAGAAAAATCTGGACATAATTCATGTACAATGTCCTACAACTATCTTCAACTGTTTCGGAAATATTAAGTATTTTCAGATGTGGTACACTAGATTTGTCGGATCTTCCGTATTTCATTGGTGCAAAATGTACTTTAAATCGAGTTGTAACAGCTCTACGCGTTTGGCCATAATATTCTTATATAGTCCGTGGGTTCAATTTAAAATTATACAACTAATATTCACTTTCACTTTTCTAGAACAGCTGATTCAAATATGATAACAACAATTTTACATATAAGCTCTTCGCTCCACTAACTGACTTGAGATCGTGGGCTGCTTCCTTTTTAAAACCAGCGTCGAAAATTCTCGTAAAATCAGTCATCAATCCTACAGTTCCGATCAAAAACATCCTCTCCATGGTAGGGAGCGAGTCAATCTAAATGGACCACCTTCAACTTAGCATTGAGGTTTCGGCGGATCCGGTAGACGACGTCATTAAGCCTCTTGACCACCTCTCGTATGGACCATCAAAGGCGGGTGTAAGCTTTGGGGATTTACCCTTGCTCCGTTGGGGGTTGTACAGCCAGACTTTGTTCCTCTCCCGACTGAATTGGCCTTGAGATCGTATCGCGTTCATCCTGTCACTAGTGGCCAACATCTGCGTTCGGGCTAATTCGTGTATTACCAGCATGTTATGTCGAAGCTGGTCGGCATAATCGTCGATGTCTTGGGAAGGTTCTTCGGGGGAGCCAAATGCCAAATCGCAGGGTAATCGCAGCTCCTTTCCGAATAGGATCCTGGCTGGGGTCAGGCCTGTACTATTATGTACGGCAGAGCGATATGCCAACAGGAATAGGGGAATATGCTCATCCCAATCACGCTGCTTATTGCTGACGACTTTGGATAGGTGTTGTTCCAAGGTCCTGTTGAATCTTAGATCACATTTGATCTCATGTCTTCCGGACTTTTCGAACTCGTCACGTCTATCTTATCCAAAGGTAAACTTGTAAACTTAACGATTTCGAAAGTGATATCGATATACGGTTTTCAATGGATTGTTGATAATTTATTCTTTTTTCTGATTCCGTTGTCCAAAGTACATGTTTGTATTTAAAACAAACCAGATTAACGAGCGTTTGTTTTCAACAAGTTTCCCACTCACCTCCTACTCTTTATTTGACAAAATAGAACTAAATACTTTAATAATAAAACATTATATATATATATATATATATATATATATATATATATATAACCGACATCCACCTATAACTAAAAAACTGAAAATAATTATAACAAAATACATAACACATTTATTGTTGTTAGGTACTTACCCAGGAAGCAAAAAATGTAAACATTAAAAGGTGCTAATTCTGTACAAATTAATTACCTACCAATCTAGTATATTTTTGAAGTTGGTCCGACTTCAAAAATATACTAGATTGGTAGGTAATTAATTTGTACAGAACGAGCACCTTTTAATGTTTACATTTTTAACTTCTTGTGTAGGTACCTAACAACATTGAATGTGTTATTTATTTGCTAGAGTTGTGTTTTGTTATAATTATTTTCAGCTTTTTAGTTATTAGTGGAAGTCGGTTATATATTTTTTAATGTTTTATTTTAAACTTTTTAGTTCTTTTGAACTCAGGTAGTTTTCATTCTTTATTTTTTATTTTGTATGTATAACCTTAATAGACAGAACCAGGTAACATTGAAAGGCTCAACATTACACAATGATACTTTCCCATTTAAATTGACAGGTAAATCTTTACGAACAAAATGTACTAGTACGCGTTGACTTAATAAGCCCAAAATATATTTATTCCTGATGGACCACGCCATGTAACCTTTTTCCAATTTTTTTTGACAACTCTGTATAACTGTAGATAAGTCCACTCCACCCTATGTACCAACCATCCTGTAAAAACAACTTCCCACAGACAAGCATAAATTTGTTAGCTGCCTTCTGTAAATTATAGGACGAAGTAGAATCCATCCCATATTTTCTGATTGATACAGGAAGTTCAAGATCTTTAATAAGTCCAAATATAGCAATTAAGTATCACACCTAATCAATTTATTAAAATACCGAATTTCAAAATATTTAACCATAATGACATTAGAATTATTCATCTAAATTCTAATAGGTTCAGATTTATTAAAACAATTGAATGCAACAATTAACTTTTCAACCGCAGAATTAAAAACTCAAAAGGTAATAATTTTTATTATTTTTTAAGATATACGAAATATTCAAAGAATTTTCAGAAATACAGGAAAATTAAAATCAATCTATTGATTTATTCTATAAGTAATGATAATTCTTTTAATGAAGAAATACCAATATAAGATTAATATATTATTATTAATAACAAAATGAAATAAAAATATATAATAATAATAAAACCAAACGTTCACGATTATATAGTAGTCAAAGATAATAATTTCCAGGAATTAAAAATACGTGAGGTGAAATGCCCCAAAATGAAAAAAACAATATTTAATTTGCTGAAAGAATACACAAGCTGAGGAACAACATACTATCTTTATTTCTATAATGAAAATCAGTACCTTCAATTTTAAAATATTTATAAACATTTTATATTATCGCCCTGTGTAACATTAATTTCTTTCCACACTTTATGCAACTTCTTATGAGCTATAAAAGAAATAATTTTTTAATCACTGTATAAATATAATTCAACTCCAGCATATATTTCAAACATCCTGTATATAATGTGTTTACGTCCATATCACATAACAGTTTTTTAATCACCCTATATAATTTGAGTTCCATATTTTTTCCAACATTTTTATACAACCAAAGGTCCGCTTCACCCTATATTCCAACCATCCTGTATATACGACTGCCTATGGACCACCATCATTCTACTTCGTCCTATATTTCAATCATCATATAAATGCAACTCCTTCTATCACTTTACTTTGTGATTTTGTTTGCTATAACTAAACACCCTGTGTATAAACGCACCAAATAGCAGTTTAGAGTTTGACATGTGTCACTGAATTTTCTGTTAGGCCGGGAGAATGTGACAACCAAAAGCACCGTCTTTGCAAAATGGAAATATTTTCATTTAAATAGGTATTTGCTTGCTATACAAACAAAAAGAGCTTGGTACTCATTGATTTAAGGAGCCGAAAATACTATGCTTTACTACCTATATGCTTGAGATGTACATAGAAAATTTTCAAATTCGCAATTAAAACTTCCAGTGCCTACAATTCCCGCACTATTACGTTGGAATTAAAATATTTATGAGAAAATGTCCGTTTAGTCATTTCGATGAAATTTTTGATAAGAATTTTGAAATTATCGGCGATTTTCTGCAAAACTGCAAGTTGCACGTCGCAGAAAGTTATATGAGATCACCTAGGGATCTTCCTTAATATATTAAACTTTAAAAAGCTATACACATCTATAAGGAGTTTTTGAAAAATCGACCAATATGTTGGGGATATTGGTCGATTTCCATGCACTCATGTGTTCATTCACAAATTTCATCAGTTTACCAACAGAATTCTTTTCCCAAAATTGAAGTTTCACCAATCCGGATATATACTCTACTAACCAAGACCATATTCATTCAAAACAGTTCACCACAGGAGAAGAATTGATAACCTTCTCCTTTTTGGTTAAAAAGTATGCGGAATGTTTCCAAAATTACGATTGTCTAGTTTTTGTTATATTTTTATTAAGTAAATTTTGCAGAAAATTAGCGTTTGTCACCCCCTCTAGTGGTCATCGTACAACACTCTAAATAATTTCCAGGTTTTTCTCGTGGCCACCTTAATCTAGAATATTTTTTACCAAAGCTATACGCAGAGCCGTTTCTGAGATATGGATTGCGGCCATTCTTATTTGCCCACCCTGTATAAGTACCTGTATGTACCTCTTAAGAAATTAAATCACTTACATTGTATTGTAGTTTTGGCAAATAAATAAATATTAAAGGCAAGTCAGACGCAATAAAATAAGAAAATTAGTATTTATACAATATCATTAACCAACGATTTTAATTTATTTAGACATAAATAGTAACTTGAACCGTACTAACAGGGCGTTGTATGCAAGTAGCTGAAAGTGATGACAGTCCTCGCCGAATATCTTCATAACCTTCTATATACGGGATTTCGTGGGCAGCATAATAAATGCTCCGGCAAATAAGGTGATTAATAATGCATTTGTTTGATTGGAAACGCCACGAAAGGTCGACTGTGCATAAATTTATTGATGGACATACGTGAGGAACGAAAGAATTCCAAGGTTGTGCGTTCGTTGGTCAACAGATGGACGAACGTAAGTTCATGGATGAAAATCCAACGCGAATCAAATTAAAACTAACTTTGAAATGTTTATCTTGTGAATAAAATCCTTATCTGTAGGTCGTAAACATGAGTAAATTTCTGATTTGACTGGCGGCTTCTCTTAGAAAAAAAATCTCAGTTCACGTTTTCCTGAAGATATGCGCGAAAGTGATGATTGCCTTATTTGAAAGGCAGAAGAAAGTAACGATGTTTGCAGTCATAAAGCAGTCACATTTAATCAGAGAGATTCAAAGTGACTGACTAGTTAAGATTTTGAAGTGGCTTGAATGGCTTTCCATGTGAAATGTAAACAAATGAACGGCAATGATTGGCTATCACAGAAATAAAACGAATGATTATATAAGCCGTTATTATGGAATACTAAATAATGATAATGAAATATTTAACATTAGTTTCTTTGTTTAAATTTAGTTGTTAACCGACTTTCAAAATTGGATGATATGTTCAATTCATCTACACCGGGTTTCTTAAATATCATATGCTACTCTTGCTGTCTCCCAAAGTAAAAATATAGGTCTGTTATATTAGACAAAAGTTGCCGTTTTTGACACTCATTCAAAACGTTTTTGGGGTGTTGAAAACTTCCTATTAATTTTTGAGATTTGTTAAAAATACCTAAATTGATTTTTTCAGAAATTCTTTTAGCAAGTTATTGGCTTAAAAATACATACACATAAACACATACATGTATCTTTATTTATATAATCAACTACTTGTATTCGACTATCACTTAGTTCACATCACACTCTTTTTAGTTAACACCAGTCACGAACGAAGAAGTTGCAAGCACAATCCGTGGTTTAAAAAAGTCTGGTTGTCTGGATTCGAATGAAATCAGTAGTATCATTATTAAGGAGACGTTTCATATCATATTAAAACCATTGACCAACTTGATAAACTCTATCTTTATCACTGGGGTTTTTCCCGACTCGTTTAAATGTTCAAAAGTGATTCCTTTACATAAGAAAGGTGACACTGCTTTGGTAGATAACTACCGGCCAATATCAATTACATCTACTTTTAGCAAAATAATAGAAACATTAATCAAGCATCGTTTAGTTTCTTATTTTGAGGAAAATAACTTTCTAGATAATTCCCAGTACGGATTTAGGAAAAATCGTTCAACAACACAAGTAGTTTTGAGTGTTGTGAATGGAGTGGTTGAGGGCCTTGCGAATGGTACCCTTACAGCGATTAAGTTGTGTTATCTTTCCAAAACCTTTGACTGTGTCTCGCATGACATTTTACTAACTAAACTTAATTACTACGGAGTTAGACGATCTTCATTATCCATATTTAAAACTTACTTGACAAATCGCTTTCAAGCCGTCACTTATAATGATTCTACGTCTGAATTTATATCTATAGAATACGGTGTTCCTCAAGGTTCCGTCCTTGGACCCATTCTGTTCATTTTACATCAATGATTTGCCTAATTTTATTCGTCCAAATAAATCTGTTATATTTGCAGACGATAAGAGTTTAGTGTATTCTGACACCAATTTAGCTAATCTCACTAAACTATCGGACGATATAGAAGCAAAATCTGAAAAATGGTTCAGTACTAATATACTCAAGCTGAACAAGTAAAAAACACAAAGTCTTTTATGTTTTCAACCACTTCTACTACTAGCGTAAAATTACTAGGTATTTATTTAGATAACAACTTATCGTGGAATGTTCACATAGACCACTTAAAAAGTAGATTATCGAGTTCATTCTTTCTACTTCGTCACCTACAAAATATTACAGACCATAATACCTTAAGAACTGCATATTTATCACTATTTCACTCACATATCAATTATGGAATTACGATCTGGGGAAATTCGTCAAATGCTGTTCTGATATTCAGGTTACAAAAAAGAGCAGTGAATATACTGGCTAAAGCCGGAGTTCGTGAGTCGTGTCAACCTTTATTTCAGAGATTCCACATCTAGCCATTGCCTTCCCTTTATTTGTTTCACGTGCTCCTAGAGATACAAAAGAACATTAATGTTTTGACTAGACAGTGGATGTACATCAATATCGTACAAGAAACGCAGGAAATATTCGATTAAATAAGACAATGAAAAACTCGCAACACTACAATGCTTACAATATCTTGAAAGCAGAATTAAAAATTTTGAGCTTAAATAAATTTAGAAAGAGTTTGAAGAACTACCTACTAAAGTTTTGTTTTCACTCAGTTGGTGATTACATGAACCACAAAATGTGCTCCCCGAATTTTATTGTCTAATTCTAATTGTTATTATCTGTTCTTATTTTTAATATGTATTTCATATTTGTTTAATTTTAATTGTGATTTTTTTTCTCACTAAGACTGTATTTTTGGACTTGCTACAAACATTGTTTAATATGTACCGTAATCAAATAAAGAAATCTAAATCTAAATCATCTCTAACTCATAAATCACATTTAGCATATTTTAGACAAACTTTTAACTGAGAACTGAAAAATTTTTTGTTTTTAAATTTTCATTTAATTCTATAATTTGCCCCCCCAAAATTAATATCAATGGTTTATCTTTATTTTTCCTGTAAGTTCGGGCAAAGTTCTATGTTTCCTATTTTTTTCAAAATTTTAGGCTCAGCTTGGAGATCAGGAGGGGGGTCGATTTTTTAAATTTTTTACTCCAAAAGTTCCCCTAAAATCAAGATTTCTTATATTGTATATACGGAACCCTAAAAATGTGTTTTTACTGGTTAACTCGGGATATTTTTTTATTTAAATTAATTTATAAATATAGATTGTTTTTTTCTGTTTAGTTACACAATAATGATTTTAGAAATGGATTAAAATCTATATTCTTTGTTTCAACTTTAAAAACATCGTGTTCAAATTGTTATTCGAAGTTACAGGACAGACTCGGCAACATAATGTTGAAAAAAATTCCTCGCAGACCTCGCATTTCTTGCAGTGTATTTGACCATTATCAACATACCAGACAATGTCCCCTCGAGAATTCTTCAGTTGCCAAGATAATAGGCATGTTACTTGTTAGCTTCTTTAAGCTATTTCAACCTGATATATCGAGTAATTGTTGATGAGATTTTTTTCAGTGAAACCAGTCGAGAAGAGGTATGCAAGCATGTAATCTTGAAAAATGTGGTTACGCTCGTACAGGGTAGTTGGTGTTTGACTTGAAAGGTATTTCAAAATGCGTAGAGCATGGATTGGATATCAAAAACTACTTGCACATAAAAATAGTTGTATTAACTGTAAGAACTTGACTTTTATAAGGTGTACTGTACTATTTTTGAACGATAATTGTGGCATCTGTGGTTTTAATTTTTTGTTGGGAATAACACTTCATAAACTTAAAAGTTAGTATAATTCAAAAGGTCCAAAGGTTTCAAGGTCCAAATTAGACCCCATTTTCAATAGTATTAACTGTGTGTTGTGCTTATCTCATCAAATTAGGAAATCGACTGAAAATAGCCCCGAAAATGATTTATGCCAATATTTGCCCATATTTCACCTAATCAGGTGTGTTTGGGTAACATAAAACTTTAACATTTACGACAGGGTGGCTTTATATAAACGATCTCGATGCTGAAATCGAAACAGTAGTAATGTAACAACAAAAACAACTTATGTGTGGTTGAAATGGATTTTGCCACATAGTAAAACTTCTGTTAGCAGAAGAATAGACGAACTGAATAAAGATATTGAGAAACAACTTGATGAAAAGCTGAAAACAAGACATTTCTCAGCGCAAATTGATGAATCAACTTTTAGAGATAGTGAGGCAGTATTGATAACTTACGTCAGATATATTGATAAATGGCATTGTCCTGAAGAAATGTTGTTCAGTAAAAGATCAGAAAGCACCACTACCTCCAAAGAGATGAATGATGATGAAAGGTGCGAATTCAGAAATAATTCTTTTTGTCTTCTAAACGTTGTTTGTGGCATATTCTTGATTACTTTTATGTTTTTTCTTTACTGTATTCGGATGATTTGAATTGAAATTTAGGTATCTGTTTGTATGAGTTGGTTTTCTATAAACTTCTATTTCGAATTAAGATTCTGTTTTTGTTGTTAATATGTCACGCCATGTAATCTTTTTTCAAATTTTTTTGACAACCCTGTATAACTATAGACAATTACTATTACGTTGCAATTAAAATATTTATGAGTAAATGTCCATTACGTCACTTGATGAAATTTTTGATAAGAATATTGGAATTTTCGGCGATTTTCTGCAAAACTTCAAGTTGCACGTCGCCGAAAAGTATATGAGATCACCTAGGGATCTTCTTTAATTTATTAAACGTTAAAAACTATACACATCCATAAGGAGTTTTCAAAAAATCGACCAATATGTTAGGGATTATTGGTCGATTTCAATGCACACATGTTTTCATTACTTTACCAATAGAATTCTTTTCCCAAATTCTACAATCCGGATATATACTCTATTAAAAAATACTTGATTCATTCAAAACGGTTCACCACCGGAGAAGAAATCAGGTGACATAAAAAAAACAATACGCGACGAATTGATAACCTTCTCCTTTTTGGAAGTCGGTTAAAAATAGGCGCTAAATAGAAAGGCATCTGTCATGCGAATACAAGTTTCATAGCCCGGTTAAGCTGAATTGTTATAAAGTACTTAACTGTTTAACTGTACCATTACATAGAAGTGTCTATTAGTGTTTGAACCCAAGAGTTTTTCTTGCCATTTCCTATAATAAACTGTTTTATTGACTGAATAATACGCATCATAAGCTTGGGCGTACCGAGGGTGGGGACAGGGGGGCTGTCCCCCTGGATCTCAAAAACTGCCTTGAGACATAAAAGTTTCCTGTAAATTTGCTGACTCCCCTCCTTCCCGAACCAAACAAATATCTGATTTGAGCCTCTAGGACAATTTGTATTCTAATTTGCCTCTCCCTGAACCGAAACATGGGTTAAATTCAGACATTGGTCTTGTCATATAGAGCAGATGATTTTTCTTTGAAAGCTAGTGGGTGTGTGATCTCGGTAGGATACCAAGAATCAGTCAGAGGTATAAGTATAAGTCATACTCGGCTGAAGTCGGTAATATCAGTACCATATAAAAACACAAAGCTTTTATATAAGGAACACATTAACTGCTTATCACAAGCTACAATTTTTAAAAAATCGAAACAATGGCTTATTCTTCCGCGGACATCACAAAATAATAACAATAATTGACAAGCCAATTGTTCGTTTGTTCACACACCCAAACGGTAAAAGTGTATTGAAAAGTCAATACACTTTCTTTTTAAAAGAAACGTGATAGTGAATTTGATTATCGTTCTGCCACGCCGGTCTGCGAGGACGCTTTGTGAATACCGATGCCGGAAACAGTTGAGAGCTTGAACTTACGTAATGGCACTTGCCGGTTCAAATTTCGTCGGTTTGCGTAAAACGCGATGCGGCAGGATTTCGTAATTCTTGTGTAGTGAGAATGAGAAGCTGGATGTTACTGCAGGAAATAATTAATCTTATTCTGTTTGGAAATAGGAAGAAGACACGGATAATTGTTAAGTGACTTTGAAATTGCATTATTATAAAGAATTCCGGCCAGGTTTAACCTGTTGTCCATTGTAATTTTTTTAGAATCTGTCAAATGAAGTGGCAATTAACTAACATAGAACGTTTTTGATTTTGACCTTACAGATTATAAATCTACTTTTTAATGCAAAATGGACGTAAGTGGTGAAATTTCCTATAAAACACCACAAATAGAGATTTAGCAATAAATTTCAATAAACTACGGTAAATACAACTTTATGCAAATAGTTTGTATTACACGAACATGGCTAAAGTGGGATTACCTTACACAAACATTCATCCTGTAAACAACCAAGAACTTGATTAATAACGATAACAGACTTGGAGTGGAAAGATGAGTATCTATATATAAATAGGAAAAGACATTTTCTCCTCTGTCTCTCAACCGATTTTCTTCATTTTGTTTTGTTTAGTAGCTACTGACGACCTTCAGTGCAGAATGCTAATATTAATTTATAATATTGGTTCATTCATTAAATAAAATATAATAAAAATTCATTATTTACGTCCATAATGTCAACGCCAAACAACTGAATGTGCCGCCGCCGCCAGACTCAAAACATTGAGACCAATGTCGTTACATACTTAGAGCATGTACTTCTGGAAGTGGCATGCAAGAGTTGTTATTGTTAAGTGGTAAAGTAATCGTTGTATATTATAATTATACAGGGCGACTCCAGACAACATCATTTTTTTCGTAAGTGGCACATAAGCAGTTGCATATATAGGGTGTTTAAGATATAAAGTAGAGTGCAATTATAACTAATAAAATAATTATATAGGGGAGCCCATTAGCGGTTGAATTTACAGGGTTCTTGGAATAGAAGGTGCAGTAGAATTACAGTTATACAGGGTGGTGCAAAAAGTATTATACAGAGATGCATATACAGGGTGGCGGAAACTGAAATACAACATTTTGTAACCCATAAGCAGTTGTATATATAGGGAAGATTAAATAAAGGGTGAGAGGAATTATAGATATACAGGATGATGATAAAAAATGTCAGAAAAGGAAATGATTCATAGAGTAGCCCACGAAGAGTTCCATATATATGATGATTGAAATATAGGTCGGAGTAGATTTATAGTTACAGAAGATAGTTAAAAATTTCATAAACAAAAAGAGTTAGTACGTTGGCTCATAGGCAGTGGTATATACAGAATGGTTTACCGGGTGGTTTAAAAATGTTAAAAAATATTATGCGTGGTCCATGAGCAGTTGCATATACAGGGTGGTGAAAATATATACTGAGATGGAATTATTATATTGAGGGTTTTAGTAAATGTTAGAGAATTGAGTGCAATTGTAGCTATACAGGGAGGTTAGAAAAAATAGATATGTAAGGTAGCCCATTAGCGATTGAATTCTTGTCATATTGAATTAAGAACTACGAATTTGAACACAAATAAAGTCTTATGAATTATATCAGAAAAAAACTTGAATTTCGTTACTTATTTGTAGAAGCGAGATGTAAGACCGACATCTAGGACTTTCCAGGAATCTGTTCCGTGTAATGGCTGTTCTCCCTAAAATCCCATGATAGAATGTCACGTTAAAATTTTCAGATTACTTAACATGCCAGAGATATTGACACAATTGGTCGAATTTCGACCTCAATAGACTTGTCGGTACATAGCTGATAATATTAAATTCTTTCTTTCACAATATATAGTGTGAAACGGAGAAATGGAATAAATTCTATAACGATTGTAAGGAAAAACACTTGGACACGTTGATTTTTATTTGAAATGTGCATTTTTTCAACATAAAAAATATATAGGGGGTGTCATGTCATTGGGTGCTCGAAGCGAATAGAGCTGTCAACTGGCGTGACAGTGGTATTTATACTAAGCGGTGGAAGCGTAGTCTGCCCTGATTGGTCGGGGAGAATTGGGTGGGCGGGGTTTTAGTTTTAGGCCTTCTTCTTTCCTGTTGATGTTGTTTCAATGTTTGTATATTTCGATGGCCTCCCGCTGAAGACGGGAACGTATTTTGGTATTGTATAATGTGTTCTTCTGGTAGAAAAGCATGCTCAGCTGGTACCCTTGGCCACAATGTTTACCGAAAACGGACCCATACAGACCGCTTTCTGAAAAAACATTCCAATCATCATCCCAGTCAAAAAAGGACTCTCGTTGGCAGAGCAAACAGAATCTGCGAACCACCTCATCTAAAAGACGAAGAGTGTATTTAGATCGTGCATTCCAGGCGAATGGTTACATGGAACATGAGATAAGAAGATGTTTTATTCAGTCCCCGCCCACCCAATTAACCGCGACCAATCAGGGCAGACTATGCTTCCACCGCTTAGCATAAATACCAGCGTCACGTCAGTTGTAGTTCTATTCGCTTCGAGAAAAAACTGAACTGGACCTTCGGTGTTTCACTCTATGTTATGACTAATTTGGCTCTTGCTCTTTCCCATACTTCTGGAGTCTGATTCGCATGTCGTTTATTTGAATTCTCTTTTTCGTCCTAATGGGTCGGGGTAATAGGCTTTGACCATGACGAAGTTAGTATATGGTCTAGAGAGAACGAGCTTAGAGTAACATGTATTGTTTTCTGGAATCAGAAGACGTCCGATTTTACCCCCACACTACCATACAAGCCACGCCCCCTCCCGGTGCTTCATAGTTGTTTGACATCACCGGGATATCAAACGTGCCAGGTTCAAACGGGCTCATAATAAAATTTGAAGTTGCGGTTGATCAAGGGGAGCATGATAAGGGGCCGTGACTGGTATCATCACACCAGTGACCTGGACGTGGGAGGGATAAAATCGGATACAATTTACCTGCTTCTGGCTCTTCAAAAAAATAAATGGAATTTTGCACTTCTTTACGTTGTTTACGAATTTATCTTCACTCTTTTACACTAATATGTTCACAAATGCAGACATGAATCCATGGAAATGCCTAAATTTTGTTGGGAGAAGTTTTCGTTTACAATACAACAGCTAATTTTGTGATGCATATAGGAGAATTTTCTCAAGAATTGGGCATTGTAAGTGAGAGGAGGAAGTTCATTCAGCTACCAACTTATACCAACTATAGGCATTATCTCTTAAAAGGAGTGTTCTAAGTACCAAAATGGTCAAAGAGTGGCAAGGAAATTGGATCCATCGAGGTTCAATACAAGATCATATCTGGTTATATAACATAAACAAATTCTTAGCGGACTAACTAAATAAGACTAAGGTACTTACATAATTTGAAAGAAATGTAAAACGTTTTCCACACTTACCGTAACAAACTTTCTCGAAATATTCGTATTTCACCAATTACCCGAAGAGATTGTATGCTAATACAAATTGAAAAATAGTCAAAGACGCTAAAATAAACATTTACTGTTTGTTATACTTTAATTAGCATCTGTGAGAAAAGATAAATGATGTAAGAAGTGCTTATAATGACTGGCTTTTTTTTGTTTAGTTGATAGGAATATAACGTATCCTTTGATAAGATAGTAGGAGTTGGTGATGTCACATTTATTACATAAATCATTTTTGAAGATAACTTAATAGTTATAAGTTTTAGAACGGTATCATGAAAACTGTAGACAAGGTTGTTTAGTACATATTTATACGTCTTTACTAGGTTCTAGTGTCATATTGGATCTGGGTGGTTAGTTAATATTCTTATATTCAAAAACAAAGGTAAAGCTGAAAATAGTTTAACAAAAGACAGACTCAATGAAATGGCCCGCATACATAGAGTAACTGAAAACAGGAGTAGTCAAGTCAAAAAGGCAAAAAATAGTCTCCTTTAAAGAATTGTACTTTCAAATTTCGACCACTGGGCGACAGCTAGTTGAAATAAAAAGAAAATAAAAATGTAATCAAATACTGGTATTCCAAATATTTTTGATAAATGAATTACCCCCCATTTTTTTTGCTGGAATCGCTCCTAGCAAGATGGAAGATTGTTCTTTGCAACATAAAAGTTTTCGTCATTTGCGGTTTCAATCAAGTTCAGGAATATTAAAGAAAAGAACTTAAATATTTAATAGATTCTCTATTGTCCGCTGTCTGACAATTTTTTACACAACACCTTCGGGAAGGTTGTGATAATAATATATTAATCAAATAATTAAATTCACATTAAAAACAGAATATTTAATATGAAAGTTACTGCAACGCGTCCGAAAAATCAATACTGATCTACTACATTGACTATTTTACCACTAAACAATAACAACGCTTGCATGCTACTTCCAGAAGTACATGCTCTAAGAATAAAACAGCATCTAACGATCGCTCCCTCAATATATAATTACTCAATGTTTTGGATTTTAATAATATGGACGCAAATAATGAATTTTTATTATATTTTATTTAATGAATGAACTAATATTATAAATTAATTTTAGCATTCTGCACTGAAGGTCGTCAATAGCTACTAAACAAAACAAAAATGAAGAAAATCGTTGTGTCTTTCCCTATTTATATATAGATTATTAATTTTAGTTTTTAATACGATTTTAGGTTATGAAGGCACCGTTAGGATAACATAACTGCATAAACTGTACAAATTTTAAATTAATAAACTACGTTTGAAATAAAAAATCTTCAGTTCTGACTTTAGGAAAAATAAAAAAGGAAAATAAAGTGACTTGTTATCTGAACAATAATAAGCATTAATGGGAAAACTGTGGTATGTCAATACTAAGCAGATTTAAAAAGTTTTGATTGGCACTGATGAATATAGTTTTTAGCATTTTCGCACATTAGGCGATTTCTTTGTTTTGTCATGAGTTGACTAGACTTTGAAAAAACTCTCTCAGATAGTAAAGAGGTAGCAATGAAACACTTTTTTTGCTATTTGGGCTATAGAAGGATAAATTGCTGGTCTTTTTTCCACCATTCCAGGGGATCATCGTTCCTATTTAATAAAGATTGTGCTAAAATAGTTTCCCTTCCATAATAATGCCTGAAAACTAAGATCAATTTTAACTTGTGTTTTACCAGCTTATCAAATTCAGTCCATTTCAAGTCTTGTTCAACTTTATCTACTTCAGTAGGATCAGTATTCATATCAAAACGTTACTCAACTTGTAAATAAATTAACACAGCAACATTATTCTCTAATTTTTCTTTTGCCTTAGTGAGTGTCTTATCTAGCATAATCTTTTTGATATAATGTCAAGAAATCTTTCATTGCTGACATAATAGTAGTAATTTTTTTCAGATCCATTGTTAGTCCTCTTTAAATTGTAATACTCTTTGGACCGGATTACACTTTTTCGGTACTTATTTCAGACAGATAGCCTCTTGAGACGTTATTCAAGTATTCCCTAAGGGAATCATATGGCAAACGGATTGGCCGTTTTCGACACATGCGTCATCCAGTATTCGTCGGTTGGGATGTACCGAAAAAGACAGTAACGAAGTAATGATTCGCTCAAAAAGTGGGTACTCGTTTATTTGGTATCTCGCTAAGTAAAGAGTGGTTAGTGACGAATTATTACTTTTCCTTAATCACTACTCAGTGATAACAAGTTGGCGTCAACGACACTAAGCCTTATATACTAGTACTAGTCATCAGTTGCGTGGTTAATTCTTACACAAACAAAAAACCCAAATAATAAAGATCATAAACCAAGAAGAGTACCGTTTCGACAAATCTACGAATGTCCTGAAACTAATGATCTTGTGATAATGCATAGTCAGATTCGATATGGTACTCTATACCTGATGCCCCTAGTGTCAATCATATTGAAAAAACACTAAATTACATAATGTCTTATACAATAATTAAAAAATTATGTAGGGCCGTTCGCTGGGGGGCCTGCATATCTCCAGTAGAGGGAAAAATTATAGGTACTTGGAAATTGTCAACATATTTCGGGACATTATCTACATGTTGATAGAAATTCATTCTATGTAAATTTAAGAATCAGGTGCAGAAACTACAATACTATTTTCTATTAATTTTCAAAGAAACAAAGCTATTACCTACAACTTAAGGCGTTTCACCAGGCAAAAACCGCACTGGACAAAGGCCGCATTATTGTTATTAATATTTATTCGCAAAGATATAGACATAAGCATTGTGCATACATTGAATAGAGATGCAAGAGAAGAAACTGCAGCCGAGCGTATCAAAAGCAGAAGAATGAACATCCAAGAACGAGTGCACGGTGTGGTCATGCGGCCTTGTAGGTCAGGACTGATGGAGGATGGAGGTTTCGTTTAGAATCGAGAAAGTCTTTTAAGCACCAGCCGCAGGTGCATTGGCTTTGCCTTCCTTCGCACACCATCGTCGGATATTAGTCCAGGTGAATTAGTCGAAATGTTGTGTTTGGACTCAACAGAACTGCAAGTGGGTGCTGATTAATATTTCATGTTCTGTGTATTTCAGTGTTCTGTGTCTGACAACTGTCATTGCTGACAGATTTACTCTTAGATTATTTACCATCTAGATATAGCCTGTCAAGCATAAAATCGTGGCAATGCTAGAAAGAGAGGGCAATAGAGACAGTAAGAGGCTATTTCACTTAGTGGGTGGAAGCAGCCAATGAACAACATTCTGAACGTATTTCATTGGAAGCAGCTCCCAACTGAGTGAAATAGCCCCTTGCTCTCTCTATTGCTCTCTCTCTCCTTAGTCTTACCACGACTCTTAGAGCTTATACGTCTGGAGGTAGCCTAAAATGCACAAATATCCGACCAAGACTTTCTAGTCTTGGCACTATATTTATGATTAAAGGCTTCCTATTGAAGTATATGCTCTAAGGATCGACTTTTAAATCGTGTAACGTTTATATATGTCCTGTAATTGACTGTGGGACTACCAACTACTATTTAGTGTTTTGTGTATTTCCAGGTTCTGTACTGTTGCAGCTCTGGTGGATTGTTTGACACTTAAATGGTTCTCAGCTGATTGGAACACATTTCAGCATTTATGCGAATCTATTGACTATTAACAAGCCAAAGTCCGAGAATACACGGAGAATTTTGAATCACCAAAATCGCCTGTCAATAATCTGCTGGTATGTTTTAGCGATTTTAGAGCATTAATGAAGCTTTGAACAAATTTGAAATTGACACCTTACCAACACTCTGCTGATTTTGGCCATTTTTGCTTAAATGCCAACGCCGGAGATAAGCTTAGAAGGTTTGAGCGAGTTATTCAGAGTTCCTCATCACCAGAGAAGTACAGAATATTCACCAAGCGGCTTTGAGTCGACAAAACAAAGGCTGGCAAGGGGAAGTGGCTTAATGAGGATGAGAAAAGTGGATAAAAATTTCTCGAGTACTCTATTAGGTTCATTATAGAGTTGATTTCATATTAAATTAAGCTCAAAAAGAACGGTAGAGCTCCAGGATTACAGAACATACATTTTAACCTGCAAAAGGCTTACGACATTGTGCCTTTATGTAAGTTGTGGCCAAAGTATTCAGAAATAGAGTATAAGTAAGACCTCTATCAACAGTGTAAAAATCTATATTTAGATTGCAGTAGTATGGTTGAGGTAGGGAAGAAACTATCACGAAACTTCCAGATTAGAACAGGAGATAGACAAACTACCCCCGCTTTTATTTAAAATCTATTTGCTACAAGAACTGAGAGTGTGAAAACGCAAATGAAGTGAAGATGAAACTCTGATACACCATTACTTGCAGAGGACAAGATCATTAATGTTGCTGATGGAGGTGATTCATGTTACAGGCTTAGACGTATCCCAAAGTATCGCAAATGGGGACTAACACTAAATATCTAAAAACAGAATTTTTCGCAGTCGGTGAAAGTTACCTAACGGATATAGACTTCCGAACAAAAATAAAATATTGTATAACCTTTAAATAACTAATCATATGCACTAATTCCAATATTTGAACAATTACATTCAAAAAAAAACTAGTTAACTAACTATAAATCTCTATAAATATATAAGCAATTAGACTTATTTCTGACATTTAGACAAAATTCCTGCAATATTCTTCAGCTGTTTCATCTCCCTTTATTTTACCCCTTTCCCAAATTCTCATCGAAATTCCATTCCAGGCTGGAAAATTACTTCACCCATGATGACTTAATGGTGATGGATAGGCTAGATTTTGGGACACATTGAGCTCTGGGCTATCTTTATTTCTTCTTGTAAAAACCGACCTATATCAACATCTGCCAGTTGGTATGTTTGGCTTGTTCTTCTGTCCACCTTGCTCGATGCCCGGACTATTTCTAACAAGAATTTCAGGGCCCCGATTCCGGAAACCATTCGACAGCTCCACCATTCGACGAAGGATCTATTTCGTATGAAAACTGACATAAATTAAATTTAATAAAAGGGTTTTCATGCGACTTACGTCGAAAACACGAATGATAGAGCAGTCGAATGGTTCGAGAATCGGGCTCCATATCAACACATCAACGTTATTATTTAGACGGCTAGATCGAAGTTCAGTTTTAAAGTCATACTGTTTTTCTATCTATCTAGTTGGTTGATTGATGAAGGCTTTCATGTTCAAAAGCCATTTTAGACCTGCGTGGTTAATAGATATGAAAAATTTTGGAGAAAAGAGTTCTAGTATTGCCAGGAATGAAGGAGTTCTACTCTGGCTTAGAGAATCCTGCTTCATATCCATCTTCAAATTGAATTTGGGATAACAAGGCTCCATACAATAAAAGAAAGTGGATCTGAAATAATGACTGAGGAGTTTTTTCTTCACACAAAATGGGGAAATTTTAATGCGAGAAATTTCCCCAATTAAAATTTTGTAGTAAATGCACCAACAATAACAGTGATGTCAACTCTCTTTCTTTAACAGAATCATCAATGTCTCATCTCACAAAAGCTAATTTTCCTTCAATGCACCCTGACTATTCGTACACCAGCGTCGGATATGTGATGGTTGGTGTTTGGTCGTGCTCCGCTGAAAGCGTTCGTACCAAAAGCAACTGGTGTGTGCACTGTACGCCGTGTCCTATTTCGATATATTTATATTGTATCTATTAATTTCATCTTTTTACGTGGTTAGATTGTCTGATCTAAATCTAATTTATTTCTTAGAATTTATTACTTTGTAACGGTGATGAATTTTATTTTAATGGCATGTTTCAAGAAGAATGTTGCCATTAACAGGTGTTGAACTGAAATAGTGTTGTTGATATAAGTATTTTTAATTACACTATTTACAAAATATGAAGTTTGAATGTATCGAAAAAAGTTATAATTGGTTAGTTTACTTGGAGTTTTGTTTGGCTTAATGGTGGGCGCCTGAAGTCACATTGAGAAAGAGGGCTCAACAAGTCAAAATTAAGTGTGACGTATTTTATGAACGCCCACACAGGTCTTTCAGGATAAGGCAGATTTGGACAGATCCATACCGTAGCCCACTGTTTACTATCGGACTCACATGAGTAGTACCTCGCTTCTTCGTCTGTTGCGGTCCAATAGATTTATTTAAAAAAACTGTGTTTAAAGTAGGTACTAACACTCAGAAATGTATATATTTTACATAGGAAATTAAACAATTGCTCTTACTAATTAATAAAGCTATTTATGCGCTATGTTGAACATAAATAAAATTTTAAGACTTGGCACCAACTTCAAAAACACTTTTATAAAACATACAAGATGTTTCGTTTAAAATTTCCAATATTTTTAACTTATTATTGTCAATTCTCAAACATTTATGGAGGCACTCTTTAGAATAATTCATTTCAACAATATATTTCAACCAATCTGTATATATATATATATATATATATATATATATATATATATTGAGTTCTTTGCGAATAACTATTACATAAACTTGAAAGTCTGTATATTTCAAAAGTCCAAACGTTTCAAGGTCGAAATCAGACCTAGTTTCCATTAAAAAAAATAAAAACCGGAGATGCCACAATTATCATTCAGAAAACAACAATCTAATAGACCACCTATTATTAATTTTTTTTCTAAAACTTTTTGAACCAGCCTTTGTAACACTTTATATTCCATCCATCCTGTAGATGCTACTGCATAAGTGCCAACCTATAAAAACGTTTTCTAAATTTAACTGACTACCTTCTATAATTGTAATTCTATTTCGCCTTATATTTCAACCATCATGTACATAAAACACCATGTGACCTACATGATAAATCATTTCTTTTTCTAACATTTTTTAACCACACAGTATAACTAAAATTCTTCTCGACTCTATATCACAACGATCCTACATATGGAATTGCTTATGGGCTACCAAATATAGCATTTTTGTTCTAATATTTTATAAATCACGCTGTATACCTAATTATTGTTTTATTCCCGAATACATTTCAGGCACCCATATGCCAATCGTCATCCGATGTAACATTTTTTGAACCACCCTGTTTAACTATAATAGACTCTATATCCTATATTCCAACCATCGTGTAAATGTAACTGCTAAGGAGCTATCCAACAGGTATACAATTCTTTTAACTTTTTCTAATCACCCTGTATAACAATTATTCGACTCCACCCTATCTTTCAACTATCACATGTACTTAACTGCTTATGGGTCACCCGATATAATTATTGTTTTCTAGTTTTTTTCTAATTACCAGAATGAGTATAATTGTTTATGCAACTTCTTATGGGCCACACCATAAAACATTTAGATGTATTGGCACAAAATCATAAAGAAATAACTTTCAAAGCAATGGTGGTACTTCACTATTAAGGAAAATTAAACTTTTTGACAAACTGCAATTATTGTTGAAAGTGACTTAAATGCACACTGAATGTGCAGAAAAAATTTTGCCAGTCAATCGCTTTGTCTGCAATTTTACAATAGGTTGAAAGTATCATAAAAAAAATATATTGTCACAATGTGTGATCTGGCCCTGGGGGTGACAGCCACCCCTTCTAAAAGATGAAAATTAAAATGATAAAAATAAGTGCAGAAATCGATAGAGGGATGAATTGTAAGTAAAAACTTTTCTATAACCATTTTCCAAAAAATCAATACTTTTTGAGTTAATATTAATAAGTGGAAAAAATGATGTCCTACAAAAAAAATTCTCTTAAAGAAAATGAAGCTTATAAGAAAAGGAATAGTTTGTATTTTTTTTATTCATGTAGGGGCATTAGATGTTAAGATACGACTGGTTGAAGGTCAGTTCTTTTCCGATGGCTTCTAAGTTTGCAGCGTTTAACTTGAAATAATTCAAAAAAAGACTTTTTAGAAAAAAAATTCACTAAACATTTTTGAAGTGCTTCAAAAAATAATATTAATTTTAATTCATTGGCATAATAACTGACGGAGTTATTATAAATAATACATAAATCTGAGATAACTACAACACAGAAACAACTATACCATAAATACAGGGTCTCTCAGCAAATTTAATGTCAAAACAACGTTCAAAAGAAGAAATGCAGTCAAATCAATTATATCGAAAACAAAAACAGCAAACACAGCTCAAAACAGTTACAACTTGTAAGTGACCACCTGTTGCTGTACGACGAGCTTCTCATCTTTTGCCAAAATTTTCGTTAACTTTCTGGCACATCTGCGGTTCAATACTTGAAAACAATCAATAATGTTCTCCTTTAGGTCATCAATTATTTGTGAATCGTTGGCATAGACCTTTTCTTCCAAATAAGGAAAAATCTAGAGGTGTTAGATCGCAAAATCTAGGGGGCCAATGAATGTTTCCTCTTCGAGCAATTATTCGATTACCAAATTTCTTTTTCAAATGATTGATTGTTTCTGCTGCTGAATTACATGTTGCACCGTCCTGTTGGAACCACATATTCTGCACACCAATATGCTCCAATCCATCCCACAAAAAGTTGTTAAGCATCGTTCGATATCAATCACCATTCACAGTAATACCATTTCCAGTATCATCTTCAAACTAGTATAAACCAATCACTCCACCAGCCCAAAAACCACACCAAACAGTTACTTTTTGTGGATGCATCGGTCTTTCCATTATTTCCCGTGGATTTGCTTCACCCCAGATTCGACAATTTTGCTTGTTAACAAATCCACCCAATTCAAAATGTGCTTCATCGTTGAAGATGATTTTGTTGGAAAAATTTAAATTTTCAAGTTTCTGTTGTTTGGCCCAATTAACGAATTGACGACGTAAACCAAAGTCTGTTGGCTTTATTTCTTGCGTTATCTGAACCCTGTAAGCCTTTAAATGAAGATCTTTGTGCAAAATTCTTAATAAAGTGGTTTTTGGAATGTTCAATTGCTGTGCACGATGACGAATTGATGTTTTTGGTTGTTCAAAAACACTAGCTAGCAATATTTTCTTCTGAACGTCCACTAGGATGATATGTTTTGCTTTTTTCATCTTTTACTGAACCAGTTTCCACAAATTCTTGGTCAATTTTTTCAGTGGTAACATTTGACGGACAATTTTCTCTTTCATGTTCTGTACGAAAATTTCTTCAAAATTCTGCACAACTTTCACCCAATTTAAAATAATTTTTAATAATAAACACGCGTTGCTCAATCGCATATCTCTCCATTTTTAATAACCGGAATATTTCTACTTGTCATCTATCAAATAACATATGATTTTCTAGTACAAAAAATAGAAATGGCCGCAAATTTAAAAACCAACCTCAAATGCGTAATACTAATTGAATTTCATAATTGCATAATAGTATTATAACATAATCCATATCCGCTACAACGTGTATATACAACAAAATCTTGTTAAAAATAACAGCTTCCCAATATTGTTCCATTGTCGTGTGGGATTTCGTCACATTTGACATAAAATTTACAACTTCATTCAGATTCCAATCTCTGACAATACCGCCGAACGTTATGTTTATTTTTTTTTTGTGTAAAATTTGAAAGTTGCAACGAGAATAATGGGAAAACAATGCGGTATGAAATAACTATTATCGAAGAGTGTTGAATAGTGAAATTTTTTTCAGATTACAACTAGAATAATAGCAATTAAAATGTTTAAGTACGATCGTTGGAAATACGCCGATTGTTTGGTTTGAAATGGGGCTTTACATTTTTTTTATCTATTGATGCGTACCGCTTGAATAATCACTTATTACTATGTTGGAAATGATCAGCGTATTTCTATGCGGAAAGGATTGTTTTGTGTTGTTTATAATGAGTGGCGTTAACCAGTGAATGTAGATGTATGGTTCTATGGAGTTTATTGTTTCAGCTACTCGTAAAAAGTGCCAAAAAAAAACATTTGTGCTTTTGTAACGTGTGAAATTTAGTTAACGTTTAGACATTTTTAGTTTATTTGATTTATTTTCACACAAATTCTTGTAATTACCATAATATTTGACCTGAAGAATAACATAATGATTGCCGTTGGCTGTCATGGAGAAAAGTCAACAAAATAACAAAACAGAAATTAATAAAAATGGAAAAAATTATGACAGCAAAAAGTCTAAATTTCAAGTGAATTAAAAAATGACAAGAAATTTTATAAATTAAAAACATATAGATAATTATTAAAAAATGAAGGATTTAAAACATTTAAAAAATCAGAAAATTCCAAAACTATGGAAGTCGTAAAATTTGAAAAATTTATAATATAAAATAATCTAAAAAAGATTTTTAAATAATAAAAATTCGAAATTAAAAAATATATATATTTTGAAACGAATTAAAAATTCAAAAATCTCAATATTTAAAAAAATAAAAAAACACAAAACACAAAAAAAAAATCCAAAAATGCAAAAAAAGTTAAAATATGCAAGCTTCTAAAATTCTAGAATTTCAGAAAATTCGAGATTCAAACAATTCAGAAAATTCAAAAAACCAAAAAATTTAAAAAACAAAAAACTTCAAAGAAATTTAAGAAAACCAAATATACCACAAAGTTTAAAAAAGTGACGAAAAAATTCAGATAATCAATATTTCTAAAAAAATTATGAGATTCAAAAAATTATAAATTTAAAAAAAATTAAAATGGAAAAGTTCACAAAATTCCAAAAAACTTAAAAATAAATAAATAAGATTAAAAAAACTAAAAATTAAAAAATTAAAAAATTCAAAAAATTCAAAAATTGAAAAAAGTATGAAATACAAACTTCAAAATTTTTTAAAAATTCACAAAAAAAAACAAAAAAATGCAGACATTTCAAAAAATATGTTCAAAATTCAATAAACCATTAAAATAAAATTGAATATTCAAAAATTTCACAAAAGTCAAAGGATTCAATAAATTTTTAAAAATTATTTTGCCTGTTCATTGGGGTTTTCTTTCCCCAAATTTCTTTCCTGTAACAGATGAGTATTTAAAATCGTATTTGGAGAACAAAGTGTACTAAGGCAATTTCGTAAAACTGTCTGTACAGAAATTCTTCCTCACAGTTATTCTGAGAGAAAGAGATGTCTTAAAATGATCAACCAGTATTCCTGTATATAAGTATTTCGAGGTTTGTTCAAAAAATTTCCACATCAGAAATACTCCACAAAACAATTGACAACGAGTCCAGAGTCGGAGTTGAAACGTCTCCAAACAGATAAGTATAACACAATATACAATACTGGTTGATCATTTTTGACATCTCTTAATTCAAAGCATTCATGAAACACAAATTTAACAAAAATCGAAAAAATCACAAAAATTCAAAAATGAAATGATGTATATCTGAATGTAATAGTTTTAAAAATATCTTTCTCATATTTAATATATAATTAATTCAATCAAACATTTATTTTAGAAGAATAAGTACTACCCCATCTAGTTATTATGCAATTAACTAGGATTAAAAAAACAGAATAAAAGAAATTTAGTATGTCAGTTTGCATGTATTTTGAACAATGTAACAAAGGTATTTAGTATGAAGTTACTTTTGGCCAAAAGTAATGAACAAAGAAAATGAGATCTAAACAAATATTTTAAATCGGCTTTATGTTATGCAAAATTAGTTCTATAAAAAATTATAATACTTACAAGAATGAATCTCACTTTGTACTTAATGAATATTTTTTTGTAGAAATTCTTACCTGAAACAAATAACAAAATATTAATTTCACTGAAAAATTACTTTGACAATTTGCCAAAAAAGGAACAAAAAAAAAATTTGTATAGGTTTCATTACCTTTATATAATTTACAAAATATATTGTTTTATTATAAATTTTTAACTGAAATAAATACCAAGCGAATGTATTTAAGTTTTCGATGTAGAAAATTAATTTGAAGACGAGAGATGTAAGACCGACATCTAGGATTTTCGAGAGAATCAGTACACAGAGGTTCTGAATCTGGAGCCGTTCCATGCAATTGCTGTTCTCCCTTAACTCCTAGGACAGAATGTCACGATAAAATTTTTCAGGTTACTTCACCTGTCAGAGATATTGAATACTCTCTTCGAGGTGTCATTCCTTTGTACGCAAGACAATATATATTATATATAAATATAATATATATTGTTTCAAGTTAGGGAACCTTTATCAGTTACGCTTCCCACAATTGAAGGTCCTCTCGAACACTTCTTTATGCATTTGATGCATTTCGTTAAATTTGAAGACGCGAGGTATATCATGACATTCTGTCCTAGGAGTTAAGGGAGAACAACAATTGCATGGAACGGCTCCAGATTCTGCATAAAGAAGTGTTCGAGAGGACATTCAATTGTGGGAAGCGCAACTGATGAAGGTTCTCTAACTAGAAACAATATATATTATATTTATATATAATATATATTGTCTTGCGTACAAAGGAAATGACACCTCGATGAGAGTATTCAATATCTCTGACAGGTGAAGTAACCTGAAAAATTGTATCGTGACATTCTGTCCTAGGAGTTAAGGGAGAACAACAATTGCATGGAACGCCTCCAGATTCCGAACCTCTGTGTACTGATTCTCTCGAAAAACCTAGATGTCGGTCTTACATCTCGCCTCTTCAAATTTAACGAAATGCATCAAATGCATAAAGAAGTGTTCGAGAGGACATTCAGTTGTGGGAAGTGCAACTGATGAAGGTTCTCTAACTAGAAACAATATATATTATATTTATATATAATATATATTGTCTTGCGTACAAAGGAATGACACCTCGAAGAGAGTATAGAAAATTAATGTTGAAATAATTTTGTATTCAAATAAAAGTTGAATGGACTCTGTAATCATAATGGTTGTAATTCTATATTGTGTCAGTATTGATAACAATAATAATTCTGTTATGATAAATAGCTATAATTCTTTACCACATTCGCCAATGCTGGTGTGCCTCAAAGAACAGTCTGTTAGGCGTCACAATGATTCGGATAAAGTATACGAAGTGTACCTATGTAACAGTTTTCTGTTAAATAGTAAAAAAATGTGTAGGTGTATTTTACTTTTTAAAACCTGACAAATTGGATTTCAGTCATCATCTACATATGAAAACTTGTTAAGAGTGTGAAGTAAATAATAACAAAAGAGAAAATTTTTATAAATTTCTTCATTTTTCTACGTCGGTAAATCTATAAATAAATTTTAATTCAACTCTTATAAAATGGACATAGTATTAATTTTGCAATATTCATAATCTGCTTCATACTCATTAAAAATAATTAAATTATAAATTGTTTTGTACAATAACGTAGTAATGAATATTTTGAAAATGTTAATAAATATTGAATATGGTCTGGTCGTCTATAATCACATGTGTTTTTTTTGGCTAATCATATTCTATATAGTTTTCTGAATGTTATTTGTGGCATCTTCTAGTTTATTTTAGATTTTCTTGGGAATAATACCACATCAGAGTTCAAACTTGTGTATATTTTAAAACCAAACGTTTCAAAATCCTGTCGGATTTCGTTTTCAATGGATATAAATTTATAAAGTAAAATTGAAATATATGACAATTATTTTGACAAATATGTTTACGTTACTATGGAAAAAATTTCTTTGATTTTAAATATACAGGGTGCACAAGAAATTCCAAAGATCATTATAAATCAATATTACACAAAGAAGAACACTGCACAAAACGAAAATTAAAAGAATCTGCCTTAATTCTGTTAAATGAAAACGACTGCATCGCTTCTACTTCCGTAGATTTCAGTCATGTCTGGTTGCCGATAATTAAAGATGAAATTAACAATGGGCATATCCTTTTGAACAACCCTATATCGGGATAGTTCATGAGGTTTTTCCTAGGTTTTCCCTTATGACTTTAATGGGATCACTGAATTATCAGAATTCTTTGATCGCATTTTTTTGGCAAATGCACTATCTTAAAAAGAAAGTCGTCCCTAGGAACGCCACAAATAAATTCTGAAGACAATTTTTCAAGTTCTTCCGACTTGAAATTTTTTTTTTGATTTATAATGATCTTTGGAATTTCTTGTGCACCCTGTATATTTAAAATCAAAGAAATTTTTTCCATAGTAACGTAAACATATTTGTCAAAATAATTGTCATATATTTCAATTTTACTTTATAAATTTATATCCATTGAAAACGAAATCCGACAGGATTTTGAAACGTTTGGTTTTAAAATATACACAAGTTTGAACTCTGATGTGGTATTATTCCCAAGAAAATCTAAAATATTCTATATAGACTATTTGAATCATTATTAACTCTGTCAAAATTACACTACTCCAAAATTGTTAACTAATTTTATTTAACAAAGGCTGCTGTCAGGAAGGTCTAACTAATATTTAGAAATCATAGTAATTACGCATTGCTTAACACCAATTTATATTAAAGCTATTTTATATCATCCAAAAAATTAATATATATTGATTAGCCAATTTACAGTATATTGCTTTAAACGGTGTATTCAACTGAAAAATCGTAACACCGCTACATTTGATGACTTCCTTTTGATTAGCTAGTGACTTTCACCACTCCGAGACTAGGAACTGCCACAGATACCTATAAATAAAACGTTGCCTGAGGTTATGTAATTTTTGATTAGAGTACACTTATGTCATCGATAACTATTTCCATTAAAGGGAAAACTGGCTAGCATAAAATGGAAATATATACGGGCAGATGAAGTAACCCAAAACAAATTAGGAATTCCAACTAGTAGGTGGGTAATTACACCAGTTTACTTTATAAAGATTTCTCTCAGAAGAATTGAAATGACCAAAATAAGTCTATTATGTCAACATTTTTTGAACAAAGTGAGGTTACGTTTTTGAATTTAGTTCCTTAGTTCTAAAGCTTGAAGCTGGTATATGTATGCCCACAAACTGAAGGTATACTCTACACACAATTCTTGAAATTAATAGTTGTGTTAAATGCTTTCTTAATATATTATTTGTTTTAAAAACTTATGATTTATTATTATACTCATAAGATTTTATAAATAAAAATATAATAAATCTAGAAGCAAGGACCTAGCAACAACACACAACAATCAACCAATACATCACTAATACCAATCAAATACAAACACGAAACAAAATTATTAACATTATTCCATATAGGTATATCGGGGAATATTAATTGCTTTGGAAATAAAAAACTATATTAAAACAGGTTTTATATCAAATAAAACCTACTCTAAGATCTATCCACACACATAGGAAGCAACTCACAAATCAAAGAATTGTGTGTACAGTGTACTTTGTGTTTGTGGTCAAACATATACCGATGAACCTTCAAGTCCATTAAAAATAAAGATTAATGGAACATCAGCCTTGTAATGATCAGCTTGGTCAGCCACAGGGTTAAAACAAAGATCTTGTTAAAAGAAGGAAATTTAAAATCAGCTTAAGAATCCAGATCTAGAATTGTAAACACCGCGGAAAATGAGCCATCTTCAATAGATCTGGACCAAGGATGGAAAAACATATTGCTATAAGAACGAAATCATATATCTATATCAAGTGACCACCAACCAGTTAACAAGCTTGCCACTTTCCAATTCTTTTTGTTTCAGGGATATATAACTAGCTATGTCCCTTGTGGCTTAAGCCTTAAGTCAGATTGGACACAGTATTGCTGAAGGGGTTGGACCAATAAAATTTTATATGGACCAGTAATTGAGAAATTAATTAGCTATAAAAACAAATTAATCCCTTTTTTAGTTCGGGAGATATAGCTGTCCCGTGTGGTTTGAGTATTAAGCCACATTTGGGTACCACGTAAGCAGTTGCATATACAGGGGGATTAAAATATAGAATGGAGTGAAATTATACTTACCCAGGGTGGTTAAAAAATGTTAGAATACATTATTATGTCGGGTAGTCCATAAACAATTATAGTTGTAGATGGCTAAGTTACGGTTGGAATATAGAATGAAGTGAAATTATAATTATTCAAAAATGTTATAAGTTAGAATGTTAGAACAGAAATGTTTTATTTAGTAACCCCGAAACAGTTGCATATAAAGGAAGGTTATAATATAGAGTGGCGTGTAAATTTAGTGATACTGGGTGGTTAACATAATGTTACAAAAATAAATCTTTTAACATGAAGTTGAATATATATGATGGTTGAAATATAAGGCAGAGTATAGTTACAGTAGTAGTTGTCAAAAAATTGTATAAACAAAAAGTGTTTGTAGACTGGCCCATAAGCAGTCACATTAAGAGGGTGGTTGAAATATAGTGAAAAAATGAATTTTCTGACCGTCCGGGCTGTTCCTAACAGAAAAGCTTTTTGCATTAGTTGGTAAAGATGTTCGTCCAGACCGAGGTATTTTAAAGTATTTAGTAGAAGTTTTGGGACTACTCCTGTTGTTGACATAACAATTGGAATAGTTCGTGTGTTATTCATGTCCCACTGTGTCTTTATTTGAAATTCCAAATCCCTGTATTTGGCTATCTTTTCAGCCTGCTTAATATTTATGTTATTGTTGTTAGGGATTGCTATGTCAATTAAGGTTGTTTTCCTAGAGATGTTATCTACTAAAGCTATATGTGGTCTATTGTGAGCAACAATCCGACTGGTCAGTATCGTGAGGTCCCAGTACAGCTTGTAATTGTTATTTTCTAAAATAGATTCTGGTTTATATATATAGTAGGGTGTTCTTACCGACTGTGATAGCTCAAGTTTCAGCGCTAGTTCCTGGTGCAGTATTTTTGCCACAGCTTCGTGTCGTTCTTTGTATTCAGTCGCAGCGAAGGCTTGGCAACCTCCTATAATATGCTGGATAGATTCAGATGCATCTGTCTTTGTTGATAGAAGGGTCTTTGACGATGTACTTTAGATAGTTCTTAGTTGGAACTACTTGATCTTGGATTGCCAATATAAAGCGTTTCTTTTTGGAAACATATGACCAGAGATCAACCACTAGTTCGACGCTGAACTGTCGACATAATCTTGGTTGACGTCATTTATATGTCTTCCATGAAGGGGCTTCTCTTTCCATTTGAGCAGCTGCTGATCAGTTCTCTGGTGGTATACTTGAACTTGTTGTTCTGTCAATCGCAGAGGTGTTGAGTCGTCAACCTAATATGACTCTGTGTATATCAGAAAATAATCTAATTACCATAATTAATTATTATTAAAGTTATTCGCTTGGATTGGTGTATTGTTACAATAACCAACAATTCACCGTTATGACAAATGCGTGTTCAGACATTCCAACAATGACAACGACATCCTTTCAATAAGTCAATTAAGCAAAAAACGACTGTCATATTTCATATTTCAAATTGAACTTGATCCACTTTATTGTTCGTAACTGTCGAAATAAATCTCACTCATAACTCGCTTTAACGCGATTAACATTCTAACGAACGACCGACTTGTCGTCATCGACGTACATCTCATAAGAACAAAGTCATTGGCCGTTGTTGTTGTGTTGGCTTTGAGAAACAACTGTTATAATAAACCTACCTCGAATATCGTAACTACTTATAACTGCATACGCAAAAAGAAAACGACAACAGTTCTACAACAATAATTGAAATAAATAAAGAAACACGTCGAAATTGAAACGAACGGACAAGTTATGAGGATGTAATTTAATATTGATGTCGACAAGTCATAATGCAACAATGTGAGAGGTGTTTACAACTTCGAATGGCCTAGTACTGACTATTTGTGATCTATTGAGATATAACGAATTAATTAGTGGGTTGTTAGATAAAATTACATAGGATTCCCAGAACCGAAAATATATGAGTATGGTAGTGAAATGCAAAAATTGCATTTGTTTCAAGAACACGACACTTTCGACCAACATGACATTTCCTTGACCTTAAAGTAATGACACAAATCTGTTCACTGTGTAAGAAACGTGACCCAGGTATATAACCTGTCTCTTCGTTTATAGAAAAAGCAATACATTATAGGAAAAAACAAATATAACATCCAATTAATATACAACACCAGCACAAAATTTGCTTCTCTTTCTAATAAACATTCCAATTGTGTGTTTGCGATATTTTAAAATAGATAATTGACGTACAAAGTCAGAACATCACAAAATAGGCAACATTACCAAGTTTTGAATGCTAGAGACAAAGTTTACAAACCAGATTTTCACAAAAATTGAATAGTTATCATGTCTATGAATGGAAGAAACAAAGACGACAATTTGATGTGGGGATTAAACTGAAAAAGTATCCAGCTGAGAACACTAAATAACAAGGACAAGAAGGGGCCAGGTTGGTGATGTTATAGAAAAAGGGTATGATGTAAATTGCTAAATATACAATATTGATGTTAAGCCATAGGTTTTGTCTTTTTTTCAACCAAGTATATATCTTTGCGAAATGTTTATGAAATATTCCAAAAACTTTTATCGTTTAAAATCCACCTCCTTGCAACATCAGCGCCACCCCAATTTAATGCATTTTGATAGACACTTTTTTATTATGTAAAGGGTGTTTTTTTATAGAACATAGAAATGGAATAAAACAAGGATATATTTTTTAAATTGACATGAATTTTACTTTATTCGAAAGATAATCTTCTGGCATTATAATTTAAATATGACTTCTCGCATATGACCGCCACGGCTGGCTCGGACGTAGTCTAATCTGGAGGTCTAATTTTCGATGACTTTTTCCAACATTTGTTGCCGTATATCGGCAATAACGCGGCGAATGGTGTCCTCCAAGTGGTTAATCGTATCGGGCTTATCGGCGTAGACTAGCGACTTCACGTATCCCCACAGAAAATAATCAAGCGGCGTTAAATCGCACGATCTTGGAGGCCAATTCAAGGGTCCGAAACGTGAAACTATGCGGTTACCAAACGTTTCTTTCATTTGTGGCACGAGCTGTGTGACATGTTTCCCCGTCTTGTTGAAACCACAGCTCTTGTGCTTCATGATTGTTCAATTCATAAACGAAAAAATAGTAATCATGGCTCTATAGCGATCACCATTGACTGTAACGTTCTGGCCAGCATCGTTTTTAAAGAAGTACGGACCAATTATTCCAGCAGCCCATAAAGCACACCAAACAGCAACGGTGTCTCAACATAAATTTGAGGATTATCATCACTCCAAATACGGCAGTTTTGTTTATTGACATATCCATTCAACTAAACAAAATTCGCTTATGAAAATCAGGATCAACGGCAATCTTGTTTTGGTCCCATTCACCGAATGTACGGCTTGCTAGGTGATCGTGTGACTTCAATTCTTGCACGAATTAAATTTTGTAAGCACGCAAAAGATCTTTTCGCAAAATCTTCCATAAAGTGGATGGACACATATCACTGATTCGGGTTTTCCTCTACGCTACGCTCTACAGCAGCAATGGATTCTTCTGTACACACTGTACGACATCTCTGTGGATGGATTATCATTTAGAGTAAACGTGGTACGAAAACGTTGCATAGTTAATCGAATTAATTGCTCTGATGGACGATTATGTTGACCGCGATACGTATTTCGAACAGAACCATGATTTTCAAAATAAATTTGTACAATTTGGATGAATTGTTCAGACGTCAGTCTATTCATGATGAAATGTCAAACCAAACTAAGCATAAATCACTTGACAGCTGACAAGATGGCCGCCGGTTACAAGAGTGTTGCCAACTTAAAGTTCTATACCTCTAAAAAAACACCAGTTGTTATATGAAATTAAATTACAACAGGTATTTTGAGAATAGTTTGGAGATGCTTTGATATTAAAAAAATATCTACTTAAATCATGTTTCCATATTTTTAACTGGTATAAGAATTATTATAATTCAGTAAATTTTATATTTTAATTAAAAATAGTGGCATTTATTTTTTTTTAATAATCAAAAAATAAATCGCAAGTGTCAAAGAAATGTCAAACAAACATTCCTCATTTCTTCGCAAAATGTTCAAATTTTAATTTCAGTATTTGTCAGAAAATAGTTAAATTTCTAGGATTATGTACACAGGGATTTTATAAAAGAGATTTGCAAAGTAACCATAATTAAATGTGTTAATTTTTAGGGGCATCAAAAATGAAGGTAGTCATCGTGTATTTTGTTTTTTTTTGTGCATATTAACCGACATTTGTAACACGTAACAGATTTGGATAGTTTAAAATCTACTCTATTGAAAAAGATTTTGAAGTGGTGTTAAGCAAGTTTCTTTGTCGTGAAACGTTTAATTTAGCAGAAAATTGGAAAAATACAAGCAAGGCTTGAGTGTGGGAAAATTTTCAGGGTCCCATCCGTCAGTTGAGAACCAAGATGACACAGCACGGAACGTTGACAGCTGACGTACGCCATAGTCTGGACTTAGTGGCACGGGGCGTTGACAGGTAGGCCATAGAGTTGGGTCAGTGGTATGGAACACTGGTCGTGTGGTTGACAGTTGACGTATTGTACTACAGGCGGGTTGTGACGTAGTAGATAAGCAGTTGTCATGCGTCCCCTTGACGTGATCTCATTGGTCAATGGTCACGTGATCTGATGATTAAGCGTATGAAATAAATTACATATAGTTATATTGCAAAAACCGTTATCATGGGGATTCGGACCCCGGCCGTTTGCTTCCTACGCAAACGCTTAGCATATGTGCCAACAAGGCGACCTGTTTTAGTCTGTCCACCAATTGACAGTATGCTGAATAAAAACCCGTTTAAGACGCATAGTAATAATACCACTCACCAGCAACCGTAAAGATAGCAGTTGGGTGGAGAGAGCAGACATGAGGACCTTGTCAAAAATTTCGCAGACCGACGACGACTTGGATAGCCGGCTAAACGTACAGTTCGCACCCTCTGTTAGCGAGCGGACAAAGGTCAAAACAGCGTGTGTGTAGAAGACTAAGATGGCCATTTAATGAATCTTAATAATTTCTAGTAGATTTTTCATTCGATTTGAATAGTTTAAACTCAAAGTAATTTTGAGGTGATTCTTGAGGAAGTCCCTGATTATTGTCTCTGTTCAATGCGGTTTTCTTTGCTCCGTTTTTTTTTCTATAAGGTGTTTTCTAGAAATGTTTTATTGGTGTTCCTTTCTTATTAATTCTAAAGGTCTAAAGTATCACCCGTAAATGTAAGCCCACAAAAACAATCGGTTTTATTTGCATGAGTTTACAAAATACAAAATATCGTAAACTTATACAAATTGTCATAAAAATTTAGACGAAACGATTTTTGAACAACGATATGTATATAATTTTGCGACACCTACTTATCTGCATAATTAGATACTGTGTAGAGCTAGATTTTCGTTATAATTTTTTAATATTTTCTTTTTTTTGGAATTTTGGAAAATTTCATACTAGTCAGCACATAGAGGGCTGCCTTTTATATTTCGGGATTGGACAACCCTAGTGTTGCAATCTGACAACTGACAGCTCTATGGTAAAGTTTGACATTTTTGAGGTTATATGTACTCAGAACGTTTTTACATACGAGCGCTATGTGTTGTTTACAGTAACTTAAAGGATTCATCTCGGCCAAAAAATGGAATTAAATCGTGAACATTTTCGTGCGATTATTTTTTACAACTTTTGACGTGGAATAAGTCAGCAAGAGTGCATGGATGAACTTAATTTAATTTTTGGCGATGAAACTCCATCAAGGACCTCTGTTTATCGATGGTATAGTGAATTCAATCGAGGTCGTAGTTCACTCCAAGACGAATTTCGTGAAGGTCGTCTAAAAACAGTTGTTGTTCCGGAAACCATTGATGCTGTGCGCGAACTGATATTGCAAGATCGTCATGTGACCTATCGTAAGATTGAGTCAACCTTACAAATTAGTGGGACCAGCATACATTTAGTATTGCATAAACATTTGAATGTCAAAAAAATTGTTCGCATTGGATCCCACACAATTTGTCAATTGTTCAAAAAAGGCTCGTGTCGATTGGTCGAAAGAAAAGCTCAAAAAATACGATCGTGGTGCTTCAAAACACGTTTAAGAAATAGTGACAGGTGTTTCAAGATGAGCCGAATCCAACAAAAGTTGATCGCGCACGAAGCACTTCCAAGCAAATGATCGCCTGTTTTTTCGGAAAAACTGGATATGTCGCAACCGTACCACTAGATCAACGCAGAACAGCCAATTCTGAGTGGTACACAACCATTTGTTTCCAGCTGTCTTCCAAGAACTGAAGAAAACCAACCGCCTAAGACGGATCACTCTTCACCACGACAATGCGAGCTCTCACACATCGGCTCAAACAACTGCATTTTTGACCACTCAAAACATCGATTTGATGAGTCATCCGCCGTTTAGTCCTGACTTGTCACCAAATGACTTCTTTTTATTCCCGTACGTAAAAAACAAAATGAGAGGTCAACGTTTTTCGACACCTGAAGAGGCGGTTGCTGCGTTCAGAATGCATGTTTTGGAGATACCTCAATCAGAGTGGAAAAAGTGCTTCGACAATTGGTTCATACGCATGCAAAAGTGTATAGATCTTCATGGGGAATATTTTGAAAAACAATAAAGCGATTTTCGATGATTAATATTTGTTTTTGTTCTTTAATCCCGAAATATAAAAGGCAGCCCTCGTACTTAAGTATACTATTCTAGTAATACATTTTGATTTCTATAAATGAATGTTAAGAAACTACAAATTTAATGTTATGTCACTTTTTTTAATCATTAGTAGATAATTTTCTAGATTGTTTTGCAGATTAATATTTAAAAAAACCGTTCCCTGGCGAAGATGCCCTGAGAGACATTGAAATTATAACAAACGAAAATCCTCAGCGGGTCACGCTGAAAGATTTCTGTAAGATAATGTTACATTTCTTAATGCCTACAGAGTGAGCTGCACAAAGTGAACCAATGGACCAGTAAACCGACAAGACATGGCATCGCTTATAGACACAGCGAAGAATTTCCGTTCTACTGAAAGACTAGAATACTCACGAATCACAAAATATGGTCACGCATCCGTTTCGATATCGAAAATATTTAGAACGATACATATTTCAAGAACTTTCCGAATTTAATTAATTCAATTCTGTTTATAAAATTAACTTAAATACAATCTTTATTTGGTCTTCAATTGATTAAGCTTTTAAATTTGGTAGTTAATTTTTAAGCAAATATTTTAAAAGTTTTGAATTTCATATGTAATTTGTATAATGCATGAATGTTAACTAAAAATGGTTTAGTTATCTTAAGCAAACAGGAACTAGTTCTAATCCTGAGAAATAAAAACTAACTGCATACACCTTTATTCAAGTAGCCATATGCAACATTTAGATTTAGATTTCTTTATTTGACTACGGTACATATTAAACAATGTTTGTAGCAAGTCCAAAATACACTCTTAGTGAGAAAAAAAAATCACAATTAAAATAATATAAATATGAAATACATGTTAAAAATAAGAACAGATATAAACAATTAAAAATTAGACACTAAAATTAGGGGCACATTTCTAAATTTATTTAAGCTCCAAATTTTTAATTTTTCTGGCAAGATATTGTAAGCATTGTAGTTTTGCGAGTTTTTCATTGTCTTATTTAATCGAAAACGGGTTGTTCGAATTTTTATTGCTTTTCTTGTACGATATTGATGTACATCAGACTGTTTAGTCAAAACATTAAAGTTCTTGTGTATGTCTAGGAGCACGCGAAACAAATAAAGGGAAGGCAATGGCAAGATGCGGAATCTCTGAAAAAAAGGTTGATACGACTCACGAACTCCAGCTTTAGCCAGTATTCTCACTACTCTTTTTTGTAACCTGAATATCAGAAGAGCATTTGACGAATTTCCCCAGATCATAATTCCATAATTGATATGTGAGTCAAATAGTGAGAAATATGCAGTTCTTAAGGTATTATAGTCTGTAATATTTTGAAGGTGACGAAGTAGAAAGAGTGAACTCGAGAATCTACTTCTTAAGTGGTCTATATGAACATTCCACGGTAAGTTGTTCTCTAAATAAATACCTAGTAATTTTACGCTAGCTGTATCAGTATTAGAAGTGGTTGAAAACATAAGACTTTGTGTTTTTTCCTTGTTAAGCTTGAGTTTATTAGTACTGAACCATTTTTGAGATTTTGCTTCTACATCGTCCGATAGTTTAGTTAGATTAGCTAAATTGGTGTCAGAATACACAAAACTCGTATCGTCTGCAAATATAACAGATTTATTGAGATTGAGATAAAATTAGGCAAATCATTGATGTAAATAATGAACAGTATGGGTCCAAAGACGGAACCTTGAGGAACACCGTGTTCTATTGATCTAAATTCAGACGTAGAATCATTATAAGTGACGGCTTGAAAATTTGGATTTGTCATGTAAGTTTTAAATATGGATAATGAGATCCTCTAACTCCGTAGTAATTAAGTTTAGTTAGTAAAATGTCATGCGAGACACAGTCAAAGGCTTTGGAAAGATCACACAACTTAATCGCTGTATGGGTTCCATTCTCAAGGCTTTAACATTAAAGTCATAAAAACCACATAAGGAATTTTATAAATACATATATTTGTGTTTTTGAGTTAACTCATTTTAGTGTACTGCTTGTTTTGAATGATGTTTTAATATTATATCTGTTTCCCAGTCTTTTTAGTTTTTCTGACAGACTCTATTTATTTAGCGTATGTCAAGTTGATTACAATAGAAAAAGAAAAGATCATGTCAGAGTACTTACAGGCTAACAACTTCCTAGGATGTGGACTGTATGTTTAAGAGAGACTTAACACACACTGCCCTTTGTACTTTGTGTGTCTATTTCACGACCGGTAGGATTTTTCTCACTAAAAAACACAAGAAGAATAAAGAACTACAGTATTATTCTTCCACAAGCGAGAGGGTCTGTACCGTCCCATACAGTGGTTTAAGCATCTCGGGAACGAGAGTGTGCGCGTAGAAAAGGAACAAAAATAATACCAACCATAATGACTCGGATTAACACTGCTCACTGAAACTCTTGCCTAAAATAAATTAAGCTGCAAATAAAATGCTACTGAATCCTCAACATTATGACTGTAATAAATTCTATATTGGAGAAACCTTTAGCCCTCTAAATGTTCGAATAAACGAACACATAAAAATTACATTAAAAAACGACAGTTTGTAAAATACAAAATTAGAGAACATGCTTGCAATTTTCAGTTATATTACACAAAGAAGAACACAACATGAAAGGAAAACTAAAAGAGTCTGCTTTAATTTTGTTAAACGAAATCGATTGTATCGCTACTATTTCCGTGGAGTTCAACCGTTCCTGGTTGCCGATGATTATGGAAGAAATTGCTAATGGTCATGTGAACAACCCAGTATCGGGATAGTTCATAAGATTTTTAACAGTCGCACATAGGAAAAACATATACCGGTGAGACATCAAGACCTCTCCAAATTAGAACAAAAGAGCACCAATACAACGTCTCAAGAAGACAAATAGACAGTTCAAGATTGGCAAATCATATACTCACGGATAATGGTACACACAAAATGGACTGGAATAAGACAAAAATACTACTTAAAGAAGAATATACCAAAAAAAGAAAAATCGAAGAAAGTGTCTGCATGTTGTTGAATAATGGAGAAATCGGGAGACCCTCTGTAGAGATTAGGGATGTTATAGAGCTCCGTAACCGTAACCGAAACTGTCGGATATCCAAAATAAAAATCTATCCGAAACCGTAACCGAATCTGATATAAAAGTTTTGAATAATTTCGGATAGGGACAGATTTTTATCAAAATGCGACAAATAACCGATTGACAGTCGAAGACGAGTTATCGCTTACAATAACGGGGTGTGTGCGGTTGTTTATCAGTTATTTATCAGGTTGGAATTTTCTCTTATACCAGTGCTCCTTCTTGTGAACTACCCTTGCCTGGTCCCAGTTAATGTTATGGTGCTCGATCCATGCGTGATTAGCTAATCCAGACCTTGTTAACTTTCCCCTTTGAGTAGCTATGTGGTGCTCCTTAACCCTGGTGTCAAGTGGTCGCTTAGTCTCCTCAATGTAGAGATTGCTACATTCACAGGGTATGTTGTATATACAGTTTTTTGATAGTGTAGCATTATCCGGCTTCGTCTTTGTGATCATGCTCCTCAAGGTGTTGTTACTCTTGAAAACCATTTTGATTCCGTATCCATGTCCAATACGTCTAAATTTTTCCGACAAGCCTTTAGTGTATGAAAGTAATACGGTTGCTGTCATGGTTTCTCCAGTTGTTCAAATGCCTTGTTAATGGTGGTTACAGGATATTCATTCTTCAAAAGGCCTTCTCTAAGTTTTTATGTTCTTCTTTGAGGGCCTCTGGTGTGCTGCAAATGTTTTGATGATGCCAGTTTTCATTGTTGATGGGTGGTTAGAGTTATAGTTTAGGTACAACCCTGTATGTGTAGCCTTCCTGTCTACTGTTGTTTCGATTCCGGTCCTAGTCCTTTGGCACTTCACATCAAGGAATGGTACACACTCACTCTCTTCCTTCTCCATGGCGAATCTGATGGAAGATTGTGATCGGTTTAGATGCTCCAGAAATGCCTGTAGTTCCTCTCTCTCCATGTTGCCAAATAATGAAGGTGTCGCCGACATATCTTAACCAGAGTTTTGGTTGCTTTTCGTACCCCTTCAGTGTATTATCTTGAAACCATTCCATATATATGTTGGCGATGGTTGGTGACGGGGAGCCCATAGGCAATCCATCTTCTTGAATGAAGAAACAGTCCTTCTCCTGAAAGTAGCACTTCGTAATTAAAATGCCTCCTAAATCTAGTTTAATTGGACATTTTTCAATGAAGTTAATGGCGATTTCGCAGAATCGAGACAGTGTACTAAAAACTTTTCAAGAAAGGCGGCGGAACTACTTCGCTATTATAATTGTGTTATCTACTGAAAAATGAGTAGGTATTATAATCACTTTTGAGACTTTTTTTCTGTTATTGTAGCTAGAAATAAGATCAAATCTTTACCCTGCAATTATTTGTGTTTTATTTTAACATTACCACAAAAATCTAATATCCGTAACTGAAACTATCCGAAACTACCGGATAATGCGAAATAATTTCATATCCGTAACCGTAACTGAAACCGATATAATATTATTGAAATATCCATATCTATATCCAGATCCGAAATGTCATATCCGTAACATCCCTAGTAGAGATACCGGTCGCATGGCAACAACTTCTGACGAATAAACATCAATTAATCAGTCAATTGACATTACCAAAAAGTCAAGCGAATATAGTGCAAAACATTCAAACAAACATTGTTCGACAACGATTCCTGATAAGGAATCGAAACGTCACATAAAAACAGATAAGTACAACACAAAATACACAACATATTATACTGGAATTCTAGTTGACAAATCTGTAGACCTACTTTCTCACAGTTAGTCCTGCGGGAAAGTTTTTTCTATAAGGGGGCAACTAGTATTCCGGGCAGTTTCTACAAACTGCCCTTAGATACTACACCTTGATATTCAAGTACTTAACTTATCTGTATTTTTTAGAAACCATTGCGAGGAGAGAAAATCCCAGATGAACATTCAAAATAACACTTTTCTTGGACAAATAGCTTTTTTTTCAGTGTCGAAATCCCCAGCAACGGTACAAACCTCGTCCTAAGACCGCAACAGCCAACACGTTATAATTAAGTAATTTTAAAATTGATGTTATAAGTAAATTATTAAGGTCAACACATTTATAGTTCAATCTCTTACAGGAAACAATTTTGTGTTTCGCGCAATTGAAAATTTGCATAGCAAATATGTAAATGTGTTTGCCAAAGAGCGTAAACGGACGGTTTCAGAGCTATTTATTTGTAGCGGTTTCTCGTGAAAAAGTACCTCATTTTCTAGGTTGCAACTTGGTACCACAACGGTTATTATATTTATATATATAACAGTGGTTCTTCTTGAATAAGCCGTTAAGATGAACAAACATTGCGAATGTGGGTCGCATTGTAAATTAATTTGTTTTTGCTTGAAGTAAAGAACTTGTTAAAAATCATTTTTTTAATGTGCATTTTATGGCCAGTTTTTTTCAAGAATATGTCGAGGTTCCGTTTCTCGATAGTCGTCAATGAATTTGTTTTTTGTATAAATGAAACAAGTTGACAAATTGTTTTCATGTGGTCATGTCAGGTCTAACGAAGGCCCAAAATGGGGTTAAAACACGACAAAATTCATTCATTCGTCATAAACTTTGCTCCAAAATCTATTCTGGAAGTGGAAGAGCATGAATTTTGAACATGAAATGGATCAAAATATCGAATTAGGCCTCACTTTTAACAAACTTCAAACAAAAGGAGGACATTTACGTTTTTGTCGACTCTTCATACCAACTTTCATTCTTCCGCTTGGCAGAAGCCAGAATATTCTGGCAATATTGCTACGTTTCCTTACATGATCACGTCCCTATCTCAATACTTGGGCCATATTTATCGTTTTTGATGCTTTGATGCAGAACTACTTTTCTCAACATGTTAATGGCGAGACAATTGGTCCAAAACATCTTTTTTTCGGCCAATAGAAGACGAGTTTTTCCTGTGTTAGCCACGTAGTTCTCTCGGAAATTTTTATTCAAAAGAAAATGGTAGACCAAAATCTGTCACCAGCTGACGGTCTATATGCATAGGAAGAAAAAATCCACATGACAACTTAGATCTAGAAATGGGAAATGATAGAAATTGTAAGGAATGTGTCTATCGAGGCATAAAATAAAATCAGTAGGACGAAGTGAGGAGACACTTAAAGACTGTACTCAGTTTTGTGACATAACAACATCAGAAGACAAATAAAAGAGTTTGTCAAATTTTGCAGAATCAAGGAGATCAAGACTCGAACATATAAGAAAAATCGAAATCAGAGGACATATGAAAGCAAATAATGTTAGTAGACGATATAGAAAAGAAGAAACAATGGACACCTCTGAAAAAACGAACACCGAGTAGATGACCTGAAACATGGATACATGGGATTGCCAGAGAGATGTTAGGAAGGAATCTAGCCAAGAATGAATGACAGAATAGGTGTTTTTTAGTCTTACATCTTGAATAATATTTATTGGTTTTCCATTGAGTTTGAAGATTTATACCGCAGCACTAGATCAAATGTTAGGAGGAAGACAAATTTTATGTATATTAGGAATATTTTGTTGGATTAGGTCTTATTGACTATAGTACGGCTTGTTATCATGTGTAATAGAAGGTATCCAAGACAATAAAGCAAACGAGTCCAAACAGGTGTAATGAAAAACACATAGTATAAAAAGACAGCCCAAATTAAACAGTCATACCATTTGCTATGAGGAAGTCTCAGTGTCTAGTATCATAATAAATGCATGTTAAATTTCAAATCAATCGGGCACAATTAAGCGGTTGAATACTTTTTTACCAAGTTTGAAACAGACAATTACATACGAACCTTAGTAGTTAAATGAAACTTTGGAAAAATCCGTCTCGCCAATTCTGACATCATAGACGGAATATTGAAAGAATTGGGGAAAGCAACCCAACGGGTGATATCAAAGAAGAAGGTGCCGGAATTTTCGACCGAAGAATATGATGAGATTATCGGAGCTCATATGGTCATGATTAAGAATCCGAATACAATTCGCAAAAGAGAAGAACAAGTACATTCTGGTCGCAATAGATTTACTTTAGCAATTGGCCTAAGGCATATGACATACCCTATCAAAAGGCAACCACCGAGGCAGCGGTGATGGTGGAACAGCCATTCAGCAGATTTGGTGTTCCGTTGAAGTTACATTCTGACCAAGGGAAGATCTTTGAAACTAATTTATTACAGATGTACAATGCCGGGCGTCAGTAAAATGAGAGTTACAAGTAGTTAAACAAAGCGGTTTCTGGAGCGGAAGTGGGCATAAAGGTAACCAGTCATCGAGTTCTCGCCGGGAGCTGCTGCCGAGCTGTTGGTAGTTGTTGTTTGGATAAGAAGAAGACATTGGGAAGAAGAAGAAGACATTGGGAAGAAGAAGAAGACATTGGGGGTGGTCGTAGGGGTGCGCGAAAGACATTTGGGTGTGTCGCAGAGGTGCGTGCCATCTGTTGTTAATAAATGAAAGCAATTGTATTGTGGGTTGCGTGGGTTGCAGAGTGCACGCCATCTGTTGATGGTTGTGGTGGTTACAAAGAAAAAAAGCTAAATACTTGGCCGGGTATCGAACGCGGCTTGCCTGATTACAAAGTCAGGTACCCAGCGAGCTGCGCTAATGCGGTTAATCGAGAAATGTTTATTTGAAAAGGTATAGTACATGCCCGTTGGGTGGGCGCGGGTTTTTGGGCGTTGTTCGGTTAGATATTTGGGGGCTGGATGGGGGGATATGATATTTTGTTGTCTGTAAAAAAATTTAAAATCTTGGTATTTTGTTGTCTGTAAAAAAATTTAAAATCTTTTGCTTAAGCCTGCATGCGCGAGAACGTCCACTCCTTCGAGTCTATAGTTATCGTAAGCGACCGCCTACCTGCGCAAGAACGGCAACTCCTTCGAGACTCTGATTTTGTCGGATGATTCAAGGCATTGAACGCCTGCAGGCGCAAGAACGTCCACTCCTTCGAGTCTATAGTTTTCCTAAGCGAGCGCCTACCTGCGCAAGAACGGCAACTCCTTCGAGTCTCTGATTTTGTCGGATGATTCAAGGCCGAGCGTAATAATTTTGAGACTTGGAAAAATTTGTTTCAAGCGTCTGAAATTTAATTAAGGTGAAAATAATGGATATATTAAAACTAGACAACTGTTTAAATATCTTTATTAGCATATAGTATATTATGAATTTTCAGAGCATCCTTAATAATTAAAGCTATATTTTGTTTTGTTTTTGTACAATATATAGTAAGACCGCCATCATCCAACCACATAGTCAAATCCAAAGAAATACCATCAGAACAAAGCTGGCAATCATCCCATACAGTGTCAGGTTCATCCTTTCCATGTGAAGGATCGTTATGGAAACCATATGCAAATTCCAAGTATTTTTTAAGCACCGTGTAACTCTCCACCGTTAAATGTATAATTGTTTCACCAATTTTGAGAGTGGTCTCGGTATCGGTAATATTAATTGTTAAAATTTCTGGTACTGCCGCATATATGCAAGTGCGTCCGTTGTAGGTAATCACAGTTGTTAAAACGTCTGGTACCACGTAACATCCATTTTTGGGATTTAGCTTTCCAGTTAAATCTTTCGGTTGTATAGTTCTCGTTGACACTGCACTCATATTAAATCTTACTTGGTCATCAAGTAAACTTTCCAAATTCATGACTGGATTGTTACAGCTTCAACTCAAGACTGAATAAAAGAAATAAATTCTTTTAACTTATTGTCGTGAGTGTGTGACGACAGCAAACACTACAAATATTAGATTTTTGTGGCTATAGGTGCAGTCTTATTCAATTCACTATGAATAAAAGGTGTGGAATATGTTTGGAAGAGATAACTAATAATTTTGGGCTATTGCCAAATTGTAACCATTGTTTCTGCTTCCCATGCGTAAAAAGATGGCATCAAAATAAAGACTTTGAATTGAATATTCGCAGAGGCTGTCCAGAATGCCGTATTGTGTCTCCTTATGTCTATCAATCTGAGGTTTATTACCAGAAAGCGGAAAAAGATCGTTATATAGCTGAGAAAAACGAAAAAATGAAGAAAATACGATGTAGGTATTTCCGAAAAAGCAAACCCAAATGTCCGTTTGGAAACACTTGCTTGTTTAGCCATCGATTACCACATGGGGTAGAAATAGATATAGGGCCACCTCAAATGAAACGTGCAGGTATGGGCGGTCGTACTGATTTCATAGAGGCTCAGTTCACACGTGGAGGAGGTAGAACTCAGCGCCCAGCAATAGGAGGACTCCCAGATACTTTTAGTTTACTCCTGGTGGAACCAGGAATTTTTTACGTCTTGAGAGATGAATAAAAACCTATATTTATTTAAAAATTTATGCCAATAAAATCATAAATGTATTTAAAAATTCCTGATAATAAATTCTCAAATCATAAATCTGTATTTATTTAAATGTAATGTTAATAAAATCGAAAAATAATATAAATCATGAATCCGTGATTATTTAAAAATTCCTGATAATAAATTCACATTATATCTGGTATTTTAGATATCAAAACCACAAACCGGAAATTTCCTGATAATAAATTCACATTATATCTGGTATTTTAGATATCAAAACCACAAACCGGAAATGATGACCGCAGTGAAAGGAAACTGTCATATCTTGTTTACGCTAATTGAAACCGAGCTAAATAAATTTACAGGAAGCTGTGGTTTGATTAGGTTATCATGTTGTTTGCAGCAACAAACTTTTGCAGGAAGTTCCCATATGATAAGCATTAATTAGTTGTTTTTCTAGAACTAACGGAAATTTCGTTATACGCAAATGACGTAGTTCGATGCTGATAAATAAAATAATTGCGAATTTTTATTTCATTGTTAATTCAACTATCAAAGAGATCACATATCAACTACAGTGATTGTGTTTGTGCTTTGTGAAATTAACTGTTAATTCAACTTGCAAAGTGTATCTAGTGATAGTGTGTGTTGTTCAAAAAAACATTATGTGAGTATTTACTTAATTTCATTTATGTTAATTTGCTTTTAGTGTTTTGTGACTGCCCTTCAAAATATTTGAAATTAATAGAGTATGTTTTTCGAATTGAATATTTTCTGCCCGCTTTTCAATTCAATGTTCTAGTTCCAACTTTTGTTAATTTGCATCTAATATTTTGTGTGTGTCTTTCAAAAATTATTAGGAGTGTTTGGATTCATTATAAATTTGTAGTTTTGTTATTCGAATCAGGTAGTTTCTGTCTGCTTTTCTTAAAAATTTCAATGTTCTATTCCTAAATTTTTGGTAATTTGCTTCCAATATGCAATTTCAAAAATTATTAGAGTTTAGACGCAACCAAGTTCATAGTATTTAATTTTTGTTATAGAAAATGGATTTTTTGAAAGAACTTAATGCAGTTTCCTCCGCAGAGATTGACAACAAGCCGGCAATAAAAATTCAAGACTTGCAGCTTAACCAGAAGTATCGAATTCTGGCAGCCAAACTGGTCAACCCAAGATACGGTGAAACCATCTTACTTGAATTAGAGGACCACGTAACCTTCCTGCCGAAACGGGTCACTCAGGTATATAAACCACACCTAGACAAATTTGGCGGTGGAAAGTTCCACATCGAATTCATCGGGCTGCAGCAACTTGGAGGCAAACTACAACCCCGAGTGCTTTTTCAAATTTCTGCGGAGTGAATATAAAAGAATTTAGTTGTAAGTTTTTATTTTAAATTTTGCATGCTTCAGTTATACTTTTACTGTTAATATTCCATTGATATTTCTCAAGTTTGTAATAGTTTATTATATTGTTATACGAGTAAAAATGAATTCAGAGGCTATAGCGAATATTAGTACCGATATTATTAACAAGTTTAGATTAGCATCAAATATAATTTTCTCAAAGAAACGTTGCTCTCCAGAGCAAATATCTAGCTGGCTGAAATTAAGTAAAAAACAATTAATTTTATGTAACAGAGCTATTCGTGAATCAGATTTACATATAGGAACTTTGAATAAGCTTCAGTCTGAAATTAGTCATATAAAAAGATTTAGAAATGATTTGAAAAATTATGCTAACATCAAAAGGGGTGGGGGAATTGGTGAGAAGTCAAAAAGAAGTGATCGCGTTAAATGGTATGATGTAGAGTCAGCGTTTCGCTCACGTGTTCGAACAGGAGTAATCATTAATCTCATTCATATCAATATTTTTAAATTTTTAGATGATGCATTTTTCCTTTTTAAGGCGCGCATAAATAATACTTTGAAAACAATGCCTACTCTTAAAGTAAATACAACCTTTTGTGGTGAATTCATAAAGAAATCTGGAATGGAGGAAATTATGGAATATAAATATTTTAATACGAAAAACGCGATAATAGATAGGGGTACAGATTTGAATGGGTGGTTCTATGAACACATTCGGAATGAAATTTTACGTAAATTAGAGGAATTTCAGGAAAAGGCATCAGGATGGAGTTTGTATAAAGTTCTAAACTTAGAAATAAACATAAATAAATTTGAAATTGGAAATGGAGCCTCATCTTTCATAAGATTACCAGAATCAATTTCTAAAAAACATGCTGTAATCAATATTAAGAACTATGATGATGATCTTTGTTTTTTATACAGCGTTATTGCTCATTTGTACCCTACAGCCATTAATGTTGATAGAATATCAGCTTACCCCGAGCCATCTACTGTATTAAATTTAACTGGTTTGACATTTCCTATGACTTTACAGCAAATTACTAAGTTTGAGAAACTTAATAATATTTCTATTAATGTATATGTCTTAGAATTGATAAAAACAAAAGATAATGAGTATTATCAAACAGTTCCAGCTCGAATCACTAAATGTAAGTTAGACAAACATGTCAATCTCTTAATGATTCAAAATAAATATGTTCCTAAAATCAATGATTTCGAAAATGTAGAAATAACAGCAAACGACGTGGAAATAAAATATCATTTCTGCCTAATTAAAAATTTATCACGTCTTGTTTCAAATCAACTTAGCAAGCATAAAAGTAAAAAATTAATATGCGATCGTTGTCTAAATTATTTTAGTGACTCCAGCAGCCTTGAGAGCCACATTGAATATTGTAAAAATGTAAATAATTGCAAAATATCTTTTCCTAAGAAGGCGGTAGTTGAGTTTAATAATTTTTCATTCAAGGAAAGGCTTCCTTTTATTGTTTATGCAGATTTTGAGTCGATACTTTTACCAATTTCCGATACTACTTCTACCAAAACTCATAAATATCAGCAGCATTCAGCCATATGTGCTGGTTATTATTTCAAATGTTCCTATGATGACTCTTTTTCGTACTATAGGAGCTTCACGGGCTCTAACTGTATGGAGTGGTTCACCAATGAAATGGCAAACTTGACAAAGTTCGTGCAGTCCAAACTAACCGATGTTGTACCTCTCAATGTGGAGGTTAGCCTCAAAGATGCATCTGGCACATGTCATATCTGTGAGAAGCCCTTTTTACCTCAAGATAAAATCGTTAGAGACCACTCTCACCTTTCCGGTGCATTTAGAGGCTATTCACATAATTATTGTAACCTCAGGTACCGAGAGTCTTTCATAGTTCCAGTAGTGTTCCACAACCTAAGTGGATACGACTCCCACTTTATAATTAGAGATCTCGCCAAGCATGATCAAATAACTCTTGTACCAATCAATAAAGAGAAGTATATTGCCTTTACTAAACATGATAAGGACACAAAAATAAAATTTAGATTTATCGACTCATTTAGATTTCTGGGATCTTCTTTGGATGAGCTGGCATCCACTTTAAAAACCGATCAATTTGTTAATTTAACTTCAATCTTCAATCATGTGTCGTTAGCGAAACTAAAGATGCTAAAACGAAAGGGAATCTTTCCTTATGATTATGTTGATTCATTGGAAAAATTAGGTGAAACCCAATTACCGCCTATAGAGAATTTTTATAATAAATTGAATGACCAGAACGTTTCTCAAGCTGATTACGAACATGTTAAAAGAGTATGGGATTCCTTTGAATGCCAAACCATTCGCAACTACATGGAGTTGTACATGAAAGTGGACATTCTTCTTCTAACTGACGTGTTTGAAAATTTCCGTGATAGGGCCCATCAAACATATGACTTAGATCCAGCCCATTGTTACACTCTACCTGGATATTCTTGGCAGTGTATGCTCAAGTACACAAGTTGCCAATTGGAAATTCTTCAAAATGTTGACATGCTGATGTTCATTGAACGTGGAATACGTGGAGGTATTTCCCAATGTTCTAATAGGTTTTCCGAGGCGAATAACAAGTATATGCCCAATTATAATCCTAATAAACCCTCCAAATTCATTTACCACGTAGACGCTAATAATTTATATGGATATAGTCAAAGTCAACCCTTACCCTACGGGGGATTCCAATGGTCTGCTGATACCAACATCGATGTCACTCAAATTCCCGATGATTCAGACATTGGTTATTTTTTGGAAGTTGATCTGGAGTATCCCAAGCATTTGCATGATCATCATAAAGACCTTCCCTTCTGTCCGGAGCGCCGCACCCCTCCCGGCTCTAAACTTCCCAAACTCATGACTACCTTGCATGACAAGGAAAAATATATTATTCACTATAGAAATCTGAAACAAGCTCTTGAGAATGGCATCATTCTCAAACACATTCACCGGGTGTTGAAATTCAAACAGTCTCCGTGGCTCAAGTCCTATATCGATCTAAATACTTCCCTAAGAGCTCAGGCGACTAATGATTTTGAGAAGAATTTGTTCAAATTGATGAATAACGCAGTCTTCGGTAAAACTATGGAGAATATCCGAAAGCATCGTATCGTTAAACTAGTCAACCATTGGGAAGGTCGATACGGTGCTAAAAATCTTATTGCTTCCCCAGCATTTCACAGTCGCACCATATTCGATGATGAGTTGATGGCAATTGAGTTAAACAAAACTGATTTGCTCTTCAATAAACCTCTGTATATCGGGTGCGCAATTCTGGAACTTTCAAAAATCCTAATGTATGACTTCCTCTATGATTTCATTTATAAAAAGTACCCTCGTCATCTAGTCAAACTTCTATACATCGATACTGATTCATTTTTGCTTGAGATAATTTCTGATGATATATATGAAGAGCTCGTCAAACCCAATCTCCATCGTTTCGACACATCAGACTATCCCCCCGATAATATCTACAACATCCCACTAGTTAATAAAAAGGTGCTTGGTTTAATGAAGGATGAGGCTAAGGGCTACATTATTTCACATTTTGTAGGCCTCCGTTCGAAAATGTACACCTACCTAATCCTAGGAGGAAAATGCATCAAAAAGTCAAAAGGCGTAAAATACAATGTAGTTAAAAATAGTATTACGTTTGATGATTACCTCTATTGTTTGCAAGAAAACCAGCAAACTATTGCTTCCCAAAGCTGTATTAGATCATATGCTCATAACATATTTAGTGTAGAGCAGACAAAAATTGCCCTCAGTCCTTTTGATGACAAGCGCTATCTGTTAAAAGACTCATATGATACTTTACCCTGGGGCCACTACAGCCTCTAAATTAATTTTTACTTTCAAGATATATGTATAAGTAATATTTGATGTAGTTATGTTAGTAGTCTATGTTTATTTATTTTAAATAAAACAGCATATTGGTAACTTTGTCTTTTATTTTTAGCATACATATATTTTTAAATAACCTGCAATTTTACGTCTACATATGCAGCAATGATCTATTTTCAGAGAACAATCAAAGCAACTAGCAAAGTGTCTGCATGGCATAAAAACAATTGTCATTTCATTAGTTAAGCAAATTTTACAAGTATTATGATTAGAGTCAGTGTGGGGATTTGGTGGGCAGTCTCTAAGCAATAAACATTTAGCTGATCCCTTTTTGTGAAGCTCTGTAATATCATCACAAGGTAAGAGATTCTTGAGCTCTAAGCCACAGCAATGACAAGTGATCCTGTCACCGTAGCCCGTGTAAAAGAAGCCGGCGTTGACAAGCTCAGTGGGTGTCTGCTTCAAGGCAATAGGCCAGTCTTTGAACGTCTCAAGTCTGCTCTCAAATGTCACTTTGCTTTTATGTCTGATAGGTCTGGTGATGTGGTAAGTGTCATCAAAATCAAAAAAGCGACAATATGGATTCCAGTCCAGATGATCGGCAACAGGGTCATCACCATCTTCCCAGTTGAAACCACGTGTATCACAAAATGGACATTCAACAGCATCATTTAAGCTGCCATCGGATTCTATTGCATCTTGTCGGTAGATAAACCCTGCTCTTGCTAACTTTTCAGCAGGGAAGTCGGAAGGCCAGTTTTCAAAGGTACGTAATCGATTTTCGTATATTTGGAAGTATTCTCGACACTCCATGGTGTAGAACTGATGAAATAAACAACAATGTTTTTAATTTATAAGCATTTATTCAATTTTTCTAATGTCAATATCTCTTAAAATAATGTTTTTATAATAATAAATATGTTCTTTTAATGCAATACATAATGGAGACCTGTCATCTAAACAAAATGGTTTTAACAATTTTTCAATCGGTAAACGATTTAGTAAATTTGACCATAAACATATTTCATCTATTATTTTATAATAAAAAGTACAGTAATTTAAGCGCTCCAAATAAATTATTTTACTTGAGATAATAGGGTTAATAGCTAAGAGTTCAATCACATCACTATAATCCAAATAGAGCGCGCAAATGTTTTTCATCACCAACACTTGTTTGACGTCTTCATACTGGATCTGGGATAGATGGAGACAATCTCCGCAGGTCACTGGGGCAGCAAACTCTGGAGGTGTGGCATTTTCAAAAAAGTTTGTTTTCAGGAGCTTGAGCTCAATGATGACATCCTCCCACTCGTACATAGTCATTACAATTTTCGTTGGTGTTCCAGCGGCTACAGGTGTTTTTTGCAAGATAACCACTGGAGAATAGGATCTTGCAGGACTGAGTGCACATTGAACATCATACTCTGAATTCAGTAATGGAAATCTCGAATGCAGCAAGTAATAGTCTTCCTTTTTCGCAGCTTCATCATACATTTGTAACACTCTATCCAAGTCCGCACTGTAACTGATAGTGGAATCACTACTATAACCACTATCCATGGTTTCAAAACTGCTGATACTACTCATTTTCACAAATCACTCGAGAGGTAAACTGGGACTGGGAATATATGTAGGGAATTTTCACAATTTTATAGTTGTACCCCTTCCACTACCTGATTGCGGTTGATTTCAATTATGTGTTCCTACGCGAAGATGGAAAAGTAGATCTCTTGTTGCTAAGAGCTGCTCTGTTCCCCATCACCATCATCATATATGTAAGGCTTTTAAATATTGCATCACTTGTTGTTTTTCACAATAAAATTTGATATCTTTCTGTAATCGTTTAAGTTTGGTGATATGTTGACTTAAACTTTTCGAATACTTTACAGTGATGTTTTCACCCTGAGTCTTCATTTTGCAATGCAAGCACATGTCTATATTTATGATAATTTATTATCAATTTATGATTGACCTTGGTGCTATAGTCTGTTTTCAGTGCCAATCCAACTGTCGTGGCTCGAATCAAACCCAAGCCACCGAACTTTAACCTTGTTGCCTTTTCGTTGCAAAATTTTCTCAACGAGATACACATCAGGATAGACAGCCTTTTGCAATTCTTCTTCGTAAAAGCTCCCTTGAATCGGTGTACCAGACATATCTTCCAAACTATACGTAACTGGATTAGTTATTTTAACCTGCGTAATTTTAAACAATTCCGTACTCCAGCTGGGAAGGTAACCTTTATCAAAAACGTGCTTGGTTTTACTTATTCGCACAACATCTCCGACTTTCAGTTTTCTTGGCCCAGCAATTTTCAGGTTATTGTATACTTTAATATCTCGAGCGTTTTTCCTATTAATGTCTACAGGTCTCATCTTTGTCTTGGAATGTTTTTGATGGTTGTAGTCCTTAACGATTTCCTGTAGAATATCTATCCATTTGTAGGTGCCGTTCAAACTAAAGTACTTGTAGAGCCGTTCTTTTAGCGTTCTAATTACTCGTTCAGCTATTACGGCTTTCAGTCCACTAAATGTACTATAATGATTGATTCCGTATGACTTCATTAGTTTCTGAAAGCAACTATTGTAGTATTCCTTACCCTGGTCGGTTTGTAGATTTTTCGGGTGCCGTCCTTCCTTGAGAATACTCTCAAAGGCACGAGTTACCTCTTCACCGGATTTCGTTTTGAGCGGTCTCGTCCACACGTACTTTGAAAAGCAATCAATCACCACGAGGAAGAACTTGAAATTACGATTGGATTTTGCATAGAGATCCATTTGTGCGAGGTCCGACTGCCAGGAGTCATCGAAACCTTTAATTATTACACGTCGGCGAGGAAACTTTCGTCTCACAGGTCTATGCAGTTCCTTAACAACTTGAACTTTTTCTTTGGAATGTTTCGCTATAGGAGCCATCTTGTATACTGCTTAAAAATAGACAAAGGTATGTTTTTATTGATCCTAATGATGCTTTTTAATTGCAGCAATACTGTCTGCGATTGCTTCAAGTTTTTGATTTTGGTCCAAGATTTGATTTGCAATATCATCATGTAGTTTTTGCATGTCTCGGTATAGCTCAGGCACTACTTTTGTCATCTTGTCTCTAAGTTCAGTTAGATCAGAAAGATCTTTAGCCTTATCCTTTCGAACAATATTTAATACTTCTGCTGCATCAACACCTTTAGGAGCTTGTTTCATAGAAAGTTCCAGATCGTTTATACGTTTTTCCTGTGATATACGGTTGTCATTAAACGAGGCTTCAAATTTTGTGATGGTTTCCTTATATTCTTTCCGAGCAGATTCCAACTGAGCTTCTAATGTATTGAATTTAGAAATGAGAAGCGATATATTTTGTAGTTGGGTTTCCATAGCTTGTTCGGTTTTCAATATGCGAGTATTCATTGCAGCAAAGTTTTGAGCTCCACGTTCCTCGCTAACCTTTTCGTTTTGCTTAAACACAGATAAGGTTTGCTGAACTTCACCAGTGTAGTTGCTGAAAGCTATTTGAAAATCACTATGTATTTGCTGAAGTCCGTTTGCTATTTTCTTATCAACGTACTGCTTGTTGGCGGCATCCATAGCCTTCGTCGGTACTTCGACATTGGTAATTTTCAGCTTCTCAGCATCGATATTTCCCTCCGCGGTAAAAGAAAAAGGTACTTTCATAAAAGCTAGGTTATGTGATGTTGATGACCTTAGTTGCTGATGGGCACTACGCCCAAACTTGTTTAAAGTCATCGTGAAACTGACATGTTTGCCATAGGATAAGGAATAATATACACTTTCAAGTTCGAAATTTATTTATCTCGTATAATATTAGCTTCCTTAAGTTCATTTAAAATGGCAATTATTTCGTTGTCGTGAGAGGTGTTGCCTGCTTCCTTGGATGCAATCAGTAGTTTCAGCCGTTCAACCAATTCGTTGGGATCATCCCAGTAGACGTATTCCATTGGCTTGTTATTGTAAGTTAATTCCATACCAGTTCCAGCAAAACGTTGCTTTTTTGTCAAGGGAGGAAACATTGGCTTTATAATTTCAGTATATTTATATAGACTTGAAGCTTTCAAACGACCTGCTGCATTCTTGTGTGCTGATGTCATTACCAACACTCTTCGGTACGCTTCTAAATCATCGGGAGCATAATCAGGTGACTTGTAAAATATTAGTTGATATAACCCTGGAGTACCTCGAAACTGTAACCCATCAACGATAATGTGACCTGTACTACGACTGAAATTGATTTCCTTTTGCCCAAGAAACCATTTGGAACTTGCAGCGTCATATATAGGTCCATATATGTTGTCAATAACATCGCTTTTAGTGATATAGTCTTCAAGATATTTGTGTGCAACTGGAGGATACTGATCCATGTAGTCCTCTATTGCTTCTTTAGAGAGATTACCGGGATCCTCGTAAAAGGTTTCGTTCTCCACCTCATCATCATCATCATTGGTGTGCATACTAGTTTCAGCGATTGGTTCTTCATCGAGGTATTGTGTCTCTTCCAACTCATGTTTTTTGACTGATGGCAGCTCCTGCACTTCTTGTTTAATTACCTCACGCTTAATGGTCTGTGTTGGTATCTTAGTGAGAACTTTTGCCGTAGTTGAGGCAATATCTTGTAGCGGTGTCATTACCGGTCTAAAAAGTTTATTCAATGTTTCATCATGTTCCGACTTTCCCAGCTTCAGACTAAGATATTTCTTGCGAATAGAACGTGCCAATTGCTTGATCTTTTTCTTTCGAGCAGTGGCAGCAATGTTGCTACTCAATGAAGACATTTTTATCAACTAACAGCAATCATCTTTATTGAACCTTTATATATTTATCGAATCCTTTACGGTAGCGGCCATCATTCAAGTTGAAGTCCTTAGCTATTGTAATAAAGCCAAAACGATTTTGCCAGCATTCCGAACACATTGTCTTAAATTTATCATAGTCCATGTCGGGAGACACGTGCTCATCAAAGACGTGCTTCAAATTTACCTCATCTTGTCTGAATATGACAATTACGTTGCAATTATCTCGAATCAGTTGTTTAGGTATTTTGCTATACGTTTGGCATAAATATATTGAATCGATATTCCTGTGCCTTCCCATCGAAAAATAATTCTGAATCTTGTTTTGTTTATCACCATTCACATCATCGAAAATGAATACTGAACATTCGCGTGCCTCACTCAGATCAATTACTTCTTCGTTGTCTTTAAAGGGAAAATACGATACACCTTTAACCAGCTTGAGAACGTCTTGTAAGAGCTGGTACTTTGGTTGGTAGAGTGACTTGGAATAGATGTAGACGTTCTCGAATCGTAGGCCGTTTTCATTGAATAGCAGTGATAACGATGCGTTGGTCTTTCCGCAACCACTAGGTCCGCAGAATGCTGCTCGTAGGGAATTTGGTAACAATTGTCCGTGTCGACTTGCTGATGATGGTGATTCTTCGACAAAGTCCAAATTTTCGATAGGCAGTTGGACATCTTGTTGCTTCATATACATCTTACGATATACTAACATCATCCTTATTGTGTATACTAATTAAATACAGCAGTCTATCTCAGTTTCAATCAGTGTCATGCTAACTCCCAAAGGAGGTAGTCTACTGAATAGTGCAATCAATAAATTACCATTTGAACTACATCTACCTGGTTATCAGTTTTGTGGACCCGGTACAAAACTTCTAGACCGTCTCTCCAAGGGTCAGCAGGGAATCAATAAGACAGACGCTGCTTGTCGAGCGCACGATATCGCCTACAGTAAATACAAGTCTTTGGCGGATCGTCATAAGGCTGATTACGAGTTGGAAAATCGAGCTTGGGAGAGATTCAAGTCAAAGGACGCTTCACTTGGAGAAAAAGCAGCTTCTTGGCTTATAACTACAGGCATGAAGGCTAAACGCAAGATGGGGCTTGGAATCAAAAAACGATGTGGAAAAAAATCTTTTCGACAGAATGTGGTTCTACCAATCAAGAGAGCTATTGCCGGATCTGGAAGCGATGTCCGTAAGACATCGTTATTGGCGTTGAGAGCAGCCCGAGCAGTCATTAAGAAGGCAGGTGGTCGCAAGAAAATCCATGTACCTCGAGTCATTCCTTTTGAGTCGAAAATTGGGGGTTTTCTCCCACTAATACCCCTATTTGCGGGGTTGTCAGCACTAGGAGCTCTTGCCGGGGGAGCCAGTGGAGTAGCCAAAGCCGTGATAGATGCAAAGAACGCCCGCAAGAAGTTGGAGGAGGACCAGCGCCATAATCAAGCCATGGAAGAGCTTGCAAAGAAAGGAAGCGGTATTTTTCTTAAAAAGTCCCGCAACGGCTTCGGGCTTTACTTAAAGAAGCAAAAAAACTCCCAATAAAGCTACCCAATCGAGCACTTTACAATCACGAGCTTGAGCAATATGCCAATCATTTGAAGATCCCCTACTTTAGGGGAGTCTTTATGCGAAACACCTTACCTAAACATTCACAAACAAAGGAGTCTGCCATCGTTAATTTGGATACCAGCAGTCATCACGGTACGCATTGGGTAGCTTATGTGCGAAATGGAAACACCGTTCAGTACTTTGATAGCTTTGGATGTTTGAAACCACCCCGAGAATTAGCCAACTACTTTGGCAATGGAGTGAAAATCCTCTACAACAATGACTCTTATCAGACGTACAATCAATCAAATTGTGGCCATTTATGCTTGAAATTTCTCTATAATAAAAAATAAATATTTTGCATTATTGTTGTTTTACTTTAACCTATATTAGCAGCTAACAAGCGGATAATTATCAGTCATGTCTGTGATCATCACATTGAAAGGTCGCAGCCCAATATTGTCGATTGATTTTCAACCACCTATTCAGTTGGATCCCAACTACAACTACGGACTAGCTTTATTGAGTTTTCACTCGTACAACAGCATCCCAAACATTGAGAGAGGTGACAAGATCTACCTGTTTGACGATCAAAACACGCAAACATTCATCGACTTGCCCGAAGGTTCATACGAAATTGGTGACATCGAAGCTTATATTAGAAAGGCACTTGGCATTCATTTGGCAAAGGGCGTTGAGAATATTTTCTCATTGAAACCCAACAACAATACTCTCAAGTGTGAGCTTTTCAGCAGCAAGTACGCTGTGGATTTTCAACCGCAAGACAGCATCGGTGATATTCTGGGCTTCTCTAAACAGCTGCTACCACGCAATCAAGTTCACAGTTCCGATTTACCAGTGAACATTATAAAAGTTAGAACGATTCATCTCGATAGCAACATCACATCGGGAGCCTTCTACAATAACACTCCTTCACACACCATTTACGAGTTTGCCGTTGCAGTTGATCCTGGTTTTGCCATCGACGAAACACCTCAGCATTTAATCTATTTGCCGATTAACAGAAGCGAAATACATAACCTCACATTGCAAATTTTGAATCAAGACTCTGAACTTGTGAATTTTCGTGGTGAAGAAATCATCATTCGACTTGAGCTGAAACAACTACAATAATAATGGGTCGACTTGTATTTGATGAAGAACCATATAAGAGGTTAACCGCTCCTCGTCCACCATCAGTTTCTATGAAACCTCTCAAGAGATCACTCACGCTCTCAAACAGATTGTTTCTACAAACGCTCGGCTACCATGTCAACTCATCAAATGTTCGATATCTTCCGCAAACCAAATTTTGATGATAGTGTAAGACGCGAGGAGTTGCGAACCTACTATCCATACGTCAAGTCATTCGGCAACAATGATATCGTTGAAATCACCGTCAATCAAACAGATTGTTGGTTTTCCATGGCTGATTCCTGCATCTCAATCCAGGGACAAGTGGTGAAGACAGCAGGCAATGGAGATGTTTCTCTATCACCAAATGCTGGAGCTTTCTTCTTCGACAGCGTTACGTACGAGTTGTGCGGCAAGGAAATTGAAACCGTGAGAGACCCTGGTCGCGTGAGTACAATACGTGGATACTTGTGCTACGACCCCAACAGTTCAAAGGACCTATTCATAGCCGGGTGGAATTTTCCACATAAAGCGTATATGAATGCCGCAGATAAAACTTTTCACATGTACATTCCATTGGGACATTTGTTTTCCATCTTCAACGACTACAAGCAAGTGATGTGTGGTAAACAAACAATTCGTCTGGTGCGAAGTCGTAGCGACGATGATTGCCTTATAATCACGGATGCTGCTACCAAGGGTAAAGTGACAATAAACAACATCGAACTCAAAGTCCGTCACATTTTTCCAAACGATGACGTTAAATTGGATTTACTGCAAGCCGTCAAAGCGGATTCCAGTATAATTTTACCGTTTCGTAAATGGGAGCTAAATGAGTTGCCTGCTCTCAAAACAGGTGCTACTCGTGAAATTTGGGCTGTGAAGACGTGTGCCGCACTGGAAAGCCCTCGTTACGTTATCTTAGCCTTTCAAACGGATCGCCACAGCAACATCAAAGAAGATCCCACGGAATTTGACAATATTCACATTTCCAATATTCGTCTAAATCTAAACAGCGAATTTTGGCCTATGGAGAGATTTGATTTAGATTTTTCAAAGAGTGAGTACGGTGAGGCGTACAAAAGGTATACGGACTTTTATCCCAGCTTTGGCGGCGGCAAACACCCTCTACTGGATTATGTTGCATTCAAGACGCACACCCTATTCGTCATCGATTGCTCCCGACGTGAGGACACCATGAAATCCTCGACTGTAGATATTCGCTTGGATATTGAAAGCCAGACGGGATTTCCCGATAAGACCCGAGCCTTCTGCATAATTATCCACGATTTCCTAATGGAATTTCTCCCACTCAGCGAAATTGTCCGAAGCTTATATTAGATCACTCAGCTGTTTAGAAAATCAGTTTCGTTATAGCTTTTCAACGGTTCACAATGGAAATTGCAATTGTCGACATTCAAGGTTTCGAAATCGAGGGAAGATTTGTTCCCAAGGAATTGGTTATCAAGACACGTAAACGCACAGGAGTGTTTTTGTTTAAACCACCTAAACCGTTTAACTATCTATCAGCAGCAGACAAAAGGCAAGTACGATATTTGGAACAACGGCTACATGGACTCCACTACTCTGATGGCCACTATGATTTGAATACTATGAACGACATTTTGAGAATTTTCCTAACCAAATGCACGCACATATATGTACGAGGCCATCAGAAATATGACTTTTTATTTAACAAGTTATTTGAAGAGCTGAAAATCAACAATTTGAGAAAACTGCTTAACGAAGATGGGGAATCACACTATCACCTAATCAATCTGGAAAACTTCAATGGCGCTGTTGAACTGAAACCTTCTGACTCTCCATGCATTTTTCACTGCCGCTGCAATGATCCAGTACGATGTGCAAAAGAAAATGTTGATGTAGTTTATTATTGGCTTCTGAATAGTGTTTTACATAAATAAAACATTGTATATAACTATGTGTTTTAATTATTCATTATTTTCCTAATACATTTCACAATTAATTTAAGTAATAATATTGTAATTGTAGAGAGTGTTACACAAATAAGAATTAGCACTTTGTGGAGCTCCTCTTGTAGGTTAGCATCACGTATAGTCATTGAGCTGTTGGATAGTAAAGTTTTTTCATCTTGGTATGAAGCTGCTGAAATCCAGTCAGTGTCACCTTCAGTGTCATCAGAAAATATCAGCTTCAGTTTGAAATTTTTTGTTGTGTTTGACAGGCGAGCAAAATATACAGGCAGCCGTCCATCGTTTAATCTATCTCGAGCCATCAATGTGTAGTTGGAGCGGTTCAAACAGTTCCCTGAAGGGCATACAGCCATGTCCTTGGTTCCATAAGGTATATTAACATACAAGACATTTTTCAAAATTAATGTGAATATTATAAAACTTGATTTAAGTAAAGTCATTTTTATCGATCTGCATTCAACAGTAGTTGGTGAGACACTATGCTCATCTTGCACCTCTTTCGTTACTTTATACTAAAAATTATTAGCAGACTACTAGAAACCATAACATCAAATTCTTGATTCATCATTAAAAATTTTTCCAAGTCTCAAAATTATTACGCTCGGCCTTGAATCATCCGACAAAATCAGAGACTCGAAGGAGTTGCCGTTCTTGCGCAGGTAGGCGCTCGCTTAGGAAAACTATAGACTCGAAGGAGTGGACGTTCTTGCGCCTGCAGGCGTTCAATGCCTTGAATCATCCGACAAAATCAGAGTCTCGAAGGAGTTGCCGTTCTTGCGCAGGTAGGCGGTCGCTTACGATAACTATAGACTCGAAGGAGTGGACGTTCTCGCGCATGCAGGCTTAAGCAAAAGATTTTAAATTTTTTTACAGACAACAAAATACCAAGATTTTAAATTTTTTTACAGACAACAAAATATCATATCCCCCCATCCAGCCCCCAAATATCTAACCGAACAACGCCCAAAAACCCGCGCCCACCCAACGGGCATGTACTATACCTTTTCAAATAAACATTTCTCGATTAACCGCATTAGCGCAGCTCGCTGGGTACCTGACTTTGTAATCAGGCAAGCCGCGTTCGATACCCGGCCAAGTATTTAGCTTTTTTTCTTTGTAACCACCACAACCATCAACAGATGGCGTGCACTCTGCAACCCACGCAACCCACAATACAATTGCTTTCATTTATTAACAACAGATGGCACGCACCTCTGCGACACACCCAAATGTCTTTCGCGCACCCCTACGACCACCCCCAATGTCTTCTTCTTCTTCCCAATGTCTTCTTCTTCTTCCCAATGTCTTCTTCTTATCCAAACAACAACTACCAACAGCTCGGCAGCAGCTCCCGGCGAGAACTCGATGACTGGTTACCTTTATGCCCACTTCCGCTCCAGAAACCGCTTTGTTTAACTACTGTTACACACTGGCATCTACACTCGGACAGAAGGATAGAATGATTCAACAAGTCCTTGGAACTACATCTATCTAAGGAAGTGAGCAATAATCAGGGTGGTTGCGATGTGCGTATTCCCCTATTCTTGTTGGTCTATGGCTGGGCCGTCCACAGCACCAAAGGACCGACTTCAGCCAGACTACCTTTCGGAATGGAGCTGAGACTACCAAGTGATATAGCAATAGGCTCACGAGAAGAACCTCCCAAAGTAGTTAATCATTATGCTGACAACGTCTTCAAGACCGATAAGGATTTAAAAGCTTAGCAGTAGTGGCCTTGCAAGAAACAAGCAAAGCTTACCCGATTGATGTTTTCGAGGATACTAATATGTGTGCTATCCACGAAAAACGAATAACCATCATGCTCAAGGAGATTCAGTTAGCAAGACTCACGAAGTAGCCGAGGCATAAATGTTGGCAACCAGCGATTGGATCAAAACACGTTACTACCTCAAAACAAACTCAGTCGCTTTCCAAGAGAAAGTAAATGTTTGGTTATACAACCCCCAGTGAAGGAAAGGCATGTCTTTAACGGTCACACCCGCCTGGGAAGGTCCATAAGAAAGTGGTCAAGGGAATGATGAAGGTAGGATCAAATGGCTCCCTATCATTGAGAGAATGATTCCAATCGAGACGATCAGAATTACAGGGGGCAGTGTTATAACAATTTATTTTACGGTCCTTAAAAAGGAACCTTTCTATAAATTAATTATCCCCAATAAAAAAATATTTTGCGAATAAATAAACCATTCGAATCAACCTACAGACAAAAGAGATACGTACCGAACGTACTATTGCTGGTATAAAAACAAGTGTCCAGAGTTTCGGTTATATTCCGGGTATGGAAATTATACACGTTATAAAGGCTGACTTACAGGAGAAGTTTCAGTAGATAGCGATTTAGCGAGCATATGAACGAAGCATGAGTTCATCGATCATTTAAAGCAAATATTTTATAGTGGAACGTATTGTGATTTATTTAGGAGAAAATAAAGATTATATTTGGACTAAAATTGTATTAAACCTGCAGAGTTTGCACTATTATCATAGTTTATTTTGTTCGAAACTCAAATATTGTAGATGCAGATCTGAATCTGGGGGCAGAGTAGTGTGTTTTTTTGAACACTCATAATTTGGGTTTCGATTCTACCAGATAATCAAAATTCAGGATATTATGTCACAGTAACGGAACGGCCAAGCCACATATTTTGACTAAGGTGTAAGGCTTGTAGAGTTAGGGCATGTGGAATTAGAAGCTTGGTTCTACATGAGATATGATTAATTTCTGACATTGTGGTCTCGTTGCGTCTTGGCAATATTTTACGTGATAATGTTTTTGGTGGGATATTATATTCTCGCCCAATCGTGTGAAAGTCATACAAGTCAATAGATTACGGTAATTAGCCTTCGGTTTAAAAAACGAAATATACTTAATAAAATATTTTCAGCTATTATTTAGCAAATTTTCTTATTTTCCAGTACCGTTTACAATAACTGTATTCGCAGCAACTAACACCACAATTACACAACTTCTTTTTACATTTTTTTTCTTGAGATATTAATATCTTCGCCAGCAACAGAAATAAAATTGTTTGCGGCGGAACTACCTGCAAATGCTGCGAGTGTAGGTAACAACAGTTATGCTAGAAACTTGACGATATTTTTTTTCTATAGCCAGAAGCAAACATCACGATCGTTAGAGGTTTGATTATCAATTATTAATACAGAGTGTTAGCGGTGTAAGTTCGTCCTGCCTCGGGCATGCCGAGGTTAACAGAGCATTAAGTGAAATTATGATCGAGTATATGGCACGTTTGGTATCTTGAATGGTACGCGGAACTTTTCCAAGTACACTAAGAGCTTGTTGTATGGGGAACAGAAAATTCTTCGGTCAATATAAGACTAAGTATCTTAGAGGAGAATATTTCTTAAATTAAAATCTGCATTATTGCCTCCCCGACTATTTGAGATAACGATGAATGCTTGGTGGGTAGGGAAGGTAGCCTCCACATAATCATAGGTAAAGAAAATAGAAGGGTGGGTAGCCTCCATCCACATGACCTACAAGTAAAGAAAATTGAAGAGTGTATATTATTAAATACAAACCAGCTGTTAAACGCTCAGACCCGTACCTAAAATTCAAGAAACTGGATCTGTTAGGAACATAAATTTATTTATTTATTTAAGTAATTAACAGGGCAAGCCCCAATAACAGATTACGATTTTCACAATTTACGTAAAACACCAAGTCAAATAATTAAGACAATAACCATTTATAACAATCCCATAATAATAAAAATATTTAAAAATGAACTTAAAAACAACATTCTGTAAAATACACTAATAAGTACAAAAATGAGCAACTAAAAGATAATCGTAATCAAAAATAATCTAAAATATTTTAAGAATTTTCCTGTAAAAACTACCTGGCCCTTCCGCCCAAATATCCATACCTCCTAACTCATTACAAAACATATACATTCTATTTAATGGAGCGAACTTTCCAATTTTAGTCTGCCCCGTCGCAACAAAAAATAGTATCTGATTTATATTAAAATATTGTGTACCAACCAAGAGATTCTACCAAGAAGTTTTTTAGTAGTTTGTATAAAAATAGAACCGACGCCATTTTCCGTCTACTCTCCAGCTTTTTAAATTTAAATTCATTAGTTAAAGTTGAAAATGGAAAACTAAATAAATTTGCACCATATTTTTTGTAATAGATAAACGTTAAAGACTTTTTTTTGGACTTTTTTAATATGATTTTTGTGAATTTGATAAATCGAAGACCAAATAATTGCAGCATATTCGACGATACTTCTTGCGTAAACGTTAAAAAGTCTTATTAATGTGCTTAGTCTATTAAACTTACAAGAATTACGAATTATGAACCCTAGCATTTTATAAGCTTTTTTGACGACATAATCTACATGTCTAAGCACTTCTTGGGTAATAACATCACAGATTAAAGAAAATTGCTGTATATTCCAAACGTTTCGGGTTCTAGGTCAGACCCCGTTGTCAATGGTAAAGAAACTATAGGTAAAAAAGACACAATTCTAAGATATAAATTAAAATATTTGACAATGTGTATTATTTGATATCTGACGTAACTAAGAGAATTTTATTTGTAATATACAGGGTAGAACAGAAATTTCTAAAGGTCATATAATCATAAAATTCCTCTCAAATTGGAAGAATTTGAAAGGGAGATCTTCAGAATTTTATGTTGGGCTCCTAGGTGCGACTTTGCTATAAAAAATGCGACCAAAGAACTTTGTTGATTCAGTGATCCCGATATTGAGTTGTTCACAAGGACATGACCATTAGCAATTTCTTCCTTAATCATCGGCAACCAGGAAGGACTGAATTCTACGGAGGTAGTAGCGATACAATCGTTTTCATTTAACAAAATTAAAGCACACACTTTTAGTTTTCTTTGTGTAATATAACTGAATTTTAAAACTGTATTTTATGACCAAGGACCCAAGCATGTTCGCCAATTTTGGATTTTTTAAATTGTCATTTTTTATGTAATTTTTGTGTTCGTTTATTCGAACATTCAGAGGTCTAGAGGTTTCTCCAATATAGAATTTATTACATTCACAAGGGATTGGTGAAGTTTGATGTTGGTTGTTAGGTTCTAATTTGAAAGGAACTTTATGATTATATTATCTTTAAAAATTTCGGTGCTACCCTATATATTACAAATAAAATTCTCTTAGTTACGTCAGAAATCAAAAAATACACATTGTCAAATATTTTAATTTACATATTAGAATTGTGCCTTTTTTACCCATAGTTTCTATACCATTGACAACGGGGTCTGACCTAGACCCCGAAATGTTTGGAATATACAGCTATTTTCTTTAGACTGTGGTGTTATTTCCCAAGAAGTACTTAGACATTGAAAAATATGCTACAAATATCCTTCAGAACATAATCTACATGCTTATTGAATGAAAGTCAGTTGTCAAAAATTACCCCTAAATTTTTAGCCTCAGTTTTCTTTTGTAGTACGATATCCCCCATACTATACTGATACTTACGCAAATTAAATAATAATTTATTTCTTTTAGACCACTAAACCTGTCTAAATCTTCCTCAAATAGTAAAGAGTTAGATATATAACATATTTTTATACATTTTAAAATTATCAGCAAAACACTGACAACGTGAATGTGATATGGCTTTAGGTAGATCAGTAATAAAAAAAAGAAATAGTTACGGGCCCAAATTCGAGCCTTGAGTAACTCCCGATGTTGAGAAACATATTTTAGATTTAACACCTCTAAATACCACATGTTGCTGCCTTGTCTCTAAGTAACTGTTAAACAGTTTTATAAAATTATCAGATAGACCCATCCCTTGTAGTTTTTGCAATAGTACTAAATGTTGAAATTGGTATCAACTTACAATCATTCCAAATTTTGTCGACTCATCAGGCAGCTATAACAACATAAATAGCTAAAACCAGAATCAATAAGAAAGGTTCTCAATTGAATAAGTTTCATCCTTAAGGTGCAATTGGAGAAACGGTACCAAAACAAATGACTACGACATGAGACATGAGGTTGCGACACGAGACACGTCAGCTTTGCATGCAATTGTATCAAGTGCGAGACAGCTTTCATGAGACCGCTTCCGAAGCAGGGATGTCACATGTCGACAATTAATTCTTCAAGAAATATTTGGAATTACTTTGTCGTCATTTTGTTTAAGTTCTCAAATTGGAATACATGTGTTTTTCTCCGGGCACAAATCCCCAAATCTGAAGAAAACCACAAGCGACATTGTCACGATTTTGTGTCTTCTGTCTTAAGCTGCTGTCGCTTGTATTGGTCGCACCGTTATAGTATGCAAGTCATTCATGAACTCTAGCTGTTTAATCTGACAGAAGAATTGTATTCTGTGTAAATATACTGACAGAATTATTGCAGAACCTGAATTAATTAAGTATATTTTCTATAGTGTCGCGGGTATTTTTGATTTAAATAGATCAGTTAATAACCAAAATTGCCGGAGTAATGCAAACCCATAGGAATTTAAAAGGAATTTATTCCATTTAGCTGTTCCACACTGTATGTATTGAAGAAAATGCATTACATGTATTCAAAACATCTATACCAAATCAAACGTTCTGACAAATAAAGAAATTGCTGACAAAAACTTGATGAAGATAATTGGAGATGTTTCAAACCGCATCCACTACTCTCTGACGGTTGCTGAGGAAAGGTAATTATTTTTTATCGTCATCCATTGGCTATAGGAAAAGTTGATATTCAACAGTTTTTTCAGCGACGTTTGTTTTCTGCCGCTACGATATCGCTATAGCGTAACGATTGAAAATAAATGAACGTTAACAGTGTAGTAACACTAAATGAGGCTTAGCCGGTATATAATGGGTTCGAACTTCTCATTAAAATGGAGGTTTTGCAGAGTTTATTGTCGGTTTTTTCGTCAACTGGAGACGAGCTTGTTTTTGTAGTCATGATGATTTAGCTATTGCAGCACTTATTTTTAATTTGATATGGAGCTTCACTCAGTGTAATGAATAAAATATTCAACAACAGTGATAGACAAAATTTAACTTTTTGTCTTATACTAATAAATTAATTGGAATGGGTTCTTGTGTTTTGTTATTGGTAAGACTATTTTGTCCAGACGAAAATGAATGAGAAGTCATCGAAATGTAGACAAATTTGTTTTTAACAAAACAAACAAAATAATACACGAGATTTCCGAAAAAACAGTAACACATACTGCGCTGTTTCTTTCTGGATGTCGCGTGATGAAGGGGCTGTGCGGTGATTAGTTGGTTGTTGGTGGGCGTGTCTGGTTTGTTTAATCTGGCAATTTCGGAGTTCTAAGCTGTGGGAAAGCGAGTGCTGTCATTGCGTCGATTTAAACAGAGAGGTCTTTTCTCTATGTCGATGGCTTCGCGAATAGTGGATGCCCTAAGAGAATTGAGAGATATGATAGTCCTACTGTCCTCAAAGTTGATAGAGTGCCCCGTTTGGATATGGTGATGCGCGAGAGCTGAAGTCGGATCTTTTTTACGAACTGAAAGAGAGTGTTCATATACCCGATGGTTAACGGGCCTGTTGGTACGACCGATGTAGCTTTGTGAGCAATCGCGACATGAAATTTCGTAAACGCCTCGATCCTCGTTAGGTACTTTGTCTTTGGGGTTACCGGTTAACTTGCCTGTAGTTTGAGTGGTGTTGGAGACAGTCTTTATTTAATGTCGTTGTAAAATCCGTGCTATTTTGTCAGTGACTCCTCGAATGTATGATAATGGTTCCAAAGCAGGAGTCGAAACGTCGAGTATTTAATAAATTCAGACGCGGTTCTCACCCGGAACCTAGCCTAGTTCATAATAATAACCGCGGAAGCCTCTCAGAACATATATATATATATATATATATATATATATATATATATATATATATCAATATATATGGTTAGACTGTAGTCTTTCACGGATAGAACAATGTGAATTTCTTTGTTGTATCCGGTATACATCCGTTTCTCGCTTTGTGCTCTGAAAAGAACATTTTACCTGACGTTTCGCCAAAATTTCATTTGGCATTTTCAAAAGTTGAAATCTGAAAACAGAATGAAGAAATTTAGAGACTGGCTTTCTATTTATCCCTTCCTTCCAGATCGTAAACTCTTCCCTTGTGATTGTTATTCATTAGGATTACATTTATTACTAAGAGTTTTATGATGGGATTTTTGTAGAAGTGTCTTCCACGTTTTTGGCAAGTTTAGAGCGTCGACTCGTTTATTTAATTCTCCGATTTTTTGAGTTTCGATTGCTTCCCGTATTTACCTATTTCGGTGGTTTTCCATGTTCGCACTTTCCTTGCATGTTTTGAAGTCTATTTTGTGGCCTGCTGTTACTCTGCTCTTGCGGAAATGCGTCGGTTAGTACTTCCCACGTATGACTTTTGACAGTCTTCGTAAGATATACTATAGACTCCATGGTTTTCTAACTCGATTTTATCTTTTGGGTTACCGAGAACTTTGCCTATGTTCGTGTGAGGCTTGAAAATTGGCTTTATGTTATATTTTCTCAGTACCCGTCCTATTCTGTCAGTAGTACCCCTAATATAAGGTAGGATAGCTGTATGTTTGTATTCCTCTATGTCTTTGTGGCTTTCTTCTCTTGTCTTGCGGTTAATTGTTTGCTTTATTGTATGATTTTTGTATCGACATCGGCTTTATTCCAACACGAACTCCAGGCAGGACACAAAATAGAGTTCAAAACATGCAAGGAAAGCGCGAACATGGAAAACCATCGAAATAGGCAAATACGGGAAGCAATCGAAATTAAAAAAATCGGAGAATTAAATAAACGAGACGACCCATTAAACTTGCCAAAAACGTGGAAGGCACTTCTACCAAAATCCCATCATAAAACTCTTAGTAATAAATGTAATCCTAATGAAAAACAATCACAAGGAACAATAAAGAGTTTACGATCTGGAACGAAGGTATAAATAGGAAAGCAGTCTCTAAATTTCTTCATTCTGTTTTCAGATTTCAACTTTTGAAAATGCCAAATGAGATTTTGGCGAAACGTCAGGTAAAATCTTCTTTTCAGAGCACAAGAAACGGATGTACATCGGATACAATAAAGAAAATCACATTGTTCCATCCATATATATATATAATACATACATACATATATTGGATAATTTATATGTAATGAATGGTAGAAAGTGGATGAATATGATGTAACACATTGTAAATATATGTTGCAATTCTCATATGTGCTGCTTCAAGGCACAGTTAATTGTACTGAACGAATTTAAAAAACTGATTTAATTCAAACTATACTTTATCCATCAAAATAAACAGTGCCGTAACATTAATAGTAATCTGCTATTAATTCTGCAATAATTGTAATGAACACCAGTTCATTTATACAGATTTTACAAACATTCTGTAAATCATTGAACGTAATGTTTATTCACCAAACCCTTCGGAGTCTTAGGTGTGACTAATTGTTAATGGCAGTAAACATTAAACATTGTTGTAGCATCTAGAAAATCAATGAAATTGTTGATTTGTCTCTAGGTTTTTTATTAGTGTCCATTTTTTTCCAATAAATTTTTAGTACCAACTAATAATATCAGTATTAGCTGCATATTAATAAATTTCTGTTCAGGTTTCATTTCTTCTATGTACTTACTCGATATTTTATATAGGAATCCTTACCTGCAACAAATAAAAAAATGATTAAATAAATTTTGAAAATACATTCACAATGTACTAATAAAGGGGCAAAACTTTCTAGAACAATCTTCTTGGTAAAACATTTTATATTTTTGTTAATATGTTTTAATTTAATTACTTTAAAAATATGAAAAAAAAATATATTTGTTTTCGCCATAATGTGCCCTTTTGTTTGATATATAACATGATGCGTTAAAATCAATTTTCATTTTATATTTTCGATTTAATTCTGTAATTTCGCCCCCAAAATTAAAAGTAGAGATTTCTCCTTATTTTTTCAGTAAACTTCCGGTCGGACCCTATACACCTATTTTTTTGAAAAACTTTATAGTTTCAGAGATAAGAGAGGGGGATGGGTAAATTTTGGTATATTTTCGTTAACATCTTTTTAACTATTTTTTAAATATGAAAGAAATATATTTGTATTCCTCAGAATAAGACTTTTCATTTGATGTATTACATGATGCGTTTGATACATTTTTATTTTTAAATTTTCATTTAATTCTATAAGTTGCCCCCCAAAATTAATATTAATGATTTCTTCTTATTTTTCCTGTAAAGTTCGGGCAACGTTCTATATTTCCTATTTTTTTCAAAATATTAGGTAGTTTCGGAAATCAGGGGGGCGGTCGATTTATTTAGTTTTCCCCCCAAAAATACCCCTAAAATCAAAATTTCGTATTTTAAGATATGCTACCCGATCAGGAGTGCATATCCTGAGTGCATATATCAAACTATACATTGATACAAAATGTCAACTTCTTCCGTCCAGTAGTTTAGGAGAAAAATGCTGTGATATGACAGAGGCAGAAATCCGGAGTGACATTATGAGGAGGGTATCCGTATTTTGTATATACGGAACTCTAAAAATGAAACAGCTCAGGTTAAGGATAATCGGAGAGTCAACTTTTCGAAACAAGGCACAAAAAATACAAGTTTATCTCTGTTCCATACAATCATTATTCCAAAGGCTTTGTAATAATTTTTATGACTTTGATATAACAGTAGGATGTAGATTAAGGAAAATATTGGAGACACTATATGGTATGAAATGTAGTGGGTAGAAAAACCTTTGTTTATACATTTATGACACACCAAATGCTCCACAGTTTTTGCATACTCTATAAAATGACGTTGTTTGTAGATTACTTAGAAAGTTTGTCAGCGTTACAACAATCTTGTTGTCACTAAATTCATTCTCCATTTATATACATTGTAAATATAAGTCGCACGATTATCGCCTATTTAACATGCTAGATTGACTCGATTCTGTCATCACAGTTATAAATAAACTGATATTATTAACGATAAATCGGAATATCGATAATGGGATCTGTTCAGAGATTAACATGGTTTAATGTGGGGTTTTCCTTCTGCAGTTTCAATGATAACTAATTGATATCCTGGTTAAACGTAATCTGTAACAAAATCAATTTACATGGCTTGTTAATAATTTTACTGCAACATTTTTTTAATAATTAAAAACAAATTGAAATGAAACATCGTATCGTGGATTATAAAAACAATAATCGCGATGATATGTTAAAGTTGGATAATATTATCTCATATACTTGAAAAATTTTGATCTACATCATGTTTTATTGTTATCATTTATTATCTTGTCTCGATACAAGGAAAAACCTGAGCTATTTATCAGTTATAACCAGATATCACTAAATTGAATAGAGGAAATATTAGTCAATAGAAATACTGACTTGAAATCAAGATAAACTTGGATGGAAGAGTACATTTTCAAAATGGTGGCATATAGAACTTTTAATAATTTTTTGCTACAATACTTTTTATTTTGGGAAGTACTTTTATAGTTGTACTTCGCAACTTCGCTGTTCAAATTGGCATATTCAATTGTTGTAGCAAGTAATTATTTCATGCTTTTTAATAAAGTTATTTTTTGTAGTCATTTGTTTAAAAATGCATTTATTTTACAACTTTAAATGATGTAACGGCTTAATTTAATTTTACCCGATATTATCAGTAACGGTTCAAGTTATGTTATTGGAAAAATATGTGTTACCACTTTGGGATATCCCGGAAGTAATCCAATTTCTTCTCAATTTATCTCATGTTCCGAATAGAAAAATTTCCATATTTTTAATACCAGCCATTAAAACTTACTGTACAAGAAAGTCGGTAAAAAAGTTTTTCCCAATTTCTTAGAAACGGTACAAGCTATGTTATGGAAAAAAAATGGAACCATTTCTTGATCCCCCGGAATAGGATCCAGTATATACGGTCAAAATTCCTTGAGCCGTTTGAGAGTAATCCCTGAAGAAACATAAAAAAATAGATACAGACGAATTAAAAAGCTTCTTCTTTTTGAAGTCGGTTAAAAATAAAACCACTGGTGAGAGACATTGCGTTAATATAAAACATAATAATTGCTAACTGATTCTAGGCCAAGAAAATAAATTAAACAAATGGAAATAACATTTGGAGAGGTATTTTGAAGATGTAGGCAATTTAATTCTTACATCTGAAGAGAATTAAAGAAATGAAGACGGAAAAGATGGTAACCATCAAGTGCAAGAAGGAATAGCGGGTCCTCCAACAACAAACAGAAATATAAGTGAAGTAGGAAAGGTAGTGTTAGCAAAGAGAAAAAATTGTAATGGTCCAGAAAAATCATGAAAACATTTAGTAAAAATATAATTCAACCACAAAAACAACATAAATTGCTGTATCTGCAACCGTGGTGTTATATCAACGATAAGATGTGGCAAAATGATAAAGAGAGCCTTATAACTTTGATGAGTCAGGTACTGAAACTGTTCCTGCCAATAAGGTCTATAAGAGAAAGTTGAAGAGCGTGCGACTCTATTTGGTTTTGGTACAGGCTTGGTCATCGTTGATACATTTTTTACCATCCAATCCAGATTCTGGAGCAGACGTCCTGAGATCTTAAAAACTTGAGTCGCTGCCAGAACGCCGCACGGAACCTCATAATCATCGTATAGTTGTATCGTCCTGGGATCGTGATTGTTCTACCGGCGACAACAGTCGGTGACCACAGCCGGCGACCTAAGGAGTGAATTGAGTCGTATCGTCTTGAGATGGTGTTTGTTTTACCGTCGTTGGTGTGTGTCTAGTTTTGCATTAAATATGTTATTTTAATTAAGTCAAATTAGATGTATCAAGCACTATTTTATGTTTTTAACTTTATTAGTTATTGTAAGTCGGTTCAAAAAAAAAACTGGGAAAAATGTCACCTACTAAACGTCAAAAAACAAGTGATATTTGGAAGTTTTTTTACGGCTGATATTGATCACTAGGCCAAGTGCAATATTTTTAGAAAAAATCTTATAAAACAACAAATTTTAACATGAAGAAGCAAATGAAAACTAATCATCCTGCCGTTTCTATAATTATTAATTATTAGCAGTACTGCGCGAGTGCAAGATGGGCCATGATTCAATGTCTAATTAATTTTGATTAACTAAAAACAAGACACCAACACAGACATTGAAACAGCGACCTCAGTCACTGTTTAAAGAAACGGTGACTGTAAGTCACTGTCACTTATATACCGGTGACCTAAAAATCACTGGTAAGCTCATCTGTAGTTTCGGGTAGGTAGAAAAGGCTTTTGATAGCCTGCAGCACCAAACGATGATTAACACGTTGGCATCAAACTGTTATCCCGAAGGCAAGAAATTGTTCGACTCAATAAACTCAGTTCAAACGAGATGTAAGATACGAAGTAGTTATTTCAATGTTGTTATCCAAATGCTGTTAATCCAAGAAGTTTAAATTTTCTTTTTCTTTTTCTTTAATGATGTGTTTGTTCAACGCGGTTATCTATACACTCCTCAATTTTTTGAAAAATTAGAAAAATACAATATTCTCTTGAGGTTCGACTTTTTTCAAAACTACTTAATTTAAACCGGTCATATTTTCTGAGCCTATTTGAAATAAGTCAAGTGATTTGTGAATTGGTAGCAATTAATTTTAACTGGTATTTAGGGGCTAATTTGATTTTTTTTGTCAAAAAACAAAAAAAAAACACCCTTATTTATGTCATAACACCTTAATTTTCATGCTAGAAAAAAAATCAAATTAAACTGTTTCCGAAAAATGCAAAGTTTTTGAGATATTACATAATAAACCTTTCAATTTGTGTTTTGACAAATAAAAATAAAATTTCAAAAAACTATAACTCAGTTAGTATTGGTTCTACAGAAACCACAAACTCAACATTTTTTTTTTGTGTTTTTATAAGCTACATTTTTTAACTAAATATATTTTTTTAAGTGCATATTTTTAAAGTTATTTACGTAAAACCATAGGAAAAAATGTTTTTTCGGTTGAAAAATCGATAATTTCACTTTCGATTACCTTAACTTTCAGAAAAAGCTTTATGAAACAAAAGTTGTTTAAAATTAGTTACTTTCTTCATTCCGGGACTTTTTTCATATATAGACTAATCAATAGAGATTTTTTCGTGCAAAAAATACTATCAGGATACTGCCTCTACTATCACATTAAGAATGATTTGTAGTGATATTTTGCTACCTTTTCCACTCGCAACTAAGGTTTTTTACTTTATTATAAACAATTATAACTAAAGAATTGCGTTTTTTTTCATGTTTTGCATGTTTATAAAATGAAAAATAATAAACTAATGTCAATGGTGTCAAAGGTGAATTGTAAAGCATGAAAATACCAATAAAATGAGCCCAGGATCGATCCGATAAGACTTTTAGTAACAGAGACAAACAAAAAATACTGGAAAATTTAGCGGTTTTCTTTATATTATTATAACTCCGTCACTATCGAAGTTGTAGAACTGGGCTTGTGGGAATTGATAGTAATTGATATCTACCTTATGCGTGAGTAAACCAGGAGCTATCGGTTTATTAGTTTTTGAATAATTGCTATCTGAAGTTTTTAGCCCACTATTCTTGCAGTGTGTCTCCATGCGAAATAGATCGTCAAATATCAATTCAAAATAGAGATGTTGAAAGTAGAGGTATCATTCTACAACGCCTCTATTTTCATTTTTCATTAAATGTCTGTGAAATATACGAAAAATGTTAGCAAAAATCACCAAAATTTGGTCAGCGTATGAATGTGTTCGAGTAGTGGGGGGAACACAGTTGTTGAGGGAACTGCTAACAATAATTATTATCGATAGTAATTGTCACTCTGACAGATGGTGAAAGAATTTAATGGTTAAAAAACTTCTATATAGAGTGATTTGTTCGATTTTATTATATCAAATGAGAACTGTTTGTTTATTAATATATTTATATGTAAATGGTTTCTCTGAAACGTTTTTGCTTTAATTTGTGGATTTTGGGTTTGCGGAACATCGAAGGAGAGCGGTCATTAAAAAAATTCTTACTTGTGACGATTTTAAATATTAAAACGATCTATGTATGTGCCTCTACTATATATTACTATACGCTTCCCCTCAACAACCGTGTTTCCCCCACTCCTTGGATACATTCATACGCTCGCCCATTTTTTGTCATGTTTGCTAAAAATTTTCAGATATTTCACAGACATTTAGTGAAACATGAGAATAGAGGCTTTGTAGAATGACACCTCTATTTTCAACAACTTTTTTCAAAATTGAAATTTGATTATCTATGACGCATTGGGGCACAAAGCAAAAATAGTGAACAGAAAACTTTATATCATAATTGTTCAAAAACTAATAAACCGGTAGCGCCTGGTTTTGGCATACATAAAATAGATGTAAATTACTATCAGTTCCTACAAGCCCAATTCAACAGCTTCTAAAGTGACGAAGATACGATTTTTAAAAAAATTCTACTTTTTTCAGAATTTTTTGTTTTTTCCTGTTAATAATGATCCAATCGGATTGAGCCTGGGCTCATTTCATTGGTATTTTCATGCTTTACAATTGACCTGTTGACACCATTTATTATTTTTGATTTTATAAACATGCTAAGAAAAAAAACGTAATTTTATTGCTTCAATTGTTTATAACAAAGTAAAAAACCATAGATGTGAGTGGAAAACATAGCAAAATATCTCTAGGAATCTTTGTTAATGTGATAGCACAGTTGGTATCCTGATAGTATTTTTTACACAATATCAGTTAATTTTTGCTCTATTAATTGGTCTAATAATTTTTTCACCCCCGAGAAGGGGGAAAAAGCAACCCCCGGCACAGGATCAACTTTGAAGCAGAGGGTGAGTAGTACTCAAAGCGAAATTTTTAGGAAAATAGATGCTGCTTGGTCAAATTACCCTGAAAAATGGTCATTGGACTGCTTAGCTTCAATTATACACATGGCATCTATAGTGAACGATAGATAGAGTTCGAAAAATGTTTTAGTGTAAATGAAAAGTGCGGATCAGCACAAAAATTTAAAACGACAGGAAAAACTGAGTAACAAAGGTCCTTTCCATAAAAACAATGTAAAGCATAAACGCGCAAATCATTATGGTGCGTTCCCACAATTTGTTTAGTGTATTGTGTTCAATTTGATTGAATTACTTCATTGATTTTTAAACTTCTACACCTTTTCTAAAACATTCCGTCGCGCTAATGCTAATCGTAAAAGTGTTTTTACTTATAAAATATCGACAGTATTGACATTCGTGTTTCGGATCCCGAGCTATTAGGACGCTTGGAATTTCGTGTATGTACTCCGAACTTTTCGGTGGCTTTGATCCCGTCTGAAGAGACGGCGCTTATTGTTGTTTTTTTCGTTACGATTTCGCGAGTTAGTAGCTTCGTTCGTAACGACCGCTAAGCCGCTTTCATTTTGTTTCTTTTGTGTTTACAAAAGCGCATCATTTGTTGTTAAACCCGCATTTTTGTTTGCTCAATCAATGAACATTACATCGCTATTTTTTGTGTAACGTGTTGTCCAGACGAAGCTCTAAGAAACTGTTCCAGCTGTTACGGGGCTAGCCTCTGAAGAAAGAAGACCCAAGAAAACACCAGAACTTCCGGACGTAAAAGGTTAGTGATAACTTTTATTTGGTGATTCGTTTATGTGACGGCACGTGTTTATTGATTGTTCCGCTAAAGGTCCTTCGTCAATTATATACTTGCATTGAACCAGCATTGAATTAAAACTGCAACATCTAATTCAAACATTTTTTTGAATATTCTCTATGGAATGTGCATCGAAGACATTTCACATTAATTACAAACAACTGCGTACAATTTACTTAATCATCAAATGTAATTCATTATCATTAAAACTATTCAATTAGGAGGAAAATCGTTTGATTGACATTGTTTTCAATTAAAGCATAAAATGAGTTTCGCAACGTTGTCACACGAACGGTCGCCAATGTCGTTATGACTGGACAGCCCAGCAAAAAGTTGCATAATGGAATTAGGTAGACAAGGCGAGGCGCTGAAACCAAACAAGTGTTGAATGGAATCGAGTTAAAGAGAAAAGACAAGGTCGGCAGACCTACAAAACTCTTAATGTGTAATCGTGGGGATGCATTAATTCAATAAACGGAACTTATGACTCTTCGAACTCAAAGTAGATTGGGTGTAAAATATGGCATTTCGATTTATTCGTATTTAGGTGATACTAAAGAAATCGCAACACCTAGAAGGACCTGTTTGAATTTAATATTTTTTTGGTACAACATAGACGCAATAATATGGAGTAAATGATTAAAATTTGAATCAAAAATACCAGAGTTAAAAAAATAGTATTAAGTTTGTTAATAATGTGTTTGTCCACTGAGTTTGTCTATCCAGTCCGCAGAATGCTTTGGCATTGATTTAATAAACTGATCTATTTTTTCTAAGGTAATAGTACCCCAAGCTACGTGTATTTCATGCCCTAGAAACTCCCAAGTTCAGCGTCGAACTACTGGTTGATCTCTGGTCATATGTTTCCTGAAACGGAAGGCTTTATATTGGCAATCCAAGATCAAGTAATTCCAACTAAGAACTATCTAAAGTACATCGTTAAAGAGCCTTCTATCAACAACGACCGATGCAGACATGGTTGCCAAACATCTAAATCTATCCAGCATATTACAGGAGGTTGCCAAGCATTCGCTGCAATTGAATACAAAGAAGGACATGATGCTGTGGCAAAAGTACTGAACCAGGAACTAGGGCTGAAACTTGAGCTATCACAGTCGATAAGAACACCCTACTATATATACAAACCAGAATCTATTTTAGAAAATTACAACTACAAACTGTATTGGGACCGGACGGTATTGACTGATCGGACTGTTGCTCATAATAGACGAGATATAGTTTTGGTAGATAAAGTCTCTAGAAAAACAACCTTAATTGACATAGCAATCCCTAACAACAATAATATAAACATATAAACATTAAAAAAATACAGAGACAATGGGACATGAACAACACTCGAACAGTACCAATTGTTATGTCAAAAACAGGAGTATTCCCAAAACATCTATTAAACAATTTGAAATACTTCGTTCTGAACGAACATCTTTACCAACTGATGCAAAAAGCCGTCCTGTCACGACGCCAACCACGGGCCTGATAACCTGGCAAGGGCTCCCACAGAGCTAAACCCTTTTGATATGTAGTATATCTGGTGTTTAGTGAATTTTCCCCTAAAGGTATGCTATGCGTGCCTTAGAGGGAGTGTGCTGCCATACACTGTATGGTCAAGACGGGATATTTCCAGAAACTCGCAGAAATTTCTGATCTACACAGAGTCATATGCCAGGTTGATAACTCAACACCACTGCGACTGGCTCAAAACGTCCAATTAAACCAGACTACTAATCAGAAACTCCTGAAATGGGAAGAGAAGCCCCTTTATGGAAGACATATAAATGACGTCAACCAAGATTATGTCGACAGTGCAGCTTCGAACTACTGGTTGAACTCTGGTCATATGTTTCCTGACAATCCAAGATCAAGTAATTCCAACTAATAACTATCTAAAGTACATCGTTAAAGACACTTCTATTAACAACGACAGATGCAGGTACGGTGCTAAACATCTGAATCTATCCAGCATATCACAGGAAGTTGTCAAAAGTTCGCTGCAACTGAATACAAAGAACGACACGATGCTGTGGCAAAAATACTGCACCAGGAACTAGCACTTGAACTTGAATTTGAACTATTACAGTCAGTGAGATTACCATACTACAAGTACAAGTGTGTGTTTTACATAAAAGTACGACAAACCACAGCAATAGCAGATGTAAATGACTGCCAAATGTAAACTCGGCGTTTGTGTAGACGTTTGTGGACGCTTGTTAAGGTTGGAAAGCGTGGAAACTTACCATTAGATAACATAGATTTGTCGTGCTCGTAGTGTTCGTACACCAAAAAAAACACAGTCGCGAAAGTGAACCAAAATATGCCGACAACCTTTACCGGACGTCGTCGTTCGCAACAACTGCAACGTTACTATGAATTATACAAGGATACGACAATCTCGCCGACAAGATACTGCTACTTAATATCTAATGTAACATTTTTTGGGAATAATTTAAGTCGATTTGTAAACAGTAAGAACCATTCGCGTCGTGTCACAGTTTGGTTTAGTGTTTGGATTTTAGAAAATAATAACTACAAGCTGTACTGGGACCGCACGATACGATACGACATAGTTTTGTTAGATAAAGTCTTTCTGAAAACAACATAGCAATTCCTAACAACAATAATATAAATATCAAGTAGGCTGAGAAAATAACCAAATATGAGGATTTGGAATTTCAAATAAAGACTCAGTGGGATATGAACAATACACGAACTGTACAAATTGTTGTGTTAACGTCAGGACTAGTCCCACAACATCTATTCAACAATTTAAAATACCTCGGTCTGGACAAAAATTTTGAACAACAGGAACAGGAACAGCCCGGACGGTCAGGAAGTTTATGGGAAACTGCCACCACGACTCTAACCACAGGCCTGAAAACCTGGCAAGGTCTCCCACAGAGCTAAACCCTTTTGATATCTGGGATATCTGAGCTTTAGTGAATTTTCCCTTAGAGGGAGTGTGCTGCAATACATTGTATGGTCAAGTCGGGATATGAACTTTTATTAATAAGATAATAGAAAAAAAAATACAATACAAGTATTGGGAAGTTTCAGCTGTAGTTTACCCTGCTAGCTGTTCTTACAACTGAAAGTCTATGAAAGACGATGTTACTGGTCCATGAGCGGATCCAAAGCACTATACAGCGGTCGAGGCTGCATTTATTGGTGTCCAAGCGCTGATAAGAATACAATTTGCCCCGGATTCTAAACAGGAGTGATCGTTTCCAGTGCGGGAGCCCCCCGTCCGACACCTCAAACGGCATCGTCTATCCCCCTCTCTCAAGGGCATGCACATGAATAAGACTCAGAGTTCACAAATGTCCGTCCAGGGGCTATTCCTAGTTGTACCATTTGCCCCTGCGAGGCCAACCACCAGCCTTATGTGATTATTGCCATATTCTAATTGTAATTCCTTATACATTGTATTATATAAAACTTGAACAATTATGTAAAATACAGATTAAATTTGCAATTCTGGCTTCAGACATGTCCACAAATAAAATATGAGACAATTATAGGAACATTTTTGAATAAATATTTAATAAAATAGTCGGAGCAAATTTGCGATACGATAAATCAGTGTTTATTACTAGCTAGATAGTGGACGTCAGTAAATACAAAAAATCGGAAAAACTTGTTATCGAAGTTGTTTCGACACAAATCATCGAACTGCTCGAACTACTACCTGATTCACCTTGAAAATGTTAAACAACTAGTTTTTGATTTAAACTGAATAGCTTGTTAAAATACTTATCGGTATGTTTGTTGTAGTCAAGGCAAATAAATACACTCGTAAACAATATTATCGAATATTTTTTGTTATCATTATTACTAAAGTATCATTTTTGATGATAGGTATATAAGTTTAAAAGAGACATCGGTAGTTGTATGGAAAACATATCGAAAAACCCTAATAACATATTCATTTCGATTTTTTATGCAAACATAGTCCAAATTGTATTCGTAAGCGTTTACCAAGGGTGTCATGTTCCCCCAAAAAGATTTCATTGGGGGTCAGGTGATGTCACGTTTAAAAATATATTTTGAACTATAACTAGAATTTTGTTTGTCTTATAATTATATTTCCGGATTGCCTACAGAACTTGACACCCAATTTTCAATTCCTTTAGCACCGCTTCATGTTTTTGATGTCGTATAATTATTTTTTGTTTATTATAATTTCCAAGGGCTATTAAATGTTATTTTTGAAACTTTTTGACATTTTCCACATTTGTGCTGTTTATTCGGATTTCGTTTTTTGACATTTTTGTTGTTTACTACCATTTTTAACATTTTACGAGGCGTTTGATATTTTTTTGATATCTTTTGATATATTTTTTTCATGTTTGATATTTTTTAACATTTTGGACATTTGTTTTCATTTTTGACATTTTTTGGTGTTTTTTTACTTTTTCCAATTTTTTTAGGATTCTTAAAAGTTTTTACCATTTTTTTAAACCCCTCAATTCCAATATTTTATTTTTACTTAATAGTGATATTTCCCTTCCACCAGCCTTAAATAGCCCATAATCTCAATAACCCTCTTAATAGCTTTGTAATTACATCCCTAAATTTCTTTGCAATAGTTTTAGGGATTTAGTATTTAGTTCAACTTTGTATTCTGAAGTAGCCAGTAACCTGGTGAAACAATATAGTCATTAGTAAATAAATATAAGTGAAAATTACCCCTAAGTCCTCTTTAAATAAAAATTAAAATGAATTTTCACCAAGTAAAAACTTAAACAATCATCAGTTTTTACCATTCCTGGAAAAACTGTCTCATATAGAATACAAAGATACATTTACAATAGCAAGTTTTGATATAGTAAGTCTTTACAATAATATTCCTGTTTCAAAAACACTTCCTATAGTAAAACAACTACTAGAACGGGACTCTTCATTAAATCAACGAACTCAGTTATCAATTGAAACAATAATGAAACTACTAACATATTACACTAAAACTACATGCTTTCAATTAAACGATGACTTTTACCAACAAGATTTTGGCATGGCCATGGATTCTTGTCTCTCACCGGCATTAAGTAACATATTTATAAAAAAAAGTAATTTTACCAAAAGAAAATAAATTACCCTACAAAATTTATAAACAAAGAATTAAACAAATGAGTTTAAATCAACCTTTTCAAGACCATGGAAGTCCAAGGAAACTTCGAGAACTTGCTTTTATGTTTTTTTTTTGGGCAATAACACCACAATCGAAATAAAAATACGTATGTTGAAGGAAAACCGAACGTATCAAAGTCTATTCTGATGTAAATTGCAAAATGAAAATTTGATTTTGCAATTTACATCAATAAATATAAAGTCATTGACAACGAAGTCAGAAAAGACTTTGAAACGTGTGGTTTTTCTTCAACATACGTCGTTTTATTTCGATTGTTGTGTTATTGCCCAAAAAAACATAAAAGTAATGAAGAATATGCCACAAACAACGTTTAGAAGACAAAGAATTAAATAGACTTGAACAGAAAACAAACCATCGAAATCAATCCGGAACTTCTATTAGTAACAAAACTTCTCAGGACAGCCACACTATGGATACAACTATTCCATACATACAGGGTCTCTCAGTAAGATTGAAAAGAGTGGACAACAGATCTAATGTAAAAACAGCAATCAACAAATAAATTGAAATAACTAATATCGAAAAAAAAAAAAAACAAACAACAAAACTCACAACTCAAAAAACTGCATATACAAGATTCCTTGCGACTGCAATAAATTTTATATTGGAGAAACATCGAGACCATTAAACGTACGAATTAATGAACACAAGAATTACATTAAGAAACGACAATTTGAAAAATCGAAAATTTGTGAACATGCTTGAAACGTAGGCCATAAAATACAATTTGGCAATTCAACTATACTTCACAAAGAACAACATAACAAAAAATAACGAAAAATAAAAGAGTCTGCGTTAATTTCTTTGAATGAAGACGATTGTATCGCTTCTACTTCTGTAGAACCCAATAGCGGGATAGTTCATAAGGTTTTTCCCAGGTTTTCCATTATGATTACGGAATTAACAATATTCTTTAATCACATTTTTGGCCAATGCACTATCTTATAACAAAGTCGCACCTAGAAGCGCCACATAAAATTTTGAAGATTCTTGAAATTCTTCAAATTTGAAAGTAACTTTGTTATTATATGATCTCTAGAATCTCATAAGTCAACTAATAGCAATTGTCAAACACTTTAATTCTACTTGTTTTCTGAATGATACTTGTGGCATATTTTTCAATGTCTAAGTACTTCTTGGGAAATAACACCACAGTTTAAAGAAAATTGCTGTATATTCCAAACGTTTCAGGCTATAATGGATGTAAACCATTTTCTCTCTCCTAAAAATAAGTCCAAATGATTTTGTATAGAAAATGTTCGTCTTTCTCAATCCTGATTAATATGAATTCGAAAGATCAGTTAAATTCTTAACTAATGAGAATGCAAACGGATGGTTCTTATGTTGTTTTTAGGATCTTCTGAATACTAATCATAGATATTCCCACATTTCTTTCTACATCTACTGAGGAATTTTCTGGATATGCTCTTAAGCATGCGAAGACTGTAACTTAATTCTCTTTATTATCTAGGACAGGTTTCCCTTTTTCTTGTTTTTTCACAAATTGTTCATCTGTTCTTCAATTGTGAACGAACCCCGTCAGCGTGTCATGAGTGGGTGTTGGTCTATCCGAGTATTTTAATTTACGTATGGGGATTCAAACATAAAATCCGTTTGAAAAAAAAAGAGTTAACACTATTTTCGAGATTTTCAGGTTTTATTCAGGAAAATCCTGGTAATTTTTGACCTGGGCCTCTTTGTTTCCAAAAAAATATTTTTTAGAAAGCTGCATGTGTCAAAATTTTCAAAAAGTTTAAGACAGGATATTTTTAATAAAGTTATATTGAAATTCATCATAGATTCTAAAAATGCTTTAAAAAATAGGATGTTCCATTTATAAAAACAAAGTTTGGGTCGTAGATGACTGAAAGTATTTTAACTGAAACCAGCTCCTCGAAAACCCCCTGTATACTAATTTTCAGGTAAATAGTCATAGTAGTTTCTGATATACATATCGACTCAGGTCATCGTGGTATATACCCTGACATTAAATATAAAATTAACCATAACTTGAAAACTATCGGTCATCGGACTTTGCGGCCATGAAAATCTACAAAATAGGAAAATTTCAGCCAAATCCACGGTGGGCCACTTTCCATTAGGAACGTGCGGGGTCCTTTCATTTATATCGCCTGGGTCATAGATGCGAGACGTCTTAGTATGTTTTTCCTGAATTGTATTTTTTTTTAGTTATAGAAGTGTTTATATTTCTATATAAAACAATTTTTTGCAAACGAATCAACAATATTTTGAAACTACGACTTAATATCTAAAAATTTGGGAAATTAAGATCAACTGTGTACACAAAATGAAAGAATGAACCTGTCTTATATAATTTAGCTTCGACGTAACATAATATCAAAATCGGATCAGAAGACAATTCTGCAGAAAATAGAACTGCTATAGATTCATTGTATATCTAAAAATGTCTATGCCAATGCCATCTGTACGTCACAAATCCGTTAGATTTTGTCCATTAGAGTGATTCAAATCTTGGTAAATACAGAAGTCCCAAAAATGACTTTATCTTTTTCGAAGTAATGTCTTTCATGTGCTCTTGTTATTGCCAAGGCGACACAAAATCCTCATATTGGTTATCAGATTATTTGTATAGAGGATATTATTCAACATAGGATCTGTAATGAAAAGTGTCCAACTTCCATATTCTGTTAGGCACTTTTAGCTGCCCTGCTACATCTGGTTGATCTCGGATAATGTTTTCCGATCTTGTGTGTGTGTTTGTTCGATGACAGACTTGCCATTTTTTTATTATTTTTTTGTTTTTTTTTATTTTTTTTTTTGTTTTTTTTAATTGCCCAAGCATTTGCTACCGATACAACAAATTTAATTAAAAGCTGATTTTCATATCGAAATATGTTAATGGAAACAATTTTTTGCACCTGAGTATATTTAAATTATTAGCCACGTGTATCATTTATATAATTTGCACCAAATCCTTAAATACACATAGTCGTTCAGAAATTTCGTAGCAATTGTCATATTTTGCTCGAAAGCCGCATGTTCCTATTATTTCGTTATCTACTTCGCAACATAATATTTCTGTTGATCACCTCTGCAATCATTTTCAGACATTGTTACGGCTAAACCGTAATGAAGTGTGTTCTTCTTATCATTAAAGATGATTACCGTACAATAAATGGTAATCATAATGATAGCGTGTTGGTAATAATAGACTGGAAATCCTTGGATTTTATAGTATACCATAGGTACCATCGACGGTAATACAAATTGTATTCGTACAAGGTTCATACAAAATTAACTAAAGCGTCTATATATTTCTGTTTATGAGTGGACATCAGTTAAGGGTTTTATTTTCTACTTCCCTTACAATCGGTCTGATTTTATATTTTCAGATTTTCTTTTGTAATGAAACTAATCCTTTACTCCAGTCTTATTTTGTAAATCAAGCAAACTATTTATACTGTACAGTGCATCCCATTTTGGTTGAGATTGCCAGGTTACTCGGTTGTTATTGAAGATAGAGTCTTGCGGTTTTCACATACCTGTTCTACTTTTTTGTGAAACTCAGGATGGCCATATCAGATTTTGCATAAGTGTTTCCATTTATAAGATACAGGGCGATTTTGATAATTTATACTTTTTGGACCCCTTCTATATCTACGAAGTTATTAGAAATACTATTGCGCTAAGAACTACGTCTAATAGAAAATTCTGCATGAAATCCAGTGGAGTACTCAATTTTTTTTCCGAGTATGGTTTTGAAGATACTACAAAACATTATATATTTTTAAATGGAACACCCTGTATTTTATTAATTCATTGAATTCGTTATTTTTTTCCCTTTAAAATAATGTATAATACAATACACATGGTATTATTAGAAATGCTAAAAACACTAAAAAGCTGAGTTTTTTGCTAGTAGGCCATGTATTTTCCATTTAAAAGGAGAATCAAACAAATAATTCCATTTGAGATTTTTTATAGGAGTTTATCAACAAAGAACTATAATGTTAACAATAATTCAATAACATGAAACACGAAATTTAGGTACCTAAAAGCAACTAATAAATAGTTATACATCGTTCATTATGTATAACCAACATAACAAGTATTACAAATCAAATATCTATCTTAAAATTAATTTTGGACATTATTTATTACCTTATTGATTTAACTGTTCAAATTTTTTGTCCATTTTGTCTATTTCAATAGATTCCCTAACATCTATTGAAATAGAAAAACGTAAAACAAACCTTAATAAACGGGAGAATGCGCAACGCCTCCCACACACTTGGAGAGCTGCACTAACAGACCGCTATATTAGCATTAAAATAAAATCTCCAGAAAAAGAACAAATAACGGGAATACTCTTCCTAGACCTAAGAATATCGCAATGACAAGCGGACCTATAACCCGTCAAAGGGCAAGAGCTCTAATGGGCCAGAGCGAACAAGACCACGCCCCCCGGTCAATAGCATAAAAGCAGAGCAAATTATATATATATATATATATATATATATATATATATATATATATATCTGTAGGTAAAAGTTATGTTAACAAATGACAGTGTTAGTTTTTATTACCCACGAGACTATTAAACTAGTAGCAGCATAAAAAATCGATCTAACGCTGCCAGCTTATGTAAATCAGTAATGAATTTTCACCTTTGCGATGTCAATCAATGTTCCCAAGCTAATTAGACCTGCCAGACTCCACACATAACTCCTCATTAGTGTAATTAGCATCATTATAACAATGTTTTCTCTACAAGAAGTGCTGCATTGAAAGATGACAATATTGTTGAATATGTAATATGGTTAATGAACTGCGGGCTATATTAGCTTTCACTAAACAAGCGATTTGTTTCTAGCACCACCTTGATTGATTTCAAATACTGTGCTGTTGGAAAAAATTTCCCGACGTAAGTGCATAATTGGTAGGAATTATCAAGAAATTGTTTCCTTTTTTCGGCAATTTAATAATAATCAATTAAATCGATAGGCTTTCTGCTATACAGGTGTTTCAATATGTACATATTCTTGAGAATAATTTTATTATTATTATAATTATTGCGTGTTTTCGTGTGATTTCTGTCTGGCTTTCCATTTTCATTTCGCAAAACACTGTGGACGATGGTTTTCCTTATATTCTGAAAAAAGATCTCAGGCATGATTGCTACAAAATGACCGAATGCAAGAAACGAAAATATAAAACCCTATCAGTTCAGAGACAACTACAAACTTGGTGTGCCCTGGGCACGAAATTAATAAATTTTCACGATGAATGATTTTTTTTTGTTAAAATAAACACACTTATATTTATTTACTATTAACAATATTGTTTCACCAAGTCATGGCTTCTTCATAATGTCAAGTAGAACTAAATGTAAACACCTAAAACTATTGCAAAGAAATATAGGGATGCAATTATAGAGCTATTACGAGAACTAGTGGTCGCCCAGTGGTGGAAATTCGACCCTATTTCATGAAATTGTAAAAAGTATATTTTTATAAGAAACAGTGTTATGGAGAATTCAGAGAAGTAGATGTAATGACCAAAATTGTTCACTCATATTGACAAATCTATTGAAATAAACAGAAAATAAAAATGTAATCAAATAGGTAGATTGTTCTTTGCAACCTAAAAATTTTCGTCATTTGCGGTTTCAATCAAGTTCAGGAATATTAAAGAAAAGAGAGGACCAACAACCCTAGGGGAACTTAATATTTTTTATTTATTCTCTATTGTCCGCTGTCTGAAATTTTTTATACAACACCTTCGGGAAGGTTGTGATAATAATATATTAATCAAATAATTAAATTTACATTACAAACAGAATTTTTAGTATGAAAGTTACTGCAATAACAACGCTTGCATGCCACTTCCAGCAGTACATGCTCTAAGAATATATCTATCGCTCCCTTCATATGTAATTACTCAATGTTTTGAGTTTTGACCGTCTGGCGGCGACGGCACCACAGATCAAATAGGCGGCACTGTCAGTTGTTTGACGTTGACAATATGGACGTAAATAATGAATATTTATTATATTTCATTTAATGAATGAACCAATATTATAAATTAATATAAGCATTCTGCACTGAAGGTCGTCAGTAGCTACTAAACAAAACAAAAATGAAGAAAATCGGTTGAGAGACACAGGAGAAAATGGTACCTAATCATTTTGTCTTTGCCTATTTATATATAGATTATTGAAATTATGGGATATTTAAGCAGGTAGGGGGGAAATATCACTATTAAGAAAGAACAAAATATTGGAATTAAGGAGTTTAAATGGAAACAATTATGTTTGTAATGAGTTTATATATTTCTATTGGAATGATTAAGTAATGGGGATGAATTGGTTTCGGTTTGATCACTTAAGAGGAATTGTGAATTTTTGTTTTTATTAATTTCTAGTGGCTCTAAAAGATATGATTTTTTACTTTTTTGTAGATAATTTTCATTCGATAAAGGGTCGGCAGAGGTTGACTTATTATAATTGTGGCACTCAAAAGCTTTGTTATGTTCATCCCATCTTGTCCTGAATGATCTTCCCGTATGACCGAGGTAGAAACTAGGGCAACTACCACATGTCAACTTATAGACACCCGAGTTATTTTTGTTAATTTTACCTTTACTCTTTCTTATATGTCTTCCTAATTTGTTATTCGTTTTAAAACCTGTATTAATGTTCCTGTTTAATAAAAATTGGGCTATTTTTTGAAAGGGAGAACGATAAATGTGATACTTTGATATAATTTGAAATGGTTATTAGTGGTAGGAGGATATACTTCATTTAAAGCCTTTTTATTTATTTTTTTGGTTAACTTGTTTTCGATAATTTGAGCCGTCATTTGCAGTGGTATGAACATAATACATATAGGAAAATAAAGAGTTTTAATCCATAAATTTTATTTTTTAAAAGATATTCTTACAGAAAGAAATTTAATAAATGTGTGTCGGTTTTGAGAACTCAGTATTTTTGTTTGGTTGTAGTTCACGTAATCCGATTAACATTGTGCCTAGTTCTTTGACCTTTTTCCCTATTAGATAAGAAGAAGAAGGACAAACAAAATGAAACAACATATTAAAAGAACCAAAGACAACAGACTACCTAAACAGATAATAAAATGGAACAACATGAAAGAATCGAACTCAAGAAACTACCTAAATAAATAGTAAAATATGGCCTGGACCACTACGAAACCCAGACGTAGGAGGTAAAGCTGGATCTAATGAAGATGATATAGGCTCAAAGCCCATATCTCGGAATGAAGAAAACGATGTTCTATGTTGGTATATACTGTGGGCTATATTAGCTTTCACCTTACAACCGTTTTGTCTCAAGCACATTGATTTATTTGAAACACTGCTATTAGAAAATATTTGCCGACATAAGTGTATAATTGGCAGGAATTATGAAGAAAACGTTTCCTTTTTTCGACAATTTAATAACAATCAATTACAAATCGATAGGCTGTCTGCTGTACAGCTGTTTCAATATTTACCTGTTCTTCGGAATAATTATTATATTAATTACGCATTGGATATGGGAGTATGAATAACAGATTTTACTTTCTTTGACTAATCTCTTCACTTCAGTGAAGGCCGTTTCACAGACAAACGCTTCTATAGGTCGAATTTCACTTCCGAAATCCTAAAAAACGGATAATTAGACAAGATATATGCAACTGATAGGTTCATTCATGGTGAATGTACCGATTGAGATATGTGTTTAGCTGAAGGCTATATTTCTGTCGAAAATGATTGTTGCGAATCGACGGTTAATGAATACACTCCTTAAAATCTAGCATGGTTGCTTAATTTTAGAAGGCAATTTGAAAATTTATCGTTTAGAAATTTTGGATCAGACTAGTATTTGATTATTACGAGACTAGGAATGTAAAGAAAATACTTTTACTTCAAAAAGTTGTCAGTTTCAGCTACACAACACTATTAAAGCATAAGCGATAAGTATATACTAAATTCTCGGGACTGTTTTTCTTAAATCTCTATACGAACGTTCTTATAAGACTCATTTCAATTATCGCAACTACTACTTAGATATATAATATTTTATAAATAAATATATATAATTGTATGATTTTATTCTTGAAAAAGAAATCCCTAGTTTTAGGTATAAATTTAATGTGTAAATTAAAGAAAAACTACATCAACAAGTACATACAGTGAAAGAGAGAACCTTCGAGTTTTGTTTAAGATCAGTACACTTCACTATGGGATCCATTTGTTGCCCTGCACACGTCGAGACGATATTCAAATTCTCGCCATGTATTCACCAACATATAAGGTGTATCTGTCCCAACCGCCGTGACGATTCTTTCCCGTAAATGGTTTATGTCTCGGATTTTTTCACTGTACACAAAATTTTTTATGTGTCCCCAAAAGAAAAAGTCCAGAGGGGTTAAGTGCGTGCTTCGTGGTGGCCAAGCAATTGGGCCAGCTTTCCCTATCCACCTTCCCGGAAAGCGAGTGTCTAGAGCTGCGCGCACATGGTTACTGTAATGAGGAGGGGCGCCATCTTGTTGGAAAAACACAATCCGTTTTTCCGCCTCAATATCTTCCATTTGGGGAAAGACATACTCTGTCAACATGTCGTAGTAAATGTCTCCATTTATTGTTCGTTCTACAAAAATGAAAGGACCAATCACACGATCAACCATCAAGCCGCACCAAACATTAACTTTGGGAGAGTCACGATGATGCTAAATAACTTCATTTGGTTGCTCTGCCCCCAAACTCTGCAGTTATGACGATTTACTGTCTCACTTACATGAAATGTAGCCTCATCAGAAAAAAAATATTTTTCAAAAAATTTTCATCATCATCATTTCTGTTTAAAAAGACAATAGCAAACTCTAGCCTTTTGGTTTTATCAGTAGGTTTTATTTCATGTAACAGTTGCAATTTGTAGGTACGCAAATGTAATCTTTTACGTACAACATCATAGACCGTACCTTTAGGAACGCCTAATTGAAGACTACGTCTGGCCAATGACTTTTATGGGCTCCGAACACACGAAACACGGATCTGTTCAACAACATCTTCAAAAGTTCTAGGCCTACCGGGTGATTTCGCTTTTAAAACACTACCGGTTTCCTTGAAAGAATTTAGCCAATGACGGATAGTTTTTAGTGTAGGAGGTTCACCGCAATACTGACATCTAAAATTACGTTGGACTGTTATAACAGACTCAGTTTGCACTAACCAAATAATAACACACTGCGGTTTTTGTTGCGCACCGCACTGCACGCCCGAGCACAACTGAGGGAACTGTTCCCTGGCGCCGTCTCAAGGTCAAGCAGATCTGCCAACTGCAGGGAGGTAAAACTTAGACAGTTGCTGAATCAAATACCACAAACTAGAATAGTGTATATCACTTTTTACAGATTCTATGACATATTAAAACTAGAGAGTTCTTTTTCAAACACCCTGTATATTCTACCGCGTACTAAATGGGAAGCTCCCTATTTTATCGTAACCAACAAATATGAATTTGGCATGTTTTAGGTTCATTCCAACAGATGGCAACAACAATTGTGACCGTAAAAAAAATATAACTGTTTCTGTTATTTTCAGCTGTTATATTCAAATAGCAATAACAATTCCAACTGTTATTTAAAAATAGCAGTTTTGCCCATCTCTACTAAATGTAGTTACTATTCGACATATTCATTATTCAAATTCTCCATCAACTTGTTGCAGATATGCCTCTTAGATCACCCTGTATACGGCGTACAATTCAGGGCACAAACTCCAACGATCCGTCACCGAGTGACTCGTTTTTTGAACAACGTAACAAAATATCAAATTAATTACAACTAACGAGATTTAACAACAAACATTTCACTAACAAAGTGGAACAAATTTGCACCATACAGCAATTACAACAAAATCGCAAACGTATCACTTTATCCGCATTCCGGATAGCGACGACTTCGATGATGGTACGACGGCCGGTGCTGGTACGTTTGATGAAACCCGAGTGCGAAACCGTTACCGTCAAAAATAAAAGTACCGTCAGCCTTTCGAGCATGTAGGTCATGGGATGTCAAGTTAAGATTTTGCTCAATATAAAACGCCTGAATTAATGCGGGCGAATGAAAGCACCGTACCAACCTTGACTTAAAGGAAGGCCCTCGTAATCAGACACACCATATTTCATATTTCGTTATTTACAAGCAGGCTTGAGTTAAGAATTTGATAAAACAGTGATTTGTGTAACTAATCATTTATTTAGTTTATGTTTAAATATATTTTTTCCGTATAACGATTATGTCGACATGGACTACAACTTGTACAACATATTCTCCTGAAATGGTGTGGAGTGATTTTTTGCACGTAACTATAAAATCTCTGATTACAAAGAAATTAATTTCAGATATGCATGCTCCGAATAACTTCGAACAATTATAGGGCACGACATATCATAAAAAAATAGTGTCTATTTAGTGGATAAAATAAATAATAATTTATAAAAAAGTATCGACTTCAGCTGACTTAAAATAAAAAGTGTGCAATCAATCACCATTTTCAAACATATCTTTTTTTATCTGATTTTGTTTTTAAAGCTTCAACCTCAAAGGGTTATTAGCTTGTAAGTTGTTTGGGTTTATTATATAGGCTATTTGCTAGGTAAAAGATACAAATACATAAGTTACTTAATAGGCTACGATTATGATTTTTTTTTGGATATGTATATTTGTTTTAGAAATCCTATAATATTTTTTGAATTTGAGGACGCGAGATGTATGACCGACATCTAGGATTTTCGAGAGAATCAGCACACAGAGGGTTCCGAATCTGGAGCCGTTCCGTGTAATTGCTGTTTTCCTTAACTCCTAAGACAGAATGTCACGACAAAATTTTCAGGTTACTTCACCTGTCAGAGATATTGAATACTCTTTTCGAGGTGTCATTTCTTTGTACGCAAGACAATATATATTATATTATATATACATACATTGTTTCTGGTCAGGGAATCTTCATCAGTTGCGCTTCCCACAATTGAATGTCCTCTCGAACACTTCTTTATGTAATTGAAACATTTCGTTAAATTTGAAGACGCGAGATGTAAGACCGACGTCTAGGATTTACACGGCTCCAGATTCGGAACCTCTGTGTGCTGATTCTCTCGAAAATCCTAGATGTCGGCCTTACATCTCGCGTCTTCAATTTAACGAAATGTTTCAAATACATTAAGAAGTGTTCGAGAGGACATTCAATTGTGGGAAGTGCAACTGATGAAGGTTCCCTGACCAGAAACAATGTATATTATATATAATATATATTGTCTTGCGTACAAAGGAATGACACCTCGAAGAGAGTATTCAATTTTTTTGAGTTTGCAGTTTCACCTAAAACTACCTGTAGGTCCCTCACAATTCCGCACTGGTCGAGCTCATATTCGTACATAGGACACTCAACAATCAAATGTTTAACACTTAGTACTACATCACATGCGTAACATACTGGTTCCTGTTCACCCGAAAGCAAATGACTGTGTGATAGGTGGTTGTGTCCAATTCGTAGTTGAGAGAATTCTCTGGTTAAAACGACTGTCAGGGAATTCTTCCATGATAGTCCTGATGTTTTCACTTCGGCCAACTTCGATGAATTCCACTCCACTTGCCATTTTTTGGTAATTGCTTGCTTGATAAGAGGTTTAGTATTGGATGCTGAGGGTATACCTGGGATAAGGAGTCTAAGGCACTTAGGGAGACTGATTTATCTGATTTAATTAAGATACAATTCAATTAAAAATCTTAGCGTATTCTTTATCTCTCTCTCTTTTTCTCCCTCTCTCTTTTTCCCTCTCTAATTTTTATTCTTTGTCTATACTTTCCAAATATATTTTAACATTTTTATTTGTTTTATTATTTGGACCACTTTCTATACATGTAACAAATTCACTCTATATTGTACCCCCACTGTATATGTTTCTGTGTACTGGTCACCCCTATATAATGTATTGGTCTATCATTTTCTGAATCACCCTGTACAACTATAATTCAACTAACCACAATATTACATATCTTTAAAACCATCCACTATTGACTATATTTTTTATTAAATTATTCATGCATACCAATGATGTTACTTCACCCATATGTGTACTATTATTCCATTTAACTGCTCATGGTCTACCCTATATAACAAAATTCACCTTTTTGAACCACATTTTATGACTATAATTTTACTCTACCATTTATTTTATTCACCCAGTGTATGTAACTGCGTCCTACGTCCTATAATTCAAATATCCTAACTGTTTATGCTTACATAACAAATTTTCGATACACCCTGAAAAACAATAATTTTACCCCAGCCTTACTTTAAAGACCTTGTCTAAGCAACTGCTTATGTTCCAAACTATATAACTTTTTTAAACCACCCTGTATTATTATACTCTACCTTATATTTCAACCAGCCTGTATATTCAACTGCTTCTGACAATTTTTAAAGCCTTTTGTATAACTGTAATTATTCTCCGTCCTATAACACAAATATCCACTCTGTATAACTATAGTTTCCTCCACTCTTCCTCCTATGCAACTAGTTATGTGCCACCCAATACAATGTTTTTAAAACCACCCTGTATAATTAATTCAAACTTATATTTCAACCATCATTGTATGCAACTGCTAATGTACCACCTTATTCCACACTGAAATCTCAAAAAAAAAATTTTCGTTTTAATAAGCTAATCTGCTTTCTGCAACTGCTTACTTTTTCGTCTCTAAAATAAACTTTCTTCAGCATCAAAATGAAAATCAGTACAAACTCCCTATACGACATACTTTCATGGCATATCTTGACATTTAAACTAGATATTTATGATTGAAATTTCACATCACCATGATGTTTACAGTTTTTGTACATATCTTTCCGATTTTCAGAATAATGGTATGTTTTACGTTATAGAAAAATGTAGGAATCAAGGAATCAACATCTTTTTGTAGTATATACAATTTATAATATTCAAATTGCGTGAGCAGTTTTAGAGAAAACAGTGAAGATTCATTGAAAATCGCTGAAATCTAGGCCCTTATTTACTTTTTTTCTGATTTTCTAGAAAACCGTAAATCTCATGTTATAGACAATTATGTGGAAGCTTTCTGTAATGTCCTTAATATAATGTAGTTTAAATCATCAAAATTGCCCAAGCCGTTTTTGCATAATCGCTCATCATACATAAAAAAAATGTAGAGGAATTGATAACCTCCTCCTTTTTGAAAGTCGGTTAAAAAGTAAAATTTTGTTTATATATATATGCAAGGCTATTCAAGCATTTTTCTAATCTTGACTAAGTTTATTTTCAAATGAATTCTAAAAAGATTTAAATGGACTCAAATTGAACTCTTAATTGAGTGATGGTTGCATTAAGGCCAATAGCACAGAAAAAAAAATATATTTAAAATTTCAATTGGGTGAGTTCACATAGGTGGTTAGGTTAGGTTAGGTTTTTGCGATGAATAATGAATTATGTTGATTGTCATTTTGCACAGATCCGCAGCCAATGGAAACGCACCTCGAGGTTGACAATATTCAAGAATACTGTATGTATTCCTAATCAAACGCTGTTTATAGGAGAATTCTGACAATACAATTTGTAATTGTTAATATTCGGTTTAATTCTTTGATGTATCTAAACCAACCGCTGAAATAATTCAGCATAAACGTTAACCAAAAATAATTGGAAATCAATTTTAATAAAATTTGTCACAGGAAAGTGGAACTACAATTATAAACCAGTAGATTTAATTATTGTCAATAATAAAAACTTTGGTATTTTTTGTTTGAATAGGAACGAAGAAATACAATTAAGTAAAAATACATTTTTAATAGATAATTTTTAAAATTTGATTTCAGTATAAATAACTTCATGAAAAACGTATATTTATAGTTATACTATAGTACCGGTATAAGACATTTAAATAGTTTGTTCAAGAAAAAAACTTGAAACAGCTAGATTTTTAAATATACAGTTTTAGTTCAAAAAAATAAAAATTAGCTCGAAGAGCTACAAAAACAATAGGTTCTGGGGTATACTCCCTACGGTACCATTTGCCACTCTTGGCCCCATGTGTCTCTCAAATTTCATTTAGAACGAAATTTAATAAGCCCATTTAAACTTATGTCATTATTTATAAATAGTCTGATTCACGATTTTTTCTAAAATCTTTGAATATTCTCCGAAAATTACGTAATTGGTGGCATTCGATTCGTAATTCTATGTAGAAAGTATAAGGAAAAATCCGAAAAGGCGCTGAGAAAAACTGCAAAAGTTATAACCAATTAAGTGAATATTAATTTAAATTAAGTGAATAAAAAAGTAGGGGTTCGGCTTTTTTTAATACCTCAAAAAATATTGAAAATTTTCAAAATATGAAAAAAGATCGGAAAAGATCAGGAAATTTACTAACAGTGTGTATAATTTTTACAGAACCCTGAAAATAGAACTAAATACGGGAAGTTTGGCATCCGTGCGCATTCCGTCACTTAGACCTAGGAAAAAATTATTTAAACATATAAAATATGAATATTAAGAAATAAAAAATGTATGTATTTTAAGATTTGTATCCCAATTTTTACATTAATTATTCAATTATTAACTAACAAATTTTTCTACACTCAATGTTAACATAAAATCTCCAATAATTATTTAACTAAAACCTCAGAATTTTTTTCACTCATTCAAGGTAGTCTTATAGCCTTACAAATAGAGTACCGTTTTTTTTGATTTTAAATTTTGATTTTTTACTTTTTTATTAACATTTGAAAATTAGCAAATGAAATAAAGTAATGAATTTTTTTATTTTTATAAAAAAATATTTTTTTGCAATTTTTTCACCCTTGTTGTTTAAATAATTGTTGTAAACAAATACATTGTTTATTAGATAATCACTAAAAATTGCAACATGTTTATTGATTCAAATTATGATTAAAAAAACGGTTCTTTAAAACTTATTTATTGCTTTAAAGAGCGTTTGTTAATGAATCCCTTTTTGGCTACTAAATTTTAAAATCAAGTAACCGTTTAAACTCTAAAAATCATTAATTATATTTTTCTATCAGATTTTTAAAAATAATTTGTTTATTTAATAAAACTTGTTATAAAACAAATTATTTTTTCAATTTTTTTACATACTTTATTTCATAATAAAAATAGCCATGCCTTGTTTTTTCTCAAAAAAAGTTTCATGGAATAATATATAAAATTAAATAAAAATAGTAAATTTTTGAGAAAAAACAAGGCATGGATATTTTTATTCTAAAATAAAGTATGTAAAAAAAGTAAACTGAAAAAATAATTTGTTTATAACAAAATTATTTAAGAAACAAATAAAAGTTAAAACAAACAATATATATATATATATATATATATATATATATATTTAAATCTTAATTTTAATATTTAGTTGCTAAAAGGATTTTTAATTAACAAACGCAATTATAGCAACAAATACATTTTTTTACACCGTTTTTTTAATCATAATTTGTGTACAATATATTTGTTTATAACAATTATTTAAATAACCATAAAAATCAAAACAATCCAGAAATTAAAAAAAAACAATTTTTTCATTACTTTTTTTTTCTTCTTATTTTCAAATGTTAATTACAAAGTGGAAAATCAAAAATTAAAAATTAAAAAAACGGTACTCTATTTTTAAGGCTATAAAGAATAGCTTCATTGAGTGAAAAAAAATCTGGGATTTAGTTAAATAATTATCGGAGATTTTATGTTAATATTCATTGTAGAAAAAATTGCATGATTAATGGAAAAATTCGGTTAAAAATTTTTAAATCGCGGATTATTGTTTACTTGTGTATCCTAAAAGTACATAAATTTTTGTATTTCTTAATATTCATATTTTATATGTTTAAATAAATTTTTGTTGTTGCTAGGTCTCGTATTTAGCTCTATTTTCAGGGCTCTGTAGAAATTATAAACATTGGAGGTACAATTCCGGCACTCGGAATTTTTTTCAGTAAATTTCCTGATCTTTTTGGATCTTTTTCATATTTTGAAAATTTTCAATATTGTTTGAGATATTCAAAAAAAGCCGAACCCCTACTTTCTTATTCACTTAATTGTTCATAACTTTTGCAATTTTTTTCAGCTTTTTCGGGTTTTCTCTTAAATTTTCTACATCAAATTACGATTCGAATGGCACCAATTACGTAATTTTAGAAAAAGATCAGACTATATGAATAGATTTTTTTACCCCGCATCCGTCTAGGACAAACCGGCTAATTTACCCGCGTTTAGGTAAAAACCTACCGGTCCCGCTCGAAAAACTGGATACACTCATAACTTACAGTGAGAAACTAAATATTCCTAAACAAAAAAAATAACAGAATAGATACTCAGGCAAAACCGCAGCCCTACTTGCTAGTAGGTTTTCTAAAGATACACCGTATTGTAGGACCTTTTATCGAAACAGAAAGTTCTGAAAGGTCAAACCAACGGTGAAAGCGATACGTTAAATATCGAGATAAACTTGTCTGAGGTAATCCGCGTTAAGAGGCTAGAACAGGCCATAATTAATTAGAAATAAATTAAAAGCTGCTAGCAGTATGATAATGTATGTTAACGTGTTAGAGGAATTAAAAAGAAGAATGACTAGATAATCCTCTCTAATGGTGTCTTTCTTACACTTAATGACAAGTTGGTTTACCTCTGATAAACTGTTATGTAGCTTCAAATAATTTAATAATAGTTCTGTCAACTTTCTCAATTTAATCCGTATATTGGGTTTCTGAACGATATGTCTAAAGTTCTTCTATGGGCTTCATCTATTAATGATTAAATTTTGGAATATTCTTAAGGAACTACCACATATAGGTGGTATATTTAAAAGGTATATCGTTGTTGTTGTTTTCTTAGAATAGATGCCGTACTAGTTCTATAACTTCGCTACTAGGAAGAGAATTTTAGAAATCTTCATGTGGCTTCTCAAAAAGAATTGTTGAAATAAATTGTGACCAAGTGAGCGAGATCTTGACTGATTTTTGGAATGTATGAAAAAAAAATCGAAATATTTTTCCAAATGAAGTAAATGTTATCCCTTATCTATATGCTACCTTTTACGCTCGGCTTAACTAGCGTTATTGTCTTCAATCAATTCCCCATTCTATCTTAAATTTTATTAATTAACATTAATTGATTAATAATTCCTTTTGTCTTTGGTAGTTACAATTATGGGCACAGAATGGAGCATTACCTCAGCTTTTTTTGAATTGAAACCATAGGCTATGAGCTCAAAAAATCGGACATTTTTAGAGCTTTTCAAGGATATAATACTCGATATAGTTATTCATAAAAATAACGAAGTTATAGATGCTTTTCTCTCTTATTCTCACTTTTAACGTAGTTAGCCATGAACTAGATGGATTTATTAATAACTATTCCAAAAAACATTGAACGATTTTTTTATTAGGTATATCAGATATAACGAAAAAAGTAGATAAGTAGGTACTTACTTTAACTTAAGAAATTAAAATACATAATAATGTTTACAATTTATGTTCAAAAAGTCCACCATTGTTATTTAGACAAAAATTGCATCTTTTTAAGATTGACATTACCGCTTTCCTTACAGACCGCCTATCAATTTCCTCAATTACTTGTAATTCCGCCTCCCTTAGGTCACCAAATGTCTCATACTTTCTTTGTATACTTTGTTTTTTAGCGCACCCCATAAATAGAAGTCTATAACTGCCAAATCGGGAGACCGGGGTGGCCATTCACGAGGGCCATTTGTTCCTATCCAAGAGTTTGGATAGATATTATCTAAGTGTTGTCTTACTAATAACGAGTTATGAGCAGGTGCTCCATCATGTTGGAACCACTCAATTTCTAATTCAAATTATGCAACATGTATTGAAAAGTGTATTACAAGAAATGCAAGAAGCACTCCCAGTAAGTGATTCGTCACAGATAAAGGCCCCAGCATATTAGACCCTATGATACCACACCAAACATTAAATCCAAATTTTATCTGGGGCGTCTTTGTTGTACATGGAAAGAGGTTTCTTTAGTCCAGATATGCTCATTGTATCTATTTAACATACCTCAGTTAGTAAACGAGGACATGACAATCATATCGGGATACAATTCCCTTCAATTCTGATATTTACATTTTTTTATAAAATCAAACAAAGGACTTAGAGGGATTTGACTAAATCGACAAATTTTCGTTTCTTCAAAATATCTAGTAAGCCATGACTTTTTACAAAAATCCGAAAGTGTATTAAATTGGGCCAGTAAAACTGCAGATCATCAAAAAAAAAACTCACCCTGTATATTAACTTAATAGTTCAAAACCTACTGCAATGTATCGACGTGTTGCAGTACTAAACGTAAAAGATACTTTAGTAAAAATGTTATTTATATGTGATTTCACTGTAAAATACCAAATTACCTTAAACCATTTTCATTGTATTGTTACTAACACCAACACATTTTACATTGACTCAGATCCTAATGACGTATATATAAGTCAACATAAAAGAAGTTAAAAGGCAGTAACAGAGGAAAAACTTAAAGATTTAAAAGCTAAATATACAACAAACTAACTCAAACGTTTCCTAAAACAGAAAATAAAGCAGAAATCAGTAAATAGTAATTTAAAAGTAAGCAATTTGGTGAAAATCTGTTAAACTGGGCACTGCAAATAGTCCGACGATACAATCCCAACCCGTGTAGGTGTTCTCCTTTGTTTTCTTTTGTCTTGTTTTTGTTTGAGAGCAAACTCTGCTCCTTCTAGTCGCACGTTTCCTTCCCTCTTTCCTTGGAACCAATTCCAATTGGTTCAATAAATCTCCTACTTAGTTTGCTGCAAAATTGTTTCCAAATCTTGTGGTTACACATTTAATGTAATTTGGTCGGGCTCGTTATTTTCGGCAATCGAAGAAACTTCAGATCTAACACTTTCTCTTTCTAAATCAAGTGATTACTCACTTCTGAAGTCTTGATATGGTTCTTCCCCAGAATGAATAAATTATCCTCATCCACAGTGTTTAAAATTTCTGTTATCTCTTGATCGTCCAAGCCATAATAACTGACCGGCACATTCTTTTGAAATTATTTCAAGTACACCTAACGCTAGTAAAAAATTCACGAACAGTCCAGAGATTCGAATAAACAATATACTCTATTCAACATAACAAGATAATACGACTTCTCTTTCTGTTCCTTGTTCTTGTTTATCTTGCGTCATCATTTCACTTACTGGATTTGTTACCATTTAATAATAACTAAAGTAACCTAAATACCCGAAACAATATTCTGTACAAACTAGCGGGATCAACCTGGGGAGATCAGGCTTCAACAGTACACACCTCAGCATCTGGTATTTTTTACAGCCGAATAGCAAAGTGGATACTGTTCTCATCCAAACAATGAGAATCATTACATGATCTGTTACATCCCCAGCAGTCGAATGGTTACCCCTGCTATGGCATATAGAACTACCGAAAATCCATAGAAAGCAAATATTAGTACGAGGTTTTAGAAAGATTTGAAAAAACTTGGACTTGCCGATCCATGAAGATATCACAATAAGCACCCGACTGAAATCTAGGAATCCAGCTGTTAAAATTGCCCAACAGTTTATTATTGATGACTTTAACAGATATACAGAATAGATATCAAACTACCAGAAAAAAGTTAGTCCAATCTGGCACTCCCTGTTAGACAAATGCATCACATTGCCTACGGATGTCCGAAAAGGGCCCTTCCTGGTTCAATTAATGATTGATGCAATGCTCTCCAATGGTTTTACCAACTAAATATGACGGTGTGATAACTTTTTTAATTTTATTTATATACTGGCTGTTTTTTTAGTGTTTATTGTGATTATACATTTAATATTTATGCATGTTTTAAATGCAATAAGCTAAATAAATAATTAAAATATAATTGAAGTATCGTGTTTACCGATATCGCCAGAAAATTTCGACAGTGGCATAATATTATGTCACCCAGCTACTCCAAAGTTGACGTAATATTGCGTCTGTCGTGGAAAATACGTTTCTGAGGTGCAAATAGTTTGTGACGGATGTATACTTCAGTCGGCTGGTGGACAACATTCAATAACGAACGTATAAACCCGTCAGCCGTACTTAAAAGGTTAACGGGGTAAACTAACTGAATTAATAATGTAATAATTTTAAGACATATTGTTGGAGTACGATTTTTCCATATAAAATCCACTACTCCTAATTCATCCCCTTTAAAGGGTTATTAAAAAATAAATATGCAAAAACCGTTCTGCACAATTTCAACCAAATCATACGATGACATAAAAGGTTTCATACCAACTTTAGAATCGCCATTTTTATTCTGAAAATGGAGATTTTCGAAAATCCTTTCTTCGCTGAACTATCCAACAACTGCCTATCTGCCAAAGTTGAAGCCCCCGCCACACAGTACCCCTATAAGTCTCAGGTGGAACAATTAGCCTATAGCCGTCCTCAGGGTCCCATCTGTCATTATACCAAAACTTCTCATAATAGATTCAGCGGTTTAGTGGTGAAAGCGAAACAAACAAGAAACAAGCAACCTCACTTCCTCATTTATAATATTAGTTTGGATATTCGCCCCATTCAACTGATCACTGATTTAAATATAAAACCCTCAACCATGAAGTAGTAATAGTGAAACCGAAATGTAATAACATGCGATGGTCATAAATGGTAATTTGTCACCAAAGCTACTTTCAGTTGTCGTTAGATGTCCTATTTTCCAGACCAGTAACCATATACTATTAAGCCACCACATTTCCTTTATTTGATAACCAATATTTAATTACTCAATAATCAAAATACTTCATGACATTCCCTTTCGTAGATACAATTATGACATAACCATTTCCAATGAACAAAAAGAACGCATGTCCATAAGAAATACCAAAGCTTTATCTACCTATTCACGTATTTGTATTGCTGTAATCAGATCACCTGCGTAAAGCCCTGATTTTTAATTAACTTTGCACCTAGTAGTTTCTAGCGTGAAGGTCATCAGTTCGCAAAGGAATTACTGAACAATAAATTATTGTTATTACAAAAAAGTAAATGACCAGTTATGTTGACCATACAGTGTAGTTCACCGGTCGCTTTTTTCATTTCCACCTTGAATGCAATCGGATCTGAAAAAGTTTCTTAACATTGTATGTTTTGCTCCAAGGAATGTCGTAATATTATAATAACAAATTAGAAATACCTTTGCTAGATTGTATTGGTCGAATTGGAGTTCAAGGATTAGCTAGAAATAAACGTAGATAAGATGTTTCCAATATATATAATAGGGTGGCCCAAAAAAACAAAATATTTTTTAGTTTCGAGTCTTGCGTGAAAATGTGTTAGTTTACTATGTTTTAAGAACTTGTACCAAATGACAGGTCGAACAAAAATTTTTAAAAGGTCGCTCCTAATTTTTGAAAAATTCCAAAACCGCCGAAAACTGGATTTTTTTTGTTTCATTTTTTTTTCTCGTCATGTCATCTTTTTTAGTGTAAATTAATATAATTCTGAAAATTTTAAGTCAAAATTTTATTATCTAAAGGTCGCTACGAATTTTTATAAATTTTCAAGGTAAATACTTTATATCTTTTTTTGAATTTCACATATCAAGGAATTAATTTAGAACGAGAAGCAGAAAAAAAAATTATGAATAATTTTTACAGGTGCAGCAAAAAATCTTAATTTTTTAAAACTATTTATTATTCAAAAATTAACATTCTGATTATATTCTCATACTTTTTTATAACATTTTCAACTTTTAAATACAATAATAGTCAATTATTAGCTACATTTAAATTATTTTTAGTTCAATTTATTGATGTTAAGTATAATGTAAAAATACTTTAGTAAACAAAAGTTTAAAATTATTGACGATTGAAGCAATGCTAAAATTGACTATTATTGTATTTAAAAGTTGAAAATGTTATACAAAAGTCTGAGAATATAATCAGAATGTTAATTTTTGAATAATAAATAATTTTAAAAAATTATGATTTTTTGCTGCACCTGTAAAAATTATTCATAATTTTTTTTTTCTGCTTCTCGCGTTATAAATTAATTCCTTGATATATGAAATTCAAGGAAAAAATTTTTTAGGTAGATAATATTCATGTTTAGAGGTAGCTCAAAAAGATATAAAGTATTTACCTTGAAAATTTATAAAAATTCGGAGCGACCTTTAGATAATAAAATTTTGACTTAAAATTTTCAGAAAAAAAAAATGAAACAAAAAAAAATCCAGTTTTCGGCGGTTTTGGAATTTTTCAAAAATTCGGAGCGACCTTTTAAATTTTTTTTTCGACTTGTCCTTTGGTAAAAGTTCTTAAAACATAGTAAACTAACATATTTTCACGCGAGACTCGAAAATAAAAAATATTTTGTTTTTTGGGCCACCCTAATATATAATCAAAAAATTATTCTGTTTGTTGGATTTCTAACCTGTTTATTTATTTTTAGATATAAAATTGTTTCATGAACACGGCTTGGGTTTGTACTGAAAAATAACAACGCAATACCTTGTATATGAATATTTATTTCTTTTTCTAGCTATTAATTACTTCTGTAGGGAGTCCTGGATTGAGGGAAATTGTAATAAGAATTAATGCGAATCAATACTGTTAAGAGTTTGCTGAAGGTGGCCCAATATTAAAATTCATTAGTATCGTCTAAGGTCTAGACGTCTTGAACTATTACAGGGATGCCATTTCCGCCAATTTGCATGACTTCATGGTGCCTTAGAAAGACAGGACAATATACGTTAAATAAGAGATGATTTGGTTGAAGCTATAAGATAGATATTCAATGAAAATTGAAGATTGCTTAGAATGGGGCACAGTGATACTGACTTCTTTTTGTGGCACAGCATTTCAACAAATATCCAAGATAAACAAATTGAAGAACATGCAATGAGCTGGAAAAACTGTGGAACCTTTGGTGTGTCACAAATGTAAAAACACAGTTTTACACCCTTACACCAAACCTCTATTTTAAACACGTTTCTACAACTCTAAGTTGTCATCTTCAAGGAGTAAACCAAACCAGTTTAGTTTGGTTATAATGATGTGGAATCATAGGGTCTAATAATCTGGGGCCTTTTATCTATGACAAATCACTTACTGGGGAGCGCTACTTGCATTTCTTGCAATACACTTTTCAAGACATGTTGCATAATTTGAATTTGAGAACTCGTTTAGAAATTGAGTGGTTCCAACATGATGGAGCATCTGCTCATAACTCGTTATTAGTAAGACAACACTAAGATAATATCTATCCAAACTCTTGGATAGGAAGAAATGGCCTACGCGAATGGCCACCCCGGTCTCCCGATTTGGCAATTATAGACTTCTATTTATGGGTTGCGCTAAAAAACTAAGTATACAAAAGAAAGTATGAGACAGTTGGTGACCTAAGGGAGGCGGTATTACAAGCAATTGAAGAAATTGATAGGCGGTCTGTGAGGAAAACGGTAATGTCAATCTTAAAATGATGCAATTTTTGTCATTAAATTGGGCCAGTAAAACTGCAAATCTTTCCCAATTTAACCACTGCTCTACCTTCGCTGGTTTCGAGATCCCGTACTGATCATCACAAAAAAACTCACCCTGTATATGCAACTGTTTATGGGCTATCAAATATAACATATATATTGCCCCTACCTGTTTGGTACTCACTCTGTACCACTATAATTTTACTCCATTTATATTCAACTAACCTGTAAATGCATCTGCTTAAGGCCACTCAATAATACATTTTTAAACTACCCTGTATAAATATAATTCCACTCCGCCCTATATTCCAACCATCTAACTCATCAATTTTTAAACATTTTATTGTCACTCTCTATAACAGTACTTGTACTGTGCACTATATATTCACTGTCTATCGGGAACCCTATATAATTATATTTTCGAGCATTTTTTTAAACATCGTTAACAACTATAATTCCCCTTCACACTATAATTAACCCTCCTGTATGTGCAACTGCTTATGGACCACACAGTAAAACATTTAGTTTCTTCATGTTTTGAGCCAGCCTGTATAAATATAATCTTACAGCGCCTTATATTTTAACTAACTTATATGTGCATGTTCTACCGCTTATGATCTACATTTAACATTTTTAAAATCATTCTGTATAACTGTAACGATATGTATGTGCACGAAATTTTAACGACACACAAAACATGGCTTCAATGTGTGCATCAAATTAATATGAGAAATCATACCAACTGTAAAAATGCAATGCTAAAAATATATGAAATAGCTATAAAATACCTACACATAAATTGATTTTTACAAGAGCAGTTTCATTCTCAAGTGGGTCACCAAATCACCCTATATTGAACAGCTTTAAATTTCACCACCTGTCATAATAGACACATTTACTTTCTACGATCGTTTAGGTCGTCCTGTTTCACATCTATGAACAACACAAAATAAACTTCATCGTCACTCTTCATTTAAATTAAGTCAGCTCAAATTTGTCGATTTTTTTCTCCACCTCTTAGACGACAGAATAAGAATACCCGTAGAAGGTGCTCTCTGTTCATTATAAACTTCACTATCTTATCTAATCAATGAGTCTTTTAAAACAGGAAAATATCTCAAACATTTTAAAAAATCTAAATCTATACCAGTGTACAAAAATAAAGGTCCAGTAGAAAATATTACAAATTATCGAAACATATGTGTTCAAAGTCAGCGAGCTAAACTTTTTGAAGCAGCTTACAACATTAGACTGAACACTTTTCTCAAGAATTATAATTTACTAATCCCCTGCCAACACGGCTTTCGGGCAAATAAATCGACACATAGTGCATTATCGGAGCTGTGCAATTTTATATATGACTCATTGAACAATAAAATATTAAATATAATTTGCTTCTTCGATTTATCACGTGCATTTGACTCCATAGATCATTACTTGTTACTAGATAAACTTAATAGAATAGGCGTCAGAGGCTCAGCAAATAAATGGATTCTATCATACATCACAAACCGTGAACAAGCTGTTCAAGTAGGCGAAACTAGATCCAATTTCAAGACAGTCCATACGGGGGTGCCACAAGGCTCAATATTGTGCATTGTTCTATTTCTTATATTTATTAATGATGTTTCATTATCATGTCCCACATCTGATCTCAAAATTCTCTATGCTGATGACACAAATTTTGGCATATTTGGGAAAAGTGATTCTGAACTTGTCAGAAATGCTAATGTAGCCACTCGGGAATTTCATGACTATTGTAATTCACATGGTTTAACGGTAAATGTTAAAAAATCACAAATAATGTCATTCCTACCTAAAAACAACACAAATAATTTAAGTTGTCAGGTTAAATAATGAATCTATTGAGCAGACAAATTTATGTAAGTTCTTAGGAATAATTGTTGATATAAAACTTACTTGGGAAAAACACAATGAATATGTAACAAATAAATTAAGTAAGATCTCTTTCCTAATGCGCCAATTAAAATTTACCGTAAGTTTCAATGTTCTTAAATTAGCATATTTCGGCCTAGCAGAGTCAATTTTGTCAAATGGCCTTATATTTTGGGGCTGTTCAGCTCATATTAACAAAGTCTTCTTTACACAAAAAAATATCTTACGATGCATAGCTGGTATTCCCCCATTAACCGGTTGCAAGCAATTTTTCATTGAGTTTAACATTCTGACGGTCCACTCATTATATATTTACCTATTAATAATGAATATTAAGAAGCAAGTATCACTTACTACAAATGATCAAATACACAGTTATTCAATTCGTAGCAGCAATGAACTACATCAGCCATTCTCTAGGCTATCAGTTGGGCAAAATTCCGATATCTATAGGGGGACTATAAGTTTTAATAAATATACGCGAGCTAGAGGGAATGAGAAAAATATAGTGAAGTTTGGAAAGGAGCTCTTATACATACCTGTCCAGAAAAGCATACTACTCGTATGATGAATTTTTGAAAGATGCTGAGTGACGCGGGTGGTGATTGTTTTGATAAGGCAAATAAATCAGTTGTATTTGTAAGATTTTTTTTGTAAATGCAGTGATTTTAAATTTTGAATAAAGGAATATTTATTTATTTATTTACAAATTGATTTCGAGTTGATACTGCACAGCATAAACAGGCCCAACAAGGTAAAGGTACCAATTTAACAGATAAATACGTTTGTTGATATAGCCTGAACTAAACCTAACCTGAACAGATTAGTCTGATACTAGATCGAAATTCCTTTGGGAAAAACTTTCCAATAGGTTTTTTTTTTCAAAAAAAATGAGTCGTGTTCAACATTTTAAGGAAGCTCAAAATTGTAGAAATATGGGTTGAAATTATATCAACTAATTGTCTAAAATTAGGCCTTTACTGAGTTTTCGTAACGGTTTGTACTTGAGTGAACTATTGTATTGTTTTTTTCCTCCGGCTAGACGATTTCTAAACCTTTTCATTAGCAACCGTCATTGTGATGTTAAAGCCCGTGCTCATCTCCCATGAATTCGAGTGTGAATCCTTTTCCGTTCTTACTTTCGACGATTCTACAATCATTCTCGTCTGCAACAGTAAAAGACTGTCGTAACCACGTTGTGCTCGGTGTATACGCGTTGACAATTGAAATGACTATGTAGTTTAACAAGGGCACACTTCTTCTCATTGTTTTTGTTTTCATGAACTTCAAATTTAAGTTGAAGATTATACAGGGTGCTTGATTAAAATCTAATAAAGCTACGAGAGGTCTTCCTTTTTAAACCTTTAGAGCATATACAAATCTCTGGGATGTCATATACACAGATTGTGCAAATGTATATGATAAGGTGGATTTCAGTGTCTTGATCAAAAAACTGTCGGTTCTTGGTTTCTCAAGTGAAGTATTGTCATTCAAAGCTTCATACTTACTCGCACGCACGAACCCAAAGGGTAAAGATAGGTAGTCTTCTCCCATCATTATATTGCCACCTCAGGAGTACCCCAGGGTAGTATCTTGGGTCCTCTCTGGTTTTTGATTTTTATCAATGACTTACCCAATAGCGTGAAGACCTGCGTTGGGTTGTTGTTTGCTGATGATTTCAAATTATTTAAATTAATCCCGAAAAGTCAATGTATCTGTGGAAGACTATTACATTGGAAATTGTAAGGTTAAGAGGTGTAAGGAGGTTAAAGATCTGGTGGTAGTCTTTCAAGATAACTTCAAATTCAATACCCATTTCAGCTACCTGATAAACAAAGCATACAAAGTTTTTGGATTTGTGATACGTAATAAGACTCTATACATCTATGGTGAGGTCTCACCTTGAGTATGCCTCCAACATTTGTTCACCAAATTGTTACACCCAAGGTAACAAAATTGAAAAAGTTCAAAAACGTTTTCTGCGCTATCTCTATATCAAAAAGAATGGCATATATCCCTTGATGGTATCTTATACATCAATGTTGGCTACCTTCCATTTCTGGTCTTTGAGTACGAGGAGAAAGGGTTTAGGGTCCCCAAAATTAGCTTAAGACTAGTCTCATCTAATCTCTTCTACATTAACAACGGAAGCCCTTCGCCCTTCACTTAACTACTCAGTGTCTGCAATGATATGCTGTCCAATAACATAGTTCCTGACCTATTTAACATCAAATTTGGTGAGCTTAGGCGCATATTATTACTGCATGAGGATGCAAACCCTTCTTGATATTGGCATGTCTGTGACAGTGTCAAATACTTGTGTACTGTTTAACCCTTCACATGTAAGTACCTATTTGGTGTTTGTAAAGAGAATAAATAAATAAATAAATATACTTCTGGGGGTTGCCTGCAATGCACAAATCTAGTGACAACTTTTCGAAGAAAGGGAAATAAAGAGGACATCATGTTACTTCACTTGGTGAGAGGAAGTATCCAATGGACTACCTAAATACTGGACGTATTTATTGAAAGTCGCTCTCACTCGAGTGAAATAGCCTGTTGCTCTCTCTATTGCCCTCGGATTCTTGTCTTGTCACCATATTTCTGCATTGGAGTTCTAAGTCTACACCTGACACGTATGGTGCGAATCTCAGTTTCTGTGCTTTCCTGGAAAAACAGGTTCTCTGATAATAACCGAAATATGTCCATAAGTTTTGGTACTAGAGCAACTTGAAAAAAACTTTGATAAATTTATATATAAGACCATTTATTTTACATTAAGCTTACTGTAATGCACTTTTGTTAGATTCGGCTCATCTTGAAACACCCATACAGTCGACTGCTGTTTACTTTCGGGCTCATACGCGTAAATCCACGATCCATCACCTGTCACTATGTCATAAACGTGTTTTGAAGCACCGCGATAGTATTTTTTGAGCTTTTCTTTCGACCAATCGACACGAGCCTTTTTTGAACGATTGACAAATTGTGTGGGATCCAACGCGAACAATTTTTGTTGATATTCAAATGTTTATGCAATATTGAATGTATGCTGGTCCCACTAATTTTTAACGTTGACTCAATCTCACGATAGGTCACATGACGATCTTGCAATATCAGTTCGCGCACAGCTTCAATGGTTTCCGGAACAACAACTGTTTTTGGACGACCTTCACGAAATTCGTCTTGGAGTGAACTACGACCTCGATTGAATTCACCATACCATAGATAAACAATGGTTCTTGATGGAGTTTCATCGCCAAAAATTAAATTAAGTTCATCCGTGCACTCTTGCTGAGTTAATCCACGTCGAAAGTTGTAAAAAATAATCGCACGAAAATGTACACGATTTAATTCCATTTTCTGGCAGAGTTGAATCCCTTAAGTTCCTGTAAACAACACATAGCGCTCGTATGTCAAAACGTTCTGAGTACGTATAACCTCAAAAATGTCAAACTTTACGATAGAGCTGTCAGTTGTCAGATTGCAACACTAGGGTTGTCCAATTCCGAAATATAAAAGGCAGCCGTCGTATTATACCATGTGAATGTGGAAATCTCTACAGTAGGTAGACAAAGCGGCAACTGGACACCAGGGTTAAATTAAGTACCACATAGCTAGTAAAAGGGCAGAGCAAATGAAGCTAATAACATCAACTAGGTCCAAGCCAGGGTAATCAACAAGGAACAGCACTGGTATAAACACAGATTATAGAGAAAGCACATTTGGAGACCCCTTCAGCAACTGCCGCTACGCATCATCGACAAGCAACAGTTAGTCGGCGCTGATTGGACCAGATATGTGATTAAGGGACCCAATGAGCATGACCACCGACGTTTGACCGGTTAAGGGTATAAGTACGACTGATAATCTGAATTTCCCATGATTGATCTGATGACGAAAATAGATTCAAAGCTACTAGAACGTTGTGAGATCAACCATTTCAAGACGAAGGAAGTCCTAGGAAACTTCGAGTAACAGAATAAAGAAAAAGACAGTGAAGAAAGAGAATTGGCAGACCTGTAGGGTGTTGAATACAACTGAGTGTATGATGTAGATAGGGTTAATTTGGGGCGAGGTGGTTCCGTATGTTAAGAGGGCATTTGGAGAGTAAGAGCCCTAAATACAGCAGGATCGCATTATCTGGAGACCACTTCGACAAAAAAAAGAGCTATGAAAGCACATCTCAAAGTTTTTAACTGTACAGCGACAACCCTGTTTAAAATATTTAAAATTTATATCTTTTTGGAAAAGTTTTATACTAAAACTGAATAAGTTTTACCGAGTTACCAGCCAAACTTGAACCAATTTTTTTTCTACGGTAATTAGTTGTCATAACTTGTTTCGCATACCATCAATAAAACAGTTGGTGAAAGACCTCGGTGTGTCTAATAATGATAATTCGGTAAAAGGTGCCCCCGAGTACATCAAGTAGTTTAAGTTGAACGTATTTCGGCCACCAACAAGAATTTTTTAATGTTCTTATGAGAGTCGAACTTGAAACAGCAACAGGTAAACGCTTTTGTTATAATCTACGAGAAAATAAGAACGCACGCGGTCAAGGTTGGTGATCCATTATAAATTCTCACGAAGAATGTAAATTATTTTGGTTTGTCACGCGTGGATTATTAGTATGTAAAAAAATTGTCTAATGAACTAAATTACTGTTGACTTAAGGATAAATGCTGTTAATGATTTTTATATGAGGATAAATGTTTAGGATGATAATGATGAAATCAAAACAGTTTTTGTCGGTGACAATATTTGATATACTTGATTTATTTTTGAGTTTTGCGGCAGCCTTGCAGATAATTGTTGTGAAATTCTTAAGATCGAATTGTAATATCGAAAAGTTTCTGGTACTGACCTACTAAATGCTGGTTTACATATTCCACAAGTTAAAGATATTGTCGGTTTTATTTGGATAGCAGTATTATAAAGGAATTAAGACAAAGATAAATTTTCTTCTCTTCAGTTATAAAACTATACAGGGTGAGTTTTTTTTATGAACAGTATGGGGATCTCGGAAACTAGCGGAAATAGAGCAATGGTTAAATTGGGAAGACCTGCAGTTTTACTGGCCCAATTTAATGACACTTTCGGATTTTTGTAAAAAGTCATGACTTACTAGATATTTTGAAAAAACGAAATTCTGTCGATTTAATCAAATCCCTCTAGATCCTTTTTTGATTTTATAAAAAAAGTGTAAATATCAGAATTGAAGGGAATTATATCCCGGATATGATTGTCATATCCTCGATGGCGTTACATCTCTCGTTTTCGAGATATGACACAAACTTATCTTTTTTGAAAGGAAACCCTAGTTGGCTATGACCACAAACAATTGGACATTTTTAGAGCTTTTCAACGATATAATACTCGATATAGATATCCATAAAAATAACGGAGTTATGGATGCTTTTCTCTCTTATTTTCACTTTTAACGTAGGTAGCCATGAAAAAGATTATTTTCACTTTGACGTTTCCTCATTTGAGAGTAATTCCATTAGTAGTGCTGAACTGATAGTCGATATTGACAAGTTTTTGTGATGAAATGGAATATTTTAACGAAGAAAAACTGACTATGGTGGAATGTTGAATCATATGCCATAAAAATTCAGTTCGTGCAGCTGAGGAATACTCTCATAGATATTTTAATCGTCGTCAACCTTCTCTATATACATTTAAGTGGCTTTACGACCACCAAAGGAACGTAATCAAATTAAGGAAGCAGCACAAATAAATGTTTTGGCAATGGTAAATCAAAATCCATCTACATCAACTCGTGAGAGTGCGGCAGAAGATGGCACATCTCAACAAACTGTCGTTAAGGTACTGAAAGCGCAGAAGTTTCACCCGTACAAACTTTAAGTTTCTCAAACTTTGCATGCTGGTGACTAACATCGACGTATTTTGTTTTGTACATGGTTTAGAGACATGTGCCTTGACAATCCACAGTTTCCATTAAAGGTGTTATGGTCAGATGAAACTAGATTACTAACTGCTGTATGTTCAATAGACACAATGAGCATATCTGGGCTAAAGAAAAACCTTTCCATGTAGAACAAAGACGACCCCAGATAAAATTTGGTTTTAATATTTGGTGTGGTATCATAGGGTCTCTATTCTGGGGCCTTTTATCTATGATGAATCACCTACTGGGGAGCGCTACTTAGGTTATATTGTATATACGGAATCCTAAAAACAGTGACCAAACTACCAAATTTTAGTCGTTGATTATAGCATTTACGTTTTACCAAAACAATATTAAATTTAAACATATAATTCTGGGTGTTGCGATTTCTTTGTCAGTGAGTATATTTCACTTTTGTAAAATCGTTTTTTAAACGGTTTTATTGTATTACCAGAATAACATTGCATTTCATCGAGTCCACTCTTTCATTCAAATCAACGAACAGCTTTTATATCTTTCTCAGCACGATCAAATCTTCATTTGTAGAACACAGCGTACATATAAGAGAAAAGGTTTCAAAGACCATACCTTTCTAAGCTGTTGGTATCTTGTAGAATCGTAAAAGCACTTTTACACAATTTACATGCATTTCGTAGTAAAGAGAATATTTCCTACCATTTAAACATTGCCGTTTAACAAATATCGAAAGTTTATCGAATGCAAACAAGTTTTTGCGCATAAAATTTGTTAACAAATCTCAATTTAACAGCGAGGTTTGACATTTTCACTGTTGAACAGGAAAAATGCAAATATTCTTATCTTCATAAAAAAACTCGTAAGTTTACTTCAAATGGAAATTTATGACGATGAATCGACAATTCGGTATATTTAGGATGATGTTTATGTCGTACCTAACTTTCAAGGATATAACGAATAGAATGTCGTTTAAATTGACTTTGAATAATAACGTATTGATGTATCGTTTAATAATAATTTGTAGTTATTTGGCGACTATTTTGAAACTTTTTAATAAATGCTAAGGTCGCCAAAATCGCTCTTCATTGTTGATTAGTCACAAATGGAATGTCGATTGTGATAAAATATGGATGAAGGTAGTTGACAATTTTAGAAATTAATTTGCAAAGAACCGATTGAAACGTCAGATCCGGGTAGTTAGTGAAATATAAAGTAACATAAGAAATTATATTGCCTGCTATCTTAATGTTTAACCTAATCGGTAGTTTTAGAAATAAATAGCTATCGACTTACACCGCCATAATGGTTTACTCCAAAAAGTAGGGTTAGGGTGGTATTAGGGAAAATTATCCAGTATCTGGTAATCATTAAAAATGTACAAATTAATATCTGAAGGTAGTTTCACTCAAAAACTTCTTTCCTGAATCAGGATCCTACCATTTGACACCATTGACATCCATATCCGCTAGATTAATTTTTTACTTAATCTTATGTATACTTGCTCTGTTGACAAAAATAAAGAAAAAAATGTAAACTATTTTTCACACCAAACATTTGTAATATTTCCATATATATCACAAATATTTACTAGAAAGGAGATTCTGCTACCGGATAATGACCTTTACTACCTCTGAGGCTTATGCGACATCAGGCCCTCGTAACATTTGAAGATAAAACCTCCTACCAACGGTAGTCCTCAAACCAAGTAAGTAGGTAGTAATTAAAAAATAGTATAAATAATGATTTAATTTTAAATTAAATTTAATTAAATTATATAAACGACTTCAAACAGAAGGAGCTTCTCAATTCGTCGGTATCTGTTTTTTTTTTTAATTTCTTCAGCGATTTCTGGAATACAGGGGATCTCGAAGTGGCCCATATTTTTTTTCAAGTACATAGTTTGTACCGGTTTTTATAAAATCGGCAAAAACTTTTTTACCGACTTTCTTAAGTAGTAAGCTTTGGTAGAGGTGCTGATATTATAAAAAATATGGAAATGTTTCTGTTCAGAAATTAGGGTATAATAAATTAAAACAAATTGTCTTATTCAAAATAATTGTCAGTTAATCAACTTCAAAGTAAAGATTCTCGAGTAGTCTGTATATACAATGTGTCTTCACAAATCAAACGAAATTTTGTTTAGGAATAATATTAAGAAAACAAGTTATTCTTCATAAACAAATTTTCTTAGTCTAAATATTTTATCCTTACCTACCTTTTTTAACTGTATACAAGGTTTGTCAGCAAATAAGAGTTTTTCTTAAAAGTGAAGTAGCTTTATTTTTGTTAATATTTAAAATTGTTATCGCATAACTAATTAGAAATAAAAACTGCATCTAATTATGCCATTGTACTAAAAAATGTATAATAATATTTATGTAACTTTTCCAACTAAATACTATAAATGTTTATTTAAGATTCCCCGTGAACAGCTATTAAATGATCTAACCTTTGGAGGCCAAAACATCATCGCACGTCAAGTACGTCTCAACATCCTGAAGACGTAACCCTGATGGAGAGGACGGAGCTGCCAATAGACTCAATCACGGACTTACTTGAATTTGCCTTAAGAACTGCTACTTTCAGGAGAAGGACCGGTTCTTCATGCAAGAAGATGGATTGCTTATGGGTTCCCTTTTATTACCAACCATCGCCAATATCTACATGGAATGGTTCGAAGAACATGCACTGCGGAGGTACGAGAAGCAGCCTAAACTATGGTTGAGGTATGACTATGACACCTTCATTATTTGGCAACATGGAGAGACAGAATTACAGGCATTCCTGGAGCACCTGAACCAATCCCAACCATCCATTAGATTCACCATGGAGATGAAAGTGAGTGGGTGCCTACCATTCCTTGATGTAAAATGTCAAAGGACTAGGACCGGATTCCAAACAACAGTCTACAGGAAGGCTAAGCATACAGGATTATACCTTCACTACCATTCCAACCACCCATCAGCAATGAAAACTGGCATCTTCAAAACACTAATCCACAAAGCCAAAAATATCTGCAGCACACCAGAAGCCCTCAAAGAAGAACAAGTGAAACTTAGAGAAGACCTTTTGGCGAATGGATATCCGGAAACCATCATTACCAAGGCGTTTGAAGACCTGAACAAACCACCTAGGCAGCAAGAGGACACCACCCTACTATTAACGTATACCAAAGGCTTGTCGGAGAAACTTAGAAGAATTGCACACAGCTATGGAATCTGAGTGATCTTCAAAAGCAAGAACACCTTGAGGAGCATGATAACAAGAACGAGGCCCGACGCACCAACAATACCATATAACTGTATATACAGCATACCATGTGAATGTGGCAATCTTTACATCGAGAGACAAAGCGACCACTGGACACCAGAATTAAGGAAACCGCATAGCTACTCAAAGGGCGGAATAATGAAGTCTGGGCTAGCTAATCACGCATGGAGCGAACACCATAATATCAAGTCGGACCAGGCCAGAGCAATTCACAAGTAAGAGCACTGGTACAAAAGAAAATTCATAGAGACAGCATATATAATCTCGAACGAAAATATAATTAGCGAGCCCAACGTTCAAATTAGAAATATTTGGCGACCTCTTCTTCGGCCTCTGCCGCTACGCATCATCTGCAACCAACGACGACACTGATTGATCGGGTAAGACCCAATGACCATAACCACGACGCATGACTGGTTAGGGTATAATATAAATACAACAGATAATCTGAATTTCCTATCATTCACCTGATGACGATAGCAGATACACAGCTATTGAAACGTTGTGAGATCAACCACTTCAAGACGATGGAAGTCCAGGAAAGTTCGAGGAACGAGTTACATTGTCTATCAACTTCAGACTAAAAAGTTCATTTATAAGTTCTTCACAACTTCGCTGTTCAACTTGACTTATTTAAATGTTGCAGTAAAAATTTATTACATACTTTTTAGTTAAGTTACTACGAGTATTTTTATTACTTATTGCAAGTTTCCCCAAAAATAGTTAACGACCTCGTATAGTCAAAGTGAAATTAATTTTCTGCTAATAAGATTCTAGATATAATAATTCACTTCCCTGTTACTTGAACACAATCTACGACCTCACAGACTTTTGTTTATGTAATGTTTGTCTCTCCCATGCATATAATGTGTCTATCAGTAATTACATAATCAAATATGTACACACAGAAGTACCACCGATAAAATATGATACTAGTACGTACGTGCGGTTCAGATTGCACTCCCTTGTGAACCGTGTAACCGCGCTTGAGGTGCGTTACGTAATTTTTAAACATTATGCATTTATGTGCCATTTTATTATATTTTAATTATATCATTAATATGGATGCAGTGTGACATAACGTCTGGCATAGTGATGCAGGAATTTGTAATAAAAATTTAGATTGTTGATCTTTGTAGTTACTTGTGATCACCTCCGGGTTGAATAAAATGACTAGATTTTTCTTGCTGTACAACATGTTTCATAATATATCCTTTCAAAAACATAAATGTTAAAGTGGAATATTAAGAATATGCGTAGCTGTAGCAAAACAAGAGCTTTTGCTTAAAATTTATTTTAGAATTATGTATGTTTTCATTAATAAATTTAAAGTGTATCTAAGAACTTGGCACCCATTTAGACCTAAATTTTGTATCGGCGACCCTACATCCACCCATATTCTCACTATTGTACTTTGCTCCCCTTTTTATATTTATGTTTTTGATATCTTTATATTTTTTTAAGATGTTATTATTATGTTTCATCATTAAAAAATGATCTATAAAACAGTTTTTTTTAAGATTTTTGATATTTTATAATTTTTGGTACCTAGGACTTTTTTGTATTTTTTAATATTTCCAAGACTACTTAGTTGGACGGCGCCTGTAGTATGAACAAATTCAAGAGGCTTCGGAGTTCATGGTTATCTCTTGGGACTGGCCAATCACGACGTGGCCCAAAATCTCTACTTCTCTTTGGAACAAAGAACACTTCTTCGGGTTGAGTTTCAAGTTGGAATTCTTAATTCTGGAAAATACTTCGCCCAGGTTCTTCAGATGGTAATCGTATGTATGACCCATGACCAGAATGTCGTCGAGGTATACTAAGGATGTTCTTCTCGGCAACCATCTCAATACATATTCCATCAGTCTCTCAAATGTAGCGGCAACATTACATAATTCAAAGGACATGACCGTGAACTGAAACAGCTCTCTTTTCTCTTTCGTTTTCGTGTAGACCAACCTGCCACACTCTTTAGGTCTAGTGTGGAGATTAACGGGAACTTGCTAGTGTGGTCAGAGTGTCATCAATTCGGGGTAGTGGATAGCTGTCTTTCTTGTTAACGTCATTCAGCTTTCTGTAATTCACGCAAAATCGGGTGGTTCCTTCCTTTTTTTAGGGTTCCGTATTTATAATATACGGATATCCTTATAATATCACTCCGGATTTCTGCCTCTGTCACATCACAGCAATTTTCTCCTAAACTACTGGACGGAAGAGGTTCAAATTTGGTATCAGTGTATAGTTTATGACCCGATCAGGAGTTCATATCGTAAATGAAGAAATTTTGATTTTGGGGGTACTTCCGGGGGGGGGGGAACTAATAAAAAAATCATAGGATCTACTATTCTGGGGCCTTTTATCTATGACGAATCACTTACTAGGGAGCGCTACTTAGCATTTGCATTTGCAATACACTTTTCAAGACATATTGCATAATGGAATTTGAGAATTCGTTTAGAAATTGAGTGGTTCCAACATAATGGAGCACCTGCTCATAACACTCGCTATTAGTAACACAAACAGCTATTAGTCTAAATAATATCTATCCAAACTGTTGGATAGGAAAAAATGGCCCACGCGAATGGCCACCCGGTATACAAAAGAAAGTATGAGACAGTTGGTGACCTAAGGGAGGCGGTATTACACGCAATGAATAATATGATAGGCGGTGAAAGGCGGTCTGTGAGGAAAGCTGTAATTTTTGTCTAAATAACTTTAATTTCTTAAGTTTTTAGTAAGTTCCTACTTATTTCGTTTTTTCGTTATATCTGATATATCTAATAAAAAAATCGTTCAATGTTTTGTGGAATAATTATTAATAAATCTATCTATTTCATGGCTAACTACGTTAAAAGAGAAAAAAGAGAGAAAATGATCCATAACTCTGTTATTGTTTATGAATAACTATATGGAGTATTATATCGTTGAAAAGCTATAAAAATGTCCGATTTTTTGAGGTCATAACCAACTATGGTTTCCATTCAAAAAAATATAAGTTTGTGTTATATCTCGAAAACGAGATCTGTCACGCAAACGAGGATAAGACAATCATATTCGGGATACAGTTCCCTTCAATTTGATTTTTATGTTTACACTTTTTTATAAAATCAAAAACAAAGGAGCTAGAGGGATTTGACTAAATCGACAGAATTTCGTTGTTTCAAAATATCTAGCCATGACTTTTACAAAAATCCGAAAGTGTCATTAAATTGGGCCAGTAAAACTGCTAATCTTTCCCAATTTAACAGTTGCTCTATCTCCGCTAGTTTCCGAGATCCCCATACTGATCATCACAAAAACTCACCCTGTATATCTTTACAGGTTAAAGCAATGCTAACAAATAATTTTGAACCAACAAGTATCAGCAAAAGAATAACTAAAATAATACGACTATGCCTTTTCCCAGTTTAAGTTAGGTATTTGATCGATCATTAACATACAGGTGAGCATATATACTGTATAGTTTTGCAATAAACAATATATTTTGCTTGTTTAATTTGATATTTTACAATTCTTTAAGACTGTAACTTACCACTTCTTTTGAAGATAATCCAAATCCACTGATACTCTAATTTCCCAGAAAGTTCAATTCAAAACTCACCACATAAACACTTCAAATAACACAACCGTTATCACAAAAATGCTACACAATGCTAAATCCAGTCACTAATCGAGATATCAAGACAAAAAAACAGATAACGATACTCCATCAAAGAGCGATAACAAAAAATAAACTGATAATCAGCACGGAAACAGTCGAAACGAATGTCCACCGAAACACCTGTTAAAATGTTCGTTAAACCTTTCTCTGCTTTGAGTTACATGTTCTCGGATGGATCGTCGCGATAGCGATTCAGAAAACCGACTGTATATTTCTATTCAGTTCACTTCAGTTGGCTCGAATTGGAAGTAAAGTGGGGTTTCGACATACGTTGTTGTCGTTCTCTGTTTGCGCTTCTTAGGCACAAGTCCGTTCGGCGAGGTGGCCGTACAGCGGTTGATAGTCGTTTATTTTTTGTTTTATCAAAGATTTACGTTTGGGCAATTAGATGTAGAGGTTTTTTATCTCATGAAATCTTGTGCTGTTTTTACGGACTTCGTCTTTAAATATATTTTTTATCTTATGACTTGAGCACATCTTAACTTACTTGGATTGGTTCAACTGTATTCTCTTAGGGATGGCCTCAAAGTGATCTAATATTTGTTTTAATGCCATAAAAATTGGGAAAAACCTGTTGTTTTATAATAAAATTTGGTGGAGGAGCAGGTATTAATTGAATATAATTTCGTTATTGAAAATGAAAAAAAAAAACTATATAGGGTGTGTCATGTGAAAGTGGCCAATACCAACTTTCTTATTTTAAATGCAAGCCCCTATATAAATATATTTTCTATTCTACAAAACATTTTAGACATAGTTTCACATCCTTCAACTTCGGAAATATTAAGTGTGTTCAGATTTACTACAAAATTTAGCTTTAGAAAAGGAAAATTATTTTATTTCAGTACATTATACTCATCCTTAATTCACATTTAGCACGTGATATTGAGATAGTAAGCAAAAACATGCCTGCGTTCCTATTTATTTATATGAAAAAAAAATAGTTTTGTTTATTTTCGTCAAAACTCATAGCTTTAGCCTTAGCATCTTGTTGTCTGCCTGCATGACAGTGGTGATCGGTGACAGTGCTATTGTCGTTTGAATTTCGTTAACTGTACGGAATAATATCAGAAAAATGGTCCATTTAGCAGAATTGCACAAAATAACCATTCTACAAATGATTGGTTATCATTATTATTATATTATCAAAATAGAAAAGCAGTTTCGCGAGCTTGATCATGTAAGACAGATAAAAAAAAAAAGTAGCTGCCAATGCTGTAAGTGATAATAGAAATTAGATATTATGCTTAAGTTTCAAGAATACCCACATAATTCTGGTCGAAAAGCAGCCCCACTGTTCAACCCACAAGTTCCTGCCAATTCAATATGGTTTCAGCAAGATGGAGCACCGCCCCGTTACGAAATCAATGTCCTGCAGTACCTGAACCCAATTTTTTGCAAATCGGAGGAGCGGGTCGATAGAATGGCCAGTACGATCCCCTGATTTGACCCCATTGGACCACTTTTTGTGAGGATATGTCAAAAGTACTGTATACAAAACTAAACCCCTCAACTTAGATGAGCTAAAAAAGATGAATAAGACTTGCGGTTAGATTAGTCACGCCTAAGATGTTGAGTAACGTTAGAAGACATTTCTCTACCAGATTAACATGTTGCCCAGATGTTTTGTTAAATAAAAATAAATGCTAATGAATCGAACGTTGGAGGTTCTCACTTCCTTTGTACATACAGTCTGGCTAACAAGTTAAAATTATATGGAAATTTTTCTTCTTATTATTAAAATGTAAAGTTTTTTACACTAAATGTTTAAGGCCAAAATAAACTTACCACATGTCCATTTGTATACTAGGTTTGTCAAAAATGTGGATGTTGTTTAAAGGCAAAGTACCTTTTTAGACCAAAATTTGGAGAAGGAATCTCATGGCAATTTTTTCTTATTATCACAGATAGTATTTTCCACCAATCCAAATTGGAGGAGAATAGCCTACCAGATGTTTTGTTTGCATTGCAAATTAATTTCGGGGATAGATAATTTGAAATACTGAATATGTGTGGTGTTCTCCAATTTGAAATAAGAGCCGCCCAAGTGTCATATTTCTTTCGAAGATAAGTTTCTATTATGATGCAAAATGCATAAAAATATCAAATACATTTAATTAACTAAAACTTACTGAGAAAATCTTACGTGAAACCTTACCGAGGGAAATAGAGACAGGTCAAAATTTCCAGAAGAAATTATTGTACGAATTCTATGATTAATTTACTTGAAAGTAGATTGGAGTTAAGTCGAAAGTAAGGGTTAACGAAACGACTTTAAAAACGGTGGACATTCCCAGACGTTGTGTCCATTTCAGAAGGAAAGGTATGCAAACTATCTTATCAATTTGAGTTCTGCCAATATCACTAGAGAGTAAAAAATACTTCGGCCGTAAAAATAATTATCCATGTCTTCTGTCTTTACCCTTGCATGAGTTCAAAGTGTTTACGAATTTTGGTTTGTAAGGCCAAAATGTTTGTTCTTTAATATTTTTGCAATTATATTACTACCACATGATTTGGTTCCTTTGTTGGCCATTTTCACAACCATTACTTTTCATCCTTTACTAGGGATTACTTTACTTGATACTGACTTTCATTATTTGCTTCGGCATATTTGAGACAACTAACCAAGTATGACAGTTTCTAAGGATTCAAGTGTAGCTGGATTAATTTGAATTAAATATGACAAATATGTCGAAAATAGTGAAAAATATGTAAATCAATTTGCAACAAATAAGGGAGAATTAAAATATACAGTGAGAAGGAATTGATGATAAATATATTTCTTTCAAATCTATAAAACAAATATTAAACAACTTACTCTAACTACACCATTAAATATACAGGGTGAGTTTTTTTTGATTATCAATATGGGGATCTCGGAAACTAGCGGAGATAGAGCAATGGTTAAAGTGGGAAAGATTTGCAGTTTTACTGACCCAATTTAATGGCACTTTCGGATTTTTGTAAAAAGTAATGGCTTACTAGATATTTTGAAAAAACGAAATTCTGTCGATTTAGTCAAGCTCCTTTGTTTCTGATTTTAATAAAAAAGTGGAAGGGAATTGTATCCCGAATATGATTGTTATGTCCTCGTTTGCGTGACAGCTCTCGTTTTCGAGATATTACGCAAACTCATCTTTTTTTGAATGGAAACCATAGTTGGCTATGACCTCAAAAATAGGACATTTTTAGAGTTATTCAACGATATAATACTCGATATAGTTATTCATAAAAACAACGGAGTTATGGATGCTTTTCTCTCTCTTATTTTCACTTTTAATGTAGTTAGTTATGAAATAGATTGATTTATTAATAACTATTCCAAAAAACAGTGAACATTTTTTTTATTATGTATATCAGATATAACGAAAAAACTAAATAGGTAGGTACTTACTAAAACCTTAACAAATTAAAGTATATAATAATGTTAACAATTTATGTTCAAAAAGTCCACCATTGTTATTTAGACAATTGACATTGCATCTTTTTAAGATTGACATTACCGCTTTCCTCACAGACCGCCTATCAATTTCTTCAATTGCTTGTAATACCGCCTCCCGTAGGTCACCAATTGTCTCATACTTTCTTTTGTATACTTAGTCTTTTAGCGCATCCCATAAATAGAAGTCTATAACTGCCAAATCGGGAGACCGGGGTGGCCATTCGCGTGGGCCATTTCTTCATATCCAAGAGTTTAGATAGATATTATCTAAGTGTTGCCTTACTAATAACGAGTTATGAGCAGGTACTCCATCATGTTGGAACCACTCAATTTCTAAACGAGTTCTCAAATTCAAATTATGCAAAGTGTATTGCAAGAAATGCAAAGTAGCGCTCCCCAGTAAGTGATTCGACATAGATAAAAGGGCCAGAATAGTGGACCCTATGATACCACACCAAACACTAAAACCAAATTTTATCTGGAGTCGTGTTTGTTCTACATGGAACGGGTTTTCTTTAGCCCAGATATGCTCATTGTGTTTATTGAACATACCGCAGTTAGTAAATCTGGTTTCATCTGACCATAACACCTTTAATGGAAACTGTGGATTGTCAAGGCACATGTCTCTCTAACCATGTACAAAACAAAATATGTCGATGTTCATCACCAGCATGCAAAGTTTGAGAAACTGAAAGTTTGTACTGGTGGAACTTGTGCGCTTTCAGTACCTTAACTACAGTTTGTTGAGATGTGCCAGCTTCTGTCGCAATCTCACGAGTTGATGTAGATGGATTTTGATTTACCATTGCCAAAACATTTATTTGTGCTGCTTCGTTAATTTGATTACGTTCCTTTGGTGGTTTAGTAAAATATCCATATCTGCGTAAACTATCGTAAAGCCTTTTAAATGTACATAGATCAGGTTAACGACGATTAAAATATCCATGAAAGTATTCCTCAGCTGCACGAACTGAATTTTTATGGCATATGATATAACATTCCATATTCAGTTTTTTCTTCGTTAGAATATTCCATTTTATTACGAAAACTTGTCAATATTGACTGTTAGTTCAGTACTACTAATGGAATTACTCTCAAATGAGGAAACGTCAAAGTGAAAACAATCTCTTTCATGACTACCTACGTTAAAAGTGAAAATAAGAGAGGAAAGCATCAATAACTTCGTTAATTTTATGAATAACTATATAGAGTATTATATTGTTGAAAAGCTCTAAAAATGTCCGATTTTTGAGGTCATAGCCAACTATAGTTTCCATTTAAAAAAAAAAAGTTTGTGTCATACTCTAAAACGAGAGCTGTCAGGCAAACGAGGACATCATAATCATATTCGGTATACAATTCCCTTCAATTTTGATATTCACACTTTTTTAATAAACTCAATATCTAGTAAGCTATGACTTTTTACAAAAATCCGAAAGTGTCATTAAATTGGGCCATTAAAACTGCAAATCTTTCCCAATTTAACCATTGCTCTAATCAATCAAAAAAACTCACACTGTATATATACATTATAATTTACCTAAATAATTACAAAGAGCCATGAAAAAAATTAAGAGTGGGGATGGATTAAGATCTAACTGATTATTTAATCTGAATACTTCTATTTGTTAATTTCTACGGATTCTATTAAATTAATTTCACGGGTTTAGTTTCTAATGTCAAATTTTAGCATTCTCATTAAAGTTGTGATTATCTTGTGCATAATCGATTTATTACCGTGGGTTTTCTTCATCTCTTGATCGAAGGTGTTGAATGAGCTCTACCTCTGTACTTAATAAAAACAGGACACATGTTATATGGAACTTTCTATGACAATTCGTCGATACTACCCCCTCCTAAAATATTTACAATTCCTCCTTAAATACCCTGTACAATCAGATACATATGTTCACCCTGTATTTACCAAAGTGCAAACTGTTAAATGAAGTTGTTCAAGCTTTACATCAAATATTAAAATAGTTTGCTGAAATTACTGTCATTCTAATAAACACATTCAGAATAAACCTTAAACATGTCTGACAACTAAAAAAAAGAGTAGTCATCATTTTGACTAATTAACTTCCTTTAATGTGACACCTTTGATTTTATTGGCCCTTCTTCATTCATAACATAAAGTTCGTTAACAACCTCCGCCAACAATCACGACACCGGTTCTCGTTCTTTTGTCGTTCTCAACGGTCTTTCTAAGCCATAACCGCCATCCAACATCGCAGCCCCTGACCCTATTCAAACGGATCCGACGTTTCAAATCTCTTTTATCTTCTGTCGTGCATTAAAAACATTAACTTGATGGCTTCCTTCGATT